>JAWDJD010000001.1:407986479-409186479 GCA_035047305.1 Bradypodion pumilum
CTCAGGATTTTCCGGACCCACTTTATGTATTTTGAAGAAGTAGTTCTTTTGACTTGGTTGTGTAGTAGGTCAGAAGCTTCCAGAACTCCCAGGTACTTGTACCCTCTTATGATGTTATTGCTTTGAAATATTCTCCATTATCTAACTCAAATCATTACCTTTGACAATTTTGCCTGCCTTAACAGTAATTGTTGCACACTTATCAATTCCAAATTGCATTCCAATGTCTTTACTATTTTTTTATAGTTTCCAGCAGTGCTTTTAATTCAGCTTTTGTCTTTCCAAACAATTTTAGATCATCCATATAAAGCAAATGTGAAACCTTCAGTCCTTTCTTAGGCAACTCATATCCACAGTTTGTTCTATTTAGAATAGTTGTCAGTGGAGCTATTGATAGCACAAATAGCAAAGGTGATAGTGAGTCCCCTTGAAAAATTCCACGCTTAATTTCAACTTCACCAAATTCTTCTCCACAGGCCATAGCTTCATTTAAGCCTTCATGAAACTTTGAATATTGTTGCTAATTCCAAAAATGTGAAGGCATTTCTCAATCTAGCTGTGTGGAATGGAATCATATGCCTTTTTATAACTAATCCAAGCCATAAACAAATTTCTTCGCCTTTTCTATGAACTCTTCAAAACCAATTTGTCAATTAATATTTGCTTCCTCTGGAGTTTTTGCAGCAACCTTTCTTCTCTACAGGCAACAAATTGTTGTTTTTCAAATGTCCATATATCTTGTTTGCAATTATGCTTGTGTGTAATTTGAAAGTTGTTGGCAGTCAAGTTATTGGTCTGTAGTTTCCATGCTCATTTCCCTTTTCTTTATCTTTCTGAATTAGGAATGCCCTTCCAGTTGTTAATCATTTTTCATCTGTTGGAATTTCCAAAGGCTGGTTCATTGCAGGCGCACCCCCCAAAGAAAGACTCAGACACCGGTATATGGATAAAGGCATCGGGCCACTTTTATTGAATAATGCCCTAGTCCGAATTATAACTTTCAATTGGTGTAATCATCCAATTGTAATTCTTTAAGGCAAGCAGGCCGCAGTAACACTGGTAAGGTTCCTCCCAAAATGCCAATGGCAATTGGCTACATGTAACTATTTGTATCAATTTGTTTGTTGACACAAACAAATTGTTGACCGGAGTCAATAAACTATCTACTGACACCACCCTATGACGTGTATCCGTTAAATATCAAGGTGATGCAGGCTGTGAAGCTCCTGCCATTACCCCTTGCCTGGTTCGCCCTTGACCGGCCAAACCTGTTTCCCCTGTACGTGTTGGCCAGTCAATTGCAAACCTGCCGGATACCTATGGGTCATAAATCTTTACCTTACCAGTGCTACCCGCCACACGGGGAGGCGTCTATGATGACTCACTGCCCCCCCCAGACCATCAGCTCGGTCACCAGGCCTGCTTGCACATCCTCCAGAAAGAGGTCCATACCTCTGGCCGACAAGTGGACCCCATCTCCTGCATAGAGATCAGAGTCCTGCAAGCCTATCCTAGGGTGCCGGATGGCTGTCCCCAAGCCCTTGTCTGCCAGGAACCGGGCAACAGCCCTGTTTACCGACTGGCGAGCATGGTCAAGGGCACGGAGGTCAATGCCTCCCATGTAAGTATGTCGCGGCACAATGTCCGACCATAGCAGCCGCGTAGACGGCCATACATAATGCAAATAGGCTAGGTCACCAAGGTGCAGGATAAGGACATCAGGTGGTCCAGCATCCCTGATGGAAAACAGGAATGGCAACAGTTCCCGCCATCTCATACCGCGCTTACCGTACCATTGCATACGTGCGGCTGCACGTAGCCCGAGATGGGGTCCCCACTCTGTCGCCGCAGCATACTGCGCTGCCCAGTGCACGTAACTGTGGCCCACCAGCCATACTGCCACCGGTGTGCGGGGACACACAGGGTCTGTAAAAGAAGAAAAAAAGGGATAATGACATAACTGGTACTCATGCATGGAGGGGGCGTACGTACAATGCAAAGCGCATGGATCCCCATCTTCCCATCCGGCGTATGTCAGCCTCAGAGTACCCAAACGCGTCCGCAGTGGACGCGGCGCCTATCCTAAATGAATGGGTGCCGTAACGAGCCCCAGGGAGGCTAACACTGTGAAGTGCCATACCAGTCACCTTCCAAAACTGGAATTTAGTAAGGGGAGACCCATCCTGGTGGCAGAAAAACAGGCCAGAGTGCGTACCACACACTGCCAAAAACTCATGTAGGGCAACAACCGGACAGATGTCTTCAATGGAACATCGTAGCAGTCTGACTCCACTGCCTACGCCGTGCTGATCAACCTTTGAGGACTGTATCCTCAACTGAGCCCACTCATGTGTAACATAGACATCGTCGAGTTCCAGTGCCCTACGAGACGCATCCGCCTTAGACAATGGTACCAACTCACTGATGCGGAGTGCTCCAAAGAAGGCTACGGTGGTAGCTGCGTGAAAAAGAGCCACCTCATACCTATCATAGCATAAGTTATGCCAGCCTCGTGCAAGGTGGGTAAGAACCTCTGGTGAAATCGGGTGACATGTGTCCGGGCAGCGGCCACGTTCACGTGTCCACCCTTCAAAAACATGACGTATGCGGAAATCATTCACGCAGTCAGCGAAGCTATAAATGCCAGTGCCGAAAGCCTAGAGGCTATAGTACGGAGGGCCAACCCCTGACCGTGAAGATACACCATGTATTGTAAAATCTGGTCTACTGGTATTGGCCACACTTCGGGCAACCGTAGTTGCCCACAAAAGGTTCTAAACTGTATGAAAGCATGTTGATACGCCTTACGCGTGCGGGGTGCCAAGGACATGCCGATTGCCCGGTTCACCTCTCCTCGCCAAACGTCCAAATCTCGGCCAGGAGTGGCGAGGGGAATTCCTCTGCTTCCGGAGCCAAGGCACTGAACCGGGAGATCTGCAGGTGGGATAAAGAGTCAGCAATATCGTTATTAATGCCTGGTACATGTCTAGCCTTGAACAGCACATTGAGGCGTAGGCTTCTCTAAACAAATTGACGAACCAATGCCATGACCCTAGTGGATTTGGACGTCTGGGCGTTAACAATGTGCACCACTGCAGCATTGTCACACCAAAAATGGACCACTGAGTTGGCCCACTTGTCGCCCCATAGCATTAGTGCTCCCAGAATAGGAAAAAATTCCAGGAAAGTAAGATCGCGGAGGCGATCCATGCCCTGCCATGCTTGAGGCCATCGGCCATATGCCCACCTCCCCTCAAAATAAATCCCATAACCCAGAGAGCCGGAGGCATCCGACTGTACTTGAAATTTAGGGCAGACCATAAGGTCTGACCTCCAAAAAGAGACCCCGTTAAAATCCTGGAGGAATGTGAGCCAAACCGAAAGGTCTGCCCATATCCCCCTGGTCAGCCGGACCCTGTGGTGGCGTTTTAATAAGCCAGCCATGGCATCACACAGACGACTGGCAAAAGCTCTGCCCGGTGTCACCACCCTGCAGGCAAAGTTGAGGTGGCCGTGAAGGACCTGTAGCTCACGAAGGGACACTTTATGCTTGGCAATCAGTGCCAAAATTGCCGCGGAGATCCGGGTCACCTTGTCCATGGGTAACCTGGATGCCTGTGCGACAGTGTCAATTTCGATGCCTAAAAAGGTGAGCTTGGTGGCTGGGCCCTCGGTCTTTTCAGGCGCTAAGGGGACACCTAGTTCCCACATTAGCGCCTGAAATGTAGTAGGGAGACGCGTACATGTGTCCGAGCCCCGTTCACCCCCGAACAAAAAGTCATCGAGGTAATGGGCTACAGACCGGGACCCTGACCTGCGAACAAAGGCCCATTGGAGAAAAGTGCTAAATCGTTTGAATGCCGAACATGAAATAGAACAGCCAAAAGGCATGGCCTTATCTACGTAGAACTTTCCTCGGAAATGAAAACCCAACAGCTCAAAGTCCTCGGGGTGCACTGGCAGTAATCGGAATGCCGATTTGATATCACACTTCACCAGGAGGGCCCCGGGACCACAGGAGCTTACCGTCTGTAGGGCCTGATCATACGACGTGTACCTGACTGAGCAAAGGTCATCAGGAATAGCATCATTGACCGAGGAACCCGCAGGGTAAGAGAGATGGTGAATTAAACGATATTCACCAGGGGTCTTTTTCGGGACTAGCCCCAGAGGAGAGACCTTCAAGTTAAGGAATGGTGGTTCAGTAAAGGGCCCCGCAACTCTCATAGCCTTCAACTCCTTAGCTATGCTTTGTGCAGCGACCTCCTCATTACCCTTTAGAGAAAGTAAGTGCGGGGCTTCCTGCGGTCCCCGAACACCCCTAAATGGTATACGAAAGCCAAATTGGAAACCTTCTAGCAGGTACCTCGCATCATCCCATCTAGGATAAGCGGAAAGCCATCATTCCAGCATATGGATATTAATTGGGGAGGGGGCTTTTTGAGTGGCCAGCCCCATCAGAGGGAGCTCTGACCGTCCCCTGCCCACCCCTACCTCTGCCTTGTGACCCACCAGCCCGCGGGCACGCGGAGGCGGCGTGAGGGCCAGAGCAAGAGGGACACTCATGTCGGAAATGGCACTGATGCTTGTTGCACACGCCGCTAGCTGGGAAGCTCCAACACAGCAGGTGGGCTGGAACCCCCTGCCCTGCCGGCTGGCGGGGAACCTACATCGCAGCCGCCCGCTGTACGGCATGGCCGCAATGGTACCCATCACCAGGCGTGTGGGAGTCATATACAAGAGCCACAATTGCTGGCAGGGCTCATCCCATCTCATCTCAGGATGTAGGGCCACCCTCATCCTGAATTCCTCATCGTAAGCCAACCACGACGGGCCAGGAAAATCAACCATCACCCTAATAATATTGTCGAGGTATTGCAGGCCGGGCCCTCAGGTATTCCGCCATATATATCAGATATGCCGGCAACCAATTGGCCCAGGTACGCGGTGGCTTACGACGATGGGACAACTCCTTGTCCCTGTCATCCTGTCCCTCCCTCTCCTCCTTGGTGGGCTCATGATTCAAGAGGGAGAAAATATCAACGTACTCCCCTTGCCAAATCTTATCCCTCGTGGCCTGTGATAGATGATCACCCAGGGGCAAGGAATAACCAGCCGTCGGCAGAGGCGCCGTTGGCACATTTTGGATGAAGGGAATGCACAGCGGGCCCTGAATAGCCCCTGCAATGCTTGGCATACCCCCAGGGACGGACACCCCTGCCCTAACCGAGGGGCCATTTGGCAACCAGGAGTTAACAGGGCAGTGAGAAAGCAGCTGCCCACCCACAGTAACCTGCCGTGGCCATGGCCACTGCATCCCCCCAGTGTGACTGGACAGTGTTGGTGGTGCACTAAATTGAACCGGATACTCACTAGTCGCACCCCCATGAGCCGCCCCCACTGGGGGTTCCGGCCCACGGCGGGCATCGGAGCTCGTGACGGGCATCGAGCTCTGGGGCCACACCTGACTGCTCCCCACCGGCAAATCCAGGCATGCGGGGAGCTGCGAGGCGCCAGCCTGGGCTGGCCTGATGGCCTCGAGCAGCTCGACCCTGTTGACGGCTCGCTGGATAGTGATGGCCGACATGTCTGCCGGGATCGATGAAGGGGCCGGAATGGAAGCGGCGGCTAAACCCCCATTGGAAGGTGGTTGGGCAATGCCCAGTGATGCCTCTAGCACTGAAATGCGTGCAAGAAGCACATCAACCATCTCCGAGCCCCCGGTATAAGGTGGGCCGGATGGGCCGGATTGCTGGATTGGAAACCCGAATGGGGATCCAGGGCCCGAGTAGGGCCATGGCCAGAACTCCAGCCCTTGGGGGTCCGGAGGAATGGTGGGGTGGAAACCCACACCAGGTCCACATGGGCCACCCTGTCCCAATCCGGGAAGAGGCCTTCCAGGGGCAGGGATCCCCGAGGGGCCAGTCTGTGCCCGCCCAACCTGGAAGCTTATGCCAGGCTGACAGGCAGGAGCCTGGTCAGCCCCACTGGCAGTGGTAGGTAAGGCCATGCCACTGCCCTGCTGCGGGGGTGCAGCCTGAGTCCTCCGACCCGATGGCTGCCCCCTGTCCAATGAAGGGGTAGGGAAAGCCCTTCCCCTCGGCTGCGGCTTGACCGCCGGAGCCTTGCGCTTGGGAGCCATGTCTCCCAAGACGAAGAGAAAAACTGCCTCCTGATGGATCCCTGGCCAGGGATCGGATTCTGTGCCCTGAGTACTGGAGTAGCGAAGAGCAAAGGAAATCGCTCTAAGCAAAGGTACGAAGGGCGAGCTCAGAGGAAAAATGCGGCGGAGCAAACTTCTCCGCTCCATCGCATTCTAAAATGGCAGCTCGGCTGCCTCGTGGCCACCCCTTTTATAGAGGGGTGACCACGCCCCTAACTCACCCGGATGTCTGAGTCTGGGTGGGGGGGGGCGCAAAGAGTGCAGCGGCCATTTTGGCGCCGCGCTTTCATTTGGTTTGCCAATCTTGCATACAAATTTGTTAGCGTTTTAAACCAGAATCCATGGAGTTCATTTAGAGCAGGAGCACTCCTGTTTTTGATCTTCTTTGTCTGTCCTTGTACGGCTTCTTTTGTAATCTGAAAATCTTCCTTTTTTGATGCTTTTGCTAGATTTTTCAACCTGCTTGATCCATATTGCATTTTCATTATGCTCCTTATTGTTTTCCCACAAGCTTCTCCAAAACTTCAGAGTGCTTTCTCTGTTAGGCTTTTTGCTTGTGCTAGCTTCATGCCCATTTTCAAGGGTCTTGTAAAAACAATGTTGGTTAACTCAAAACTATGAATTTTGCTGAAACTGCATCACTCAGTTATCATATTGTTTGATCTTTTCTGCAGTGGCCACAACTCTGTTTCAACTCCTCAATTATAACTGCAATTGCCTTGTTGTCCAGGTCATTCTTTGTTATCAGACTTCTTTTGATCTTCCTATTTTTTAGGTCTCCTTGTCTTAGATTCTTCAGATTACTCAAGTCCGATTGAATGCTATTAAATTTTTAACTCCAAGAGAATATTCCATTTTGGTTTTCCTTTTTTAATCCCTTGATTCTTTTGGACTTTCAAACCCAGTTCTTCAGTGGTAACATAAGCTGCTGCATACATTAGCTGATTTTTTTCCAGCTAATGTTTCTGCTGGAATATTTTGAACTGCTTCATTCACTTTCTTCACTATTTTGGCCAAGTTTTCCTTATTAACTTGGTTCAGTTTTGGCATTCAGACTCTTTCTGCAGTTTTCATTTGAACTTTAATCTTCTCAATTAATTCATCACTGGCCATTGGTTCTACAAGATCTTTTCCAGCTGTTGCCTTTTGTTTCACAGTAGTCCTATTGGTCTCCTGTCTTTCCTCCACTACTTGCTTCTCTATTTGTGAATCAGCTGCCTTATAAATTATGCTCAGGTCTGGATCTGGCACTGATCTGCTTACAATCTTTTGTAATTTGAGTTCAGTGAAGAACTTGTGTTTCAAAATAACATGTCTCTGGTCCATTAGTCTTTGCTCACCCATTTCCAATCCTAGGTGATTTTCTTTCCAAGTTTGGTACATACATTGTTGAAATGGCATGATCACTGCCACTGTAGAGAGGCAGGGCCAGTTAAGTTGGCCTGCCCATGGTGACTGATGGATCCTGAGGGATTCCAGAAGGAACTGGGTTTTTTTCCCCCCCTATTGATCGGCTTCACAATTTGGCCGAGGCCCTAGTTGCCCTTTGGAATGCTCTATATGGATAATCTAAAACTGTTTGGAAAGACAAGAGCTGAAGTAACTACTCTGCTGGAAAGTACAAAGAAATTTAGTAATGACATCAGAATGCAATTTGGAATTGACAAGTGTGCAACAATTACTGTTAAGGCAGGCAAAAGCAGAGAGAGAGCGAGAGAGAGCATTGAAACATAAAAGGAGGGAAATAGTAGCTTTTAATTTGTTTAAGTGCTTCCAGTGTCCAATCCAAATTATATCACACAAAATTACAACAGAATTCTTCCCAGGGAAATGTCTATCAAAAAGCTGCTGTTCCTTCACTTTTGTTTTCATAGCAGATGTTCCATAAAACCTCCCAGAAGTGTGAATTGGTTTTAAAACAAGGTGTGGCACCTCTGCATTTCCACCTGTGCTGTACTTCCACTTTTTGCCAAATTTCAACAACAGTAGACCTCCTTGGCTTTCAGCAGGAGAAATGCCCCCTGGATCAGTGGCGCTTGTCCATGGATAATTTAGGCCAACTATGCACAATGCAGCAGCATTATACCACACATTCCTTCTTTTCTGTGATCAGCAGGTAATCCACAGTACGAATACAACACAGTTACATTGCATTTAAATGTTAGCATGAAGAGATGTATATGCTGATGGCATTTCTTTGTCCTGTTTTTACTTTTGATTGAAAGCTACATTACATTTTCCAATTAGAAAATATTTAGTATGTTGGATGACACTAATGGACCACATAGATCTTCATTTTGTTCCCATATGTAGTCAGGAAGATGTCTCTTATTTCTTGAGGGAAAGTAGAAAGCAGGAAGATAACTGCTGCTGGTGATGTTATCTGCTGTTCCCTGTTGTCTGGGTTTATCTTATGTTAGTGAGGAATTTTTCCACCAAAGTTTGAACTTTCTGAGAAGGAACCAAAAATGCTTAGAAAACCCCTGCCCATTCTGAAACAACAAGGAAGACTTGTATTCACCCTGGTTGAGTCTGGCATAGTAACACAAATCAAAGATAAACCAAAAAGGTTCTGGACAATGAATATTGGCTTGTATTATTTCATGTAATTATATGTTGCCTTTCCTCAAAGGTGCTCAAGGCAGCACCCTTGGTGAAAATTAGAGGTTGTCTGAAGGATAATAATAATTTCCTGTCAGAAATTATTCTGGGTTGGAAGGATTTTTGCTGGAGAAACTCTGGTCAGGGGATGCCCACATGAGGTTCCTTTCCAAGACCTTCATAGCCAAGTAAGGATTTGACCTTATGTGTCCAAACATACCATTAACAAGAGTCCCTTAACTTCTGAAAGATATTTAGTAGTCATAGCAGGAATTTTTCATTCCTTCTGTACTTTGCAAATCAGCTTGCCTTGTTTGTGAATGGGGTAAAATGTTAAAAGTACAGAATTCACTTGTAGTCACAACTGCTCAGAAAAACAGACCTTCCTCATATATACATTTCTGGAACAATCTGGTGATTTCAAATTCTCCCTACTCCTACTCAGTACTTTAATCTTTAATAGTTAGACTACATGATGTAAACATACTCTACTCTGTAGCAAATAAACTAGTCAGCCCATGGTTCTGATTGCTAAGGCTTCTTTTCACATTTGTTTACTTTGAAGTAGCCCTGATAGTGTTTGTAACGTATCCTTTAAAAATGTATGCTGCCTTGTTTGGCTCTGTTTAAAAGGTTGGCACTGCCTACTGTAGTATTTTTGACATAAAAGACAGAGCCATGCCTTAGCCAACCTTATTAGAGAAGGAAATATGGACATGCTAGCCCTGTGATGGTGAACCTTGGCACTCCAGATGTTCTTTGACTCCAATTCCCAGAAGCCCAATTACCCATGAATCCACACGAATGGGTTTACTGAGATTCATCCAGCCCGCGCAGCCCTCGTCGCTCCCGGAAGTGGAGGTAAAACCCGCCCATCTGGCTGCATTTTACTTCCGCTTCTGGGAGCGACGAGGGCAGCGTGGGCTGCAGTAAACCCATTTGTGTGGATTTGCAGGGTGCTTGGGCTTCTGGGAATTGGAGTCAAAGAACATCTGGAGTGACAAGGTTCGCCATCACGGGGCTAGACTCATATATCGGGAGCATAAAACTAGAAGGCAAAAAGCCCATTTACCCTGATGATATTGCTGCACTGTCTCAGGCTTGAAGTCTGGGGCTTCAGTCAAAATCACCAATGTTTTTGTTTCCTGTACCATTAAATGACATTTTAGTTCATCCGAGCAATAATCGTGTTAGGCTCTTATTCCATTTTTGTGTTCTCATTTGAAGTTGCATGTGCCTTGAAGGGAAATGATACTGTTGCGGTTCACTGTAAACACCAGAAGGAATTAGATTTTCATAAATTTAATTGAGAGGAGGATTTTGCCTTTTAGCCCCAAGTAGTACTCCTAATTTCAAAAGGATTTGCAACATAGAAGTATTTTGTCGAAGGGCTGAGCATTAATATACAGCTCTGTCAATTCCAGCACAATATCAGGTCACTAATGGCATATTCAGGTCAAATAATGGTATATTCATGAGTTTAGGCAGGCTGAGTGATGTCAAATGACAGAGGAGAAGGGACTCCTAACTAACTCTTTTCTTTTGGCATCATCACACAAAAGGAAAAGCAGACTCCCGGACATGTGGAGGGACCTTTTATATAGACAGTGTATAGAACACCTTTCTGGTCATATAGGGAGCGCATGAATCATTGAACATGACAGCTTCACCTTTAGATAAATCTTTATTGTCATTGTCCTGCACAGAACAACGAGATGGGGGGGGGACACTTAACAACAACACCTGATTATTGGCCACTATTTGGGGGGCTGAACTCCAAGTTCTAGTTATGAACAATAAAAGTGTATCATATTTGGATTCAGGTTGTCAGGCTCATAATACCCCATGTAAGCATGCTTTCATTCTAGTACTTTCAGAGAAGGTCCTTCATTGAGTCTTGCTACATTTTGAGGTACAGTATACAGTATTTGGTGGGAATGCAGAAAGGGAGCTTTCTCCTTGGCCCACTAGGATCTGGAAGGAGTCTTTGCTATGTAACCCAACATAGCCTTTTCCCTGCTGTCCTTGCTCTGGTAAACAAAAACCTTTCCATTAATTGTGACAATTGTCAGGTTGCTGAAGAATGGTCTTTTAATGGATGGGTGCTGACCTTTGCAATGTGGTGCTTTTAATAAGTTTTAATTCGTGCATTTTAACATTATCATTTGTTTAACTATTTTAGTATTACAGTTTCTGTGTGCTTTTATCTACATATTTGTTAGGTAATACTGCTTTCATCTTCCTTTGGGTGGTGGGGGGTGAAGTATAAAGTAACCCATATCAATTACTCACCCATATCAATTAGTCAGCCAAAGTGAGGAGACTGGACATGGATGATCTCACTCCCTTCTTCCCATAGGTTCAAATAATATTTTAAAATGGTTCATTAAAAAGCATTACTACGAGTGGGTATATGGCAGTGGTGGCTAACCTTGGCACTCCAGCTGTTCCTGGACTTCAATTCCCAGAAGCTTAAGTCAGCATACCCAATGAACAGGTCTTATGGGAACTGAAGTCCAGGAACAGCTGGAGTGCCAAGGTTCACCATCATGGGTATATGGTAACAGCAACTTGGCCACATACTCAAATCCCATGATTTCAGTTTCTCTTGACTCAGCAGGTCATAAACTTGAACACAGGGTTTATATAGTCTTACAATATAATTTACAGAATTTCACAGATATATATTTTTAAAAATCTTAATGCCTCTTCCTTACAGATGGATGGTCTGAATTGCCTGGTACTTAATTGGGTGTTGTGTACTTTTAATCTCTATTTGATTCTTCAGAATTGAGCTACTTAATTTTGAATGCCATTTATTTTCTGAAGTTATGAAATCTCCCCACTGACTATAATGAGCAATCAACACTCAAGTATATTTTTTTAAATCAGAATTAGATAACATGTATAGGCATAATGTGAAGGTTGCAACATTCCAGACAGAAATGTGCAGTGGTATAATGAAAATAAAAGGGTAAGAGTTAAGGCAATTTAAAGATTAACAGATTTATTTAATTGTGTGCTTTCATGAATTAAAATATACTCCTTCAGACACATGGCACATAATAGGTACAGGTATACCCAAAAGGTCTGATAAGAGGTATGGGGGCCATGTGAGGTGGGAAGGAGAGGACTTGTTGAACAGTATCAGACAGGAAACAAAACAAAAGTAAAAACAAAACAAAGAAAAACATTGTGGCACCTTAAAGACTAACTTCTATACTTTAATGTGAGCTTTCATGGATCATGTCCACTTCCTCACACTTAAGAGTGGGACTTCATGTTGATCATTTATGCATGGCCCCAAATGAAGAGACAGTGACTGGTTGTGTCAATAGGGAATTGTCTATCTTGTGATGAAATAAGACCCTTGTTTGGTATTGGGTCCTTTTCCAATGGAAATTAGTTCTGTAGCAATGGTAGGTGAGTGCAGGAAAACTTAGGCTGTAGGTGCAAATTCTGAGCTACTTATGTAATGTGAAAACAACACTTAAGGGTCCATTTGTTGAATGGTAAATGCTTACAATATTAGGTGATCATGGCGGCCAGCTCTCTTACTTGCAGCTTTTGAGGAAGCTTCCTAAAAGATTGTGGTATTTTTGACCCACAATCGAGTGTACCCTGGGCAATGGCACCTTGTGGCAGCTAATCTTTCTCACACTAGGTCAGGCAAAAGGAACTGCAGAATGAATTCACCAAAAGATAGTTTCATTTTGTCAGCTTTACATCTGGCCTAGATATGGAAGAAGATTGTGACCATAATGTAAAATCATAATGCAAAGCAAAGTCAGAATTATTAGTACATACATGAAGGGTTTATTTATTCAACAATAAATCTCTACTGGAGACAGATGGGCTAAATAAATAAAATAAGAACTCAAAGTGCTGTACAACTACAATTCTGAAGACTAATCTTCTTATCAAATTACTATTTTAGATCGTAATAGGGTTATTGTCATGCCATTTCTCAGCTAATAGAGAAAATAACATTCTTCCCCTGAAAACAAATGGCACAGTTTTCTACATTTCTTCTTATAGCTTTCCACTGGCACAATCTCAGTGCATTCCAGCAAGGAGATTTTTTTTTACACAGACAAATGGCCCCTTTGGTATTGTACAATTTCACATTACATAACTGCCCCAGAATTGGGCATCATGGAACAAACTGAACCACTTCTCTGCTGCCTTAACTCTTATTTGTGCTACATGATTACTGCATTATCAGCTGACAACATGAAGCCATTTATTTAGAACAGGGTCATCAATCAGAAGCCCTAGTAACCCATGCCAACTTCAGCCTATCTTTATATGCCCTCTTCATATTATCAGCATAAGCTCGCTAATAGTTATCTGTTCCTTACATGTGAGCTGGCTGCAGTGGCTCGGTGGTTAAGAAACTTGCCTTATTAGCTGAAAGGCTGGCATGTCAGCAGTTTGAGACCTGAGTACTGTATGACGGATTGAGTGCCTGTCTCTGTCCCAGTTCTTGGGGACATAAAAGGAGCCTCATTTGAACATTCCCTGAGCAGAGTTTCTTCCACAACAATCTTTCAACCCAGAATAATTTCTGACACGAAATTATTATTATGTGAGCTGTAAGGTAATTTCAATGATCCATTTTGAACCCATTACTTGTGATCACAATATAATCTGCAAAACTAAGCAGATTCTCCATCCTTTCTCAATTGGCCATCTTGCCCAAATTGACCAAATCTTCTTGTCTGGAGGAAATGCAACTTCCGTTTATTTCCTTTGAATTCAGTTCATCTGGAAAACACACACACTCATGCACAGATACATGCACAACCTTGAATTGGTACTAATCTGTTTTATGGGAGGAAAATACCAGCTGCAAATTTAGATAGAGAAGTCAGAGTTTATACTTTCTCTCAGTGAGAAGCCATACCAGGAATAATTAAACTAAAATGAATCCTCCTTTTGCAATCTATATCTATATGTCCTCATGGAGCAGTTGAGCTCAGAACAATGCTAGTGAGGAAAATTCATTGTTGTCTTCCAATTTCTTTTTCAAACACAAGAGGGTAGATTCACCCCTGTGTATATTTGCTGAAGCCAAGGATGTTATGCTAGGCATGAATTTAGCCAAGTAAGTTTGCTTCTATTCCCTTCAGTACTCAATACAGTAAAACAAGAAAACATTAGTTTTTAAACCAAACAGAATTAGACACAAAGTAAGGGCGAATTATTAACTGGGGTACACAGAAAGAGCCTCCTCGAAGAATGTGGTGTTTTTGAATCACAATTGGGTGTACCCTGGTAACAGCAATCTTGTGTTGTCAGCTAATCTTTCTCACACTAGATCAGGTGAAGGGAACTGCCCTGATGGCACAGTGATTAAACTGCTGCCCTGCAACAAAACGTTGTGAGTTTGATTCTGACCAGGGATCAAGTTTGACTCAGCCTTCCATCCTTCCAGTGGTCATCTAGGAAGTCCAGGAAAAAAAATCTGTGCATAAGTAGAACCATACATTTCAAACCCATACAGTTGAAATGTACAAAAGTGGGATGACCATATTCAGGTAGGACACAACACTCGGGAAAGCGAAGGTTTTGGAAGAGAATTGCTTTGGGCCAGGGAGGACTTTTTCTAAAATGCTGCCCAATTTATTTATTTATTTGGTTTGGAGACTGAAAGTGCAACAGTAGACCTTCCAAGTCAAGGAGTGGGCATATGCAGCTGTTGGCCTCCAGGAAGTTGTTCATATCTCAGGCAAAGAGATATGTGAGGTACTTGCAGTTAACTTTGTGCAGAAACTAGTGGCCTTGGTGAACATGATTATATAATAGCTCCAAGTTAGGAATATTCATAATTCACTATTAAATGAAGAATAGGAACTTGTTATGTCTTGAATGACTGTGTTGTGAAAAGTATGCAAAGTTATGGAAAAATCAAAATAAATAAATCTTGAGTTTGCTGTTGAAAAGCAGAATATGTATTTTAGTTATTCATATTTGGAACTGTAAAATATAATGACCCAGTCTTGGCATTGGATTAGTTTCCCCTAAGACATGTCTCATAATCGCAAAGGCAATTTAAGTTTATAGACAGGAATATACTTCAGAAAAATGTTTCCTCATGGAAATTTTTTTATTTATAGTTTGCTAATAAAATGTTCTCTATGTTTATGTTGCTGCTCTTTATTTCATCTCTGCGTCTGTCCCTCACCATGTAAAGTTCTTTGGTGAAATATGTATGCTAGATATAAAGATTCCAAGAGGGAGAAAAGTGAAAAAGAAAGGATAAAGAGAAAGGGACAAGTTAGAGAAATGAAACAATAAATCTGAAGGGAAAATAAGACATAAAAATGTAAAAAAACACCTAAGAGAATACAAATTTGAAAAAAAGGGAAAGGGAAAGAAGCTGTGTTCAAAACATGATGTGTTCATATTGATTTTAATCCCATTGGTAGACCTAACTAGAATCTAAAGGATTTATATGAGTGTACATACGATTAATTAGTCAGAAATTTATTCAATGAGTATTATTATGCCAGTCTGGCCAGACATCCCGCTATGGTAAAGGAATAGACAGTATAGCCAGCAACTCAATGCCGACTGTTGGGTGGTGGTAAATAACCTGACTCCCTAAAGGGGCCAGTGGCTATGGGCAGATGAGCCTTTTTAGGTTGGGTGATGGTCCCCCACATGGAGGAAATGCCACTGGAACCATTATATTGGGTCCAATGGCAAAATGAGCAGAGGAGAAACCACATCACTGTTCAGATTCCCAATGGTCATGGAGGTGGAAGAGGCCATGCCAGATGGAATGGCTTTGAAGGCATACCTTGTTAATATTCACAAGGCTGTGGCAGCCCATTGCAGTCCTGGTGTTAAATCCTGCATGTCTCATTTCATACGTGCCAAAGAAGATGGCTCTGAGATCACACTGTTTGGGTCACTTCATGGCAAGCTCTGATCCATCTTAAACAAATTCTTCCCAGTGGCAAGTTTCCTGTCACAGGGGGGAAATGTATGCTCGGATATGAGTAGCAACTGATGACGATTATTATTATGATGACAACTGCAAGAATTTTAATTGCTAGAAATTGGAAAATGTATAGACATTTAGGTTTGGAAGAACAGTATAAGGAGATTTGGAATGAGATTTGCCGAATGAGGACAGCAGGCAGAAACATAAATTCTGGCAGAACAAATGCAAGGCAACAATCAGGAAAGCAAAGCAAGACTTTGAGGAGCGTATAGCTAAAAATACTCAGAGAAATAACAAAAGACTTCTTTAAGTACATTAGAAGTAAGAACCCAACTAGGAAGGCCATCGGACCATTAGATGACAATGGAAGGCAAGGGGTTATTAAAGAGGAAACAGAGATTGCAGAGAGACTCAATGAATTCTTTGCTTCAGTATTCACTGAAGAAGACAGAGACCACATGCCCAAAACAGAGCCTATCTTCGTAGGGAGGGAAACCGAAGAATTAAGCAAGATAGAAATAACCAGGGAGGAGGTCCTTGCATGTCTTGTTAAGCTAAACACTAACAAATCACCAGGACCAGATGGCATCCATCCACGAGTTCTCAGGGAACTTAAAGATGAAATTGCTGATCTCCTAGCCAAAATATATAATCTTTCCCTCAAATCAGGCTTTGTGCCTGATGACTGGAAGGTAACGAATGTAACACCAATTTTCAACACAGGATCCAGGGGTGATCCAGGAAATTACCGACCTGTCAGTTTGACATGTGTCCCAGGTAAAGTGATGGAAACCATCCTAAAAGATAGAATTAATAGGCACATAGAAGAGAAGGCGCTGCTAAAGGAGAGCCAACATGGCTTTTGCAAGGGCAAATCATGCCTCACTAATCTGTTGGAATTTTTTGATAGTGTCAATAAGCATGTGGATAAGGGGGATCCAGTTGACATTGTTTATCTGGACTTTCAGAAGGCTTTTGACAAGGTCCCACACCAAAGGCTCTTGAATAAACTTGCCAGTCATGGAATAAAGGGACAGGTCTTATCCTGGATCAGCAACTGGCTAAGGGACAGGAAACAGAGGGTAGCACTAAATGGACACTTCTCCAAGTGGAGGGAAGTAAAGAGTGGGGTCCCCCAAGGTTCAGTACTGGGACCCCTGTTTTTCAACCTCTTCATAAATGATCTAGAGGAAGGAGTAAATAGCAAGGTAGCCAAAATTGCTGACGACACTAAATTATACAGGGTAGTGAAAACTGTGAGAGATTGTGAGGAGCTCCAGAGGGATCTCTTGACACTGGGGGAGTGGGCAAAACAGTGGCAAATGAGCTTCAACACTAGTAAGTGCAGAGTGATGCATGTTGGGGCAAAAAACCCCAATTTCATTTATAAACTGATGGGTTCTGAACTCTCTGCGACAAACCAGGAAAGGGACCTTGGTGTCCTGGTGGACAACTCAATGAAGGTGTCAACCCAGTGTGCATCAGCAGTGAAAAAAGCAAACTCAATGCTAGGGATCATTAAGAAGGGTATAGAAAATAAGTCAGCAAGTGTCATTTTGCCTCTTTATAAATCTATGGTGAGGCCCCATCTGGAATACTGTGTACAGTTCTGGTCGCCATATCTCCAGAAGGATATTATGGAGTTGGAGAAAGTGCAGAGGAGGGCAACCAGAATGATTAGGGGACTGGAACACCTTCCTTACCATCTGAGGCTGCAACGGTTGGGCCTTTTCACTCTTGAGCGACGGCATCTAAAAGGTGACCTGATTGAAGTTTATAAAATCATGCACGGTGTGGACAAAGTAGATAAGGAAAAACTGTTTTCCCTATCACATAACACTAGAACTAGGGGACACTCCATGAAACTTTTGGGTACTAGTTCTCAAACAAATAACAGAAAGTACTTTTTCACCCAGAGGATCCCTGGTCTGTGGAACTCCCTGCCAGAAGAAGTGGTGACAGCTGTCAGTCTTGACAGCTTTAAGAAAGGATTAGACAAGTTCATGGAGGACAAGGGTATCAATGGCTATAATTATGGATACTTAAGGACAACCTCAGGGTTGGAGAGATAGGCAGGATATCTCTCAATGCCATTTCCAGGGAATCCTAAGCAGGTGAAGGCATCTGCTTGGGATACCCTGAAGGAAATGGTGAGCCACTGTGTGAGACAGAATGCTGGACTGGATGGGCTGTGGCCTGTTCCAGCAAGGCTGTTCTTATGTTCTTATGGAATATGGTGATTAATCAGGAATATGGTGATTAATCATAAATTAACGTGTGAATTGAAACTGAAAAGAGTATTACTAAGAAAACTGAGTTTGTGGATATCTGGGGAGAATTTATTGAACAAATGTTGGGAAAATTCAAAGGTATTAAACCTAGAAATAAATATATGATATTTTTGAGATAGGAGAAAAGACATATGAAATATGTACAGTTTGTTTAAGTAACTGTTTTAGATAAGAACTAATGTCGCCTGGATGATGGATTTAATGCCTGGTTGCTGATCTTCTTCTGACTGATTCAGTGCAAAAATGTTTGTATGTGTTTTACACTTAATAATTGTTTAGGAAGTAGTGCACATGCTCATTTGCATGCACAAACAGGCACACTCCTCCTCCTCTTCTTCTTCTGTCTAGGCCAGACATGAAATTGCCAAAATGAACGCACCTTTAGGTGAGTTCATTCTGCAGTTCCTTTTGCCTGACCTAGTGTGAGATAGATTAGCCAGAAACACAAGGTTGCCGTTACCAGAGATTTTGCAGGTGTCCTTCAGGTTTTATCCTTAAAGTCATGTGTTTGGGGACTGATGGATGATCATGCATTTGTTCTGATACCTGTTTCCCCACATCCACCAATATATTTCTCATAAAATGAAAATGATACTCCTCTGATATCTTCAGTATGCAATTGGTTCTATAGTACCAATTTCCTTAATTCTAGGACATGTGTTATACTTTCTTCTTCTGTGTTTAGGCCAGTGTAAGAAAGATGAGCTGGCAACACAAGGCTGCCGTTACCAGGGTAAGCCCGGTTGTGGTTCAAAAATAGCACAATCTACAACAAGGCTCTTTCTGTATACCCTGTCTTATACCTTAAAAAGGCTAATAAACTGAAACTGAATCCTAAGAAAAGGGAGGCACTGTGAGTGAAGATTTCTCAGTTCTCACATAATACAAGTCAACTTATTTATCATGGGATCATGTATCCTCTGAAATAATATACCTCCAAATTGCTCCTAGATCTAATTTTGCTCTAAGTTATTCATGCAGTCTTGGCATTATAAGGCAGCTTTTACTAAATTCAGCTGGTGCACCAGTGTGGATCATTTATGGTCACAGAGATTTTGGCCTTAGTGATTCATGCTCTGGGAAGTTTTATATGTTACTTGTGAAGCTGCACTTGAAGGTAAGTTGAAATCTATGAATTATTTATCTTCTGATGTAATGACAGGCAGGATCACATCACTTAAAGAACTGCATTTCTTGCCTATTTGTTTCCACAAGCAATTTGTGTCATGGACACTGAAGTTTGAAGCTCTAACTGGCTTCAGATGAAGTAATCTTAAGGGAAACGTCTTTTTATTTTTGCCAGTTTCTTTCCTATGATTTCAGTTAGCATGTTGTAAGTACTAGGAAAATACATCATTCCTGATGATTTCTCAAGTTCTACCATGCTGAGTTTACCCGCCAAGAGATTTTCATTAGGTACACATTAAAAACGAGATTCTGGTCTCATTCCTTCCCTTCCCTCACTGTTTTTTTCTCATTTGCAACAGGAAATTTCCACATTCTGCACAAGATAATACCTAACATAGTGAATTCTGCATAGGAAGAATGACATTCTGCACAGAAATAACAATCCTGTGTAGTTTGGCATCCCTTTCCAGGTAAATTCTGCTCAGGAGAAAGATGTCATTCTGTGCAGAAATTTCTTCCAGGAAAATAGCTGGCATAAAACACTCAAGAAATCCTGCAATATTTCTTTACTTAGGGCAAGGAAATCTCATCATGAGAAGAGTTTCCCACTCCACCCCACCCTTGATTTCTTTCTGACAGATGGTAAAATTCACATAGTAAAGAAAAGGTAATGGTCTCCCTTGCTTGAATGCCAGTCCTATCCGACTCTAGGGTACAGTGCTCATCTCAGTTTACAGGCAAAGAGCTAGGGCTGTCTGTTTCTGAGGTTACATGGCAGGCATGACTAGATACCGGAGTGCACAGAATGCTGTTACTTTTCCCATGAAAGTGGTACCTATTTATCTACTTGCAATTTCTTGCTTTCGAACTGCTAGGTTGGCAGGAGATGGAACCTATGACAATGTGAATACCTTCCACTGAAGCTCTACTCTACATGCCTTTCTTGGGAGCAGTCTGGAATGCATTCCCTAAAGAGGTACAACTTGTACCTCCTGCACAGTCTTTTCTGGGGCTTAGGAATGGCAAAGCTGCCCTTTGCAAAGAATGAAGACTTTGAACACACCAACCTGTATATAGATATGGAAAAGGTAAAAGTGGGATAATGCATAGGCTATCCATCTACCTGTCGGCTTCTCTCCCAGTTCATATAATGCTTTAAACTATATGGTTTGGACTACATGCTTTGGTACTCTGATATTATGATATTAAAGCTGCCGTGATGCCGTGCCCCCCACCCCCTCCACTGGTGGGGGGAGGATAAAGGGAGCCCCTGAGGCCACGGGGAGCTCCAAAAATGCCAATGATGCCAACAACGTGATGCCGTGCCCCCGCCCCTTCCATGGCAGGGTGAGGATAAAGGGAGCCCCCGAGGCCACGGGGAGCTCCGAAAAGCCGCTGCAGCCATGATGCTGTGCCCCCCACCCCCTCCTCCGGCAGGGGGAGGATAAAGGGAGCCCCTGAGGCCACTGGGAGCTCCGAAAATGACACCGCCGCCGCCGCGATGCCGCACCCTTCCTGGCCCTGTGTTTACCGGACCTTGTTTGGTACTCCAGGATGAGGTTTCTCTTTTGTTTTGTTTTTTAAATATCTTAAATTGTATTGTATTACTGACATTTTTGTATTGCTGCTTGCCTCTGTTTTATGGGGTTATTTTGTTTCCTATTGTAATTGAATGTATATTGTGTATAATTGATTAATTGAATGATGTAACTTTGTATATGCAATTTGTGTTTTGTCATTTCATGTCTTTGTAAACTGCCTTGAGTCAGCCATCGGTCTGATAAAGGCAGTATAGAAATATGAAATGAAAATGAAATAAAATGAAATTCTGTCAACAGTCTATATTTTCTCACAAAGAGAAAAAATGTTATTTATCACTTCACCCCCTCACTGCAGACAAAAATGGGGAACTTTGCATTAAAATGGAGTACCTTGCTTTATCACAAACAAGTTGTTTCAGATTCTAATTATAGGGAAAATATGTGTGGTAGATACACCTTCTTGGTACACTCACATCATAAGCAGTGCTAATGAATGGTGATCATTTACTGTTGGATCGGGGCCGCGAAGCAGCCATTGGGTCCCGGAGGAGACTGGTCAAGCAATGAGACACGAGGCAAGATGGAGCGAAGACCAGTGATTTAATGAGGGAAAATCATGGGTATTTATCATAAGCAAGCTGCGTGTAAAAGACTGCGATCTGACAGAATCCAAATGCCACGTATACATGAGTTAATGGGGAAACTCTTCAGGGAAGTTAATTAACTAAATCAAACACTGACAGGGGAACTCCATTGTTTCAAACTATCTTGGGGCAAACATGTGGCTGTTATTGGTTTTAGGGCTTAGGGTGATCCGCAGATGTGCGATTACCTATTACATGACTAGTGAGTTAGTCATTCAGCTTCCTATTGTCAGAGCTGCCTGTCAGGTCAGCTGTGGGTGAATTAAACCCTATCTAATATTCCACTCCCCCAATTTCTGTCCCCTCGGAACCAAGGCTCAAAGGAGCGTTCTTCCCAAACCGTGGTTCTGTCAGGGACAGTATGCCAATTGTGTCCACGGATACCACACTCCCCCTTTATTTGTTTAATTGGACCTGACAAACGGCTTGACGTAGGAGCGGCATCAGCTGACGTGGAGTGAGGACATTCCAGGATTCTCTCCATGGGGGACATCTTGACATCAGCGAGGGGATACATTGCATGAAACAACACATAGTCGTTCCCAGTATTATCACCCCCACAATCACCTTGAGTGTCATTTTTAGTCAACCCCATGGGAACCAGGACCATAACGAATTCCACCACCCCCACGTAGCATCTTCCTTGATGTTTTTAACCAAGGTATGGAGGTCTGTGAGCTGACTCAGTACCTTGCGCGAGTTGTCCGTGAGGGTAAGACAACACATGCCATGGACAGACTCGCAACCCAAATGATGTAACAATAAGAGATAATCGATGGCTGCTTGATTATCCAGTATGGCTTGATTAAGCAGCGCTATCGCCAAGGAGGTGTGGTTAATGGCTTTTGCCAAAGCGCAAGCCAATTGACCAATTCTCCAAGCGTTGCCTACGGCTAAGCCTGGCACGCTGAATATACTGACCGCTGCCTGGTTTTTCAGAACTGTGCATCTGAATCCAGACTGCTTTCTGTAGCAAGGCAAGATAATGAGATGTGTCTTTGACCTCTCACTATGACAGAACTGGTTTTTCCTAAGGTAATTCTAAGCTATTTCTGCAACTTCTGGTGTTGTGCAAATGTCTTTCTAGCACCTATGGGGAGGTGTTAAAATCATGGATATAACTTACAATGGCTGGAGATTACCAGCTGCCGGGTGCTCAATCTTTCCAAGCAATGGGCCAGTGCAAACATGGACCGGTTTGGCTTCCTTTGATGGAAGCTGGCCGCTATTTGCAATATACGACCCTATGTATACAGAAATTCAAGTGTCCCTTGCAAATCCCAACTGGAGCATTGTACAAGGCATGAATGAATAAAGAGCAACTACAGATAATAATAGCAATAAACAACATTCAGCTGCTTTTCGAAGATGAGGCTTCCCTTTTTGGTGGGGTTTCATGTGTAACTTGAGTTTGGAAAAGTCTTTTTTTGTGGAAAAGCATGGTTCCACATGATTTCCATATAGTTGTTTAACAATTTAGGCAACACCGGGGCTGGAGTGGCTTAGTGGTAATTTGTAGAAATGCTTGTAATTAAGAATACATACATTTATATTGGAAATAGCACACAATACGTGTAATGTGAACTTGACAGCATGATTCCACACCTACCCTCAGGAATTGTGAATGATCATACATTTCTAAATTTATATTTCCTGACAAAATATTACTATGTATGATCAGTAGGCCTGTTAATACCATATCTTATGGTTAATGTCCACTGTTTTTCCTCTTACTAAGGGGGTGGGGGGGTGGGGGGATACTGCACAAAAACATGACAGCTTGGAAAAAGATTGAGCATCCTCACAAACATCTTGCTTAAGACTTTTCAAGGCTTTTTTTTCATTTAACACACCAGTAGGTAGTTATATGCAAGCAAGATTTAATTGGCTGGATAGCTAAGTGAGGCAGAACACCTAAATGCAGAGACGGGAATTTGATTCTGGACTGCGTCTTGTAGGAGAAGAGACACACATTCCCAGTAAGGCCACAGAAAAAAGCAGTGGAAAATTCCTGGGTATTCCATACCTAGGAAACCCTGGAAAAGGTTATCATGAATGTGACTTGGCCTGATGGCATGTAATTAATTAATGAAATGGGTTGATTGATTGCCCCTTCAAGCAAGTTAAATACTATCATATCTCCACTAAGAGAACTTGGCAAGGTCATTTCATATTTAGTAGATTCTTCTTCTTCTTTGTCTTCTTGTTCTTCTGCTGCATAAGAACAAATAGGTGTTTTCCAGTAACACACTGAGTGACTCTATTGAAGGATTCCCAAAATGAATCTCAACCAAGAAACAAAAGGAGAAGCCATGGCATCCTAGAAATCTGAGAAAGATTAACTGTAAAATATGTGTTGTAGTAACACAGTAGGAGGATCTGTGACAAAACCTTGAACCACAAGAAGGAAATTCCTTTGTTGCCTTTGGTTCTATTTATAATTTGCTGGATTTTGTTTTTATCCTTGCTTGTTGTTTGTCAAACACAATAAAGCCAGCGTTTGTGCAGTGAATGTATCTTAGTAGCTGGCAAGAGCAAGCTGCAGCAAAAGAAAAGTGCTTCAGATTTCTGAACAGGGAGTGTTGGTTAAATATAAATAAAGTGAAAGACAGGTAGGCATGTTGAACACAAAGAAATTCCTCCAGGAACACAAGCACTGCTGTTTTGAGAGGCTTCTTCTTCTTCTTTTTCTGTATGTTTTCCTTCTGTTCCTTTGTTTATATTTAATTATTTATTTGGAGCCCAAGAGTATCAAACTTTGTTTTTGATCTTACTGTAAGGAAATGTGAAATACAGATTTTGTTCTTAATATTTGAAAACTTGGGATCTGCTATGGAAGATTATAGATGCTAAAGCTGAAGGCAATAATGTTGGCAGTGAATGTGGGTTTATGGGTTAATTATTGACCTTCAGGAAATTGGGTTCTTTGTGTAATTGGGTTCTGTAGTGTAGTGACAAACTAGGACTCAGAAGGCCTGGGTTAAGAGCCCCACAGCCATGGAAATTCACTAGGGGTATGGAACAGGTAAACTATTCCTTAAATATCTCATTTACCTTGTAGATAGAGCACTGCTGTTAGCTTCATTGGTCCCTGGTGTTCAGAAGTTGTGCAGAATCCTTTGGCTTAGTTTTGGGGGATAGAGTTAAGCAATGCATGCATTTGCACCCACAATAGAAAGTGTAGAGCTGAAAATTTATTTATTTTTGCTGCTGGTGGTGGTAGGATGGTTTATTTTACTTTGTACGAGCACTCTACCTTTTTGTTTTATTTTTATTATTAAAAAAAGTCCCCCAACATTCTTCACAGCAATCACATGGCTTCTTACAGTGTATCCGATATGGGGTTTCTTTGCTGCCACATCTTGATTTACGCCAAAAAAAATCAAGTTACATAAGGGGTTTCCTGGTGTGGTACCACCATACTTGACTCCTGAAGCTGAAGGCCCTCTTCAAAGAACAGGGAGAAAATGTAATCTGCAGATACCAGGAGGTGAGAGAAAATTCAAGTGCTTGCATTAGTTCTGAATTTCTCTTTTCTAGTTATGGGCTCTCACTATATGTCTGTTCCTAGCCCAAGGTAGAAAAACATTTTAGAAATAATTTGCAATAGCAATTTTATTTATATATCACCCCATAGTGATTATTGCACTCTCTGGGAGGTTCACAAGTTAATTAGCATTTTGCCCCCAACATACTGGGTACTCATTTTATCGACCTCCCAAGGATGGAAGGCTGAGTCAACCTTGATCACCATCCAGATCGAAATCACAACATTGTGGCTGAAGTACAGCAGTTTAACCACTGCACCACTAGGGCTCTTTAGTTACAAATAACATCATTATCTTTAATGTATTATTAGTTTGATAATAAGGAAATATCTTAATCACATGGCAAGCATATTAAATACACATAGGAATAATATTGTTATTTGGCAAGTAACCTTGTTTGGATTGGGACAGGTTAATTTTTTCTAGTTACTGCTAAAGGTAATATAATACTGCTAAAGGTGACAGAGTCGCCTCGGCAAGTGGGGCGGCGTTAGAAATATGATTAATAAAAATAAATAAAATATTTGGCATTTTTAGAGGGCCCTTTTTCATGTGCAATATTTTTTCTTTTATCAATTGTAATATTTTTTAAAGTAACGAAAGAGTCACCTTTTTACTTACGTTACTGTAGCAAACTATATAATAAGTATTGCCAGTTTGCCTCCGGGTGCAATTCAAGGTGCCAGTTTTGACCTTTATAGCTCTATATAGTAGTGGGCCGGGTTACCTAAGAGACCGCATTGCCCTGAGGATGTCTGTCTGTCCAACCAGAGCGGACTGGAGGGGCTCTCTAATCGTTCCATCAGCCAGAGGGGCTCGCCTCTCTGGCACAAGGAGGAGAGCCTTCTCCGTGTCTGCGCCGGCCCTCTGGAACCTCCTGCCAACAGAGCTACATCTCTGGATGGAATTGCTGCTTTTCAGAAAAGAACTTAAAGCCTGGCTGGCGGGTGAAGTGTGGGGTGCAGGTGGAAGGGTAACCTCCATTGTGTGGCTGGTGTAGAAGAACTCCTCCCCATGGTGCCTTTGGATCCTGCACCCCTTGTTTTAGGGGGTGGGTAGTTTTAACTGTTTTTAACATGTTTTTTAAATTGTCATTGTGAACCACCCTGAGTTGGCTTTGGCTGAGTGGGCGGTATATAAATTTGACAATTAAATTAAAATTAAATTAATCGTAAGAACAGTTCTTTTTTGTAACTTTAACAGTAAATGACTGTTTGGAGGGGCTTTGCAACAAGGTACAGGTTTAGTTACCTGTAAAAAATAACTTAAGAAGAAGTAACTTTAAAAATAAGTTACTTTTTAACAGATTAGTTAGGCGACAAACAACTTGTAATTTTTTTAAAAAATGCCAAGTTTAAACATTTTTATTGCTCTTGCTTCTTATTTTCTTTGTTCTAGGAGGGCATTTTCAACAGCACATACAAAAAAAGAACAAGTCAGAAACTTATCCCAGTCTCCCCTACAACCTAGAAGTCATAATAAATACCTAACTTAATTTTTAAAAAAGTATGTGCTATCAAGTCAGGTCTGACTTACGGAGATCATTCTAGCTAGAGAATACTCTGAAAGGGGCTACCATTCCCTTTTTCTGGGGGTGCCCTGGGACTGTGCAACTTGCTCATCACTATACAAGCTGGCTCTTCTCTCTGAAGCTTCAGTGGGGAATCGAACTCCCTGCTTCTGGGTCAACACCTGGATACCCAAACCACTACATGTTTGGAAGGCTGGCCTGTAGTTTTATTATTAAGGGCCTATTCCCTCCCCTTTCTAATATGAAACTATTTTAAAATATAAACTTCTAGAATTCAATTGACTTGTAAATTCAGTTGGGTACATCAACATGAACTGAATATGATTTCAAGCCATAGAAATCTCCTAGGAATATGTGCACTTGACAAGAAATAATATAAACAACACTTGATTGTGGCTTGACACTTTTGTCTTCTTAGTGATGCATACAATGTCTTCTAAGGTAAGAGAGTCACATCTTCTTTGTACTTGCTTCTCTTAGAAAGCCCCAGTAAGCTTCACTGTTGTAACCTCAGCTCTTGATTCTGGGTTGATTGGGCAAATGCCTGTTTTATGAACATATACCACTGAAAACAACAGAAACAAAGCCTGCACCATACTTTGAGTCATTTAAAAAAAAAAAGACACAAGCTTTCATTTTTAGAGGTCACTTCACAGCATGTGTTATTGTTAACTTCAACATGGTTGTGTTTGCATTGTTTGAATCCCTTCCCAACCCCCAGGTTTCTGTGTGAGGATAACAGTACATATTCACAAGCTCTTCGGGCATGATAAATAATTAAATCTGTAATGGTCTAATCTTTCAGTTATTTTTGGAAGAGTGGATTAATATGGCTATCTCTCTGTATCTTTTTACTGGTAGTACTGGATTCATCTCTTTCTGGTCCTTGTAGGTAGAAATAATACTTTTCAGAATATCTTGGTATTAATACGAACTCATTAGACTTTGCTTCCACCACTGATTTAACAATATTTATGTATATATCACCTTTTTTTGCTCCATATTTAGGAAAGGAATTAACAGATATCATTCTCAGGCAAAGGCACTGTTTATTAGCTCTGCATAATTATGGGGGTTTGTTGGATTGGGGCCGTGAAGCGGCCCTTGAGGTCCCGGAGGAGACTGGTCGAGTAACGACACGAGGCAAGATGGAGCGAAGACCAGTGGTTTATTGAGGGAAAATCATCAGTATATATTATGTTCAAGGCTGCGTGTGGTAGAATCGTCATCTGACAGAAAATCATATCACCCATTTACCCGGGTTAATGGGGAATCTCTCTTGGGGAAGTTAATTAACTAGGGCAAACACTGACAGGGGAAATCCATTGTTCGTGGCTTACACCAGGGTAAACATTGCCACTATTTGCACTAGAGCTAAGGCTCTTCTGTGAGTGAGTAATTGCCTAATCGCTAACAGAGGTTAGCGATCTCGCTTCCCTCAGCAGAACTGTCGGTCAGGTCAGATGTGGGTGAATCAACCCTATGATTATTAATCCGCTCCCCAATTTCCATACTGGCAAGGGCCAGTGACCAGGAACCTTCTTTGACCGGTGTAACCTCTGCCAGAGGCCGTATGTGCCAATTGTGCATGCAGAATCCGCATCCCACCTTTCTCTGTTATTTCTGGACCTGACAGACGGCCCTGCGTAGGAGGGGCATCAGCTGGTGTGTTGGAATGACGTGTCGGGGTTCCCTCCATGGGGGACATCTTGACAGCAGTGAGGGAATACATTGCATGAAACAGCATCCTGCTATGCTCAGTATAATTACTCCCACAATCACGTTGAGCATTGTCTGGAGCCACCCCCATGGGAGCCACGACCACAACGAATCCCACCACCCCCATGAAGCATCCTCTTTGATGTTTTTAACTAGGGTGTGGAGGTCCGTGAGCTGGCTTTGTATCTTGTGGGTATTGTCTGTGAGATTAAAGCAACACATGGCGTGGACAGACTCGCAGCCCAAATGATGTAACAACAGGGGATAATCGATAGCTGCTTGATTATCCAGTATGGCATGGCGAAGCTCTGTCTGCTCCTGATTGAGCAGCGCTATTGCCGAGGAGGTGTGGTTAATGGCTCTTGCAAAAGCGCAAGCCAATTGACCAATTCTCCGAGCGTTGCCTATGGCTAAGCCTGGCACGCTGAATATACTGGCTGCTGCCTGGTTTTTCAGAGCTGTGGGTCTGAATCCAGACTGCTTTCTGTAGCAAGGCAAGATAATGAGATGTGTCATTGATCTCTTACTGTGATCTAAGGTGATTCTAAGCTATCTCTGCAATTTCTGGCGTTGTGCAAATGTCTTTCTAGCACCTATGGAGAGGTGTGAAAATAGGCTGGGGATTACCGGCTACCGGGTGCTCAATCTTTGCAAGCAATGGGCCGGTGCAAACATGGGCCAGTCTGGCTTCCTTTGGTGGAAGCTGGCCGTTATTAACAATATACGACCCTATGTATACAGAAATTCAAGTGTTCCTTGCAAATCCCAACTGGAGCATTGTACAAGGCATGAATGAATAAAGAGCAACTACAGATAATAATAGCAATAGAAAACATTCAGCAGCTTCATGAAGATGAGGCTTCCCTTCTTGGTGGGGTTTCTTGTGTAACTTGAGCTTGGAAAAGTCTTGTTTTGTGGAAAAGCATGGTCCTCAGAAGTAGCACTGAGTATGCAAAATGTTCATAGGAATGTCTTTGGAGATGTAAGTCATAAAGGAAGATGGACAGCTGATGACATCCAGGACAGTGACTGGCAGTGACTTTGCAATAGCCGAACTTGGCATCCGGGCCCGATTCTGGCCTCTGGGACCTGCATGGGGAAGAGACTTGTTTGGGAGATAAAAATTCTGAAAGAGTTAGTTGGTTTTTGCACTTATAGGATAGCAATTGCTGTGCAACTATGGGATGTTGTTCCCCCCTTTCTGTTTGTTTGTCAATGTAGGACTTAAGTGTCTGATAGACCCGTTCCACAATCGCTTGCCCCTGCGGATTGTACGGAACGCCAAAGGTGTGCTTAATATCCCAGGTGGCCCCCAGCTATAAGCTGGGGCGTCATCGGACTTCATGTGCCGAGGTTCGCCCATGGCCGTGGGAAAGGAGATGCTGCTCCACATGGGGAGCCGTTTCTCCCTTCTGTGCTGTTACCCAAACAAACTGTGGGAAGGTATTAATGCAAACATGCATGTACTGCCATTTGCCAAAATGTGGGGCATGTGTGACGTCCATTTGCCACACCTGGATGGCCTCTGTCCCTCGTGGGTTGACCCCCCACGAGGGCCCCCCCCGGTGCCCCTGCACGATGCAGACAGGAACGGACTATGCCTTGGGCTTGGGAAAGTGGCAGGTTGAACTGCCTTGCAAGTGCTTTGGCATTCTGATGAAAGAATGCATGACTCTGAATTGGAGTCATGAATACACCTAAAACTGATCGTTGCTGAATTTCCTTTGCGGCCGCATCCGCTCTGCTATTGCCTGCGGAAATCGGACCAGGTAGGTCCAGGTGACTTCGGATGTGGGCAATATAGAGCGCTTCTGTGCGGTTCCACAAGTGAAATTGAGCAGTGAGGAACAAACTCAGCAAATTTTTGTCTATCGCGGGAGTGATGTATGCTCCCGGTAGACTGTGAAGCAAATTCCTAACAAACTGGCTGTCAGTAATTATGTGGAAGTGTTCTTTGGCAAAGGTGCGCAAAGCGAGGTTCACGGCTGCCAACTCTGCCCACTTGCGGAAGAGTCAGGAGCGTGCGCCAAGCTTGGTCCTCTTGCCAAGTAAGAACCTAATATGTGCGACCCCCATAAGTGAAAACTGTCCCAGCTCCCCGAAGGAGAGCCAGTGACATTAATTCACACAAGGTGACTGTCTGCGTTTGAAGTGAGACAAGTCTGGGGTCTTATGGCAAACCTTGGCGCATGATGTGCCAGGCTTCCCTTGGGTAAATTTCTCATGAAGGCCCCCCTGCGCACATCCGCCCATGGCGTGCGTGCACACTTTTACTGGAGCTATTCTCGTGCTCCTGTGAGAAGGGTGCCAGATGCTGGCTTAGCCTTTTGCCTGTGCTTAGACTAGCAGCAAAAAAGGAAGGGGTGGCCTGAAAATGCCTGTATCTGATTGAAAGTGTGACCTGACTGCATTCTTAAAATGGTCCTAGGCCGTCCTGGCTAATGAGTGGCACTCTGCACATTCTCAGGAGCTCAGGGACTAATCCTTCCTCTGTGCTCAGGAGTTTGCGAAATGTGTCTGCTCAATAGAGAGGGTGCTGTTGGCCAGGTGCCATACTTAAAATGACCAACTAAGACTTATTAAAAACAAGCCAACTATGACGTGCCAGCTGTAAGGAAATAATACACAAAAATGAAAAGACACACAAGTTAAACATTTCCAGCAGGGAGTTCCACTGGCGAAAGGAGGAAAGGAGGAAAGACAAGTCAGAAGTTAGCACAATGAGAATGCAACAACTCTTATCAATCAGATTAGGTCAGATAATTAAGACAACCGGGTCCTCCTGTTGAGAAATCACTACCAGTAATTAACTCTGGACCCTGTGAAAGGAAGCAATTTAAGACTGTAAAAAGAAATAAATTGGTTACTATTAAGGCCTGGAGAGGAGTTTTGTTCCTGTAAAAAGGTAACGATTAAGCATTTTCTGAGTATACAGAGCACAAGAATGTTTGCGTGCTTTTTCCTGTGAAAGGGGTACAATGAGTGAGTTACTTTACACAGATTAAAGTCAAAATACCAGAACAATATCTTTCTTAAGAGAATGAAGGAGAGTTAGAATGATTCTCAACCCGCGGCCAGATGTGGGTAAGTGGGCCAGATGCAGCCCACGTTGCTCTGCCACTACCTCCACCAAGCCAAGAAGGGCTGTGTGGCGAAGGAAGGGCAGGATGACTGTCCGGACCCCCAGAGCTGCCTGAGGCCCCGGAACTTGGCCCCTGACTTTAAGGGATTGAGAACCGAGGTTACAAGATGATAACACAGTACACACATGAAGACAATGCAATTCTCTCACTCCTAGTGAGATACGTGACTTAAAAGTGCTAAGGGACATTCAAAAACCTTAAAACACAGAGATGGGGTTTTGAGGAACACAGACGTAGGGAGGGGCCCCATAGTTTATGATTTAGTGCGGAAAACTCATCGAAGTGATTTTTGTTTTCAGATCGCGCTTCTGAAAAGAAAAATCTGTTTTCCTGAGTGGCAAGGATTGCAAAACCGGTTTCCAAGAGTGGCTTAATCCTTTGACAAGGAAAAGTCTCAAGGGAAGAAGGGGGGTCACCCTGCCCTATTGCAGGTTAGGATTCCCCCCCTCCACCCTCCTGCCTTCGTTGCCCTTAAGCTGCTAAGCAGGCAAGGCAAAGGGGTTCTGTTAACCATGCTTTCTCAAACCTTAAATAGTTCCTGCCCATGAGCAGAGTGCAAACTGTTTAACACATACTTCACAGTGACATTACCACGCAGTTACACACAAGGAACACTTTTTCAATCATACTGTGGTCATAGAGACAAGGCTTTTGCAATCATACACAGTTCTTGCAGTCATACATTCAGTGGTGCACCACGCATACACACATTTATTTACGCATTTGCACATTCCTCCCCTGATCTGCAGTGTTCTATCTTACACATGAGGAGATGACTTATACACAGCTGGCTATCACAGCCATCTGGGTGCTTCTACTTAGGGGTGAGTTTCTCTGGGCTACTCCAAGGCAAGACAAGTAGGTTCTGCCTGTGCCTTGGGAGAGCTCGGGGTACTAGTGCTGGGATGGTTCCTCTGGCATAGCCAGGGCGATGGCTGCCTCCCTTCTAGCCTGGGCCAGATTTCTGGATCTCGGTGCTGCCTCACGCTCCAGTGCCAGCACTGGTATTCGGACAACCTTCTGAAGATCTGCCTGGTCTAGATTGGCATTCTCTTCTAAGGTGTCTCATTTTTCCACACTGGAAGCAGGTGCCTAGGGGTTTTGGCACTGCTCTGCGCCTGAGTGTGGTAATGGGTCTGCTCTGGAGCCCTGCGTGGCCAGGGGCCGTGCAGATTTCCATGAGCAGTGGGCGCTGAGCAGCTCTGCCTGAACGTGTGTCTGCCTTCAGATAGGCTGAACACAGCAGTTGGGCGCTAGCTAATTGTGCCACTGGCAATTTCCCCGTGAATGGATCTTCCTCACCCATGCGCTGAATGGAGTTCTTAATTGGCAGGGAACTTGTTACTGTCTGAGAAGCGCCAGGGCTTCTCATGCCATGAATTCCTTCAGTGACGTCTGCAGCTGTCACTGAGGGAATGCTCCCTACACTGCCCTGCTTAAGCTGAAATGACGGAGAGAGACTCCTAGGGGCTGATGGTTCTGACTGCGCTGGGGGTTTCTGGGTCTCTATCCAGACTGGGTCTTCCTCTGCTGAGAGTTTCCTACATTTGCTCCATGTGCGAGTTACGCCATCTGAAGCTCTCGGGGGTTGCTGAATGCAGACTCCTATCTGATCCCAGAGCTGAAGGGATAACGTACCTACTCCTGGGTAAAACAGGCAGTGTTCCCTCAAGAACACCAAAAGCCGCACTAGTTCTCCACTGTGAAAGCTTATCTGATATACCCTGGCCAGGATTTTGAATTCATCCTCATGAATTCTTTGACTAGCGGGCGGACGTTGCCGCTGAGGACAAGTCCCCATATTACCTGCCGGGTCCTTTGAAGTCTCCTTCTTGGGACGATTCGACGCGTCTGAAGTTCAGGTAATAGGTTTTGCGTGACGAATCTCTGGGTAGAGCTCGGAGCGTGGACTGCCGCCACGGGCCCTCGGTGGCCTCTGCGTTGTCAGGGGTTCACAGCTGACCCTGAGCGGAATGCGTTTTTCCGTGCTGCAAGCCGCTGCGATAGCCGAAGCAAGCTGTAGGATGCCTCTCTGAGATGCCTCGCCACGTAGCTGTCTTCCCAATCAGATGGCTTTCCGACTGGGGCTGCCGCGCTGTCCTCCGGGGTGATTGGACACGGTTCTAGCGTAGAACCGGACCGCGTTGATCGCTTACTCACGAGTAGGATCATGTCTCGGGGTCACCAGATGTTGGATTGGGGCCGTGAAGCGGCCCTTGAGGTCCCGGAGGAGACTGGTCGAGTAACGACACGAGGCAAGATGGAGCGAAGACCAGTGGTTTATTGAGGGAAAATCATCAGTATATATTATGTTCAAGGCTGCGTGTGGTAGAATTGTCATCTGACAGAAAATCATATCACCCATTTACCCGGGTTAATGGGGAATCTCTCTTGGGGAAGTTAATTAACTAGGGCAAACACTGACAGGGGAAATCCATTGTTCGTGGCTTACACCAGGGTAAACATGGCCACTATTTGCACTAGTGCTTAGGCTCTTCTGTGAGTGAGTAATTGCCTAATCGCTAACAGAGGTTAGTGATCTCGCTTCCCTCAGCAGAACTGTCGGTCAGGTCAGATGTGGGTGAATCAACCCTATGATTATTAATCCGCTCCCCAATTTCCATACTGGCAAGGGCCAGTGACCAGGAACCTTCTTTGACCGGTGTAACCTCTGCCAGAGGCCGTATGTGCCAATTGTGCATGCGGAATCCGCAGGGGTTAAGGTTCTACAAGTTACAGCTTTTGCACAGTGGCCAAGCTCTCTGTGTGGCTGATATTTCATTTCAAATCAGATTGTTAGCACAAGCATTTCACAGTTTGAAGACTATGAATGATATCTGAGCATGTATATATCCTAATGATAGGTAATAATGAGGATGAGCAGTTAAACGAGTTGATCCTTTTAAAAAAATAAGACATACTTACTCTATATCCTAAATTTCTGGTAGATGGAGAAGCATCTGAACAGTGCTTTGACACATCATCAAACCTTCTGCTAACAAGTTTAAAACTCAGAATTGTGTGTTTGCCTGTAATTCATAATTCTCACCATCCTGACACTTGTCATCAGAAAAGAAGATTTTCATAGATCCTTAATCATATAACCAAAATGCTGGTTAAGCATGGCTGATCAGGGAGCAAAAGGTGGGCAACCCACCCATTAATCATAAAGCATCAGATCTTTGTATGAGGGCAAAGTGCACAACTTGCCAATTGGTTTCTTCCAAATAGCTATCTAGAGATAATTGAAGTAATCTTGATCTTTTCTCAACAGATAGTGTTGAATTTTCTTTCTTTCTTTTTTGATAAAAGTTAATTTGTAATTATCTGTACTGCTCTTGTGAATGGATGGACGGATGGACGGAAGCTGCAAAGGGTTGGAAAAAACTCTAATAGAAATAAAAATGGAAGACAGCACTGTTGGTCACCATTTAATGGCATGGCAAATTAAAAAAAGATAACCAGAATAAATCCTAAATGCTTCTGAGGATGAGGCAAAGAATAGTAATAAAATAACCAATTTATTTTAAAATGGACAAATAAAACTTGAGGAAAACCAGATAGGTTTACAGCCAATAGTGGCTCATCTGATTTCTAGAACACAACACAATATTAGCTTCATAAATGTGAGTGGGATTTGAACCTGGGTTTAGTCCTAAACCAGAGATTAACGAAGTGTGGCCTCAGTGCTCTCCTACTGTTATGGAATTCTGAACTAGACAAAATCGCATTCCACACGTTAAGACAGATTTAGGAGTTTTATTAATATTAATATTAACAGATTCAGGAAAGCTTTACCAAGCTAATATTCCCTGAATGAATATACATTTTCAGAGCCATCCTTTTATAGCATAAAATTTGGAAATTTCTACACATTACATCACTATGGGTAAAGCCAAAATTATTAATTAATCTTCTGACATTTCATTAAGTTCAGGTTAGAACATTCAGTGTTTGTTGTTTAGAACATGTCATATAAGGAACATGTCTCATGTCACATCATGTCATGTCACAGAAATATTATTTACGGTTCCCTGTCAGCTGTACAAACTGTGCTGAGCTTGTGGACACAAAAAGGCTTCTATTTACTTAGCCTCATCATCAGATTCTACGTGCCAGGTCAATCTGATCTGTTTCAACTCTACAGAGAACTGGGAAAATATTTTTTACTTTTAAAACAGAATTAATATTATCTTAATATCTTAATTCTTTCACCCCTATATCATTCCCTCCTGATTTCTTGAAAATTATTAAAGTTTAATAACTTTTCACATTCTTGCAATAAATAAACATTTCTATCATGTTGATTGCCGATTCCTCAAGCTTTCCAGGGTCTTAAACTGCAAGAGAAAAGATACTTTCGACAGTATATAGTTCTTTTTAGGTTTTGCAATAATCCATTTTATCAATGTTTAACTATCGATCTCCTGGCTAAGAGCCATGTGTTGCCGTGGAGATGGGGAGGGCAAGCCTCCTGCACTGATTCACATTATTGATTTCTACTGCAGTGACTAAGTTAATAATTTCCTTCTAGCAGGCCAGATCTGGCCATCTGTATATGTTTAGGACAGAAATTCAAATGGGGAAATGGGATACTTTGTACAGAAGGGAGTTCTCATATCATACATTGCCATTGGCTAAAAAAAAACCTGGACTTTGATTTACTTTTTATACAATGCTTTCAACAATCCCACTTGCTTTCTCAACCTCTTCCTAACTGTGGATTAAATGAACGAGGATGATTTCCCTAAGCCTCCCTGCTTTTGTAAGTGTTTCTTACTGGCTGTTCATATTTTTTTCCGTGTACTTCAGATGTTTTGTATTTTCAAGACCTCAAATTCTTTAATCAAATACAACTCCTGTGTTTGTTTCGCTGTTTAAACATAGCTGTTTTTCGCTTTGCTTCTTCTGCTCCCTTTTGCCAACTGTGAGTCTTTTGTTTTCTGCTTAATTGCAAGGAGTCTAGGCATCCTGGGCAGCTTTTGATATTACTAACCCATAAATGTCCTTTGTTTTCCAAATCATCTGGAGGGCATGGCCAGTATGTACCTGTACGTCTGCAGAAAAAATAAACTTCTTGCGCAGGCCTTCAAATTCCTCTAGTGTTAGGCAACTGGCCTGTGACATTTACACTTTTATTTCTGCGTACTTTCACATACTGCCTGAAAAAGTTGAGACAAACCTAGTAGCCTTGTAGCTTGGGGCCGACTAGGGATTCAAAATCTTGGGGTTAGCTATCAAGTGCTCAGCTGTTTGTTTGTTTGTTTGTTTTCTGGGATTTCCCAAATTCCTCTGGTTTCTTCAATCATCTCATTCCTCTTGCTTGCAGTAAGCACTACTGATTGTTGCCTCTTCTCAAAGCAAGGGCGATCATCTCAGCTCTTTTATATTCTCTCATATTCTCCTTCTTCTCTTGTTCTTTATCCCTATTAAAATAAACTTTCCTTGCCACCTCAACCAGCTCACAAGTGTTTTCCCGAGTGCTCCTTCCAGTTTTTGTAACTTTTTCTTTATATCTGGTGCACTCTGTGTAATGAATCTTTCATTCAACATCTGGCGGTTTTCAGGATCTTCCATATTAATCCCTGTGTTCACTTTATAAGCCTCAATTAACCTGGCTAAGAAACTTTCAGGAGATTCTTCTTTCTCTTGAATTATATTAGCAGGTTTGCTAAAATTGACAGGACCTTTTGCTGCTTCCTTTAAGCTTTCTAAAATCAAATATCTGTACTGTTGAAGACTTGTCTTGTGTGCTGAATCATTAGGATCCCAATTTGGGTTTTGTTCAGCAGCTGCCGCCATACGCACTACAGTCTGATTTGCGTCTGGGAAATTTCTATGAAGGATCCTTTCTTTTGCCAATTTCAATTTTTGCTTATCTTCCATATTAAGGAGCGTATTTATTATTTGTTGCATGTCATTCCACGTGGGGTTATGCGTTTGGGCTATAATTCCAATTAATTCAATCACCTCATTCGGCTTGGTACTAAAAGGTCCATAATGCTGTTTCCAGTTTAATAAGTCTGTTGTGGTAAATGGTACATATTGGAAAATTAACTGATTTACTTGTTCATCATCTTCCCTCATATGGCTGGTTATCATTTCCCTCAATGGGGCCACTATATCTTTTCTTTTTTTCATCGTTGGCATGTCGTGTGCCATTTGGGTGTTCGAAGGTGGCTCCATTCCAGCTTCATTGTTATAGGGAGAAGATTGGCTGTACCTTTGGAATTTTCCTTCTCCCTGTTCAATTACATCTTTCAAGATCTCAGTTGCTTTTCTTAGTTTCTCTATGGTTGGGGAAGCCTCACTTCTGTCTGGGGTTTGAAATCTTCCTGCAGAATGACTGCTTCCTGCATTTGCTAATGCAAGGTCTGGATAAATATGTGGGACTTGGCCATCTTGTGGCGCTGATTTTGGCATGACATAAAGTGGAGGTCTTTGAAACGGAATTTCATCTTTTTCATTTCTGTTTAAAATTTTCAATCTTTCTTCTGTCTGCCATTCTATTTCTGGGGTATTGGGTGTTCTGACTACTTTCCTACCTAATTTAGATTTCGTATCTTTGGATTTCTTTTCATTCATTAAATATGCCTTTACACATTCAGCCTGGCATCTCCGTAGCCAAGGTGGTCATGGTTTCTTTGCAACTGTTGCCTGCCATACAGACATATAGGGATACTGATCCCATTGGTTATTCTGCATTATTCTTCGAAACATTCTATTTATAAGACCCAAATCTAAGGAGCCTTCCGGAGGCCACCCTACTTGGAAACTGGGCCATTCATATTCACAAAACTTTCTTAACTCAAATTTTGTTAAAGGGGGTTCATGTATCTCTGGTGTAAATATCTCAAATTCTCAAGGAAACACCATAGTGGCATTCTTGGAACGCTACTACCACCACCCATTCTAAACTAAACACTACCACTGGCCAGGGGCGCCCGAAAATCAAGGGTCACTGTCAGGAACCTCAATGGTTTAACCACCCACACAATATAAATTTTGCACACCCAAAAATCAGGTTCGCCGCCCTGATTTTTCCAGGAACACTGGGTTACCACCCGTGGTTCATTAAGGACTTAGGAATCGCCATCCCGTCCCCTTGAAGGTGATCAGGCTCCACTTCCACTCCTCAAATGAGTGGGCACACATAAGTATACTTCTACAGTTTCATACAATTTCATACAGTTTCATACAATTTTATACAATTTTATACTTGCCTGCAGGCTTTTGAAAATCCACCTTCTAGAGTTCTCCATCTGTCTTAGCTTTCCGGATCCTTGACTGGTCTGTTTCTTCTGACAGTTACTCGTCACCTCTTCACTGATTTCCTAGAGTAGATCAAAGGTCTACTATGCCGGCATTTTAGGTTATCCCTGGAGAGGCGTCATTTTATCCCATCAAGAACAGCCGTCTAGAGTGACAATGGCACCTGCTATTTGTCAAGTCAGTCCCGGGCGGAGTTCGCCAAAAATGTTATGGAATTCTGAATTAGACAAAATCGCATTCCACACGCTAAGACAGATTTAGGAGTTCTGTTAATATTTTATTAATATTAATAAAACTCCTAAATCTGTCTTAGCGTGTGGAATGCGATTTTGTCTAGTTCAGAATTCCATAACACTACAACCCTCCAAGTCCAAAAGCCCCCAATTGTTTGTCAAAACATCCTATTCTGAAGGAGAAAATGTTTTCTTCTTCTGTGTCTTGAGGAAGTTATTTTGAATTCAGTAGTGTCCTCCTGTACTTTTAAAAAAAGCATTCATTTTTAAAGCTACAATACATTTAGTTTGAAACAAAGGAAGATTTTTAAATGCCTAGAATGATGGTGTACAAAAGGTACAGAGGGCAAAAAGTAGGCAGCTTCATGGTTTCCTTAAGCTGAGCATATGAAGGTGGTTGTGTTACTATCATACAGAAAGAAGCAGAAAGTATTCTTAGAATTGAATACAGATTGTATATGCAAGTTGAAATATAAAGAATGCTAAAACTAATTTAAATGTCACCAGTGAAAAGTGGCATTAGTGGGCCCTTATAGTAGAAGATGAGGCCTCTTGAGTTAGACTGCTGGGGTGATAAATCATGAAATAATTACCTGCTTCCCTCTACAGACACAAAGGGAGACTGAAAAACCTGTGAATTGTTTTTCTAGAACACTGATGTTACCTGAATGAATTTGGCTTTGCTTTTTTCTTTCTAGCCCTATTTAGGTGTTACATCCTGAATCCAAGGAGTCCTTGAAGCTTGGTGGTGATGTGGAACTCTTGCAAACCACCTCACATATCCCTAAAGTAACCAAAATCTCCATGAGGGAAACATGAAATTCTGAAGCAGACACTGTTCATATGTTCAACTCAATATTCTTATTGATTGATCAGAAGCCCAGATAAAGCAGAATCCTCTGATACACAAGTATACGAGGTGCTTTGAGCTGAGATCTCAAAGGCTTCTGGTTGGGGAAAGGAGAGATTGGGGCTTACAGGGGCCTTCTCATTCCCACCACTAACATGTTTCCCCGATTATAGAACCTCCTTCCATAATAAGACACCCCACTTTTATCCCCTGCCTTTGAAATATAAGGCCCCTACCCAAAAATAAGGCCCCCTTACCTCCTGCCCGACTCTGGACGGAGGCCATGCGGCCACGGCGGTAGATGGCTTTCCTTCCCGCCATGGCCCAGCTCCTCACCCCTGGCTGGGGTGTGGTCTCCGGGTCCAGGCGGCCCATGCCCGGCTCCGGTCGAGGCAATGCGGCTGTGGCTATAGCTGGTCTTCCTTCCCACCGTGGCCCAGCTCCTCACCCCCGGCTGGGAGTGTGGTTTCTGGGTCCAGCTGGGGGTGAGGAGGAGCTGGGCCATGGCGGGAAGGAAAGCCAGCTACCGCCGTGGCTGCGTGGCCTCCGTTTGGAGCCAGGCATCGGCCGCCCGGACCCAGAGACCACACACCCAGCCAGGGGTGAAGAAGAGCTGGGCCGTGGCGGGAAGGAAGGCCAGCTACCTCCGCAGCTGCGTGGCCTCCGGCCCGGACCTGGAGACTACACCCCCAGCTGGGAAAAATAAGACATCCCCAAAAATAAGACATTGTGCTGATTTTGGAATTTAAAAAAATATAAGACAGTGTCTTATATTCGGGGAAACAGGGTATTTCAATTGTGTACATGTAATATTTGAAGAGTGCTTTTCCTTCCCACTCTCCCTCCTTTTCTTTATAAAATATGCTGCAGGAGGTCAAGCCAATATTTATCTAGTCAGAACCTGAGTTAACAGCCTTGAAAACGTGATATATCTCTTACCTGACCACGCAGATGAGAACTGATCTCTAAGCTCTGTTGTGATGTCATCACTCAATGCTTATAATGAACTAGATTGTGTACCTGGCTCTGCCCAGGCGATTTTTTTTTGGGGGGGGGCAATGCCCTACCTCCCGGTGCCTGTTGGGGGCAGTGATGGCTTTTCCATTTTTTCTGTGTCGTGCCTACGAGGCACTTGGTGCTGTGGGGGTTGGGTGGTTGGTGACCGGGGCGGGTACTGATTTATGCTCACAGGCATGCGTGAATGCCATGTGGCCAGTGGAAGCACCCTGGTCCGTGTCCTCACTGCAGCTCCCGGCCGTGGGCAACCTTACCTTGCCCGGCAGAGTCCTCCGCTGCCAACGTCCCCCAACAGGGTGGTTTGGAAAACTGAAGGGGGAACTTGTTTGGGGTTGCCGAGGACAGGCAGGGAGGCCCTGCTACTTGCCCTTGTTCCTGACAGTTTGGCTGCTGTTACTGCCATCCTCGCTGTCATCTCCACGCACCCCTCGGCCTCCACGGTATCCATCGGTGCCATGTTGGTCGTCCGCCGAAGCAACATCATGCCGAAGGATAACGCGGAGGCTGAGGGGCTCAAACCATTGACGTGGAACATCCTTGTCATTTCATCTGATTGTCTGTTGCATCCCCCATCACCGTCGTTGCCTCATCCATGCTATCCCCAATTCTTCCACGATGGCTGCCCTGCCACTGCCTCTCCAGTTGGCTGTATTGCCTGGGCCGCCACTGCTTGTAATAGTGGTTAGTTTGCTGCACGCCCTCTCCATCAACAGCTTTTTTAATGAGGCCTCATGTTCCACAGTGCATGGGCACTGTTCTGACATCATGGCCGTGCATGCACACACTTGTGCCCCTCTCTATCAACAGCTGCTTTTTGACCAGACCCTGCATTCCACAGTGCACGGGCGCTTTGCTGATGTTGCTGTGCCCATGACATCTTGGGGGTTGTGTTTTTTGTTGTTTTTCTCATTTTGTCGGGTGCACGCCCCACAATAGGACTTGGCTGCCTAACAGTGATCTTCTTGCACTTGCCAGGTAAGTGTTTGCACAGTTTGGACAGGGACAGTTAAGGGGTGTGGATTTGTATTCAGGACCCACCCGGGGACATTTTCCTTTTATAGATATAGATTATATCTCACTATCCCCTTGTTCCAGAAAACATTAGATCCTATGAGGGAAAGCAGACCCTGGTTGTTGCCATGTTTCTTCCTGCCATTTGCTCATTTGGTTTCCCTTGTGGTTCCAGCAACTTACCACATGCTCCTTTCATGCTAGTCTTACTTTTTCTCTCCCTCTTTCCCTGGTGCTATTAGCTGTTGTCTGCCCTTCACACGTAGCTATGCTATAGGCCTCAGAAGGCCAAACCAGACTGTCTCCAGCCCTGTGTGTGTGTCACACTCCACTTGGCTTCTTCACGCCAGCATTGGGTGTGTATTTTATCAGTCATAAAAATATCATGAACACTTATATCCCTTGTGTACTGAAAATAGCAATGCAAAGTTTTGATGATGAAGGGGGAAGAATTGGCCGGTGGACTGGATGTATGAATTAGAATCTCCACATGAAGAGGTGCACCTTTGTAGAGGTGCAGACATCCATTATGGCCATGCGTGAAACAGCTCACTTATTGTCAGCTTTAAAATTGGGTGAACCCTACCATCACCACCATAATTCACAATAATTCGTTGGGAAGCATAGGCATAAACCATTGGTTCTCAATGCGGGTCCCACATCCCACCATGGGACTTCAATCCCAGAAGCCTCAGTCAGTACATTGGCTGATCAGTGCTTTGGGGAATTGACTTAGGCTTCTGGGAATTGAAGTTCAAAACCAATGATTAGGAAACACTGACATAAACCATGTGTTTCCCACCACCTCCCCCCCCCCAAAAAAACACCACCATGTTGCCAGTCTAAAATATAATAACTCCCCAACTACCTGCCCCTTGTATTTGCAGGTCACATTGGAAAGAACTTGAAAAATCTTAGGAAAGATTTTGAGACTTTGTGCATGGTAATCATAGGATTTCTGGACTTGGAATTGATGTGCTACTTATAAATTAATTAATGAGTTGCTTTCAGACAAAAGCGGATGCAAAACAACCCATTCTAGAAGCCTTGGGGTTGCAGTTTTGAAGGAGAGAAGAGAAGGTATGTCTATAATAAGGAATATTGATAGCCATACAACTTCAGAACTGGTAGAGACTCTATGGATGGAGACAAAAGCTTTAGGAAGTAATTATACAAATTGAATTAAATAAATAAATAAATATTAGAAGTATGTCTGGCATTTTTTTATTGAAAGTGTGGTGTCCTACCTGAATGTGGTTTTCTTTTAGAATTCTACCTTTTAAAATAAAATATTAGCTGAAATCCTGTTGCACAGCTCTGTTACAGGCATGGCAGCGGTGGCAGCAGGAAATTGATGATGATAAAGGCTTCCTTTGGTGATTTAGGGACACCAAAATTCAACACATTCTGTACCAATTGCAAGCTGATGGAAATTTCCAAAGGAAGCCATTAAGTAGTGTCAGTTTGCTGCTAATGATGATGCACTTTCCTGTTGTGTATCCAGAGATGTGCAACAGGATTTCAGCCAATTTGTAACTTGAACTATGTGCTTCTCATCACTATAGACAGGGATTTAGTTACACAAACAATGAAGTACTGTACAGTAATACCGTGGTTAACATGTGCACCCCACAGCGTTAAAACCAGATAACGTTGGGGAATTTGAGGAAAACATTTGCACCGCACAATGTTAAGGTAACGTTGTGAGATACAAATGTTTTCCTCAAATTCCCCAATGTTGATCTCTGCCCCAAAGCCAGCAGGGCTGGAGACCAGCCCTGTGGGCTTTGGGGCAGAGATCTCTGGTGGCTCCCTTGCTGGGGAGGGGGGCAAGGGGGCCTCCACAGACCCAAGCATTGGATCGCTGGTTTCCTCTGGGTGAGTGTGTGTGTGAGGGCACTCTCACCCCAAGGAAATGTGATCGGATGCTCAGAGCGCCGGCTTTATTGGGGAAGACTGTGCACGTGTGCCCTCACCTCAAGGAAACCAGTGCTCATACGCAGTGCTCATATCCTCTGTGTTTTTAGCTGAATATACAAGCCCAGGGGAGCATGAGATCAAGCATGCTAGCATTCTGTTCATGATTATATTAGTACTTGCAAAGCATCAAATCCTGTCCTAGTGGGTGAGAAGCAGTGGTGGGATTCAACTTTTTTTACTATCTACTCTGTGGGCATGGCACGCTGGGCATGGCCAGGTGGCCAGGTGACTGTGTGGACATGGCCAGATAGCTCTGGCAACCGGATGGGGGAAGTCTGAGGAGGCTGGACCACTGGTTGTTGTGATCCAGCCCTCCTCTGACTCCAAAGATAAGCTGGATCGGGGGCACTCCCTATGCCCAGTCCAGTTCTGCCTGTACCCGAGCCTGAGGATGCCCTGAGCCAGGGATCTCAGCCTGCGCCTGGCCCCAGTCTGTTTTCCCTGGCAGCTGACCTGTCAGATCAGGCGTCTAGCTCTGACAGTAATCAGCCCTCAGTCAGGGAGAGGTCCAGGAAAAAGCTACACCTGAGACATAGGCAGGCTACAGGGAAGCACAAAAGAAGGCTCCCAGCAGATACCGATTAGCTGGGAGGCTTATAAGCAAGCTTCTTGCAGCCTGCCAGTGTTGGTACAATTCTTGTGCGAAGACCAACATCCTGCTTGACTCCAGACTGCCTGCCTAGACCCTGACCTGCCTCTCATGCCCCTGAATTCACTGCCAATCCTGACAATGCCCCTGGGTCACCCTTTGGATTTGACTTCTGACTAGGATTACTGGTAAACAGACCTTGGCTTGCCTTTTGGACTTTGACATCTGGACTATCCTAGAACAAGACTCTCTATGTAGCACCACTGTGCGGTGACTGCGCCTGCCTGGGTGGGTTAGCACACTAGTACAGGAGGCAAGTGCAGGCCTATGACCCAAGGCTCTGGCAACTAGATGGGTGGGGCCAGTCATAATTCCTACTACCAGTAGGGGCATACTGGGGCATACCAGCTGAATCCCACCACTGGTGAGAAGGGAATAAAAATGGATACCTAAAGCAGAGTAGTTGCAATTTGTTACTCAGCTAACTCTAGGGCTGGAGGATCCTGAATTCCAATTTGGAAAAGGTTTTGCAGACTTCATTCCAGCAGTGAAAGGAAGTATGGGCACCACTGTATTATCAAGAGTGAGGGAACGTAAGGCAGAAATGAAGCAGCTAGATATAAATTCCATTTTTACAGCTTGTATATATCCCTACCTAGTATACAAAATGCAAGGCTGACCTTTCTGTGGGCCTTTCCTGCCTGCCTGCCTACAAAGTACAGCTCATTTATGTACAGGGTACAGAAAAAACCCTACTTACAAAAAAAAAGTCCATTCCGTAGGCTTTCGCTTAAATTGAATTTGTTTGTAACTCAAAACAAACCCATAGGGAAGTATTTTTTTCACGTAACTTGAAGCAAACCCATAGGAAAAATGAAATTTTTATGTAAATCAAAGCAAACCCATAGGGAAATGAATTTTTATGTAACTCAAAACAAGCCCATAGGAAAAAATATTTATGTGACTCGAAGCAAACCCATAGGAAATTGTGTAAATTGGGACATGGTTTTAGCACAAAATCATTATGTAAGTCAAATTTTATGTAACTCGAGGCATTTGTAAGTCAGGGTTTTACTGTATTTAAGTTTCATATAATCTCTTGTCTAGGAAGTACAGTATTTGCTGGTGTATAAGACCCACACCCTCCCCCTTAAAATCCACTAGAAAAATGGAGTGTGTCTTGCACTGTATATAGTAGCCTATAGTGGGCTAATTTTGTAATAACAGGGTGCTTCTTATACTCCAATGCATCTTATACGCCAGCAAATATGGTAATTATGAGAGAGGAGAAGTTTGTAAGTGGAATGGGGAAATTCTATGGGACAGAAATCCTTCATTATAGCTTTACATGAACAGGTGGGAACCTCAACCAAGTTGTCAATTCACTGGCAGGTATGCATGTACAGTAGGTGCATTCCACTTGTTCTGCAGACCTTTGCATATTGATTTTAAATTAGCAATGAATTACGTGGATAAATTAGAGATGAATTATGTACTGTGAAGGTTCAGAAAGTCTTCAGACTACCCAGCATTTATTTGAAACAGACATCTACCAATTAGATTACTCCACATCCCTAAAATACTGTGAGTGTATACCTTGTAAGTAATAGGTGTGCACTTAGCACCATCTAGTGGATTTTTCTTTACCTTATCAGATCTGCTGAGCAATGCATTGTTACACGTCTTGTACACGTCTTGTTACTTGTTCAGGTGGCTCTTCTGTCTGACCCAAAGTAGACTTTCCTCCTCTTGAAACCATATCCCTGCTCCTGCTCTATCACTTTCACATCCATTACACACCAATGAAAAGGTAGCCTTTTAAATCATACATGCGTTCAATAGTAAGTTGGATCTGCTCAGGATTATAAATTGTGTATCAAGCTGGGTGAGGCTAAATTCTAGCCTGAAGATCAAGTGACATCTAATTAATATATTTCACTGTCCCTGGAAGATACAGAAGCTCCATATCACACCTCATGCTTCCTATCTTCTTTCTTCTGTTCAAAACCACTCGAAAATTACAAGACTGGGACCTAGCAGAGCTGAATTTTATGTTTTTAAAACAATGAACCAGTTTAAAACATTTAAGTAACCAAGGCATTTATTTTCAAAGCTAATCTTTCTTTTCTAGGTTTAGCCTAATTTTGGATTGCAGGTCTAATTATCAAGGCAGTTGCTAAGTTAGAGACCTTTGGGGTTGCTGCTGAAACTGATATGTGTTCATAATATGTGAAATTGATATTTCATATTAATTTATGAAATATTAATTAATTAATTAATTTAGAATTTCATATTACAAGCACTGAAACTGAAGAGCTTACCCAAAGAATTAGACTTCAAAATATTGGCATGTATGCCGAAGCCTTTCGGGACTTGTGAACAAGAAAGAGTCACAAACTTCCATCAAACTTTCATCAAACTGAAACCAGACCAGTCTATGTAATAAATTCACTTTCAAGAGATCATATATTATATTCCAGAAGCAGATGTCAGTTCAGTTTCTAAAACAAGTAAGGCAGGGCACATTCAGCCCTCATGCCCTCAAATGTCCACAACTCATTTATGTTTAATTTGATCATAGACCGCAAGTCACTGATAAAAACTAACACAGAGACCTTAAATTTTCAAAAAGGAAATTTCCCAAAGATGAGGAAACTAGTAAAAAAGAAGCTGAAAGGGAAAATTGAGAGAGTCCAAACACTCCAAGAGGCATAGAGGCTGTTTACAAAAACAATAATAGAGGCCCAATTGGAATGCATACCCAAAAGGAAAAAGGGCACTGCCAGGTCCAAGAGGACTCCGATGTGGCTTACAGGAGCTGTTCGGGAAGTGATCAAGAGCAAGAAAAGCTCATTTAGAAGATGGAAGGCTTGTCCGAATGAGGACAGCAGGCAGAAACATAAATTCTGGCAGAACAAATGCAAGGCAACAATCAGGAAAGCAAAGCAAGACTTTGAGGAGCGTATAGCTAAAAATACTCAGAGAAATAACAAAGACTTCTTTAAGTACATTAGAAGTAAGAACCCAACTAGGAAGGCCATTGGACCATTAGATGACAATGGAAGGCAAGGGGTTATTAAAGAGGAAACAGAGATTGCAGAGAGACTCAATGAATTCTTTGCTTCAGTATTCACTGAAGAAGACAGAGACCACATGCCCAAAACAGAGCCTATCTTTGTAGGGAGGGAAACCGAAGAATTAAGCCAGATAGAAATAACCAGGGAGGAGGTCCTTGCATGTCTTGTTAAACTAAATGGTAACAAATCACCAGGACCAAATGGCATCCATCCACGAGTTCTCAGGGAACTTAAAGATGAAATTGCTGATCTCCTAGCCAAAATATATAATATTTCCCTCAAATCAGGCTTTGTGCCTGATGACTGGAAGGTAGAGAATGTAACACCAATTTTCAAAAAAGGATCCAAGGGTGATCCAGGAAATTACCGACCTGTCAGTTTGACATGTGTCCCAGGTAAAGTGATGGAAACCATCCTAAAAGATAGAATTAATAGGCACATAGAAGTGAAGGCGCCAGGAGAGCCAACATGGCTTTTACAAGGGCAAATCATGCCTCACTAATCTGTTGGAATTTTTGAGTGTGTCAACAAACATGTGGATAAGGGGGATCCAGTTGACATTGTTTATCTGGACTTTCAGAAGGCTTTTGACAAGGTCCCACACCAAAGGCTCTTGAATAAACTTACCAGTCATGGAATAATGGGACAGGTCTTGTCCTGGATCAGCAACTGGCTAAGGGACAGGAAACTGAGGGTAGCACTAAATGGACACTTCTCCAAGTGGAGGGAAGTAAAGAGTGGGGTGCCCCAAGGTTCAGTACTGGGGCCCCTACTTTTCAACCTCTTCATAAATGATCTAGAGGTAGGAGTAAAAAGCAAGGTAGCCAAATTTGCTGACGACACTAAATTATACAGGGTAGTGAAAACTGTGAGAGATTGTGAGGAGCTCCAGAGGGATCTCTTGACACTGGGGGAGTGGGCAAAACAGTGGCAAATGAGCTTCAACATTAGTAAGTGCAGAGTGATGCATGTTGGGGCAAAGAACCCCAATTACATTTATAAACTGATGGGGTCTGAACTCTCTGCAACAAACCAGGAAAGGGATCTTGGTGTCCTGGTGGACAACTAAATGAAGGTGTCACCCCAGTGTGCCTCAGCAGTGAAAAAAGCAAACTCAATGCTAGGGATCATTAGGAAGGGTATAGAAAATAAGTCAGCAAGTGTCATTTTGCCTCTTTATAAATCTATGGTGAGGCCCCATCTGGAATACTGTGTACAGTTCTGGTAGCCATACCTCCAGAAGGATATTATGGAGCTGGAAAAAGTGCAGAGGAGGGCAACCAGAATGATTAGGGGACTGGAACACCTTCCTTACCATCTGAGGCTGCAACGGTTGGGGCTCTTCACTCTTGAACGACGACGTCTAAGAGGTGACCTGATTGAAGTTTATAAAATCATGCACGGTGTGGACAAAGTAGATAAGGAAAAACTGTTTTCCCTATTGCATAGCACTAGAACTAGGGGACACTCCATGAAACTTTTGGGTACTAGTTCTCAAACAAATAAGAGAAAGTACTTTTTCACCCAGAGGATTACTGGTCTATGGAACTCCCTGCCAGAAGAAGTGGTGACAGCTGTCAGTCTTGACAGCTTTTAGAAAGGATTAGACAAGTTCATGGAGGACAAGGGTATCAATGGCTATAATTATGGATACTTAAGGACAACCTCCAGGTTGGAGAAATAGGCAGAATATCTCTCAATGCCATTTCCAGGGAATCCTAAGCAGGTGAAGGCATCTGCTTGGGAATACCCTGAAGGAAATGGTGAGCCACTGTGTGAGACAGAATGCTGGACTGGATGGGCTGTGGCCTGTTCCAGCAAGGCTGTTCTTATGTTCTTAATGTCTTCTCATGGCACCCCTGTCTTCCAATTTCTACTCTTTCTTCAAAATCATTAATTAATAATTTACAAAAAATAATGATGAAAAAGTCAAACCCTGTGCAATTTTACCATTTTGCTTACCAGCATGTCAGCTCCTCAACCTCACAACCACCCACCCACACACCTCCGAAAGAAAAGTTGCCAAATCACCTCTATGGTATGCTAACACATTTATGCCTCTTCATTGTTTTGCTTGACATTCTTATACTATTACAAATTATTGATTTTTCTGACTTGGATCTTGCCTTTCTCCAGAAACTGGGAGCCAAAGCAGCTTACAGAATAAATAAAATGATAATTTCTAGTTTAAGACCATAATATCCAAAATCATATTTGTTACACCAGCCAGAATAATACATTAGCTTTAAAAATCATTGGTGAATTCCCACAAGTTGGGAAGTTATTGTGGGCATATGGTGTCGTTTGCCAAATTGCCACAGAGATTTATGCCGACTGTGTCATGATGGTGTAAAAATCCAATGGAATTTTGATATATTAATATTAAAATACAATGAAATTGTTTATCATATTAAGTTGGCAACAAGATTTATGCAAGTTGTGCTATGGCAATTTGTGGATGACAGCTTGCCAATGAAATTTATGCCAAGTGCATTACTCCCAACAAGGTTTTGGCCTATAAATATTAAGATAGAATTAAATAAATTCTGTTCAAATTTCAAAAAGAGATTCATTTAAAATAGTAGCCAAAATTGAACATTACAGCATCTTTTAAAAATATCAACCTTAGTAGTCAATTAGTTGCTGAAAGTCTTTTGTGTGCCAGTAGCAGGACATCACATATAGGTACCCAATTTAGCCTTGCTTGACAGCTCCAAAATCAGGGAGTGCCATAATCTGGAAGCAGCCACTAATAAAGCCTTCTTTATATACAGTACTCACATCTGTCCAGCCTTGCAAACTTAAATTTTAAAAAATCAGTGTGCTAGAACAGGATTAATGACTTTAGATGGAACATCATTACCAATAGGGTCATTGGCCAACTTGTCAGAAGGACTGAGAAATCATTACAGGAAGAGATTAATGAGATCCAAGAATTAGAAGAATTGAGGAAGAAAGTAGAGGAAAGGAAGTTAAGATTTAAACAACAAGAATCCTGAGGACAAGAAAGGTATGAAGAATTAGCAGGAGAGGGTGGACAAGAGAAGTTTAGAGGAGGTGACAAAAAGTCAGATGGCCACCAAAAAAAGGGGACTGATAAAGGGAGGAAAAAGGAAGTGAAAGAAGAACAAATTTGTCATAGGGGACCAAGCCCAGATTTGAATGATTTAAGAGGGAATATGGAAGCTAGGTTTGATAAATTAGAGGAAGAACTCCAAATTAAGCTCCAAACACTAGATGATCAGCAATCAAAAGATAATCAGAAATTTCAAAAAGAAATAAAGGAAAGCATTGCTCAGGCATTTAAAAATACCAAAAAGGAGTGTACCAATTTGTTAAAGGAAATAGAGGAATTAAAGGAAGGAGTTAATGCAATTGGGAAAGAGGTTTGGGAGATGAAGCATGAATTAAAAGAGGTAAAAGAACAAGTACAGATAAAGGAGGAAAAACAGAAACAATATGATAGAAGGTTGGAAAGAATGGAGGATCAAACAAGAAGGAATAATTTGATTATTAGGAATATTCCTGAATGGAATCCAGATAATCTAAGGCAAAGATTGGTAGATTGGATTAATGCAATGGGATTGGAAGAGAGATTGAAACAAGAAGACATAGAAAGTGTATACAGACTAGGCCAAAAAAGGAACCGAGAAAGACCTAGAAATGTTTTACTAAGATTTGTTAACCTGGGCCAAAAATTGAAAATAATGAAACATGTTAATTCTTCAGGAACTGAAGTTTTAGATATGGAGGGAGTAAAATTAGAAATCTATAAGGACATTGCACTAGAAGAACGCATTTGGAAAATGCAAATAAAACCAATCACAAAATAATTATGAGAAAAGGACATACAATACAAATGGCGACCATATAAACAATTAACTTTTGTCGAGCAAGGGAAAACTTACTGGATAAGGGAAGACTCCAATGGCCTCAAGACTCTGACAGAAGCTAAGATTATAGAAAAGGGGTTGAAAGAATGGAAACAATTTAAGGAATTTTTAGTAAATGCAGGGGCAACACCCATGATGGAGAAGGAAGAGTCTGCAGGTGCAGGGGGAGGAAGTGATTAGGAGATAACATAAAAGACCATTGTGTTGATGAAATTAAGTTAACCGCTTATAATAACATAGTATATAATGAACGAGTAACGGAGTGTAAGTTACAAGATATTTCCACCATTCGCAACCCCTGCTCCCCTCTTTGTTTTCAAAGGTTACTTTCAGTAGGAAAGTGGGGAGGGTAGAAATAATTTGTTTTCTTTCTTTTTTCTTTTTTTCCTTTTTATAATTTTTATGTTTATTATGTTATTCACTATGTACAGTGATACCTCATACAACGTCCAAACTTGGTTCCACAAGTTTGGACTTTATACGGATTTGGACTTTGTATGAGGCATGCAAAATCCTAGCTGCGATGCCTCATACAATGTCCAAATCCTTGCTGTGATGCCTCGTACAACGTCGTTTCCATAGAGATACATTGTACTGTAACAGCACAGACTTCAGGGCAAAGTCAAGGAAACAGACAGGAAACTGACAGAACTTTAAGAAAACATTGTCTAAAGGCGAAATACATTACAAAAACATGTCAAACAACCCTGATTGTCCAAGAACCTGAAGAATGCTGCAAAAATCCCAGGAATGCTTCTAAAAATTCTGATGAAAAAATCAAAAAAATCCAAAATCATGCTCAAAACCACTCCTAAACACTCTTTGCCTTGTGCAAAACCCACAAGAGCAATGCACGCATGTGTCCTGTCTTTTATACTGCCCAGGCACAATGCAACCTGGGAAAAACTGAATGCTTCATACAAAGTCGAGCGACTTTGTATGAGGTAACTGTTTTCAAGAAATTAGGCAATGTTGTATGAATTCGATGTTGTATGAAGCGGACTTTGTATGAGGTATTACTGTATTGGGAGAAGGGGAATATATATTTTTGCTGTTTATTATTGTATTTGTTTGCACACCCCTGGGAAATCTGCAGAGATGGTAGAAAAAGCACTAATTATGTATACTTAAAAAGTTAAAAATTATCTCATGGAATATCAGGGTCCTAGAGAATCAGATTAGAAGGAAACGACTGGAAGGAGCTTTGAGAAGCTCATCTTCCTCCAGGAGACTCACCAGAAAAATGAAAATAACAATAATATATACGTAAAAGGGATGGGAATATATGAGAAAAGTTTGGGAACAAGTAATTCAAGAGGAGTGGCTATATTAATATCAAATAAGATAGACTTTTCGATGATCAAGAGTATCAAAGATAAGGAGGGCAGATTCCAATTAATAAAGGGTAAAATAGAGGAAGAGGAATGTACATTTGTTAATGTATATGCACCAAATAAGGATCAGGGGATATTTTTAGATAAAATTTTGCCCATTATAAAAAAGAAAGCTCTTTAAATTTAATTATAGGGGGAGATTTAAATTTAACAAGATCAGCAATAGATACAACAAATAACTTTAGAAAGACTCAATATAAATTAATTGATAAATGGATGGCGAAGCTAGGGCTTTGGGATGTGTTGAGAGTGCTAAAGGGCAAATAAAGAGTATATACCTTCTTTTCTTTAAAATACAGATCGTATTCTCGACTGGACTATTTCTTTGTATCAGAGAATCTTTTAAAGAGCTTAGAAAATTTCAGTTTCGGAAATTTTAATCTTTCAGACTATGCAATGATTATGCTTGAATTGCAGTTAAAAATAGAATTTACCAAAACAAGACATGGAGGATGGATACAAAATTATTAAACAATAATTAGATTTAAAAACATTAATAAACAAGTGGATAATGAATTGGGGGAAAATGATATGGGGGAAGTGAAATTACATATCCTATGGGATGCAATGAAAGCCGTTATTAGAGGGGATTACATACAAGAGAAAGCTATTTATGAAAAGAAATTGAACAGCCAGGCAATTAAAAAAGATCCCGGTGGTAATGTATGGTTGTGAGAGCTGGACCATTAGGAAAGCTGAGTGCAGAAGAATAGATGCCTTTAAAATGTGGTGTTGGAGGAGAGTTTTGAGAGTCCACTGGACAGCAAGGAGAACAAATAGGTCAATCCTAGAAGAAATCAACCCTGACTGCTCCTTAGAAGGTCAAATAGTAAAGATAAAGCTAAAGTACTTTGGACATTAAATGAGAAGAGAGGATTCACTTGAGAAAGCCCTGATGCTGGGAAAGGTGGAGGGCAAAAGAAGAAGGGGCGACCAAAAATGAGATGGCTAAATGGTATTGTAGATGCAATGGGCACAAAGCTGAGTGGGCTGAGGAGGATGGTGGAAGACAGAGGTGCCTGGCGGGCAATGGTCCATAGGGTCGCAAAGGGTCGGAATCGACTGTGCGACTGAACAACAACATTTTCCCACCAGGGGCCAGTTCCCACCACCAACACATAGCTCTGCAGGCTGAAGGCGTGGCTGCACCCATTGCTTACATTGTCATCAGCAGCGTTGTCAGCAGCATCCTTGCCAAATGCACTGTTTTTGCAGCTTCTTGCACAGCCTCTGCTGCTTCCCAGGGTGGCGGGAGGCTTTTCAGAGCATTTTCACTCCGTTTCGGGATTTTTATTTATTTATTTATTTATTGCTGCTTCTCTCCTACATTTCAGCAGCCAAACTATGGTGGTTAGGAACTTCCTGGTTCTGCACTAGGAACCCTGGCACTGACGTAAGCTCTGCCCGGCGCTGAAAGTCCCCAATCACCACAGTTTAGGTGCCAAAATTCAGCAGAGAAACAGCCAAAAAAAAAAAAAAAAGAATAATCCCAAAATGGAGTGAAAATGCTCTGAAAAGCTTCCTCCCACCCTGGGAAGTGGTGGAGGCTGTGCAAGAAGCAGCAAAAATAGCGTGATTGCCACCACCACCATGGTAAGTGATGTATTGTGACTTCTGGAGGTTGTGGGAACTTCTGGAGGTGCCCGGGTGGCCACTGTGGGCTGTATTAATGAGCTCCATGGGCCAGATTAGGTTCGTGGGCCATAAATTGTGATCCCCTGGTCTAGTTTATACATTAAACATTCACTCAACCAGGACAATGCTACACAGATATATCAGTTTAAGGTGTAGCCAAATAGATAATAAATATAATTTCTACTGGTATAGATGTTGTATGTTTTTGTTTTTCTTCTCCCCATTTAATTGATTCTTCAGATGCTCTAATACCGGACGTACTAATGTTGTCCTTGACCTTTCAGTAAGATTTGTGATGTCAGCCAGGAATTACGAAGAATTTTTGTTTTGCCTAATGCCCAGTGTATAGTTAATGTTGTACATAATTCACTTACAAACCATTTATCTCTGGAGATCAAGATGAAAGCAGACCAGTGGTTTGGATTCATTTGTTTCACAGAATGGTTGAAAATACCTAAAGAAGTGCAGTTTGAAGATTGAAAGCCTTAAGCAACCTGGCACACAGAGTGAAGATTCTGGTCACTTTTCATGTTGCTTGTAAAGTCTTAAAAGTGTAACAAACTGCTTTTTCTTGAGCAGTAAAAAGAAAATGTGATTTATTTTAATCTTTTGCAGTTATCAAAGTGGAAATGTGATGGTAATATCTGAGTATTCATCAAAGGTAAAGAGAGTTACATTTCTGGATATTTATTTTTTGCATGTGACATTGACAGGCCTACCTTCCTGTTTAGGTAAAGGTAAAGGTCGCCGTTGCTTGAAAGCCAGTCATATCAAGCTCTAGAGTTCAGTGCTCATCTCTGTTTACAGCCATAGAGTCAGCGCTGTCTGTGTCTGCAGACATTTCCATGGACATGTGGCAGGCACGACTTGACATGGAATGCTGTTTACCTTCCCTCAAAGTGGTACCTACTTTCTGTTTAAGCTAGCCTCAATTTTTATCCCGCTGGGAGAAGCTGCAGCTCAGATATATCTATTAATATCACTGCCTCTCTGTTTTTAAGCAAAAAGTGCAAGTTCTAATTATTGGGTTGTAAGGATTCTCTGCTGCCCTGTAGGATTGCACTCTGCATTTGTGCAGGAGATAAAGATGTGCATTTGGATTTGAAAATATTTGGAATTCAATAAATACAGTGATACCTCATACAACTTCCAAACTTGGTTCCACAAGTTTGGACTTTACACGGATTTGGACTTTGTATGAGGCATGCAAAATCCTAGCCACGATGCCTCATACAACGTCCAAATCCTTGTTGCGATGCCTCGTACAACGTCATTTCCATAGAGATACATTGTACTGTATCAGCACAGACTTCAGGCCAAAGTCAAGGAAACAGACAGAACTTTAAGGAATCATTGTCTAAAGGCTAAAAGCATTACAAAATCTTGTCAAACAACCCTGATTGTCCAAGAACCTGAAGAATACTGCAAAAATCCCAGGAATGCTTCTAAAAATTCTGACGAAAAAATCCAAAAAAATCCAAAATCACACTCAAAACCATTCCTAAACACTCTTCGCCTCATGCAAAACCCACAAGAGTAATGCATGCATGTGTCCTGCCTTTTATACTGCCCAGGCACAATGCAACCTGGGAAAACCCCAATGCCTCATACAAAGTCGCACGACTTTGTATGAGGCAACTTTTTTCAAGGAATTAGGCGATGTTGTATGAATCCGATGTTGTATGAAGCGGACTTTGTATGAGGTATTACTGTAATACAATATCTGAATCCTTCTAAATACAGTGGTACCTCATAAAATGATTTTAATCCATTTCCCGGGGCTCATTGTTGTATGAAACAATTACTATACATTTGCATGCATCGTATAGCGATTTTCTTTATGGGATGCATCGTGTAATGATTTTTTTTTTTTGCTAAGTGGGTTTTTTCCCATTGAAAAATTGTTGTACAATTTTTTTCCATGGGAAAAATTGTTATGCGGAATGCCATTTCCCCCCAAAACCTAATTGTCATAAGATTTCATTGCTATACAGGGCAATTGTAGTATGAGGTTCCACTTTATATCCAAATTCAGATTCGAGCATTCTGAATGTATGTAATAATGATCCCTAACATCCGGAGTCCTATTTACTCTTATAAATTAGGAAGCAGAAAGCTAAGTTTCTGCTTAATTGAGGAAGAAGTAAAAATGAAAACTCTTTCTCAAGCAATCTTGATTGTTTTCTCGAGAAATGAATTTTTGAGACATTCAGGCACAGCATTTTGCAAGTGATATCTGGTGTAGCTATGGTATGAGCTATACCTACAATATTTCACTGTGATAGGACACCGGCGAGAGGTGGGGCATCAGGCATATGGAAGAATATAAGAATATGACCTACGAAAGACTACATCTTCCATACCATTTGTCATAGAGTGTCGCAACTGCTTGGTCACCAGTATCCATTCCCTGAGATTCAGGCCCAAAACCTGAGACTGGCAGATGGGTTGCTGTTGTGTTTGAATATATTTATTGCTGTAATGTTTCGTAATGTAATTGGGATCAGTACGATCCTCCATTTTGTCTCCTTCCTCTTGGTATTGAAATATTGCATGACTGCATTCCCACCTAAATTATGTAGTCTGTACAGTCTTCACTCCGGTCCGTTGGCCTTACAATCACCCCACTTCTCTCCCATCCAATCCTGTTGTTTCCTGCCCAAATGTATCCATTCCTGAGTGTATATATTGAGCAGTGCTGCACCATTGCTCCCCATGTTCTGACTGCCTAATAAAGTTGTTTAGCCCTGTTATGCTGGCTGCTTCGCGTTTCTACCAGAACATCAAAGTTGCTAAAGAACAGTGATGGTGAACCTTTTAGAGACCGGGTGCCCAAACTCACCTTTGCCAGACTTAACAGGCTGCCATCCATGCTGTACGTTCACGCTGCATGTGAGCTGCCCACCTTACCCCACACAGGAGAAATAAATGAAATAAATGGAAATAAATGAGATTTTACGCTTAAATCTGGGAATTTAATCTTTGGAGATAAGACCATGGAGCCTCGGAAGTATTCGCTACAATTGTTATAAAGTGGAAGTGCCATTGGAGTCAGAGTTCAGCGGACAGGGGGGTGAGTGAGGCACGGCGCAGGCCACACTAAACGAGCCGCTTGGGGCTGGATGAGACCTGGTGTTTGTTGCTTTTTTGGGCTCCAGTGGAAAAAGTGGGTTAAATAACTGGTGCCGGTGGAGGACGAGACCCGAAGATTGAGTCCGGGAGTTGGAAGAAGGTAAAGAGGGGAGGCGGAGATGGTGTTTGTGAAAGAGAAGGATGGGAAAAATGAGAGGAGTAATGGCAACGAGAGGAGAAGGAATCAAAACTTAAAGAGGGAAAGAAAGGAATGTAATGGTGCAACAATGTTTATAAAGTTGTAGCTGTGAAAGTGAAAAGTGCGAGAAAGTGAGGAAAAGAAGTCAGGCAGCCGAGAGGAAAGGATTAAGAAATAAGAAGAACTGAAAATTTCTGGCTGGATTGGTTGGTTAGCCTGGTCTGGTTAAGGAGGAACAAAGAGGGTTCTCACCTGAAAGCTGCTGCTGCCGCCGCGGTTTGGATCTTACAAAGATTTTTACTTTTTACTTTGCTTTTACTCTTACTTTTGCTTCTTCTACTTTGGGATAGTTAATGTGGGTCCCTTTTTATTTTTGGATTGTGACTGTCCCCTCATACTAGTGGAATATCGGTGGAATATAAGTGTTGTGGGGGATCAAAATCAATTTCTGCATTGAAGCTATTATTTGATATTACAATGGATAAGGCTGCAAGGAGTAGGGAAGAGGAGGAGGAAGTTGTGAAGCCAAAAAGAAAGGGCAAAGCAAGGGATGTGGAACCCCCACCATCATCTTCATCATCGCCTGAACCTGCATTTGACCAGACTCAAATTATGGTGGAACTTGGCAAATTATTTCAAAAAACTGATAGGATGGATGAAGCGAGGGTGAAGGATAAAAATGAAATGTTGGATAAATTGACTGGATCGATCACTGACCTTTCTAAAAAAATTGACTTAAATACTCATAAGTTAGAAGGTACTGTTAAGTTGATGCAAAATGATATGACAACGAAAGGGGAAATGAAAGAGATACAAGGGGAGGTGAGAGAAAATAAGATGAAAATGGAGGAGCAAGAGAAAAGGATTGATGCAATGAAAGAGATGATGAGAAAGCAGAATATTCTGATACGTCATGTGATTCAAAGATCTCCAGACCAGCTAAGAGATAGAATTGTAAATTGGTTAAATAATTTGAATATGGGGAAAGTGTTTGTTAATGAGGACATTGCAAGTGTCTACAGAGTGGGATCGAGAAGGGGGAAAAGTGATCACAGGAATGTTTTGGTTAAATTTGCAAATTGGGGGGATAAATTGAAGGTGATGGCTTTTCTCAAACAAGCTGGTTCTGGAGCTTTGAAAATTGATGGAGTGGATGTAGAGGTATATAATGATATTCCAATTAAGGAACGTGGATGGAGATACAAAATGAAACAAGTGACAAAATTTTTGATTAAAAAAGGGATAAAATATAATTGGAGATTTCCACAACAGTTAAGATTTTTTATGATAAAAAGATGCAGGTGATTGATGAAAGAACTGATGCTTTCGAATATTTGACTTTACTTGATTTGGTCAGTGCGGGTTCAAACGAATGGTTGGAGTTAAGGAAGGATTTGTTGGTGTCGGAAGGGATAAAAAGAGAGTACGGTGGAACAGATGAGGGAGGTGCAGCAGAAGGAGAACAAATGGGAGCGGAGGGAGAATTGTCATTGATAATGGTGGAGGAGGAGTCAAGCAAAAGTTAGAAGGGAAAGGAGAAGAAGAAGGGAGAAATGTTAAAGGTAAAGTGGTATTTACAATAGTCCTATTTTCAATTAATTATGAGGCTTATTAGGTTCATCCTACCCGTTTTCCCCCTCCCCTCTTTGGAGGTCAAAGGCGTTGTTTTTCCTCTTCTATTTTTGAAGGAAAAAGTGGGGAGGTTGTTAATGAGTGTTTTATGTTTTGTTCTTATTTTGTTAGGTTAATTGGTAGCACGCCCAATGGAGAGATCAGGAGGGATAAAAGTGGGGGACAATTTAAATCATGAGAGCGATAAAGGTATTAACATGGAATGTGAAAGGTACAGGATCTTAGATTAAGAGGAGGAGGATAGAATCAGCTCTGAGGAGGGATAGACCGGATCAATCAATCAATCAATCAATCAGTTTAATTTATATCCCGCCTTCCTCAGCCGAGACCAACTCGAGGCGGCTAACAACATAATCCAACAAAGTAACAATAAAAAGATAATACAGAGAAACAACAAGTTCAAAATGGACAACAATCCAGATAAGCATAATATCATAATACAAAAACTACACTACATAATTAGATCATAAAAATGCAATAAATATAATTATACTACAGCAAACCCAACATAGCAAGACCCCCATGTCCACTGGAGAACAGTCGTAGGAGCTACCACTCCCCCAACAGCTTGGGGAAGGAGGTCCACGTCTCAGTCTCAACATGAGCCAAGGCAGCCACAGCAAGGAGCCAAAGACGGCGATGGTCCTGGGGGCGGCGGCAGTCCTGGGCCTGGCCCGGCGGCCCACGGCCCTTTATAGGAAACTTTTTATAGGAAACTCATCAAAAATCTCATGATACAAATAAAATCTTCTTAGGTTGGATGCAGCACTATGAAAAATTCTACAGCACATCAAAATCAAGAGGAGTAGCAATTTTGATTTTAGCTAGATTGGGGCTTGAGATAATAGATAGTATTTCAGATCCGGAAGGGAGATTCTTGATAGTAAAAGGGAAAATAGATGATGAGGAAATAACATTCGTGAATATATGTGCCCCAAACGATCATCAAGGGGAATTTTTAGAAAAAATACATGCGATGTTGGTAAAAGAAAAATCAACGAAGATGATTGTGGCTGGAGATTTTAATTTAGTAAAATCAAATCTGGATTGCACAAATTTATCAAGAAGTGGAAAAGGATTAAAGGTGGAATGTTGGATAATTGGATGGCTGCTTTAGGTTTGAAAGATTCTTGGAGAGAATTTAAGGGTACAGAAAGGGTATATTCATATTTTTCGCAGGTTTACAACTCCTATTCTAGATTAGATTATATATTTGTAACTGAAAATTTGATTAAAAGTTTGGAGGAAATGGAAGTGGGAATATTTAAGGAATCGGATCATGCTAAGGTGATATTGGATTTAAAATTACCGAATGAGATTAGACTAAGGAGAATTTGGAAATATGATGCAAATTTATTTAGAGACCAAAAGTGTAAAGAACAAATTATTAAGAATTGGAGTGAAAGTTGGCAATGGAATGATAATGGGGAGGTAGAATACAATGTGGTCTGGGATACCATGAAGTCAATTTTTAGAGGGGAGTGTATAAAGATGGCAAGTAATAGATATAAAAATTACAAGTTAGTACAGGATAAGCTTGAAAAAGAGATAAAGTTGTTACAGGAGGAACATTCAAAAACAAAGAATAAAAAAGTCTTTGCTAACTTATTAAGATTAAAGACTGAATTGGCAGGTAAAGAAATAGAAAAGGTGAAAAGAGATTTGGTTTATTTAAAAAGGGAATATTTTGAATTTAGCAATAAAAATTCAAAACTTTTAGCAAAAGCAGCAAAGGATAAAAGGAAAAAGAGGGAAATTGGAGTTTTGATTAATGATCAAGGGATAAGATGTAATAAAATAAAGGATAAATGTAAAATTGTGAAGGATTTTTATCAAGCCCTTTATGTAAGAAAAGATACAGATGAGGAGAAACTTAAAAAGCAATTAGAAAAGCAAATAATTAGTGGAATAAAACAGGAACATAGGGATAGAATGGAAGAATCAGTGACAGAGAAAGAAGTAAAAGAGACAATTGCCGGATTGAAGTTGGGAAAAACCTCTGGAGAAGATGGGTTGCCTGCGGATTTTTACAAGGAATTTGGAGATATTGTGATACCAAAGCTTGTAAAATTATATAATCATATATTAGATGGAGGGCAAATCCCGACTTCATGGTGCCGGACCATAATTGTACTTTTGCTAAAACCCAGAAAGAATTTAGAGAAAGTAGAATCTTATAGACCCATTTCATTGATAAATCAAGATGCCAAGATCTTCACAGCAATACTTGCTAATGAATTGAATATTTTCATGTGGGAATATATAAATGTGGATCAAGTGGGGTTTTTGAAAGGAAGACACATGATAGATTTGACCAGAAGAGTAGTTGATTTAGTTGATTTAGTTGAGTCAAACAAAAGAAAAAGTGGGATTAATATCTTTGGATATATTCAAGGCATTTGACTCTCTACAATTGGTTTCAATTAAGGAAATAATAAAAAGCTATGGATTTGGGGTCAAATTTAGTAGGGTAATTGGTCAATTATATCAGCAAGGAATAGCCACTGTCAGAGTAAACAATGAGGCTACAGACAAGGTTAAGTTGGAGGCAGGTACGAGACAGGGTTGCCCACTATCTCCAATACTGTTTATAATGGCAATGGAGTTATTAGCAAAAGCTATACGTGAGGAAGCAAAAATAGAGGGTATTATGGGGAATAAGATAAGTATGTATGCTGATAATACTTTGATAATTGCGAAACAACCAGAGAAGGTAATGAACATAATTCGGCAACAATTAAAGGACTTTAAGGATATTACCGGGTTGAAAATAAATTGGGATAAATTGGAAATGATGCTTTGTAATATGGATGAAAAAGATCAGAAAAAGATAAAGGATATAGTTAATATTCAGATTAAGAATAAATTGAAATATTTGGGAATAACTATACCAAATAAATTGGAAGAGCTTAAAAGATTGAACTATGATAGTTTGAAAATTGAAATTAGGAATAAGATACAAAGTTTTCAAAAGTTGAAACTGTCTTGGTTTGGAAGAATTGCACTTGTTAAAATGATGTTGTTACCCAGAATAATTTTTTTATTTGATGCGTTAGCAATTCAATTGAAGGATAAGGAAATTAAGGAGTTTCAAAGATTGATTAATAACTTTTGTAATGGTGGAAAGAAATCTAGCTTACAAAAAAGTTATGGTATTTATCGCAGAAAGAAGGTGGATTGGGAATGTCGAATTTGATTGCATACTATCGAGCGTTTCAAATTAAGAATGTTGTGAAGATCCTGGCAAGGGAAAAGGTAATATGGGAGGAAATTGAGATGATGGACTATAAATATTTGGGTAAAATGGTCTTTTTAGGAGGCAAATTGGGAAAGGTAGTGGCTAAGAATATTATGATGAAAGGATTAATGAATGTATGGAAGAGGGTAAAAAAGGATTTGGTCCCAAATGTCTCTCCAATATTGGAAATATTAGATATGGCAAATTTTCCAATTGACATAAATGAGGAGATAAAGGAGATTTTGAGGAAGAATGAGGTTATCCTGTTGAAGGACTGGTTTTGGATATGTAGAGATGAAGCTAGTAGGGAAAAATTGTTTGAGCAATTAAAAATTAATTGGTTCCAAATATTGAGGATCATTAAATGGAATAGTAAATATATGAGTGAATATGATTTGGAAAGAGAAAAGATGGAATTTGAAGAGCTGATTCTAAAAGTTAGAAAAGGTGATATAAATATTAAGGGATTAGATAGCAAATTGATATAATATTAAATAGGGGTGGTGATCCACAAGAGGATTTGAAATTAAGGTGGGAACAAGATTTGAATATAAAGATAGGAAAGACCGCTGCCCGCAGTGCTGCGCAGCTGCCAGGGGTCCCGCCTTCCCTCCCTGCTTCACCGGGAGGGATAAAGGGCCGGGGGCCGCTGGGGCCAGGCCAAAGACCGCTGCCCGGAGCGCCGCACAGCTGTCAGGGGTCCCGCCTTCCCTCCCTGCTCCACCGGGAGGCATAAAGGGCTGGGGGCCGCTGGGGCCAGGCCGAAGACCACTGCCCGGAGCGCCACGCAGCTGCGAGGGGTCCCGCCTTCCCTCCCTGCTCCACCGGGAGGGATAAAGGGCCGGGGGCCATTGGGGCCAGGCTGAAGACTGCCGCCCAGAGCACCGCGCAGCTGCGAAGGGTCCCGCCTTCCCTCCCTGCTCCACTGGGAGAGATAAAGGGCCGTGGGCCACCGGGGCCAGGCCGAAGACCGCCTCCCGGAGCGCCGTGCAGCTGCCAGGGGTCCTGCCTTCCCTCCTTGCTCCACCGGGAGAGATAAAGAGCCATGGGCTGCTGGGGCCAGGTGGAAGAACGCCACCCAGAGCGCCATGCAGCTGTGAGGGGTCCCGCCTTCCCTCCCTGCTCCACCGGGAGGGATAATGGGCCAGGGGCCACCAGGGCCAGGCTGAAGACCGCTGCCCGGAGCACCGCGCAGCAGTGAGGGGTCCCGCCTTCCCTCCCTGCTCCACTGGGAGGGATAAAGGGCCATGGGCTGCTGGGGCCAGGTGGAAGACTGCCACCCAGAGTGCCATGCAGCTGTGAGGGGTCCCGCCTTCCCTTCCTGCTCCACCGGGAGGGATAATGGGCCAGGGGCCACCGGGGCCAGGCTGAAGACCACTGCCCAGAGCGCCACACAGCTGCGAGGGGTCCCGCCTTCCCTGCCTGCTCCACCGGGAGGGATAATGGGCCAGGGGCCGCCGGGGCCAGGCCGAAGACCGCTGCCCGGAGCACCGTGCAGCTGTGAGGGGTCCCGCCTTACCTCCCTGCTCCATCGGGAGGGATAAAGGGCCGGGGGCCACCAGGGTCATTCAGTGGAACTGTTGAGCTGATGGCTCCATTACCTGTGGAATTTTGTACTTTGGAATTTTGGTATTTTTGATATTGTTTGCTTTGATTATTGATTATATTGTTGCTATTGCTGTTATACTGTATTTTATGGATCTTGTATTTCTAATTTTGTTTTCTCTTGCTGTAATTGAAGTGTATATTTTGCGGGTTGCGTTTTTGTAACTGTACCTTTGGAGATGGGTTACTGTATTATTATTGTGTTATTGTATTATTATTATGTATTTATTGTCCGCCGTGTAAACTGCCCTGAGTTGGGTTGTACCTGAGTGTGCGGTATATAAGCGTGAAAATTAAATTAAATTAATTAAATTAAATTAAATATATGGAGAAATAAATGGAAAAAGAGGATTATGAGAACTATGTCGGTCAGAATAAAGGAGCATAATTTTAAAATGTTGTGGAGATGGTATCTGACCCCAGTGAGGTTACATCAAATGGATAATAAAAAGGATAAAATGTGTTGGAGATGTAAGGACACTATCGGAACGTATGAACACATGTGGTGGAGTTGTAAAGTGGTTAAAGATTTCTGGAATAGAATTGAAAAAGAAATTGGAGAAATTCTGGGTAAAATGGTAAAACGGATCAGGTATCACTCTGTTAACAAATGTGGAAGGTATTAATTTGATAAGGATAAGAAAGAGCTATTAGAAATAATGATTACAACGGCTAGACATTGAATAGCTAGACATTGGAAAAATGATGTAATTATACAAACAGAAGAGGTACAAAGAAATGTGGAATTTAGCTTTGAATGACAAACTGACTTGGGAGATAAAGAAAAAGAGATAATTTGAAAGAAAATAGATTTTGGGATATTTGGAAACCTTTTGTGGATCACTCCCTTATGGGTGATGAGAGAAATAGACCCTTACCTGAGCAAAAGGGATTTTGGGATTAAGCTAATGAGATATTCTGAGCTCTCCAGGGCATTGTAAATAAACACACGGTGATTTATTATTTGCATTTATATTTTTTATTCCTATTCATAAGGTATTAAATGTTTCACTTGGAAATGAGTTTCAGAGAGGGGAATTAAAGCTAGAGAATAAATTGTAAGTAATAAGTCAAGAGATTGTATCTATAAAGATTGTTAATTACCAGGATAGGTGTACAATTTTTTTTATTTTTTCTATCATTTTTTTCCTTATTAGTTGTTTTTGTACTTAGTATATGAATTTTTTTCTCCTTAAGTATTATGTTGTATAACTCTGTATTGTGTTTTGTATTTTATACTTAAAAATTTCAATATATATTTTTTAAATGGCTACTTTGTATCTATTTGTTTACCCATGAAACAAATTGTTGACCCACGTCATAATGCTACTTGTTAACTCCAGCCTCTGATGTATATCCAGTAAAATCTCCAGGTGATGCAGGCTGCATAGATCATAGCATCACCTAGTTCAGGTCGCATTTGATTGGCCAGGACAAGTTTCCCTCTAGCTTTTTCTCCAGGCCGCCAACCAACTGTGTACCTGCCGGATTCCTATGGGTCATCCACTTTCTCCTTACCAGTGCTAGCCGCCACACAGGGAGGAGTCTACCACGACTCACTGCCCCTCACTCATGACAGACAATACAGTCACCAGGCCCGCTTGTAATGCACCCAAAAAGAGGTCCATGCCTCGGGGGGATAGATGCACACCATCTCCGCAGTACAGACCAGCATCTTGTATATGGAGCAGGGGATGTCGGACCAATGTCCCCGAACCAATGTCGGCAAGATAACAGGCCAATGCCCTATTCACTGACCACCATGCCTGGTCGATGCGGCGAGGGTCAATACCTCCCCGATAAAAGAAACGAGGGACAATTTGAGACCACAGAATCCGGACCTGAGGCCAACGATGGCGTATCAGGCTTAGATCTCTTTGCATGGCCAGGATCAATTCCAGACCAGAGATCTGTGCCAGATCATTCCCACCCAGGTGTATGACCAGAACAGCAGGTGGGAAGGGGTCCACAGAGGACAGCAGGAATGGGATTAGCTCATGCCATCTCATTCCGTGGAAACCATACCACCTTAAGCATGCAATGGCGTGCAGCCCCAGGTGTAAACCCCACTCAGAAGAAGAAGCATGATGAGCAGCCCAAAATAGATAACTGTGGCCCACAAACCACACCCGTGCCGGAGCTTCCATGTGCTCAGGAGCTGAAAAAGAAAGAGAGAAAAACAAGTGCCAGCGAGGGTGTTCAATGTGACGAGGGGCGGACATATGAGCGAAATCGAGCAGACCCCCACCTGCCCATACGGATCTCATCCTCCAAGTAGCCAAATGCCGCAGCTGTGGACGCAGCACCAATGCAAAAGAAGTGTGTCCCATAACGGGCCCCAGGGAGGCCTAACTCGGCAAGGGCAGCCCCAGTCACCCTCCAAAACTGGAATTTAGTTAATGGAGATGAGTCAAGGTGGCAAAAAAGGGGCCCTTGAGCATTGCCGCAAAGAGCCAAAAAGGACGTTAAGGCACGTACCGGGCAGATGGCAGGGGTGTTGCAACTGAGCAAAGTAATGGTACTGCCCCTGCCCTGCTGGTCACCCTTGGAGAAGCGGACAGTCAAGTGTACTGCAGAAGATGCCAGTGAAACATCTGCCAACTCCAGAGCCCTGCACGACCTATCGTTGTGGGAAAGGACGACCAGTTCACTAACACTTAAGGCCCCCAAAAAGGCCACAGTGGTGGCCGCATGAAAAAGAGTAACCTCATACTGGTCATGGCAAATGAACTGCCAAGAGCCAACCAAACATAAAAGAAGCGCTGGGGAGACCGGTTGCCACAAGTCGGAGGGAGGGCCACATTCACGGGCCCAACTTTCCAAGACCCTGCGGATGCAGAAATCCCCTGTGGTGTCCCGGAAACCATGGATCTTGCCGCAAAAGCCAGTGCAGACAGGTGCCCACGAATGGTGCATGTGGCCAACCCGGAGGCATGCAAGTGAACCATGCACTGGAGTACAAGTTTAACCGGCAGAGGCCACAGGTCCGGTAGGTGAATCCCTTGTCAAAATGCTGTAAAGGCGAGGTAAGTTTGATAATACGGCTTACGAGTATGGCTGGCAAGTGACAAGCCAATGGCCCAGCTCACTTCTCCATGCCAAACGTCCATATTTCGCTCAGAAGTGTAGAGGGAAGCTCCTTGGCTCCCGGCTCTAGGGCCCGAAAGCGGGCGATCTGCAGGCGGGACAGAGCATCAGCAATATCATTATTGACACCTGGGACATACCTCGCCTTAAAGAACACATTGAGACGCAAGGAGCGCAAAACAAATTGGCATACCAGTGCCATTACCCTGGGGGAATGTGACATCTGGGAATTAACAATGTGCACAACAGCAGCATTGTCGCACCAGAATTGCACAACAGAATTAGCCCAAATATCCCCCCATAACATCAAGGCACCCAGGATGGGAAAAAATTCCAAGAAAATTAAGTCCCTCAATAACTCCGTGCCCTGCCATGCCTCGGGCCATTGTCTGTAGGACCAATGGCCATCAATATAAATGCCGTACCCCAGGGACCCCGACACATCAGAATGTACCTGAAATTTGGCCAATGCGCAATGTTCCATGCGCCAAAAAGAAACCCCATTAAATTCAGCCAGAAATGTGAGCCAGACGCAGAGGTCGGCCTTCATACCCTTCGTGAGACGAACCCTGTGGTGCCTCCTGGATCATAGCATCACAGAGTCACCTGGCAAAAGCCCGGCTGGGCGAAACCACCCTGCATGCAAAGTTAAGGTACCCATGAAGAACCTGCAATTCGTGAAGGGTAACTTTGCGCTTGGCCAGCATGGCCGTGATAGCATCTGTGATTCGTACTACCTTATCCCTGGGTAACCTGGACAACTGTGCTACGGTATCAATTTCGATCCCCAAAAAAGTCAATGTGGTGGCCGGGCCTTCAGTCTTTTCCGGGGCCAGTGGAACCCCAAATTTGGCCATAAGCTGCTGAAAGGTGAGCAACAGTTGTTTGCATTTTCCGGAATCATGCCTCCCATTGAACAAAAAATCGTCCAAATAATGAGCAACAGAGTGAGACCCGGATCTGCGAACAAATGCCCAATGCAGGAAAGTACTGAAACACTGAAACACAGCAGGATATGGAGCAGCCGAAAGGCATGGCATTGTCGACGAAATACTTCCCCTCGAAGCAAAAACCTAGTAGCTCAAAATCGTCAGGATGGACAGGAAGGAGTCAGAAGGATGTCACACTTGGCCACCACACTTGGCCAGCAATGCCCCATTACCACAAGCGTGGACCATCTGTAATGCCTGATCAAAGTAGTATACCGGATGGAACAAAGTTCCTCTGGTATAGAATCGTTAACAGAGGAGCCCGCTGGGTAGGACAGGTGGTGTATTAGGCGAAATTCGCCTGATGACTTCTTGGGTACCAGGCCAAGTGGGGACACCTTGAGGTTCGGATACGGGGTCTATGAAAGGGTCCAGCTTCCCTTCCCTCCTGTATCTCTTTAAAAATATTTGCCGGGGCCAAATCCTCCCTACCCCTCAATGGCTGCAAATTGGGAGCATTCTGTGGTGCGCGTACACCAACAAAAGGGATGCGGAAGCCAAAAGAGAAACCATCCCCCAGATAAGCTGCATCATTCGTCCTGGGGTATACACACAGCCACCTACCGAGCATATCAGTTTTGATATGCCTTTAGGAGCAGATGCTGCATCTGATGTGCTACGTCCCCCGCCTTGTTGCCACGACCCCTGCTTCGCGAGCTGCCCGATTGGGGACAAGTGGTTTCTGGATGGGGTCCGGTGCAGATAGTACATTCATGTCTAAACCTGCACTGTTTGCAGGAACATCCCCCTGGTGATGAGAAATTCCAGCACAGCAGGCGGGCTGGAACCCCCTGCCCCACCGGCTGGCGGGGAGACTGTGCAGGGCTGGGTCATTGTACCACGTGGCCACAATCGTAACGGTCACCAGTAGCCAGATATGACAGAGCCATGTAGAGCAGCCACAGTAATTGGTTGGGCTCATCCCAACGCATCTTGGGGTGAAGGGTGGCCCGCATGCGGAATTCCTCATCATAGGCCAGCCATGATTGCCCCGGGAAATCCACATATTCCCTATAGATGATGTCAAGGTACTGTATCAGCTGGAGTGCCAAGTCCGGCCGGGCCCTAATGGACACCGCAGCATAAATAAGACATCAGTAGCCAATTGGCCCAGGTGCGTGGAGGTTTACGACGGCGGGACAATTCCCTGTCCCGATCGTCGTTCTTCTCCTTCTCTTCTCTGGTGGGCTCCCTGTTCAAAAGGCTGAATAGGTCTACATACTCCCGGCGCCATATCTTGTCCCTAGTGGACAGCAAAAGATGATCCCCGAGGGGCAAATACAGGCCTGCAGTCGGTAGAGCCGAGGTCAGGACAGTGTGGTAGGCTGCATTCATGAGGGGGGGCATAAGGCCATATAGGATATGGCAGGGCCGGGCCAGCAGGCAGTACCCTCCATGGCGGTAGTGGGTAGGGTGCCCTCCAAGCACCCGCCTGTGCGGCAGACAATATGGGCACCTGAGTAGGGTGTGTCAAAGGTAACTGGTGTGGCCAGGGCCACTGCAGAACAGAGGCCAGGGGCAATGGGTGACAACATGTGAGCTAACGTGACTGTTGCACCTCCCCCAGCCACCCCCACCGGGGGTTCCGTCTGACGTAAGGCGTCGGAGCTCGCGACTGATATCGAGCTCATTGGACCAACTAGCGCTTGCCCCCCGATGCCAGAACTCTCTGCCTGGGTCAAGGAATGCCGGTCCCCCACCTCTGTCATGGTGGTCTGCCAACCATGAGTGGTTTTCTTCTAATTGATCCACCCTCCAGTCAAGGGACATGGAAAACTGGGGCCCCTCAGCAGCGTCCTGTCCCAGGCCCCGAGCCATCAAGCGTCTGCACGACCGACAAGCAGCTGTGTTGGGCACGAGGCCTGCAGCCTGCTCCAGGGCCGCAATACGGGCCTCCAGGGACCCCTGTTCCCCTTGCTGGGGACCCTGCGGGATTTACAGCCCCGCCACCCCAAAAGGGCCAGGTATCACTCCCGCAGCTGAGGATTGCTCATCTAGGTGGAGGCCAGCCCGGCTTGCCACAGGAGCAGTCCCAGCATCCCCGGGGGTCTCTCGCACGCAGATGCCCTTGTTCTCACCCGAGCCCTCTGGCTCGGGGGCTCAGAAGTCGGCCTGGGCTGAGCCCGGGCTGGGCCCCAGATGTGGGCCCCTAGTGGGAGCTGGTGCTGGCCCAGTCGCCAGCATGCACTGCGTGGTAGAGGGCCCGCTTGAGCCGGACCTCTTCTTCTGCGCCATCACCTATTTCGAATGCCCCAAATGTGGGCTCGAACTACTGCCTTGCACCGCCTGCTCCATTCCCGATCTGGGCGCCACAGTTCTAGAAAGGAGGCTCAGCAGTGCTGTAGGCTTAAGGCCTGTAGCTGCACCGCAAAAGCCAGGGGGATCGGCTGCTCTGAGGGCAAATGCGCCCGTGGCCAAGCCGATTGAAAAACTGCCAGCAAGGGACAGGAGCGCAGCCCCCTTTTAAAGGGAAGGTCGCTCCACCCTGCACCGGCCCCGGGTGCCCGTATCTAAGGGGCGGGGCCAGCAAAGCATGTGGCAGCCATACTGTTTGCCGCTGCACGTCCCTTCTAGGTACTTTAGAACTAAATACGTAAGAATATGATTCAGAAGTCATGATGTTAGTGCCCCAATCCCTGCCTTACTCCAAATGACACCATGGATGCAACTGTATACAACCATGTTCTTTTCTTCCTAGTCTCTTTCTCTTCCTTATGGATTTCTGATGTACCAAATTGTGGAAACACATATGTTATGTATTAGTGGGTTTGTAGTACAGGATCTGGACCCTTACCTTGTTAGGTCCATAGGAGTGTAATGTGTAAAGTGTTACTGTTCCCTTAAGGCAGCTTGTGATACGATAATGGGGATCTGGTGGTGTGGGTTACACTAACAGCTGTGTGCTGCCCCACCTATGGGTTTTAAGTATTTATTGAGGCACGGGTTGTGGCTAGGTTGCTCGCCAGCATCCTGCTTCGTTTTTGCATGTTGGAATAAAGTATCTTTTATAGAAAAGCCGGTGTGAACTATTTAACCATATTCTGATCCCTACTGTATGTAACAGGCAGAAATGATTTAAAATCCAAAAAGAAACTTCCTCCTCCTCCAGCAATCACAACCTAAAGTATGTCTTCAACTTACTAAATCACAGAAGAATAGCAATTCCTTGAGAGTTTTATCTGGCACCCTGAATTCTGATAATTCTATAGCATGTACTTATTCCATATGAAAATAAAATCAATGAGGTCAGTTCAGACTTTCCCTCCTGTGAAAAGAAAGTTCATTTCAGTTTATAGGCAACTTCAGATCTCATGGAGGCCCTCTTTACAGAATGAAGAACATAAATGGTTTTCAGCTTTCTCTTTCCTGGAAAAATCTGCTCCAGATTTTTGGAACCTCTCTAGAACAATGTGGAAGGTTATGCTGGACTTGCAAGGGAGTGGTAAAATCAATGCAAAATTATGTACTCTGTCGATGAGAACATTACTGCGGTATCCGCGAGCACAATTGGCATACTGTCCCTGACAGAGGCCATGCCATGTGAGAACGCTCCAGGCCTCTGGGCTCCGAGGGGACAGAAATTGGGGAGCGGATTAATAGTCATAAGATTGATTCCCCCAGATCTGACCTGACAGGCAGTCCAAGCAGGAGGAAATTGAATGTCTAACTAAGCGGTTAGGTAATATCGCACCTGCGGATGACCCCAAGCCCTAACGTCAATAGTGGCCATATTTACTCTTGTGTAAGCTAGGAACAATGGACTTCCCCTGCCAGTGTTTGCCATAGATAATTAACTTCCCCGAGAGAGATTCCCAATTAACCCGGGTAAACATGTGATGTGATTTTCTGTCAGATGACAATTCTATCACACGCTGCCTTGAATTCCTATATATGATGATGATTTTCCCTCAATAAACCACTGGTCTTCGCTCCATCTTGTCTCGTGTCATTACGTGACCAGTCTCCTCCGGGACCCAATGGCCGCTCTACGGCCCCGATCCAACACATTACAAGTAGGTGTACACTTGGGTGCTACTACTGGCAGCGGAAAATTTACAGTTGCATGATCTTCTCAAGTGCTTAATTTTGACAGCTTTTGATAACTACATTTCAATCCCTGTGTGAGAATTGGTCTCAAATGCTAATTTTTCACTGTGCTTGACAATATTAAGTGCCTTGACATATAGTATTTTCCTGCTCAGAAGGTAAACTCTTCGCATGAGAACTGAAAAGATGGAATGAGCACTATGTTAATTTTAAATATATTTGGATGCCTGAAGAGTGCTACAGAGTATTCTATGAGCATACCTGTCAACTTTTGGATTTGAAAATAAGGGAAATTTTGGGCACACCCCTCTCTGGGTGTGGCCAAATCTGTGGGCGTGGCCAAATATAGCCATGTGACTTCCTGGGCTCTAGTCATGCCTGCCACATGGCCATGAAAATGTCTGCAAACACAGACAGCACTGGCTCTTTGGCTGTAAATGGAGATGAGCACTGCACCCTAGAGTTGGATACGACTGGCAGATTTTACTTTCTTAGGATCAAAGATCTCTGCAGATGGTGATTGCAGCTGTGAAATAAAAAGGTGACTGATGCTTGGGAAACAAGCTATGAGAAACCTGGGGAACATAGTTAAGAGTAGAGGCATCAACTTGCAAACAAAAAATTGCATAGTCAAAGCAATGGTATTCCTGGTGGTAATGTATGGATGTGAGAGCTGGACCATTAGGAAAGCTGAGCGCAGAAAAATAGATGCTTTTGAAATGTGGTGTTAGAAATAGGTCGATCCTAGAAGAAATCAACCCTGACTGCTCATTAAAGGACAAATAGTAAAGATGACGCTAAAGTACTTTGGACATCAAATGAGAAGAGAGGATTAACTTGCGAAGGCCTTGATGCTGGGAAAGGTGGAGGACAAAAGAAGGGGGTGGCCAAAATAAGATGGCTAGATGATACTGTAGATGCAATGGGCACAAAGCTGTGTGGGCCAAAGAACCCTTTCTCCATTTTCTTGGGGGACTTTTGTTTTGTTTTCTTTCTTGTTTACTCAGTGGCTTAAGTGACTAAGATGCTGACTGGGTGGCAAAAGGTCAGCAGTTCGATTTCAGAGTACTGCAGGATAGAATGAGCTCTCGTCTTTGTCTCAGCTCCTGCCATCTTAGCAGTTCGAAAGCAAGAAATTGCAAGTAGATAAATAGGGACCACTTTGGTGGGAAGGTAACAGCGTTCCGTGTGCTCTGGTGTCTAGTCATGCCTGCCACATGACCACGGAAATGTCTGCAGATGCAGACAACACTGGCTCTTCGGCTTTGAAACAGAGAAGAGCACTGAACCCTAGAGTCGGATACGATTGGCTTTTGAGCAAGGGCGACCCTTTACCTTTACACAACCGTGCAAGCACACTGGATCTATGAGCTCTGATAATTCTCCCCATGTATTTTGGATCTGCTCTCTCGTACAAAAAGCAGCTTCTTACTCTAAAAATTGGCCGCTGTAGGAATCTATGACTGTGATGGCGAACCTTGGCACTCTATAGATACGACTGGCTTTCGAGCAAGGGAAACCTTTACCTTTAGCATATAGTGATCAAGCACATATCCCACCCACCCCTCCCAAGTTAAATCTAGAACAGAAACAGACCCCCCTCTCTCTCTCATATAGTGTAGGAATCTATGACTGTGATGGCGAACCTTGGCACTCTATAGACACAACTGGCTTTCGAGCAAGGGAAACCTTTACCTTTAGCATATAGTGATCAAGCACATACCCCACCCACCCCTCCCAAGTTAACTCTAGAACAGAAACAGAACCCCCCCTCTCTCATATAATGATCAAGCACATACCCCCCACCCCACCCCTCCCAAGTTAACTCTAGAACTCTAGAAACGGAATCCTCCAGCCAGGACAGAGGCAGGGCAGAAACAGCTCAATAAAGCATGAGAGTGAGAGAGAAGTCTCTGCCCCAGACCAAGAGCTGATTTACCCCTGCATATATGAAATATCACTCACCTCTAGAGTAGACTCCCATCCCTCCCAGCATGGTGGCTCCGACCAAAAATGAAGCCACCATATTGGCCATGTGCCTGGCAGGAAAATGAAAGAGAAACTCAGAACCCCCCCCTTCTCTCTCTCCTCTTCCACATGTGAAAAGCCTGCCACACAGCGACCTCTGGTGGCCAGAAAAAAATACTGCAGCTTCGCCTGTGAAGGCTCCGGTCAGGATATTTTTTTAAAAAATAAGGGAAAATATGGGGAAATTAATAAAATGGGAGGTGGGCTGGAAGAGGGGTAAAAGTAAGGGGTTTTCCTGGGTAAAATGGGATGGTTGACAGGTATGTCTATGAGTTAGCACTTGACCTGTAAACTGAAACAAGGGATAGTATTTTCATAGTAAAGTTGTCTTTATTCCAAAATAATAATGTGTTAGCTGGACAACTACATACAAAACATCTACACAAGACTTTGGTAAGAAATATATTCACAACAGCTTTCTCAGAAATTCCATAGTAAACCAAAAACAATAAAGAAACCTAAAAACAAAGAGGGTTTTATTGTTTTTTAAAAATCAAGTCGTTTTTATTAAAACCTATTGTACATAGAAGCTCCATAACATTTCTGTTTAATTTCTTGTAAAGTTTCTATAGATTATGTTATAAAAGAAAGACAAAATAATAGCAGAGAATGTTAACAAATGGCAAGCGAGGTGTATAAAATTCCTAGAGTTTACACCTGTGCTTTTGACTCAGGAATGTGCAACGGGCTTCAATTATTGTATAACAGGCATGTATACTTTCTTTTGATATGCATCAAATATTGCACTGCTAGAAGGTTTATAGTAGCACTGAAATAATTATATGCACTCAATTTCACTTTCTGCTTTGTATTCTTTGACCTAAATCCACTTTAAGGGTCTCAGTATGGCTAAAGTTAAATGTCATTAAATCCTATTAAAAGTAAAGGGTAAAGGTAGTTATAACTCAAATTTAACTTTAGTTGCATCGAACACTTTGATTCATTAATGAAAGATAGTTAAAATTAATTTTGTTATTATCCTTATTACAAAAAGTAACAAGTTTGCATACACTCTGTCCCTCTAATTCATATTAGAAGAAATCTCTGTCTACGCAAACTGGGACAACTGCATTATCAGTGGATATAAATAGGATGGAACAACCAATTTTTCCTCAACTGCAGGCTATTTCATGCTTCTTGATATCAATCCTTTGAAAAGCCAGCAAGCCATTCATAATCCTGTTAGATATTATTAAAGAAATTAATCCCAGTTATAATATGTAACTGCTATGTCAGTCAAATATCGAAAACAGTGAAAGACAAATTATTAATTCCACTGAAATTAAGTGGAACGTTCTTATTCAGTTCAATGAAGCTGGCACACTTTCTAAGACAATTACAAATACTGAATGCAAGCAGCATGTAAAGGAATTGACATTTTAATGCACCCCCCTTCCTCACACTTCAATGCAGCTGGGCATATTCTGGTGCTTTCACATTTCATGCATATTTTTGATGCATTTAATGCATCTTTTATGGATGTAAACATAATTGAATCTTAAAAATCTGAAACCTAGGGATGTAGAAATCCGCATCAATCATACCTCATACATAAACTCATAAGTGTGCCTGGTCCTTCAAGACATGCTACTTTGTACTTTCTAGCATCCTGTAGCTCAGTGGGGCTCATGATGTTTTTCAGCCATTCAGCTATTGTTTTCATTTGATTTATGCTGGAAACAACTGCTTCTCAATGCAGTTTCCATCAGATCAATCGTCTATCAAAAGATACTCCTCCACAACTTTTAATTATTGGCCTATGACTTGGGAACTATCTCCAACCAATCCATTCTGTGAGATGAAAGTTAGGATGGGAGAAGTCAGTAGCTGGAAGACCATGAAGACATGAGAGATTCATGGATGATATACATATGGCTACTATGCATGCATAGTTCTTAGGGAGCATTGTGAACTTTTGAGTTTTACTTGCAGCTTTTGTGTAGAGGATCCTTTCCAGATCAACATCACAAACCCAAGGAGCATTCAAATAAATGTGTATGCATTCAATACTGTCTCCTTTCTCTCACACAAATGGGGCTCATTTATAATGGCTATTTTACAGTAATTATGGTTTTTAAAAAGCAAACAATCTACTTTCTAAGATCTTCACTAAGTGAGCACAATATCGGTAATGGCAGAATCACTGAGAGTTCCACAGGAATACTAATTTTGAGGCATCTGATATACATCAGATCATACAAGGAAAAATGATATCAATATTCAGTGATAACATGATTATTTTTTAAAAAAATACTAACCAGGAACTGATGTTTCACTTGCAGTGGATTCTTCCTCAGAAATATTATAGATGCTGCAGACCTGTACCATCTCAAAGCAGTTTCTGGAGATAATATTGAGACCGAGCTCTCCGGGGCAATGTAAATAAACACTGGGTGAAATGTAAGTGAAAATTGGATCTTGATAGTTGTACCTAAATTATAGTACTACTGAAACGTTTTATGAGTTGGCTATAGTTGTAGTGTTAAATAAAGAATTTCGGTGAAGATCTTTTGAAATTGATTAGATGTTTTTCTAGTGGATGTTTAACATTATAGATAGCTATAATAGATAATAGTTCAATTATCATGTATGTGGTTGTCCTTTATGAAACTTATGTATTTTCTTTCATTTTTATGATGTATTGTTTTGTGTATGTCGGTGTATTTTTTTGAAAATCAGTTAATAAAAAATTATTCACAAAAAAAAGAAATATTATAGGATCTGGTAGAGACTATGGGGCCATATATGAAGCTGGATTAGAACTGCCATATGCTATAGCCAGTATAGCCAGTTGTAAAGGACTTTGAGAACTGCAGTTTAAGAGCTTCTGAAGGGCCACAAGTTCCACAATCCTGACAAAGTTTCCATGTGCTCCAAATGCTGCCAGAGTGCCCAGAAATATTAATTTTTGCTGCATGGAACAGCTTGTAGAGGTGCTTGTAGAACAGCAGATTTCATGCAAATATACATCTCTCCAAGAGGCAGTTCTGTGAGCTCAGTAATTCATATAAAATCCTTTGTGTGGCAAAAAGGGATGGGAAAGAAATAATTTTGCATTGCTCTAGTTGATAAATTTTGCAGTTTGGGAAGGGGAAGAACATAGTTGACAGAATGCTAACAATTACAGTATATGATAAATGGAAAAAGTAGGGATTTGAGAGTTGAACACAGAAGTCACTCTTTCTCCCCACATCAGTATAGTTCATAGTATGGCCCTGTCTCTGAAATCAAAGTATGCAACAGTATTATCATAGTTTCATGAAATTGCCAATGGTATTCAGTTTTTTTTATAAAAAAAATACAGTGGAGATGATATAGTATAGAAGAATTGGAAATGAATGAAGACATGGACTGTCCTATTTTATGTCATGGTTTGTCATCACAGGTCACAAGCTATCTGAATTATTATCTCGGAAATCCACGTCGATATGTTTGCTTCAGGAAGTCAGCTACTTCTGTCCATTCCCTTATTAGCCAGCCTTATCCTAATGGGGCAACAGCAAGAGATTCATTCCTAGATTATTGTCACATCAGCTGCCGTGCAAAAAATAACTCCAAGTGATTCAGGCCTCTATTTATTCAACAAGACCTTCTATGACTTCTTCGGATGAGGATTTTCTTTTTGGCCTCTAAATTTCTGAACTTTTTGAAGGTAGAAGTCAGAACACCAGAACAAGATATTCAAATAAATCCACTCCATGCTATTAACATACAGAAGGACCCACTTTTTGTCAGCATTTCTCTTATTCTGTTTTCACATATTGAAAGCAAATGATTTATTTCTAATAATAAAAGATGATGTACCATCAAGTCAATTGTGATTTATGGCAACTCTTTTCAGTTTCCCCCTGCCCTTCTTCTAGGGGCAACCAAAGACTTTGCACCTTGCCCATAACTACACAAACTGGCTTTTCTCCTAGGAGGCACAGTGAGGAATTGAACTCCCAATCCCTGGCCCAAACCCTAAAGTTATCCAGCCAGCTACTTATACCAACATAATTTTGGTGACAGGGGTTTGGCAAAATTCTGCCTTTTGTTTGAGAAAAACTTGTTCCTTGTGCCCATCTTGTATCTAGCTATCTTATCAGGGCCGTAGCCAGGGGGTGGCCAGGATGGGCATCACCCACCCTGAGTTAGCAGTTTGCACACTCTCAAACTCCTGACTGCTTATATATTGCTGCCCACCCTGAAAAAATATTCGCCCACCCACATCTACCTGTAGAATTCTATCTATGGCCCTGTATCTTATGGCCTTTATAAGTCCATCCTGATTTGCTTCCATGGGGCAGGTCATCCAATTTTGGTTTAGGCTCTTTCCAGTAGAGCCAGTATTTGCCATTCTACAAGTTCCTATCCATTTTTTCAAATAACTATGTTTTTTGTATTATAGCATGCATCGTTATTGTCGGCTGCTACTCGTATCTGAGTAAACATTTTTTTCCTGGATACAGGAAACATGCCATTGGCGTGAATTTGTTTAAGGTGGATCCCAGCTTGCCATGAAGCTGGGATCCACACACTGTGATCATGGAGCCATCTCCTGTGGCACATATGAAACAAGACATGCAGAATTTCACACCGGGACTGCCGCAACCTTGAGGATATTATCAAGGTGCATTTTCACAGTCAGTCCATCTGGCATGGCCTCTTCCACCTTCATGACTGTTGGGAATCAGAATAGTGAAGTGGTTCCTTCTCTGCTCATTTTGCAGTTGGACCCAATATGATGGTTTCTAATGGCATTTTCTCCACCGAAAGGACCATCACCCCACCTAAAGGGGCTCATCCACCTGTAGTCATTGGCCCATTTAGGGATTCAGGTTATTTACCTCTGCCCAACACTTGGCATTGAGTTGCTGGCTGTACAGTCTACCCCATCGCCCTAGCAGGATGTCTAGCCAGACTTACATAGCATGCTTACAATGGCACCATTGTGTTTGTTTTAATGAGGCAGCTATTTTCTGCTACAAGTATAACTACTGAGAAATTTGTCGAGCAGGATCTGGAAGCTGTTGTGAAAATCAGAACAAAACCACTTTAAAATATGACAAATGTATTGGCTAATGATTTAGCAGAGCAAGTTAGCTTTTCTGTGAGTAATGGAGAAATAAACTAGGCTTGAGAGAAACAAAAGTTATCTAGAGCTGAGATATAATATGAAATTTATCCTTAATTTCTTGGCAAGGGTTGAGACTCTGGAGGTGGGCAGTTTGACCCCCTGAGAGAATAATGTACCTTTATGTTGGCACAAATCTTTAATGCACCTGGTTTCTCCCGAACCTTTTGAGCTCTGTTTTGCCTAATTTTACTGAAGCAAATATAATCTCTGGTGATAGTAGTTTTTTAAGTGCACCTCACTGACCAGGATGTGGTTTTGTGAGAATGTGTGAAAAATATTATCAGATGCTGGCCACTAGATGATCTGTAGATACAGCTTGCAGATGGAAAATGTTCTCATCCTGTTATATCCTGTATATGTACATAGGTCAAATTTGCTTGCTTTGTTAAAGGGTGGGAAGCTAAAAAGCTGATTTTATTTGTACAGGTCCCTACAATCATGAAAGTAAAACAAATGCATTGAAGGATTGCTATAAATACATTTTTTTACACCTGTGATGATAAAAGACAACTATGCACCTGTAGTATTATTGAAATAATTCCTTGGCACAATTGTGTAATCCCAGAGGCACTGCTTTGTGTATTTTGAAACTGATCAAAACAGATATATAAGTTTAAATGTTATTTATGCATGCATCCTGTGTATTTACAGGGAACATTTTTATGATTATGGTATGTCCACATTGAGAGATCTATAATGTCAAAAGTTACAGGATTTCACAATGACTTCACTAGTTTTATGCATTAAGGGCTCGCTGGAGCATCAAGGAACCACTCTCAGCATACAATTGTGAGGAAATATTTATAAAATATATTTCTTGCACCAGCAAGTCTAATAAGCAAACCACACTGGAAAAAATGAAGACTAATATACACAATTTATATCGTTTTCTTTTTTAAAAAATCAAATCAAGGTTGATTTTACATTTAGCACAGAGTGCATTATCTGAAAGACTCCAGCTTTGCTAACAGGGGTGGACATTGCAGGCTCTTAATTCCTTCTTGTCTTTGCAGCTAGTAAATTGAGTGCTCTTGAACCGCTTCTTGACCATCATAAACCTCTCCTGGATTCCACCTCCACAGAGTTTGCTACATTCTGACCAAGCAGTCCATGGTTTCATCTTGCAGCCTAAAAATAAAACATAACCAAGATAGACAATTCTATGCTTTGGGTGAAATATCCCTTCTCTTTATATTTTATTATTGAACAGGGCTGCCCAAGGAAGGGTAGAAGTGATGCCTCCTTCCAAATCAAGCTATTAGATCAGGGATTCTCAACCTGTAGCCCACAACACTATTTCATGTGCCCCCCCCCACCGCTTCCACCACACCAGGAAGTGTGATGTGGTGGAGGAAAGGCAAAATGGCCTTCTGGCCCCTGAAGCTGTCTGAGGGAGTGTGACCTGGCCCCCAGCTTTAAAAGGTTGAGAACTCCTATATTAGATGAATCTCTCTAGGAGGAAATATTAGTATTATACATTGACATTGCATCAACTCTTTGAAGCCCATTATTTCCCCCAAAGCTCCTGAAATCACTGTGGCCAGCTCTACCCCAAACAACAAAGACCATCTGAACAGTCATTGTTTTTTGGCCTCTGTGGAGAAAATATCTCTTCCCTTGTTTTGTACTAAATATATGATTGTAATAAATTAGATAAGCAACAAATTGCTAACATCCAAAATCTGTTGCCTGAGGCATCTATCACGTGGTAGGACTGTCCTTCCTGCTTGGCTTCTATTTCAGTTGTTAACATCAACACTTTTGGAATCTCAGGGTTAGATATATAAATAATGACATATCCACAGGTAATTTGGGATGTATTTTAAACATGTAGTAATAAATCATTGTTTGTAGGAACAATCAATATGTCTGTGACCAGTTTATGAATCTCTTCTCATCCAGAATATCTAACATAAAAGGTACTGTATTTCATATAACAGTACAGATAAAGATGCCGAAATGGGGAAATGCACAAATGTTCTGATAACCTCACCCAGCAGGGACATAACTTGTGAAATGTTTCATTCTCACTTGTGTGAGAGAATGCAGTAACAGAAGACTTATATCCTTAGATATGGACCTCTTCCACTAAGTGAGATTAAGAAAGAGTGGACAGAAGAGACTGATGCTTCTGAATGTGCCCCTAGTTAACTTTTAGAAGGCATAAAAGCTAATATTTAAAATTAACTTTTGGGTTTCTGGATTAATAATATCAGTTCTATTTTATTCTGCTACTGCTTAACTTTCTTGAACAACATTATTAATCTTGCTAAAGCAATTTTATATTCTGTGGTGTATACCCATCTGTTATTTCTTATGGGTATATACCTGGTCTAAGTAATGTGTAGTGTACTACACATACCTGGAAATTGCTCACCATCAACGTCTTCCTTTGCCTGTTCACTTCTCCTTTTTTCATGAGGCTCTTTCCACCGCCTTTTCTCAACATTAGGATTTCTCAAGCATTTCCTTGTCCGGCATTTTTTACGCTGTACAGTTTCTGGACATGAAGCTCCTCCAAACTGTGGTTCCATCTTGATCATTCTTGTCCTAATCATATGCCCTTTTCCACAAGACTTGTTGCATTCTGACCACTGGGACCATTCAGTTAGCTCACAGTCAATTGCTGTACCAAGAGAACATGAGAACAATACTGTTAAGAGTCAAATTACCTTGCCATCCACAGAAAAACAACCTGGCTTGTTTCTAATGTGGCCATTAAACAATATGGAAATTCCTCAATAGTATCAGAGCACATTTTACAGGGATGCATATTTGAGAGCTGTAAGTGAAAGGAGATTCTTAGCCTGCAACTGTACAGACATATAACTGGGAAAACCGAAGTATGAGTTCATAGAAACAATCTTCTGAATGGACATGTTTAGGATTGACATTTTAGCCCCCATGATCCACCACTATCTCTCCTGGGAGAAAAGTCAGCATGTGTACTCCCAGCTACACAGTCCCATGATAGCACCAGAAGAAAGCAATAGTAAATCACTGTGGAGTATTTTCTACCTAAAAACCCCTGGAAATATGTATATGGACTGACTTGACAGCACAGTATTATTATTTACTCATGGTCAAGATGTGGATGTTTGTCAGGGCAAACAGAACTAATTTATTTATTTATTTAGATTTATATTGCCACCCACTTGTCATGGTGACTCAGGGCAGCTTACAGGTGGCAGTGTCTGCATAAGGGTTGCGGGTCGCATGGGGGAGAGGGTCCCCACAATATGCGGAAAACAGCAGGAACTACAATTCCCAAGGTGCCTCGGGCACCGGAATATCACTGCTGTGCCCGTGCACCATGGAATCTGGAGGCTGCATGTGGTGCGGCCATTAAAAACAATGGTATGAGTGGATGTGTGTGCATGGGGAGCCTGGTGGCAGGTGGCCGGACAACACCACCCAGCTGTCACCTGGTCATATCACCTCGGGGCAGAGGAGAAGAGGAGCCGCGGCGCTTGTGGCCGCCCAGACACCACCCACCCGGAGGATCCCTGGACCCCTCCCTTCGGTTTCGGGGAGAAGAAACACCACTTTGGCATCCATGCGCCCTCACCAATGGAGGCATCAGTGCACAGGGAGACGGCAGTGGCAGCGGTGGACGAGCCGGTGGCAGGGGTGGGACCGCACAAGGTTACGCAGACAACCATGGAGGTGACACAGGAGCAGACAGTGCCCCACACCGGCCCCAACAGTGACAGAGGGGCCATCCCTGGGTAGGGAAGGAGAGCCGCACCGTGGCACATGAGCAGGGCCACGGAGCATCATTGCCCCAGCAATAGCCTGGGTGCCACCAGAGGTGATGGATGGAGACCTGCCCAAGACAGGTACAGTGGGCGCAGAACAGAGAAGGTACCGGTCAGCTGGGACAGGGTCCGCATCATGCTGGGAGACGGGCATGCCCACCAGCCTGCAGGGGCACAAGCGTGGGCCCAGGCCCCCCCCCAACCGGCCCACGGTGCCAAAAACACTGGGCCACACCAACACCCCACCTCGTGCACCATTACAACCCGGGGGGTGAACCACCACCCCAAACACCCCCGGGTGCTGCCGGGCACTCAGCTAGTAATAATATAATAATACAATCAATCAATGTTGGTGGGGGTTCTGGGCGGCGGCGAAGCCTCAGTCTCCTGCGTCTTCTTCTTCACCCCTGGGCCATTGATGTGGACTCAAGAGGGCGAAGCCTCAGCCTCCCATGTCTTCTTCTTCACCCCCTGGCCATTGGTGTGGGCTCAAGGGCCCCCCAAACCTTATACTAAAGATGAAGAAGGTGACGGGACACAACTATACAGTAGAACTTCATTTAACAAATGGCTCATTTAACACAAAAATTGCATAACAAAAGGAAACCCATAGAAAATAGTGGCTCGGTTAACAATTTTTTTTGGAATGGATTAATTGGTTTTCAATGTATCCCTATGGGAAACCATGTTTTGGTTAACAAATTTTGGTTTCCCAATGCATTCCTATGGGAAATTGCATTTAATGCATTCCTATGGGAAATTTGCTTTACAAATTATTCGTAGTACAAAATATCCCGCAGGATGCATTAAATTTGTTAAGCGAGGTTCCACTGTATTAGACACATCATCTGTACTTACGACACTCAGGCAGCATGCATTTCTCTACTTGTTCTAACTCTTCATTGCAATCTCCAAGCTCAGCTGCCGATTTGAGCATTCTTTGTCGAGTCCTCATCCCCTTCCCACATGTTACGCTACAGTCACTCCAATCAGACCATGGAGAGAGCATACAGGGAATGGTATCTAGAGAAGGAGAAAAGAGTGAGATCTCTCTTGACGCACAGTGAACAATCCAGTTTCATACTATTATCTGGACAGCTATTAGGGGAAAGGGGGTGAACTTGGTAAAGTCTGAGTTAATATGTGAGAGGAAGGGTTTTGTGGAGCAAATATATATTGGTGATCAGGATAAAACTCTAATGGTCCCATAGCATAATTACTCTGCATGTTGGTGGCAGATATGCAAGTAAACAGAATGCATGTTTACTTCATGAAGTTTGAAGATGCTTAGACACAGCAGCAGCAGATCCTACTTTTTTGCTTGGCCACACTGGTTGCCTTCAGGAATAATTTACATCAGTAGGGAGGAGGAAATGTAACTTTCTGAGTTTTCTTGGACCTTTAGTCAACTAACCACCATATCTTTCTGGATCATTTATCTGTGAAAGGATAATGAAACATACTGTGTTGGGATGTTAGGGTCTTTTCACAGTCTCCACAAAGGGCCTTCCTATTGGGAAGAGGCAGCTTGGGATGCTGGGCTGTGTTTTGCTGTGCAGAAGGCCAGACAGATAAGTCATCTCCTAAAATAGAGGGTCACCTAATTTCCTGTTATTGCAAGTTGTGTTCACGAGCACACCTTATGAGTATATGTAATCCCACATGACTGCTTGCACCAACCAGCACCTTCTCCACCCCATTTCCTGCCTTGTTATTGTGCAGTTAATAAAACAAGCTGGGAGGGCTTTGTTTTCAGAGATCTCTCTCCAGCCCCAGGAAAAGTCGACACTGGGTCTGTGTGTGTGTGTTTGTTTGTCTGTCTGTGCATGCATGACTGCGATCTGTGTGAATGCATCAGGGAGGCTGGTGTGAAGGCCTCCCCACATTACAACAGCTGGCACCACGAAAAGGGACTGAGTCTGGACATCACCTGCGTTACTTTCCCGCCTGGAAAGAGGCTACAGGGGTCCCTTAAATCAGTAAGTAATGGGGTTATATTTCTCTTATACACAGAGAGTTCACATGGAAGAACTCTCCCTCCTTCTCAAGAGATATGGCCGGTCCATTTCTCTGGGAGACTTGGAGAATCTCCTACTAGAAATATATAACAGATGTCAATTTTATCCTAAAGAAGGGTCTCTTAATTTAGCAACATGGGAACAAATTGGCATGGTTTTGCATTCTCAACCCAGAGCTGAAATCCAGATTCTAAAATCTTGGCATGTGAGCAGGTTTACCATAGAACAGGCTGCTTCTGAGACACTTATCATCTCATTAGATTTAGCACCACCTGCTTTCCTTTTTGGCCCACAGTTGTGTGCCCCCCTTCCTCCTTTCATTTCTTCAGTCCTTGCTCCCACCTCTTCAGATTCTGTCTCTCCCAGCTCTTCAGATGCCTCCCCCAATGATACATTTGAGCTGGGAACCAGAGATCAGCCTGTCAAAGATGGCATAGAAGCAAGCAGAGAGGCCAGGAGGAAGGGGCAGGAACAGGGTACTGGGAGTGGATGTGTGAATGTGCCAGAGAGAGTGGAGCAGGAGAATGTACAGGGGGAAGCTTTGGAAGTGGGGGGAATCATGTGACCTGATGCAGCTCTGCCCAGTAGAATATGGAGTGGACAACCAGGGCCGGCAGATTGTAGATTTTCACCCACTGCCATTTCCAGGGCAGAGAGAAGACTCAGAGGCAGGAAGGAGGGAGAGGGGTGGAGCCTTTGTTTTGGAGCAGCCTCCTCAGCCTTGTGAGGCAAGCTTCTTTTCCCCCATTCAAGTCTTGTCTGTGCGGCCCCAGCCCACTTCGGAGTTAATTTCTCTGGCAGCCTTAGATTTGCAGCCTAGTTGCAGCCCTCTTTTCTGTGAGATTTATGAAGGGACGGGGCTGGCAGCGAGGGTGGAGATAGTCAGATTGGGTCCTGTACGCTCAGCTATGGTTCTTGTCACGGCTAAGAGGCAAGCTAGTTTGGTGAATTTGAAGGCAGAAAAACATGCAGGGAACTTTTCCTTCGACTGTGGTGGGTGAAGAAACTTCCCTTCAGCATGTCCTGGCCAGTTACTTAAAATGATTTCACAGTGTCTTCTGGCTGCAGCAGGTTTTTTTTTCAGCCCACTCTTGGGGGACAGCTCTGAAACAGTTTGCTGAAAGCATTTTCATCTATATGATAAATTCCTTTGAGTTTAGTGAAACAGTTTGCGTTCTTATTATTGTTATAGCTGACTCCAGTTAACCAGATGTCTTTTCCGCTTGAAACCCTTGCTTGATATTGACCTCCCGGGATGAGATGGTTCAGACCATATTTCTATATGCAATTGCTTTGCTATCCTAGGTATTTTTGGATGCTGCTGTGATTACTGCTTGTTGCCCCCATTTCAATTACCCTGGTGTAAGTCCATTTAGCACAAGGCACTTGCCTACCCCCTCCAGTGCAGGTTCTTTATTTAATAAGGAAAGATGGGATGTTGGGATGTTAGGGTCTTTTCACAATCTCCACAAAGGGCCTTTCTATCGGGAAGAGGCAGCTTGGGATGCTGCGCTGTGTTTTGCTGTGCAGAAGGCCAGACAGATGAGTCATCTCCTAAAATAGAGGGTCAGCTAATTTCCTGTTATTGCAAGTTGTGTTCACGAGCACACCTTATGAGTATATGTAATCCCACATGACTGCTTGCACCAACCAGCACCTTCTCCACCCCATTTCCTGCCTTGTTATTGTGCAGTTAATAAAACAAGCTGGGAGGGCTTTGTTTTCAGAGATATCTCTCCAGCCCCAGGAAAAGTCGACTGGGTCTGTCTGTGTTTGTTTGTTTGTTTGTCTGTTTGTCTGTGCATGCATGACTGTGATCTATGTGAATGCATCAGGGAGACTGGTGTGAAGGCCTCCCCCCGTTACAACAATACTGTAATTCTGGTTCCATTTCTTCTTGGACAAGATATCTCAGTAGGTCATTTGGTGGAGCTTCTGTTCAACCTCATGGGCAGATAGGCTGTCACCAGGTTCTATTCTATTTCATAAATGGTGATAGTAGCTACACAGTCAATTCATGCGAAGAGAATCATACTGAGAAACTTGATTTTGACCAGCAGCTTGTGATTTGAGCTGAGGAGCACAGCACACTATTTTGGGCGCAATGCTCCTCTCTGCACGGATCCCTAGACACCTCTTCTAATTTTGGATCTCTTTTTGTTGTTCAATCGCACAGTTGATTCTGACCCTTTGCAGCCCTATGGACCATTGATCCCCAGGCACCTCTGTCCTCCACCATTCTCCTCAGCCTGCCCAGCTCTGTGCCCACTGTGTCTACAATACAATCTAGCCATTTCATCTTTGGCCACCCCCTTCTTCTTTTGCCCTCCACCTTTCCCAGCATCAAGGCCTTCTCAAGTGAATCCTCTCTTCTCATTTGATGACCAAAGTACTTTAGCTTCATCTTTACTATTTGATCTTCTAAGGAGCAGTCAGGGTTGATTTCTTCTAAGACCAACCTATTTGTTATCCTCGCTGTCTAAGGGACTCTCAAAACTCTCCAACACCACATTTCAAAGGCATCTATTCTTCTGTGCTCAGCTTTCCTAATGGTCCTCTTATACCATCATTGGATCTCTTACGCCATCATTTTCTGTTAGAAACCTCTTGTTTGGTTCTTTCCATCACACTGTGCCTTACATAAAGTACTTTGCAAATGGTTGTCTCTAACATTAGTTTTAGAAAGAAGGAGGCAGAACAAGCTCAATTATAGTACTATGGCTTTTTGTTTCTCTCTCTCTCTCTCTCTCTCTGAGAGTGAAACATTCCTCCCCTGCAGTCAAGATTAAACTAAGCAGAGGGAAGAGAATGTGTTGAGTATGAATATGAGTCATCAAATGTAAGACCAAGTATCTTCATTGCTCAGACTAATGAACATCTATGATATGGATGTTCTTCAGAAGAATCAGGTTACCCTGAAAATGATAGAAGGTGCCATATTAGATGCTGGAATAAACTTTAGCAAGGCTGTGGGGCCTGTGTAATAGCATACTTTGCAATAAAGGCAGAAGTGGTTTGGCCACTGAAGCTGACCAAAGTTGCCTAGGACAGCTTGTTCTGGTGTCAGAAACTAAAGGGGAAAGGCATGCCAATTAGACACTAGAAAAGAACTTTTGTTTATTAGTTTGTTTAATCTTTTTTAAAAAAAATATCCTGGAAAATAGAGAAGAAGGACCTGGGCCCAGAAAGAGGGTGAATGAATCTGAGAAGCTGACTTTGATTAAGCACAGATGAAAGCACAAGATAAATGGGTCTACACACTTCATAAAGCCAATCCTGGTGTACAAGTCTCTCCTGTTGTTGTGCTTGGGGTGTATAAAAGCTGGGTGATATATTAGCTGTATGCAATCACTGCTCATTTTTCATGGCCCAACCAGGAGTGAAACTAAATCGTAAATCCCTTTGAAAAACAGATGAAGCTATGTTCATTCTGCAAAACAGAACATTAAGATGAGACATGACAGCTATCTTCAAGGGGCAGAAAAGGAGAAGATAAAGTAGAAATATCTTCTGTGTCTCCAGGATGTAGGACTAGAATTAGTGGCTCCTGTTTTTCAAGTGATCATAAGAAGCAACTTCCAAACACTGAAAGATGTTTGATGGTGAACAGTCAGCTTTGATAGTTGGTGCCCTCTCTCTTTCACAACAAGATTTATTCCTGCTTTGAACAACAGTAGGACTAGATGGCCTCCAAGTCAACTTCCAGTTCTACTACTCTGAGATTCCACTGAGAAACAATTAAAATAATACATCCACAAATCCTCATTTCTCTGATAAAGGCTTGAAAAATATGGGAAACAAAGTGGAGGATGTTAGGGGGAAAAATATTAACACATTTCTACTACCAATCAGTCGATCAGACTTCGGCTGATAGAGGAATTTGATCTTTGTAAATTCTTACACAAAATGACCTAATCCAAACCTAAATATGCTGATCAAAATTCACCCATCCAATAATTTTACATTAATCTCGATTTTATGATGTAGTACTTAGAAATTTAAATACATCAGGATAAGGGACCATCCACTTTGATCAGCTGTCTGCTAGATATTATCTCCATGAGAAGCCTTGTTGAAGATGTCATTACATATGAAGACCCACTGGACAGCACAAGGAGGGAAGTGTTTGCTTGTTTGCTCCCATGTTGTGGAATGTGTTCACCTCATAGTTGTGATTGAGTGATTGATCTCACCTTTCTCTTAGCAAAGGACCCAAGGTGAATTACAATATATATATAAAATTGTTCTTAATGATGTTTGTGAGCCAACTTAAGCACTATTTTTAAGTGAAAGGTTGGGTAGAAATGCAGTTAAATATAAATAAAGGTAAAGATTTCCCTTGCTTGAAAGCCAGTCGTATCCAACTCTAGGGTTCAGTGCTCATCTCTGTTTCAAAGCCAAAGAGCCAGTGCTGTCTGCTTCTGCGGACATTTCCATGGTCATATGGCAGGCATAACTAGACACCGGAGCACACGGAACGCTGTTACCTAACCACCTAAGTGGTCCCTATTAATCTACTTGCAATTTCTTGCTTTCGAACTGCTAGGTTGGCAGGATATATAAATATAAATATAAATATAAATATAAATATAAATATAAATATAAATATAAATTAAATATAAATATAAATATAAATATAAATATAAATATAAATATAAATATAAATATAAATATAAATATAAATATAAATATATTAATAATGTGCATTTTGAGAAACAAATATTTCAATTTTTATCAAAATAAACTTTTATTTTGCTTATTTTTCTTCTTAAATTTTAAATTGTGGTTCAAAAATATTTGAAAGTGGCATGGACAAGAAAGAGAATCTGACCTAATAACAACTGGACTGAATTTCCCTGATACAATACAGCAAGACAGGAAACACTACCCTAGTTTCTTCAACAAGGATGGTTCAACTAGGTTAGAGTGACTTTTAAAAAAGGATGTGGTAAAGAAAGAAAAAAGATTGCAGCACACTCTTTAATCTTGCTCCAATATGAAGGGACGATCATATCACATGTGGAGAAATAATGACATGGAACATGAGTACTTACGGCATTCGGGCATCATGCATTTCTCAGCTTCTGTGGTTTCTGCTTTGCACATGGATCCATCGGCGGGGCTCATCTTGATCATTCGGTGCCGCTTCTTCATCCCCATCCCACAGCTGGCACTACATTCATCCCACTCCCCCCATTCCGTCACCAGGCAGCTGCTTGGAGCTATCCATAATATAGAGCAGAAGATTAGTCTACTGGCATTTGTGTAACAGACGGTTCAAATCATACTCTTCTACCAATTTAATGTTTTAAGGCTCCACCAAATACTCACAGCATTCCTCATTTACTATACACTTTTCAGTTTCTTCAGTAGGCACATTACAGATGGAGCCATCATCAGGGAACTGCTTGACATATCTTTCTCTTGATCGCATCCCTATTCCACAGGACACGCTACAGGGGGACCATATTATCCATTCTGACATCATGCATGTAGAACCATCTAAAATGCCAAAGATAATTCCCATTTGTTCCTAAAGCTCATCAAAATCTTTACTTAAATCAAAAACAGGAGATGGCCATTTGGATACTGATTTTCTTTGTGGTCTTTCCTACCTTCATCACTGCATCCTGGGCCCATACATGGTTGAAAGTCCTGAGTTTCTGGACAAGGTACACTGAGGTCAAGCTGAGCTTTGAGCATTCTCTGTCTCATCCGCTTGCCTTTTTCACATGTAGAACTGCTACAGGCTGACCAGGGAGACCAGTTTGAATAAATGCAGGTTTCTGGAGTGTCATCTAAAAAAATAAAAAAAGACAAAACATGGCATAAGAGTGGAGATCCACTCTTATGTCTTATGAAGTGGACTTGATCCATGAAAGTGAACATTAAAATACAAGAGTTAGTCTTTAAGGTGCCACAGCATTTTTTGGTCTGTTTTTGTTTTGTTTGCTCTCTGATATGCTTGCACAGAATAACATGGCTACCACTTCAGAAATGTGCTAGTATTTCACAAAAAGATGGAGAAGAAGCCTCCAGTTGATCTCTTGGTAAACATTTGTTCATTGCTGCTGCATCCTTCAAACATTTCACGACAGGTCAGCATTGATTGTTAAAGTTCAGATATGACATTAGACATGCTCCAATTTTTTTATTTTTAGACAGATGTTCAACACATATATTTCTGCAAGCTTTCCCAGTATAGTTCTGTCCACCTTATATTTTACTGTTATAAATAATGTAGGCATATGGATTTTATGAATATAAAATATACTGTGTATTTTATAATTGTTGTAGACCATTCTAAAATCTTTAAATCAGTGCCAAAAAATATATGGAGCTGCTGTAAAATTATGACAGCCATAAGAGTGAAAAACGGTGAAGACTCCTGAAACATCTTGTTTACAGGCAGAGTGTACTGTATACTTCTAGGAGGTTTACAATCCTCCATGGAAGTATAATGCATAGGTTGCATGTACCTCGTTTTAAAGGATTTTTTCTCCTATTGCCACTGAGGCAGCAAATTCAGTGTTGGTAGATCAAGGCAATTGAGCTGCTGAGTAAAAAAATAGGCAGGAGCTAAATGCAACATTTGGTGCATGTGTTGATTTAGATGTAAACCATTTGTTACACCATGATTGTTTCCAAGCCTTTTCTAGCAGGCAATGAAAAGAGGTCAAGTTTTAAGATGACCACCTAATACATACAGCTATTAAGATGGTGCCATGAAAGAAATATGCTGTACACTCTGTTTAGATATGTGGGCCTTTAAGCTGAATTTTCCATTTTAAAGTGATCATATAATGACATTTCAATGGAGAACATCATCAAGCACAAGAACCAGCAGAAAGGGATTCAAGGGGAGGGATTAAGAATTAGGTTGATAATAGGACCAATGCTGTGCACCTAGAAGGTGCCAGAGGTAAATTCCCAGAGACTACAGGCAAATTGAGGCAAAAAAAATCCCCCCCTCCCAATTTAGGAATGTTTCTGCCATCAAGAGATGATAATATAAGTTTGGATGGATTGATGGCCTGACCCCAGTATGAACCTTCATTACTGTTACCTATACCAGGATTAAAAAAAACCCCTATATATAACACTATGTTTAGCAAACTCTTACTTGGCTCATGAATCAGAGTGCTTCAGTTTGCTTTTAAAAACCAATTTCGTCATCTCTGAAAGTCTACTTTAAGATCCTAGCAAAGATGGGCTCGTTGCACTGTCGTCTCCCCCCTCCCTCTCATTTGAATTCTGCACATAAGCTTACAAGGGCAGCCTGTCCTTATACACAATCATTAATAAAGAAGAGCTGTTCGATGAAGAAAATAGTTGAACTTGATGAAGACCAACTAGGCACTTGATAATAAAATCAGTGGGATTGGACTTCTTCTAAATTAGCAGAGCGCTGCTTTCAATTCCAAAAAATCTGGCCTCTGACACCTTCCCTGTGGGGGTTTATTAAGTAATGATCCAACCACAAATGGCTAAGGAAATTGTTTTTCCACCCCCTGTTTCTAATACTGTCCTAATAATAACACAGGCAGCATGAAATATAGAATAGTGCACCAGAGGGTGAAGCAAAGCACAAATCCACAGAAGTAGAACATCAATATAAAAGTTACCTTCATCTTCTGGAGCTTCCGCAGCAAGATCTGCCACAATGTCATCAACATTATCAGGAACAATATTGCACTGTTCCCCCTGCAAAGAAACATTGGCAGAGATTAAATAAACAGAGGAATTGAAATGGAAAATCAGTTGCCACAAGATGTACAAACTAAATCTGTGTTCACAGGCCTCCATGGTTATAAAGGACAAGTGTCTGTTGAAGACTCATTTATGAGTTAGTTTGGATCCTATAAATATCCTAAGAAGCTGCGGTCTCAGTGATATTTAGCTGTTTTCTCTCACACACACATACACACATAGACAGCGAGAGAGATAAAAGAGAGATAATAGGAGAGAGAGAGAGTCATAAAAATATAAAGAAACAAGCAGTACAAAAATAAAAACTAAATGGTAATTTAATACTAATCTATTTCTTTCAGAGCCAGATTTTTGTGGATCACAATCCATTTCTTCAGACTGCTGTTCAGACAGTATACCTCCAGAAAATGATACTTAGGCCTTTGAGAATTATGTGAGCTGTTGCTTCTTGCTAGAGAAGTTAACAGGAGTCAGAAGTGTCAAACTAAGATGGCAAAGATAATTTTGAGAATGGTGAGCATTACTAAAAAATAAATTCTGGACAGAGTGGCCAAACAAGATAATTTCTGAATGCTATTAGAAGAATGTGTAGGAAAGATGTCAGACCAGACTCCTGTGCTTCCCTAATAAAATTTAAAAAGATTAGAGACAATAGTAAAGTCAGATCTTGGGATACAGATACAGAGTGTCACAGTCTGAGGCCAAGGGGGAATGATCCCCTGTAATCATGGAGGTCTGTGAGTGCAGAGATTGTTTGTATATCTTCTAGCAACTAACCAAGGCATGACATTCAATAACAGCGGGTCCTGTGCTGGCAAATCACAACTATTTTGAACTGAGCTATTTTCCCAGTTGTAATAGTGGCAGCATTCTGAGCCAAGAGGATGCTGCCTTGGGGGATATTTGGCCAACAAGTTCAGTAGAACAATATGAGGAGAAGGCATCTCACTGCCCTGATGGTCCAAGTTCCCCCGAAAGGCAGCATCTGACCAGTTTAGCTCTACTTACTCTTGGGAAAATAAGTTAAAATCAGACATGTAAAGGGACAGTCTGAACCCGCTGGAGCAATATTTTCTTTTTCTATGTGCCTACTGCCTAGCCAATCAGCCAGCTAATTAGGAACAGAGAGAAAGAGGAGGAGAAATGTTGTTGCTGCTGCTGCTCTTGCCACCACCACTGTCATCATATTGTCAGATTACAACAGGAGTTCTCAACCTTTTTAAGACAGGGGCCAGGTCATGCTCCCTCAAACAGCTACAGGGGCTGGGTGTCCATATTGCCCTTCCTCCACATGGCACTGCCTGGTGTGATAGAGGCGGTGTGTGTGGGGCAAATGAAATAGTGCTGTGGGCCACATCCAGTCTGTGGGCCACAGGTTGAGAATCCCTGGATTACAACAAAGCAAACAAAACAAAACAAAAAAGGAAGGGGCCCGAAGACAATGAGGCACTTGGGGAATTAGCCAGGTTCTCCTCAAACAATATGCCACAGTCTTTTGCTAGCCAATTGCTCTATGCTGGAAGCTGACTGGTACAGTATTTACTAAGCAGAAAAAGTCCTTATTTCAACTAAAGAAGTTGGTGCCATACGTAGCAAGTCAAATGTATGAGTTCTCTTTGATGCTGATGTTTCTATTTTAAAATTCAGTAATGACCAGTTGAGCTAAAAGTATTGAATTTATTGCCAAATCTCTTTTTTGCCCAATATTATATTGGTCTTAGTTTTCTAAATTTTACAATAGTACCTTCCGTGCAATCCTCTCAATGACAACTCTGGCTACTGATTTAATGGAGCCTCCTTCAGGGTCATAGAAAGGACTTTGAGGATGATCTAGGCTGGTAAGAGGTCGTATCTTCTCTTGAGGAATAGTTGGTTTGTTGGGAGACTGCAGATAAAAGAGAGATTGAGAGAGAATGTATACATTGTGAGTAGAATAAATGCCAAATGTTTTACTGACTGAAGAAAATGCAGTACAAAATCTAGAACAGGTCTAAATCACCCACAGACCAGCTGTCCTGCACTAGAAAATGGTCTAGCAGGCTTAGCACCAGAAGGTCTCTGAGAAAATTCAGAGGTCAAAATTATTGTGACTCTGAGGGAAAGAGTGACAAACTTCATGCAAAAAGCACTAATGACTATTTATTTGACAATCTTACCTAGAGGGGTCTTGTGGCATAGAAGGATACCATTAATGCTGCCATCCATAAAGCATTTCACATACATTTCACATACATGGGTGCCAGGTAATATTACAAATCATTTCATGACACTGAGATGTAAAGGGACAGTTTAGAGGGAAACATTTCCATTACGAGGGTTACAAAATAAGAGTCATAGCTCTAAAGGTTGAAGGGTGATAAGATCAATTAGGCAAGGAGTATATAGGCCTTGCCTTGTGTACTTGAAGGGTAATAAGAACAATTAGGCAAGGAGTATATAGGCCTTGCCTTGTGTACTTGAAGTATGATAAATGATGTAAGAAAAATCTCTGGTTGAGGAAGGAACAGGTATCTTGTTATTAGATTGTAGTCTGCCATGTTATAGTAAAGTACATGTAACAATTTGTTCCCCTGTAGCACAGTACATGAAAGGGACTGCAGTGGCTTAGTGGGTAAGATGCTGAACTTGATGACTGGAAAGTTGGCGGGTCAGCAGTTTGAGACCAGAGGGCTACACGATCTCTGTCCCAGCTCCTGCCAACCTAGTAGTAAGAAAGCAGGATATTGCAAATAGATAAATAGGTACTAGTTTTGTTGGAAAGTAACAGTGTTCCATGCACGCTGATGTCTAGTCATATCTGCCACATGACCACGGAAACATCTGCAGACAGACACAGACAGCACTGGCTGTTTGGCTGTAAACAGAGTTGAGCACCATATCCTAGAGTTGGATATGACTGGCTTTCAAGCAAGGGTGACTTATACCTTTACCTTACCTCATTACACAGTGGGCTTGTATAATTACAGAAACTGCAATGTTTGCTTTCGGCTGTAGTGAAGTATTTAATGTACCTGTTTTTATAGCGACTCTTTTTTTCATAATTTCTGTTCTTCTGTAGGCAACAGTCCAAACATGTGTGACTAGCTTTGGGGAGTTTTGATCAAGGCCAGTCCCTGCCCAGCTTACAGCTCGCTGACACAGCAGTTTTCTCTACCTGACACCAACAGCTAAGTGATTTGTCATACAAGAGGTGCTTTGATGAGTTTGCTCTTGCCCTTTCATTCCCTTCAGTTACAAATTCAGAAATTGTTTAGATCCAAAGTTAGACAAACTTAAAACAGGCTCATTTTGATCAATGTGGCCTGGGCTGGCCATGCTATCTAAGGTCTTGTTGATTCCAGCGAGTCTTCTGTAAGAAGTACTAAATCTGGGTCCAGCCCAGTGTACACCTTGTCACTGGAATTAGATTAATTTACTATACAGAGGAGTATAATTGAAAATGAAGCTTCTCCTCTTTTTATGTATTAATGACTGGTTGTCCATTCCTATGATCTAAATTCCATCCTCAGTGTATTAGATTTACAAAGAATTTCTGCACCTCGGAGCATGTAATTCTAGGCCCAAATTTACAAAGACTAATGAAACTGCTGCCCATCAAGGTATCATTAATTGCCTATAATACACAAAATTGTTACTATAAAATCTAAAGTAAAAAGAGTGGGTGAATTCTGGTGCCCACTTCTTAGCACATTTAGACGAAGTATGTCATTACTGCTGCCTTAAAAAACCTCCTCAGAGAAGCTAACAAATCACATATAAAAATGCTTCAAATCTTGTCACAAAAATGGACTACAAAACTAATCTGAGGCTAATTGTACTAGGGCATCCAATCCTCCTAATAAAATTAAAAAACATAAGAAATAAGGAAGTTATCATTTTCTAAGTACTGTACCCATTAAATGAGAAGATGTTAAAATATCTGATAAGCCAAGGAGAAACATAGCCTCCAGATGTCGTTGGGTTGCAACTCCCACCAGCCCTAAATCAACAAAACTTTTGCTGAGGATTATGGGTTCCCATTAAGAGACCGCGTCACCCCAAGGACATCTGCCCATCCCACTAGAGCAGACCGGAAGGGCTCACCTCTCTAGCACGAAAAGGAGGGCCTTCTCTGTGTCTGCTCAGGCCCTATGGAACCTCCTGCCAACTGAGCTTCATCTACAGGTAGAGCTTTTACCCTTTCATAAAAACCTCAAAACGTGGCTGATGCAACGGGTGTGGGGGGCGGCTGGGGAAATAGCTACTCCAGGCTGGCTCATATGAGTGCCACCTGTGCTACCAGCTTTCAGTGTTTTAGTGTTAGTTTTAGAAATTTGAGGATGTGGCGCTGGGGTGGGTATTTTAAATTTTTAAATTTTAATGATTTAATATTTTAATGTCTTTTATCCTATTGTTCTGTAGTGTTTATATCTGTGGTGTTTTTATATGTGTAAGCCACCCTGAGTCTCCTCGGAGAGAGAATTGCAGGAAAATGTGAATAAATAAATAAACAAACAAACATCTGGAATATCTGTTGATCACTCCTGCTATAAACCCACTCCATTTGTAATTTTCCCTAGGTAGATACCACTAATAATTATGTGTCATCAAGTCCATTCTGGTTTATGTCAATACTTTTCAGGGTTTTCTAGCGTGCATCCTAAGACTGTGCAGCTTGCCCATGGTTACACAGGCTGGCTCTTCAGGGATGGTGATTGGGGAACTTAAAACTCAGTCTCTGATTCTGCAACCAGATACCCAACCCTCAAAGCTATGCAGTCAGTTACATTGCAATATCTTGCATGGTTTATTGTGCAAGAGTTTGTGTGATCTTAGCACATAACTTTAAAAAAAAATGTACCCAGAATACAAAGTCTAGTTTATTTAAATCCTCAGTTTCTGTACACTTGCACATTTCTCATTAACTACTCTCATACATATTCAGACTAGTAAATATTTAATATAAAAATCAAATATCACATAAGACTTTGTGTTGACTCCTAGATAGCGTCCATGAACTCTGTCTGCCAGTATTTATAAATCATTTCTAGTTTACACAATGACTTCATTTTGACTGATCTAAAGTTTCTCATGCTGTACATAGATGTTTTTCATCCTTTTTGCTTGTTCTGTCTTCCACTTTGATACATAAAGGGCAAAGTTCAAATGGGATGAAAAGAGCTTTCATTTACTACCCTATCTCCATCTCCTTTCCTCAAGACTTTTATGGCTCTTGGAATAATACAGTAGTGTATTATGAACACCTTGAGATTTTAAATACATACAACTTCATTGAAAGTCAAATGCAGAAGGGCTTTCAAAACTACTTTAACAAAGGATCTACGTTAGTTTTTAACAAGAAATCCAGTCTTGAGTTTTTATTTCCAGCTACCACTGCAGAGAAATGCCTACGTGATGAATAGAAGTCTGAAGACCAGCTAGGGGGGCACGTGGCTAAGATTCCGATGTGTTAACACATTTTCCTTGGAGCTCGCGCTTCTCAATGAGAAAAACAATGAGAAAATAAACATAGAGAAATACAAATTTTCAAAGATTGGCAAGAAGAAAGCTTATAGACCTCGTAACTGAAAAGGTTTGATCCAGAAGGTCGGAGTTCGGGAGTGTTTTGGCTGGGAGGCTAGCGGCGCAAGCGGCGGCCTCACCAGCTGAGCCGCGGTGAACGGGACTGCCAGGAGATCGGGAGAAACAATGACAATGTGAGTTGTTGAAAATAAAGACACGAATTTGGAAGTGGTGGCTGGTGCGGCTGAGGGGGTGAGAAGGAGAGTGAAAATGAAGGAAAAGCAAGTGTGTAAAGGAGCGAGGAGGAGTTAAGAGGGAGAGCGGAAGAGAGAAAGTTTGTGAAAAGAGATTAATGGCGGCTGTGAAGAAGGAAATCGAAAGTTAGCATGACCGAAGATGGAAGGGAAACAACTGGAGATGGTTTCTGGAGCGTTGTGGAGAGACTGAAAGGAAAGGAGAGAAGGAGAGGAGAAAGATAAAGAAGGAGAAGTGAAGGAACGGAGAGGGTGTCTGAAGGACGGGAGGTGTAAGAACAGATGAAGTACGGAGGTTGGAGTGCTCGTAGGAGAAGGGAGGAGGGGCCCCTTGGAAGCCGCAGCCAAGACTGGGGACTAATGGCACAGATGTAATTTTACTTCATTGATCAAGCAGTTAAGTACGGAGTAATATAAACTCTTTAAATACCTTGGATTTCCCTACTCCCTTTGCAGAACAAATTTTTTTTTTGTAATTAATTTTTCAGACCCCTCGGACTCTTTTGCCCTTTTATGTTTTTTTCTCTTTTCTTTTTTCCTTATTTGGGGTACCTGACTCTCCTTTTCCTGTTACCTTTGTTCTTCTTGGTTTTTTGGTTTTAATTTGTTTTGCCCTTCTCCATCAAGATTTTGGGCATACAGTTACTGGATTATTTAATTGTTTTGGGGCCTTTTTCCCACCTTTTGAAACATTGTTAGAGTTTTGGTTAATATATGAAAATCTTCAATCAAGTTTTGGGTTTTTGAAATTATCAAGCCATTTTTTCATTGGATAACAGTAAAGCAGCAAAGCAGTTCAGGAGCAATTTTTTTGGATTACAATTTTAATATTGGTTTGCTATACAGAAGCTGATCTGTTTTGTCTGGGCATAAAGTAAAGGGACTAATATAGGGGCTGAAAGTGTGAACTAATTGACATTGAAAACTGATTGAGAATGGATTTGGTGGAAATCAAGTAATTGGACATTTGGATTATAAATTGAGTGGGATTTGAAGATTTGGCATCTAGGACTTGAGGTTGGGCATAATTTTTGCTGAAGACGTCAATGCAGGTTGGATTACAAAGCTATCTAGAAATTAGTTATAAGATATCAACCCACAATTAAGGCTCCGAACATGAGTGAATTTGGAAAGTCCAAGAGCTGGAATTGGGAGATAATAAAAGTTTGATTATATTGAAAGAATTGGTTGAAACTACAATGGATAAATTTGTGAAGGGAAAAGCGACAAAGGAGGAGGAGGTGGTGAAACCTAAGAGGAAGGAGAAGGAGAAAACCGAAACTGAGGACACCCCCCCCCATCATCTATATCATCGGAATCAGTATTATTGGACCAAACACAATTAATGGTTGAGATGGGTAAATTGTTTAAGAGATTTGATAAGATGGAGGAGGCAAATGTGAAAGGTTTTCGGGAAATGAAGAAACTAAGAGGGAAAGATAAAAATGAAATTATGGTGAAACAAGATAAAATGTACACAATGTTTCAGGATTTTGACTACAAAGTTGATTTTAATTTTCAAAAGTTGGAAACAAGCATTAATTTGATGCAAAAGGATGTGAAATTGATACAGACTGAAGTGAAGGAGTTGCAAGAGGAAGATAAGGAAATCAAAATAAAGGTAGAAGGACAAGGGAAAAGGATAGACATGGTGGAAGAGATCATGAGGAAACAGAATATTGTGATACAAAATTTACCGGAGAAAACGCCAGACCATTTGAAAGACAGAATAATTGATTGTCTGAATAATTTGAAAACAGGGAAATATTATGTCAATGAAGACATTGCAAGTGTTTATAGATTGGGATCGAGAAGAGGGAGGAGTGTTCAAAGGAATGTCTTGGTTAAATTTGCAAATTAGGGCAATAAATTAAAGGTGATGGCTTTTTAAAAACAAGTTGGGTCTGGCGCTTTAAAAATTGACAGAAATGATGTGGAAGTATATAATGATATTGCTGTGGATGAATGTGTTTGGCATTATAAAATGAAGCCTGTGACCAAGTTGTTGATTGCACGTGGGATAAAATACAATTGGAGATTCCCACAGCAATTAAGATTTTTTTACGACAAAAAAATGCACACAATTGATGCTGAAACTGATGCACTGTATTATCTTAGTACAATTGAAATGATAGACTTGTCTTCAAGAGAGGGATTGGCAATAAGAAAGGACTTGTTGGAATCAGGAAGCATAAGAAGAGAATATGGAGGTCAAGAGCAGGAGGGGGCAACAGGGGGAGGGAGGAGGGGTCCAAAACTGATAATGTGGCAAAGGAAGGCTGAAGTATAAGGATGGAGGAATTTAAGGAGAGGCAGAGTGGTGTTAGGGAGGTTCTGAGATTGTATGCATAAAAATGTTAAAAAAGGAATTGTATTAATGAGAGTGCGCGTGGGCATTTTGAGGCTTGCAGTTACATCTTCCACGTTACCCCCTCCTCTCTTTGGTTGGCAAAGGTGGCTTTTTCTTTATTTTTGTAGAGGAAAAGGGTGGGGAGGGTAGAGTAGAATGTTTGTTGTGTTAGATTTAGTTTTAGTTATGGGAAGTGAGGTTGCACACTCATTGGAGAGATCGGAGATGACAGAAGATTGCTTTTTGGTAAATTATGAGGAGTATTAAAGTAATATCCTGGAATGTGAAAGGTACAGGATCTCAAGTTAAGAGGAAAAGAATAGAATTAGCTTTAAGAAAGGACAGGCTGGATGTAGTCTTTTTGCAGGAGACCCATCAAAAATCTCAAGATGTGAATAAGATCTTTTTGAAAGGGATGCAATACTATGAAAAATCATTTGGTACCTCAAAGGCAAGGGGTGTGGCTACTTTAATTTCAACTAGGTTGGGCTTTGAGATGACATGTAGTATCTCCGACCCTGAGGGAAGATTCTTGATAGTAAAAGGGAAGATTGATGATGAGGAAATGGCTTTTGTGAATATATACACCCCAAATGATCATCAAGAGGACTTTTTGGAGAAAATGTATAAAATATTGGTAAAAGAAAAAACAACAAGAATGATAGTAGCTGGGGACTTTAATCTAATTAGGTCAAATTTAGATTGTACAAATATTTTAAGAAGTGGAAAAGGGGTTAAAAAACAAATTTTGGATAAATGGATGGAAGATATAGGATTGAAGGATACGTGGAGAGAGTTTAAGGGATTGGAAAGGGTTTATACTTATTTTTCGCATGTCCATAACTCATACTCTAGAATAGATTACATATTCGTAACAGAAAATATGATTGGAAAGGTAGACGAGGTAGAAGTGGGAATATTCAAAGAATCAGATTATGTGAAAGTGTTGTTAGAATTGGGGATAGAAAATATAAGAAAAACAAGGAGGAATTGGAGATACGATCCTAAATTATATAAAGACCATAAATGTAAGGAACAAATAACTGAGAATTGGAAGGAAAGTTGGCAATGGAATGATACGGAGGAGGTGAGTTTTAATGTGGTTTGGGATACCATGAAGTCGGTATTTAGAGGGGAGAGTATAAAGTTGGCTAGTTTTAGAAATAAGCAATTCAAAGTGGAACAAGATAAAATTGAGAAGGAGATAAAACAGCTTCAAGAAAAACATACAAGGACCAAGGACAAGAAGGTTTTTGATAATATACAAAGATTGAAGACTGAATTGATAGGAAAGGACATAGAAAAAGTAAAATGAGACTTGGTATATTTAAAAAGAGAATATTTTGAATTTAGCAATAAAAATTCAAAATTGCTAGCAATGGCTGCAAAAGAAAAAAGAGAAAAAAGAGAAATTGGAACTTTGGTCAATAAGGATGGAATAAGATGCAAGAAGATTGGAGATAAATGTAAAATTGTTAAAGATTTCTACCAAGCATTATATGCAAAAAAGAACATAGACATACCAAAATTGAAAAAACAATTGGAGAAACAAATAAATAATAAGATAACACAAGAACATAGGAACAGGATGGAAGAACGAATAACAGAAAAGGAAATAAAAGAGGCCATAGCTAGCTTAAAAACAGATAAAGCACCTGGAGAGCATGGATTACCAGCCGAGTTTTACAAGGAGTTTAAAGATATAGTGGTTCCAAAATTGAATAAGTTATATAACTATATATTAGAAGGAGGGCAAATCCCGACTTCATGGTATAGGACTATAATTATTCTGTTGCCGAAGCAAGGAAAAGATTTAGAAAAAATTGAATCATACAGACCAATTTCACTAATAAACCAAGATGCCAAGATCTTCACAGCGATATTAGCTAATAGGTTGAATAGTTTTATGGGCACTTATATAAATGAGGACCAGGTGGGATTTTTGAAGGGTAGTCATATGTCAGATTTGACAAGAAGAGTTTTAAATTTAATTGATAAGGTAGGACAAACAAAAGAGAAAGTCGGACTATTATCTTTGGATGTCTTCAAGGCATTTGATTCTTTACAACGGGTAACAATTAACGAGATAATTAAATGTTATGGATTTGGTGATAAATTTAAGAAGATAATTGGACAATTATACCAGCAAGGGAAGGCAGTAGTAAGGGTAAATGATGCAGTTACAAATGAGGTAAAGCTAGAAGCAGGTACAGTGCAGGGTTGTCCTTTGTCTCCAATCTTATTTATTTTGGCAATGGAGATGTTGGCAAAGGAGGTAAGGGAAGACAAAGAGATAGAAGGGGTTCTACGTAATAAGATAAGTTTATATGCCAATGATACTTTGATAACAGTTAAACACCCTGGAAAGGCATTGGATAGAATACAACTGCAGCTGAAATTTTTTGAAGATATAACGGGTTTGAGAATAAAATGGGATAAATCTGAAATGATACTGTGTAATATGGGTAAAGAAGAACAGAAAAGGATAAAGGAAAAATGTAATTTATGAATTAAGGATGATTTGAAATATTTGGGGATTAATATCTCGAATAAATTCGACGAATTTAAGAAATTGAATTACGTAAAGTTGAAAAAGGAAATTAAAGATAGAATACAACAATTGCAACAATTGAAACTGTCATGGTTTGGAAGAATTGCAATATGTAAAATGATGTTGTTACCAAGAATTAATTTTTTATTTGATGCACTTCCAATCCAATTGAATGATAAAGAAATTAAGGAGTTTCAAAAATTGATCAACAATTTTTGTAATGGGGGGGAAAGGCCCCGATTGGTTAATTTTTTTTGTATTTATCCCAGAAGGAAGGGGGATTAGGAATGCCAAACTTGGTGGCATATTATCGAGCTTTCCAAATTAAAAACATTGTGAAGATCCTGGCTAATGAAAAGGCAATTTGGGAAGAATTAGAAATGAAGGATTTTATTCATATTGGAAAAGTGGTCTTTTTAGAAGGTAGTATGAGTAAAGTAGTCACTAAAAATAAAATGATGAAGGCAACATTAGGGGTATGGAAAAAAGTAAAAAGGGACTTGGTACCAGACATTTCCCCTATTATAGAGTTGGAGGATATAGAAAATTTTCCAAAAAAATTGATAAAAGGGTCAAAGAAGTACTTGAAAAGAATGAGGTATTCCTGCTGAGAGACTGGATACAGGCCTGTAAAGACAGAGAGAGGAAAATAAATTTGTATGGACAATTGAAATTCAATTGGTTTCAGACAGGGATGGTTGGAATAGTAAATATTTGAATGACGTTGGATTAGAAAGTGATAGGACTGAGTTTGAAGAACTGATTTGGAAAATAAGAAGGGGACAAAGTGGTATAAAGGGACTGGTTGGTAAAATGTATAGAATGATAAATAAGGTAGGTAATCCACAGGAAGATTTAAGATTAAGCTGGGAACAAGATTTGAATATAAAAATAGAAGAACAGAATTGGAAAAATAAATGGAGGAAAAGAATTATGAGAACTATGTTGGTTAGAGTTAATGAACATAACTATAAAATGCTGTGGAAATGGTATTTGACTCCAATGAGGTTACATCAGATAGATAAGAAAAAAGATAAAATGTGTTGGCGTTGTAAGAAGGAAATGGGAACATATGAACACATGTGGTGGAGATGTACTGTGGCAAAAAATTTTTGGAAGAAAATTGAATACGAGATAACTGAAATTATGGGGGAGAAAATTAAATTGGGTGTTAGTATGATTATGTTGACAGAAGTGGAAAATATAAACCTGAGTAAGAATAATAAGGAGTTATTGGAAATAATGTTGTCAACGGGAAGACAGTGTATCGCTAGAAAATGGAAAAATGAGGTAAATTTGAATATTGAGGAGTGGTATAAGGAAATGTGGGGCTTAGCATTGAATGATAAGTTGACATGGGAAATAAACTTTAAAAAGGGAATTGTTAAAGAAAATAGATTCTGGAAGGTTTGGCAAGCATTTGTGGATTACTCACTGAGGGGGAATGATTTGCAAAGACCTGTACCTGATCACAAGATTTTCTGGGCAAAATCTCAATGAATATCTCCGTGCTCTCCAGTGTATTGTAAATAACACCGGGTGATTAGTATTTTATTTTTATATTTTTTTGTCTTGTTTTTATATTAAACATTATTGGAAAATGAGGCATAGAAACCATATCCTATTGGTTTGATCTGAAATAGTATATATTATAAACAATGTGGATATGGTTCGCTAATGTTCAATTTTACATATATAAGTAATTTTATTTTTATATGCGTAATTTTCTTTATATTTGTAATTTTGATTTTTTTATTGTTTGTATTATTTTTGAAAATTTAATAAAAAATATTTTTTTTTTAAAAAAAAAAGACCAGCTAGATTAGTGGCCAGCAAAGGACAGTTCTCCAGATGGTGTAGGACTGCAATTCTCACTGCTCCCTCACCATTTGCTATGCAGGCTAAAGCTAGTCCAACAAAATCTGGGGAGGGTGAATTTTGTTAATCTCTAGGTTAACTAAATGAGGTTTTTGTTTAGTCTTGCCCATTATGGTTAAGTCATCTCAGAAGGCACCCAGATATTTCCTAGGGATTTCCATTGCAAACCTAGGTTTAACTTTTTTTGTATACAAATTTTCAAACTACACATTCACCACAAGGAAAGTTTTGCCATTCTTTTAAACAACCCTCTAAGATCAGGCTAGCACACCGGATAGCACACCGAATGGAACAAATGAAAGCGTGGTGCCAAAATGGCCACCGTGCTCTTTGCGGCCCCCCCCACCCGGACTCAGACATCCGGGTGAGTTAGGGGGCATGGCCACCCCTTTATAAAAGGGGTGGCCATGAGGCAGCCGAGCTGCCATTTTAGAAACAGCGATGGAGAGGAGAAGTTTTTCTCCGTTGTTCCTTTTTTCTTCTCGGCTCTCCAGCCCAGTCTTCGGCTGTCGAGCTATTTCGGCGCTTCTGATCCCCGAAAGGGATCGTCTTCTTCAGCATGCCTCCCTGAAGGAAGGCCCCGGCGACCGAGCCGCGACCAAGAGGGAGGCACTTGCCTCCCTGGCTCTCCAGCCTCAGGATGGCCCTGCAGGGGCTTCGGCCCCCGGCCCACAATTACCGGCCATGGGTCCAGACAACGGGGGAGGGCCTGGTGCGGTCACCCAGTAGGGCTTGCCTCCGGCCCCTCATGGGCCGGAGTTTTGGGCATGGCCCTATTCAGGACCTGGCTCCCAAATGTGGGTCCCCAGTGTATCAACCAGTGGGCCGTGTGGCCCACCTTGCCATGGCTCCCCTGCAATGGAGCTAGACAACACCTTTGCCCACCGTTACTGGTGGGATGGGGCAGATTGCGATATGGCCCTCGGCTCTCAGCCTCAGGCCGGCCCTTCAGGGGATTCGGCCCTCGGCCCGCAGTTGCTGGCCATGGGCCGGAACGATTGGGGGTAGGGCCTGGTGCTGACACACAGCACGTTTTACCCCCTCAGGGGCCGGAGTTTTGGGCATGGCCCTATTCTGGCCCAGGATCTCAAATTGGGGCCTCCGGCCCAATCCCTAGCCGGCCGGCCGGCCCACCTGGCCCACCTTATACTAGGGGTTTCGGTGGCAGGGGATGCCTGGTTAGCATGTTTGGCTGTGCTGGAGGCATCCTGGGCAATCCAGTGGGAGGGGGCCCTTCCCTATCTACCGGGGCCCTTCGTGTCTGCCGGCTACTTCGACTGCTGCCACTCTGCAACAGGTGGCCAGCCGGGTCGAGCTGCTTGAGACACTCCGGCCTGTGCCTGCCGCCGTCTCATAGCTCCCTGTTTGTCCAGAACTGCAACCGGAGTGTGGTCGGATGTGGCCCCAGAACTCGAATTCGGTCGCGAGCTCCGACGCCCGCCGTGGGCCGGAACCCCCAGTGGGGGCGGCTCATGGGGGTGCAACTAGTGAGTATTAGGTTTAAGTTGAATGCACCCACATCACAGTCCACTTCCAGCGGTGGGGTTCAGTGGTCATGGCTTCGCCAATTTGAGGCTGGTGGGCATCACTTGCCAGCCTATCCCAGTGCCCCTTGGTTGCATTCTGGCACGACGTTGGGGGTGGGGGTTTCCGTGATGTCTGGTTATTTATTGCACCCTGGTGATCATTTCTTTCAGGTCACGAGGGAAAAGATTGGTGGGGGGAGTACATGGATATATTCTCCCTATGAACCGAGATCCCAATAAGGATAGGCGGTGCGGACAGGAGGACAGAGACATGTGCCGTAGCAAGCCACCACGCACTGGGGTGTCCGCCCCCGGGACAGTGCTGAGCATCGCAGGGGCTGTCCGGGTCCTGCTGCGCAGGCCCTTTATGCAGACTGTCCCATCGAGGGCTTTGCCGATGGCCGGCTATTACTTGCCCCTGGGTGTTATTGGCCGCAGGCCATGAGGGGTAAGGGCTGGAGGGGGACATGTGGATATTCTCCCTATTGAACTGCGAGCCCACTAGGAGGAGAGAGAGGGACAGGGCGACTGAGACAATGAGATGTCCCATCGTAGTGAGCCACCGTGCACCTTGGGCCAACTGGTTGGCGGCATACCTTGTACGTATGGTGGTATGCCGCAGGGCTTGACCTGCTTGGGCCATCCTGGTGCTTCCATCCATCGCTAATATTTGCAGGGCGATGGTTGATTAGATGGGCCCATGGCAGTTGGCTTACGGTGAGGCATGTGGATGAGGGTGGCTCTATACCCTGAGGGGAGGTGGGATGAGCCCTGTCAGCAAGTGTGCTCGTGTACATCACTCCCACGTGGCTGGTGCCTGGTGATAGGTACCATGGTGGTCATGCTGAGCAGCGGGCTGCTCAGACACAGGCTCCACGCTAACTGGTCGGGTGGGGGGTTCCAGCCCGCCTGCTGTGTTCGGCCTGCTCAGCTGATGATGCGTGTACTAAGCACCACGGTCGTTACCGACTTCGTGTCCCCTTTTGCGCTGGCCCTCACGCCGCCTCCGCGTGCCCGCGGGTTGGTGGGTTATGGGGCAGAGGTAGGGGTGCACAGGGGCGATCAGAGCTCCGTCTGAAGCAATTAACCTTGTCATAAGCCCCCCCGCCCCAATTAGTATAGTCAACCTGGAGAGATGGCACTCAGTTCATCCAAGAAGGGATTGGGCGGGATACCTGCCAGTGGGTTTTCTATGGGGGCTTTTGTATCCATTCGGGGGTGTTGGGGGTCCCAGGATGCTACTACTCTGGTTCTGTTGCAGGGTAACGAAGAGGGGGCTCCACTGTCCACAGCTAAGGGAGTTGGGGCTATGAGAGTAGTGGGGGCCCTTCTTGGAACCACCTTTCCTAAGTCGAATGTCTCCCCCATGAAGCTCATACTGAGCTAGAACTAGGGAACGTCATTTAATTCTCCATTCAGCTTACCCTGTGTGTTCTCCATTCAGGGATGCCATTCCTGATGACCTGGTTCAGTCAGGTGCTCATAGTTGGTTCGGCTACTATGGGTGGCACGCTCACGCAGTTCTGGTGCTGTTTTGGCACAGTGTGATATGCACTCGGCTTTCAGATTATTGCCAGTGCACCCAATGATTTAGACCTATTGGGTTTTTTAGGTTCCGAGGGGAATTTTACTTAGATAAGGCCAACCCCCTTCTGACTGAGTTAATTCATGTTCAGCACTCGACCGATTGGGGACTTCACTCAGTGGCCATTTGCTCACAGGTCGGGGTCTCGGTCTCTAGCCCATTACCTCGACGACTTTTGGTTCGGGGGTGAACGGGGCTTGGACACGTGCACGCGTCTCCTCATTACCATTCAGACACTCAGGTGGGAACTGGGTGTCCCCTTGGCGCCTGAATAGACCGAGGTCCCATCTACTAAGCTCACATTTCTGAATCGACTCTGTCGCGCGGGCATCTGGGTTAACCATGCATACGGTGGCTTGGATCTCCATGGCGAGTTTGGCATTGATTGCCAAACATAAAGTGTGCACTCGTGAGCTGAAGTTAATTCATGGCCACCTTAATTTGTCCGGTCTGGCTCAAATTACTCCTGGGTTTGGCGGGGTCTCTTCCTGGATATCAGACCTGATGGTCTGCCCGAGATTTCAAGTACGGTCGGATACCTCCGGCTCCTGGACTTATGGGGTTTACTCCGAGGGTGGGTGCACGGATCGCCCCGCGATCTTACCTTCCTTGCGTTTTTCCCCATTTTGGAGAGCACTGATGCTATGGTGCAAGGAGTGGGCCTACTCAGTGGTCCAATTTCGGTGTGACAATGCGGCAGTGGTGCACATTGTCAACACCCAGACATGCAAATCCCCCAGGGTCATGACATTAGTTCATCTATTCTCTTGAGAAGCCTACGCCTAAATGTGCCGTTCTAGGCCAGACATGTTCTAGGTATTTATAATGACATTACTGCTGCTTTCCACCACCTGCAGATCACCCGGTTCCGTGCCGTACTCTGGAAGCAGAGGGATTCCACTCGCCACTTTTGGCCGATGGCTGGACGTTTGGCGAGGAGAAGGGAACCGGACATGTCATTGGCACCTCGCAAGCGTAAGGCGTATCACTATGCATTCATGCGTCATGTTTGGGAGGGGTGGACACGGGAACGTGTCCGCCGCCCTTACACGCGTCACCCCTGTTCCCAGAGTTTCTGACCCACCTTGCACGAGGCTGACATTACTTATGTACAGATAGGTGTGAGGTGGCTCTTGACCACGCAGCTACCACGGTAGCCTTTTTGGAGTGCTCCGCATCAGTGAGTGGGTGCCAGAGTTGGTGCCACCGGTGTAAGGCGGATGTGTCTCGTAGGGCACTGGAACTCGAAGATGTCTCTGTCACACATGAGTGGGCTCGAGTGGGGATGCGGTCCTCACGGGTTATTCAGCACGGTGCAGGCAGTGGTGTATACTGCTACAAAGTTTTTGAGACATGAATTTTCGACAGTGCCTGCTGCGCGCCACAGCCTGTTTTCTGCCACCGGGATGGGTCTACCCTTACCTTAGTACAGTCCCTGAGGGTGACCGGTGCCGCGTTTCGCGGTGTGGGGCCCATTTTGGCACCATTTACTTAAGATAGGCGTTGCGTTGATCGCGGCTACGTTTGGGGTACTCGGAGGTGGATATGCGTCTACGCGCAATTTCAGATATGTACGTCCCCTCACTGTACGAGTACCTAGTTATGTCTTTCACCTTTTTTCTCCTCTTTTACAGATCCTAGGGGTCTCAACACACCGGTGGTAGGGGGCTGGTGGGCCGCAGCTATGTACACTGGGCAGTAGTATATGCTGCAGCGACAGAGAGTGGACCCCGGCTGGGCTGTGTGCATCCGCACGTATGCTATGGTATGGTATGCGCGGCACATGGGGGCGGGAACTGTGGCCATTCCTGCTGTCTGACAGGGATGCTGGACCGCCCAATGTTTTACAGGCACCTTGGCGGCAGCGATCTTATATGGAGCACTGCTGTTACTAAACCGTCGAGGGGCTGTGACCTGGCATTTTGTATCACGTATGGCTTACATACGGTCGCTATGGTCTAACATCGTGCCGAGACACCAATTTAGGGGAGAGGCGGATCTCCCTAGTTCGGACTGTTCCGGCAGTCAGTGGACGGGGCTGTGGCTCCGTCCCTTTCTGAGCATGGCTGTGAGACGGCCATTGGAGACCGGATGATAGGCTCACACAAAAATTTTGCTGGTAGGCAGGAGAAGGGGTCCACCTGTCGGCTAGATGTATGTACCTCGTTCTGGGTGTGATGCAAGCAGGCCTGGCGACCGAGCTGACGGTCTTGTGGGTGGTGGTGGTGGTGAGTCATCATGGATGCCTCCCCGTGTGGCGGGTAGCACTGGTAAGGTAAATATTTATGACCCACAGGTATCCAGCAGGTTCGCAATTGACTGGCCAACACTTAGACAGGTACAGGTGTAATAACGTTGACCGGTCAACGATGAACCAGGCAAAGGGGTGATGGCAGGAGCTCTTCAGCATGCATCACCCCGTGATTTGACGGATACACGTCAGAGGGTGGGGTCAGTAGATAGTTTATTGACTACGGTCAACAATTTGTTTGTGTCAACAAACAAATTGATACAAATGGATACATTGTAGCCAATTGTCGTTGGCAATTTTGGGAGGAACCTTACCAGTGTTACTGCGGCCTGCTTGCCTTAAGAATTATAATTGGCTGAGTACCAATTGAAAGTTATAATTCGGACTAGGGCATTATTCAATAAATGTGGCCCAATGCCTTTATCCATATACCGGTGTCTGAGTCTTTCTTTGGGGGGTGCACCTGCAATGAAAGCATGGCGCCAAAATGGCCGCCGTGCTCTTTGCGGGCCCCCACCCCCACCTGGACTCAGACATCCGGGTGAGTTAGGGGGCATGGCCACCCCTTTATAAAAGGGGTGGCCATGAGGCAGCCGAGCTGCCATTTTAGAAACAGCGACGGAGAGGATAAGTTTTTCCCTCCACCCCCTCCCTAGTGAACAGTGTGATATTTTGGTCGCTTCGGGGCCGGGTGCAAATTTTTGGCCTGAACCTACAATTGGCCTCTGGGTTCTGGCTTTTTTGCCCATCCCACACTGTTGCTATGGTTTGATATAGGGGTTTTTGCTATTGACTTTGGTCACATGGGCGGGTAGCACTGGTAAGGTAAATATTTATGACCCACAGGTATCCGGCAGGTTCGCAATTGACTGGCCAACACTTAGACAGGTACCGGTCAATGACGAACCAGGCAAAGGGGTGATGGCAGGAGCTCTTCAGCATGCATCACCCCGTGATTTGACGGATACACGTCAGAGGCTAGGGTCAGTAGATAGTTTATTGACTACGGTCAACAATTTGTTTGTGTCAACAAACAAATTGATACAAATGGATACATTGTAGCCAATTGCCGTTGGCAATTTTGGGAGGAACCTTACCAGTGTTACTGCGGCCTGCTTGCCTTAAGAATTATAATTGGCTGAGTACCAATTGAAAGTTATAATTCGGACTAGGGCATTATTCAATAAATGTGGCCCAATGCCTTTATCCATATACCGGTGTCTGAGTCTTTCTTTGGGGGGTGCGCCTGCAAAGCCTCCCAGACATACACTGCAGCATAAAATATATAGCCTCCCAGACATACATTGCAGCATATGATTCATAGCTGGCTCAGACTAGCCCTTTTCTTTGGAATTGCCAATCCCCTATTTCTTTTCTAAACCTTACCAGAGCTGCTGGCCACAGAAATATCATAAACAATTCAGCTTGGATGCCCTTAATGGTGCCTATGTGGAGCTTTGCAATTAGCACGCAAAAATTGGAGGAGCTTCAGAAATGGATATGCTTGGACTTGTGTGCATACTCTATGTCCACCACCGACCGCCTGAAGTCTATGTAATTTCACACTGAATACCCAAAGAAGGCTAAGAAATCTGAGCTACTCTACTAAATTATTCCACCCCAGTGTTTCCTGGATTAGAGTACAGAATGTTGTTTGATACCAGGACAGGCCATTGTTCCATTAAGCTTAGGTAAAGATTCCCTTTGCTTGAAAGCCAGTCGTATCCGACTCTAGGGTTCGGTGCTCATCTCTGTTTACAGCCAAAGAGCCAGTTCTGGCTGTGTCTGCAGACATTTCCGTGGGCATGTGGCAGTCCTGACTAGACAGTGGAGTGCACAGAATGCTGTTATCTTGCCACCTAAGTGGTACCTATTTATCTACTTTTAGTTTCTTGCTTTTGAACCTCTAGGTTGGCAGGAGTTGCGACAGTGATGGGAGCTCACTCTGTCATGTAGCATTCAGGTTTTGAACTGCTGACCTGTTGACCTTCCAGTCGACAAATTCAGCATCTTCACCACTAGGCCACCGCAGTCCTTACCATCAAGCTTAATATCATTTAAATACTGGCATTTGACCAGCCCTGGTGCATGCCAAGTTTTGCCTCCATAGCAGAATACCTTTGAAACTCTGGCCTGTCTGGTATAGATAGACCTAGAATCATAGAATAACTGAGTTGGAAGAGGCATTTTAGGCCATCAGGTCCAACCCCCTGCTCAATAGAGAAATCCAAATCAAAACAGTTATGAAAAATGGTTGACCAATTCTCTCTTGAATGCCTCCAGTGTTGGAGTGCTCATCACTTCTCCAGGTAGCTGGTTCCACTGAGCACTGCTCTGTTAAGGATTTTTCTAATATCCAGCTGCAGTTGAGACTTTTCAGAGGTCTTTGCCTTTCATTAATGTTTCCTGTGAGTAGGCCTTGTTGATTTTACCATTCACTTTTACCAAATAATCTCTTAACTGTCTTTATGCAGCTATTCTTAATTACCCTCAAAGTAATTAATCACACTCCCTATTTTGTTTTTGGTATTTGGTTTTTTTTTGCAGGGGGAGGAAGGTTTTATTAGTAATTTCCTCCTGAACCATTCTTTTTCTTGGAATTTTATTCAAAGTAGAAAGAAGCTATTCATCACAAATACTTACGTTAGGAAATAAATTGGATAGGGCCAGCAAACAGGAAATGTTTAATCAAAATTGAAAATGACATGTGTTAAACCAGACTTACTGGTAACTAAATATTACAAAAGAATGTTGGGCCTCTGTAAAGCATAACTGGATAACGTAGCATTTTATGTGTTGCATGGATATCTTCATTTTAATTCAATTTGTGCCTACTTGTAGAAAAATGTCTCAGCTGAGCTAAAGGGCTTTAGTAGTCTGATGGGAAACAAGCTAACACAAGGAGTTGTTTGTGTGTTTTCAGAAGCAGCACGCATCATACTCCTACTCATTACATGTAAACAAGGCTGGGGAAAAAAGCTCTGTTTCACATCATTTCTCTCATATTTATAAATGTTTATTCGCTACTCACAAGTTTACCTTACAAGTTGCTTTTTTATCAGTTGCCTTCTGTTGATTTTTCTAGCACATTTTGGTTCCAGCTAGCAAAGATGGAGAATGACTGTAACAAGCAGGCAGGTGGCAGAAGAAGCGTGTAAAAATCCACGCTTCTTTTCATCAGGGAAACGATGGGAAAGATCTCTCTGAAAGCTATAGTTCATCTGTTACCAGGTGGCTCCAAATTGGAAGCATTTTTTTCCCTTTTCCATGTCAGCCGGTTTTTATTGTACTATCAATTTGGCAGCATAGAGAATACACACACACGTACCCAAGAATTGTTAGAAAATAATTGTTGATAAGTGGAGAGATAAGAAAGTAGAGTCATAGGTATTGAGGAGTTAACAATGATCACACCTGATACAGCAAAGGCTAGAAAGCAGGGGTTCCCAACCTACAGCCCATGGGCCAGCCCCAGCCCATGGTGCCATTCCATCCAGCTCATCACTGCTGCTGCACCTGGAAGTGGAAGTAGGCGCATTTACATCAGCCATAAAACATGCCCGCACATGCGTATATGCACCTGCGGCTGTTGTAAAGATAGCAGTAAGTGCATTTATGACATCCGTAAATGCACCTGCATCCAGGGCATGTGGTCCAGCCCACTCAGCTGTCTGGGGGCATGGTTAGGCCCACAGTGAAAAAAGGTTGGCCACCCCTGCTATAAAGAAATTAACTTAAAAACAGGTGATGTTCAACAACACATATGTAGTCTATTTTTAATGAATAAAAAAAGCTGGCAAAAGAATGCAAGCGCGGCGCCAAAATGGCCGCCGCGCCCTTTGCGGCCCCCCCCCCCCACAGGACAGAGAATCCGGGTAGTTAGGGGCATGGCCAGCTCCCTTATAAAAGGGGTGGCCACGAGGCAGCCGCGCTGCCATTTTGCCTCAGCGACGGAGCGGAGAAGTTTTTTCCCCTGCGCCTCCGTCGCTCGTTGGTATTGCCGGGAAGCCTTTTGGGTCGATTTTGCTTAGCTAGCTTCCCTTTTTTGCTCGAGATGCCTTCCAAAAAGAAGGCTGCTGCGAATTCAGCTCGGGCTGTTAGGAGGCGCAACCCAGGTCGGAGGACCGTGGTGCCGCCCCCTCAACAGCCACCTTTGCCATCCCCGGCCGGGGCTAGTGGCTTGGGGTCTATCGCACCTTGGCCCGTTCAGAGTGCGGGCGCGGAGGGCGCTCCGGCCCGCGGCCCGCGAGCGGTGGACACCGCTCCTCCTTCCGCCCAACCCGTTGGGCCGACTACTTCTGGGCCGCAGCCTCTCCCGGGGCCCTCTAGCCTTGGGGGGTGGCCCGGTGCCCCGCCTTGGCAGGTTTCCTCACCAGCCCTACCGGGCTTCGGCCCTGGCCAATGGCCATATCTGGGCCATGGGGTGCAGGGAACTGTCCCCATGCAAGGGTCAGGTGGGCCGGCCGGCTCTTTACCCATGGTTACTGTAGACACCTTACTGGCCCGTATTGCGGCCTTAGAGGAGTCTTTGGCCCGGGCCAGTCAGGCAGGTGCCCCCTTTCGGGGTACCTTTGGAGGCGCTATCGGCAGCAGGACAACGGCCGGCGGGGAGGGTTGAGCTGCTGCAGGCGGGTGGCGCGGCTCCGGCCACTGCCTCGCAGCTCCCCAGCCAGCAACCTGGCGCGGGTCAAGCCCCGGTGATGAGCTCTACATCGGTCGTGAGCTCCGACGCCCCCAGTGGGCCGGAACCCCCGTTGGGGGCGGCCCGCGGGGGTGCAGCATGTGAGTATATGGTGCAAACGAGTACATCCACACACATTCCCAATATAGGGGGGACCTTTCAGTGGCCTTGGCCTCGCGCGGGTGGTGCAGGGGCTACGCCGCTGGCGACCCACCCGGCGACGACTACTGCCTCCATGCCCGCTGGGGTGGGCATTGGTTCTTACACTGCTGGGAACGTATGTGGGGTGGCAGGGTTAACTCATGCCCCTTTGGGTGGGCCAGCTATCCCCTTTTCGGCTTTGCCGACGGCAGGGTATTCCCTGCCATTGGGTGATCACTTAGCTCAGGCTACCAGAGAAAAGATATGGCGAGGGGAGTACGTGGATATCTTCTCACTCCTGAACAGAGAGCCCACTAAGGAAGAAAGGGAGGGTCAGGATGAGAAGGACAAGGAGCAGGCACGCCGCCGTAAGCCGCCGCGTACCTGGGCTAACTGGCTCCCCGCTTATTGGATATACATGGCGGTGTATTTGAGGGCGCGGCCGGATCTAGCTATTCCCATGGTCCAATATTTGGACAACATATACAGGGCGATGGTAGATTTCCCGGGCCCCTCATGGCTAGCATATGATGAGGAATTCCGTATGAGGATTCCCCTGCACCCCGAGATGAGATGGGATGAGCCGTGCCAGAGACTGTGGCTCTTGTATATGACACCCACACGTCCTGCCCCGGGGGATAGATACCATTGTGGACATGCGGTCCAGCGAGCAGCTCCAGCGCAGGTTACCCGCCAAATGGCGGGGCAGGGGGTTCCAGCCCGCCTGCTGTGCTGGACTTTCTCGTCCACTGGTTCCTGCAGTCGGAAGAACTGCAGGTATAAGCACGAGTGTCCCACATGTTCTGGTCCCCATGCAGCCTCTGCTTGTCCCAAGCCTGGGGGGGTGCGAGGCAGAGGGAGGGGTGGACAGTGGGCTGGCAAGCCTGCCACGGATGGAACTGGTTCTCCGAAAGGCCCCCTCCCCAATTAAGGTGGACATGCTGGAGCGCTGGCTCGCATCGTACCCAAGGGGAGAGGACAGGGAGTACCTCATCCAAGGTTTTAAGCAGGGATTTCGTATCCCTTTTATGGGTGATAGATCTCCTCAGGATGCTCCCAACCTTTTATCCCTCAGAGGAAGGGAGGAGGTAGCCGAGGCCAGCATTAAAAAGGAGTTAGACGCGGGCAGGGTCGCCGGACCTTTTCCCGCACCCCCTTTTCCCAACCTTAAGGTTTCACCATTGGGTTTGGTTCCTAAAAAGTCCCTAGGTGAGTTTCGCCTTATTCATCATTTGTCCTACCCAGCCGGCCGATCGGTCAACGATGCGATACCTGATGACCTTTGTTCGGTCAGGTATACATCGTTCGACCATGCGCTGCGCATGGTGCGCTCGTGTGGCCCGGGTGCCTTGCTGGCCAAGTGCGACATTAAGTCAGCTTTTCGCCTCTTGCCGGTGCACCCGGGCGACTTTGAATTGCTGGGTTTTAAATTTAAAGGGGAGTATTATTTTGATAAGGCCATGCCTTTTGGCTGCTCCATATCATGCTCGGCTTTCGAGCGTTTTAGTACCTTCCTAGAGTGGGCTTTCGTCCGCAGGTCAGGGTCCCGGTCTGTAGCCCATTACCTGGATGACTTTTTATTCGGGGGTGAACGGGGCTGGGACACGTGTGCACGTCTCCTCAATACATTTCAGACGCTAATGCAGGAACTGGGTGTCCCTTTAGCGCCCGAAAAGACCGAGGGCCCGTCGACCAAACTAGTATTCCTGGGGGTTGAGATTGATACAGTAGTACAGGCTTCTAGGTTACCGGGTGATAAGGTGTCCAGGATAGTGACCCTTATCTCGGAATTGCTGGCTAAGCGTAAGGCATCCCTGAGGGAACTGCAGGTGCTACATGGGCACCTCAATTTTGCCTGCAGGGTGGTCGCACCGGGCAGGGCTTTCGCCCGGCGCTTATGCGACGCCATGGCAGGGTTATCCAGGCCCCACCACAGAGCCAGGCTTACCCGGGGTATCAGGGCAGACATGTTCGTCTGGTTGCAATTCCTGAGGGAGTTTAATGGGGTCTCATTTTGGAGGTCTGACCTCCTGGCATCCCCCAATTTCCAGATCCAGTCTGATGCCTCAGGATCCCTGGGTTATGGGATGTACTTCAATGGGAAGTGGGCCTATGGTGGGTGGCCACCGGCATGGGCAGGCACAGGTCGCCTGCGGGATCTCACATACTTGGAATTTTTCCCCATTCTCGGGGCTTTGATGCTATGGGGCGAACAGTGGGCTAATTCGGTGGTGCATTTCTGGTGCGACAATGCTGCCGTGGTGCACATTGTCAATGCACAGACTTCTAAATCGCCCAGGGTCATGGATCTAGTGCGCCATTTTGTGCTGCGCTGCCTGCGCCTCAACGTCTTGTTCAGGGCCAGGCATGTCCCAGGGGTTAATAACGATATTGCTGACGCTTTGTCCCGCCTGCAGATCTCCCGGTTCCGCGCCTTGGCCCCGGATGCGGAGGAATTTCCCTCGCCACTCCCGGACGAGATGTGGACTATTGGCAAGGAGAGGTGAACCGGGCGATTGGCCTGTCACTAGCGCCACGCATGCGTAAGGCGTATCAACAAGCATTCAATTTGTATAGGGCTTTTGCTACTCGATTTCAATGGCCAGAGACCTGGCCCATCCCGGTGGACCATGTTCTGCGGTTCATGGTTCACCTGCATGCACAGGGCCTTGCACCTCGCACCATAGCATCCAAGCTCTAGGCGTTGGCTTTTATGGCCAAAGTAGGGGGTCATGTGGATACCACCTCTGACTTCCGTGTGAGACACGTTTTGGAGGGGTGGGTGCGCGAGCGCGGGCGTTGCCCGGACGACCGGCACCCTATTTCCCCAGGGGTTCTTACCCAGTTGGCCCGGGGCTGGCCAGGCCTCTGTTTTGATCATTATGAGGCAGCCCAATCGCATGCAGCCACAACGGTGGCATTTTTTGGAGCGCTCCGCATCAGCGAACTCGTGATGCTGTCTAAGGCGGATGCAAGTGGTAGGGCACTGGAACGCGGAGATGTATATGTTGCCAAAGACTGGGCCCAGTTGAGGATTCGCTCCTCTAAAACAGATCAGCATGGCGTAGGCAGTGGAGTAAGACTGCTACGATGTTCTTTGGCAGACATCTGTCCGGTTGGTGCCCTACAGGAATACCTGGCACTGCGTGGCGTGCACCACGGCCCGTTTTTCTGTCACCAAGATGGGTCTCCCCTTACTAAATTTCAGTTTTGGAAGGTGACTGCCAGAGCCCTCACCAGGGTGGGACTACCGGGTGCCCGTTCTGGCACGCATTCGTTCCGTATTGGCGCAGCCTCTACAGCGGCTGCTTTTGGGTACTCTGGGGCTGACATACGTAGCAGGGGGAGGTGGGGCTCACAATGTTTTCAGTTTTATGTGCGCCCACTCCCGCCATGAGTACCAATCCAGTCACCTTACCTTCCTTTTTCTCAATTTTCTTACAGACCCTGGGTGTCGTATTACACCGGTGACAGTATGGCTGGTGGGCCACAGCTATGTGCTCAGGGCAGCGCGTTACGCTGCGGCGACAGAGTGGGGACCCCGACTGGGACTGGGTGACCACGCCAGTCTCTCATGGCACGGTAAGCCTGGGATGTTATGGCGGGAGCTGCGGCCTTTCCTTTTTTCTGGCCTGGGGGCTGACCCGCCTGACATTCTAATCATCCACTTGGGGGGCAATGATTTGGGCCAGGTCACCGGCTTATCGCTCAAGCATGCGATTTGCGAGGACCTCGCCTACTTGCATTATGTCTGGCCTGCCACAGCCCTGGTTTGGTCGGACATTGTTCCGCGCCACTCTTACAGAGGGGGCGTTAACCTCCTGGCCCTTGACCGAGCTAGGCGCGCGGTCAATAAGGCAGTGGCGCGGTTTCTCACCACCAGGGCTTGGGGACGGGTTAGTCATCACCCCGATATTAGTCTACAAAATTGTGACTTGTATGCAGGGGATGGGGTCCATCTGTCGCGAGGAGGTATGGACCTCCTGTTGGGTGACTGGCGAGCAGGCCTGTTGACCGAGCTGACGGTCTGGGGGGGGGGCGTCAGGTCTTCTGTGAAGCCCCTCCGTGTGGCGGGTAGCACTGGTAAGGTAAACAGTATGACCCACAAGTATCCGGCAGGTTCGCAATTGACTGGACAACACTAGACAGGAATAAAGTAGTTAAACGTTGTCCGGTCAACGACGAATCAGGCGATGGGGTGATGATGATTGCTAACCAGCATGCATCACCCCTGTGATTTCACGGATACGCGTCAGAGGGTGGGGTCATGAGTTAGTTATTGACTACGGTCAACAATTTGTTTGTTGTTAACAAACAAATTGATACAATTTGATACATTGTAACCAATTGCCGTTGGCAATTTTGGGGTGGTACCTTACCAGTGTTACTTCGGCCTGCTTGCCTTAGGAATTATGATTGGTCGTTTTACCAATACAAATTTATAATTCGGACTAGGGCATTGAATCAATAAATGTGGCCCTTTGCTGTTATCCACTTTCAATGTTGTCTGTGTCCGTTATTGGGGGGGTGCGCCTGCAATGCAAGCGCGGCGCCAAAATGGCCGCCGCGCCCTTTGCGGGCCCCCCCCACAGGACAGAGAATCCGGGTAGTTAGGGGCGTGGCCAGCTCCCTTATAAAAGGGGTGGCCACGAGGCAGCCGCGCTGCCATTTTGCCTCAGCGACGGAGCGGAGAAGTTTTTTCCCCTCCACCCCCTCCCTAGTTAACAGTGTGATTATGGTCGCTTCGGGGCCGGGTGGGAATTTTTGGTTGGGACCCACATTGGCTTCGGGTCCTGGCTTTTTTGCCCATCCCACACTGTTGCTATGGTTTGATATAGGGGTCTTTCTTCGTTCCTACTGTTGACTTTGGTCACATGGGCGGGTAGCACTGGTAAGGTAAACAGTATGACCCACAAGTATCCGGCAGGTTCGCAATTGACTGGACAACACTAGACAGGAATAAAGTAGTTAAACGTTGTCCGGTCAACGACGAATCAGGCGATGGGGTGATGATGATTGCTAACCAGCATGCATCACCCCTGTGATTTCACGGATACGCGTCAGAGGGTGGGGTCATGAGTTAGTTATTGACTACGGTCAACAATTTGTTTGTTGTTAACAAACAAATTGATACAATTTGATACATTGTAACCAATTGCCGTTGGCAATTTTGGGGTGGTACCTTACCAGTGTTACTTCGGCCTGCTTGCCTTAGGAATTATGATTGGTCGTTTTACCAATACAAATTTATAATTCGGACTAGGGCATTGAATCAATAAATGTGGCCCTTTGCTGTTATCCACTTTCAATGTTGTCTGTGTCCGTTATTGGGGGGGTGCGCCTGCAAAGCTGACTGTATCAACCCCCAAACAGATGCAAATCAAGTACATAGATGTCAAAACTGTGTTTCTATATGGAGAAACTAACTGATTACCCAGCCTTGCCCGGGAGGACCCAACCCATTCTGAGGAGATGCTTGGGTCCACCTTCCCTGCCTCAATGCCGGACCCTCACCCACAATACCTGGCCTCCTTCCTCTTCCTTGTGTTTAAATTTATGTACCAGAGAAAGTGTTACTTAAAAGCAACTGCACGTTTGTTTTTAATTAAGCCATGCTGATTACCCGGCCTTGGGCTGTTATTTTTTATTTAAAGGAAGTATAGTTATTCCAGCATGTCCGGTTGTTTGTTGATGGTGTGTGTGTGTGTGTGTGTGTGTGTGTGCGTGCGTGTGCGTGTGAGATATGTGCTTCTGCGTCTTTGCTGGTTAATGTCCTTTCTTGTTTTCTGCTGCTTACTTTCTGTGCAGTGTGCTCCTTGTGATGTCTCCTATGTTGCTCCCTGCCATGTGTTTGGTGTGTGTGTTGTTATTGTCTCTACTGTGGTACTCTGTCTGCTGTCCTTGCTTGGTATCTTTTTGTGCTGGTCTGTGTGCCATTGGTGGCTTGGTTGTTTTTGCCTGTGTTGTTGGTGTCACTGTTGTCGCTGGCTGCCTCTGTGATAGAGTGACAGATATGACAGTTGAGAATGTTTATGCAGAGAACTGCAAGCTGATTGACTGTATGGCTCAGAACTGCAAGATGATTTGTTCCGGACCCCTGTAGTGCTGATCGGGCCACTCCAAATTACCTTTGTGCCAAGTTTGACCAGGATCGGTTCAAGGGTGTGCGGGCCTTTGTGGGCCTTACAACACCCGACTTCTGTTTTATATATAGAGACTAATATTTTTTGCCCAGCCCTGCCGGGCAGGTATATTTTGTTGGTTGGTGTTTGGGGGTGCATGCATGCACATGCACACACACACACACACACACACCGGCCTTTTTTCCCAGGGCCGCGGGGAAAAGAGGGGCTCCCCCTCCTCCCTGGCGACTCTGCTGAAGTTGTGGCGAGGCTGGCACTTCCGCCTTCTTCACCTCACCAAGGGAAGTGGCTCGCTTTCCTTGGTTGAGGTTTTTTTATAACTTTGCCCTCCCCCCCAAACCGATGGAAGTAGTAGCTTCCCTCCATGAGGTGAAGAACGTGGAGCACTGTTTCCCCTTCTTCGCTTCATGGAGGGAAGTTGCTTGCTTTCCTCGGTTGGGGGGACAAAATTCCCCCCCAACCAATGGAAGTGGTAGCTTTCCTCCGTGAGGCGAAGAAGGCGGAGCACAGTTTCGCCTTCTTTGCCTCATGGAGGGAAGTTGCTTGCTTTCCTTGGTTGGGGGGGGGGAAATTCCCCCCCAACTGATGGAAGCGGTAGCTTCCCTCTGTGAGGTGAAGAAGGCAGAGCACAGTTTTGCTTTCATTGCCTCATGGAGGGAAGTTGCTTGCTTTCCTCGGTTGGGGGGGGTGAAATTCCAATTTTGCCCCCCCCAACCGATGGAAGCAATAGCTTCCCTCTGTGAGTCAAAGGCAGAATGGAGTGCCGTTCCACCTTCGTCTCCCGGAGGTGACTGCTTTGCTTCCCTGGGTTGATGGGGGACAAAAGCTTTTGGAATGTGATTATGCATCAGCTGTTTTTTTTTAATGTGCAAACCGGCTTCCCAGCGTTCTATGCGCTCGCACCCTTCAGCCTGGTTGGCTGAGGGGTGGCATGGTGCAGAGAACCCTGGGGCTTGTAGTTTTGTGTTGTTCTGGTTTGTGGGGCGATTGCCCCACTCTCGATTGGTGGACCCTTGCGGCAACGCTCGCAGGTTCTTTAGGTAAGTGTGGGCGGCTCGATACAGGATGGTTGGGTAGGGTGTGGACGTGCATACCAGACACGTACCCGTAACCCCCTTCTTATAGGTATAGATTGCAGTGATGCTGTATTTGGGACAGCCATCAGGTTTCATCATTTGGAAGAATCCTGATTTTGTCTGAAAACTGAAGAAAAGCCTGTATGGAAAGAAGGCTGCTTCTGCCTGAACCAATAAATCAAGGAAGATGTTGCTGTAACAAGATTTCAAGGAAAGTGATGCAGATCAGTGCTTATATATCAGAAGCATTTAACATTTATTCTTGCCTATGCATAAATCCCACTCAAAGGGAACTGAAGTGCAAAGTGATTGTGTGACATCTTTAACAAAGAAGTAGAAATCAAGGGATTAGGAGATACAACAATACTATTTGGGCATTCAAATTAAAAGGGGTGGTAGATGGCTCATATTTGCAGAAGCAAAAGATAATTGAGCTTGCCTTGCAGATACATCCTTCAAGATGCCAATTCTGTTGCAACACCAATGTAAACATATTTTAAAGGTACAGAGGAGAGTGAATCTTTACCAATAAATAACAAAGACAGAACAGCTATAGAGTCAGAGTTTGTTGTCACAGTAGAAGTGTGCAAAGAACTGCTATGGCTGGAGAAGCTTCAGAAAAGACTTTGGAGTACAGGAAGAGATGCCAATCCAGATGATGGACATCAACCGGAGCTGCATAAAACTGTCACAGAGTGAGAAAATAAATGCACACACCAAACATATTGATGTGATGTGCCTCCTGGTGCATGACCTGACCAAAAAGAGGACCATCCAGATGATCTCCTGTCTCACTACAGAGATGACAAAAGACAACCTGACAAAGAGATAATTTCAAGAAGATGAGAAGTGAGATTAGACTTGTTGAGGGGATGGTACATGCAAGATTAATAAGGGGTGTACGGAAAAATAACATTCTTGCATGTCTTTTTAACACTGGGTGTCAGTGGGAGGGGACTCCACAGTCCTTTGCCACTAACCAATTAGCAGAGTTCTTTTTCATACTTCTGGCATTTGATGGAACTCCTCAAATATCTGTCCCTCTTTTTCCTGTTTGTTTGCTTCCATTATCCTTTATGAGTTCCTACTAATCTCCTCACCATACAGTATACATATAATGCATGCAGCATGGTACATTATAAATGCAATTAAAGATCTTTTTTTCCTACTTAAGTTGCTTTAGAGATTTTTCTTGCATTATTTCAAGTGCTAGCTAGTGATGGTGGTAGATTCTAAGAACTTGTACTGTTTTCTCAAGCTTCTTCTCTACTGTTCCAGTATCCAATATGTGACAGAAAGCTTTCTGGTTGATTCTCATCTTCTTACCAAGACTTCCAACAAAAGTGTTTTGCACACTGCACCTACATTATATGCCCCCACCCTCCTACAACCACCACTATTAATGGGCTAAGAAATAGTCTGTTCCAGGAAAGAAATAAGGATATACAGTCAGTATTTTCTTGTACCGATATTGGGAATTTCAAGCACGATGTTTGTGGGAAAATATCCCAGATGGGTGGTATATAAATTAAATTAAATTAGATGAGTGAAATCAAACAAACAGACAAACAAATGATGTTTAACTTTCCTGGGTTACTGGGCTATTTTATATTAAATAAGTCTTCTTACTGCAACTGAATGCTCATCATCCTGCCCCTATATGGCAATTCTGATGTGATAACATACAGGGAGCTATTAAAAGCTAATAGATGATAATTCTGTTCAAAGATATCAAAAGGCAGGCACATGGCATTGGAGGTAGATCCTGCCAGGCCCTTTACACAATATCTTTTGATATCTTTGAAATAAGCACACTTGTTTGCAAAGAAGCCAAGAAAGAGCCTCCACAAAGATTGTGGTATTTTTGAATCACGATCGGGTGTACCCAGGTAATGGCAACCTTGTGTTACCAGCTAATCTTTCTCACACTGGGTCAGGTGAAAAGAACTGCAAAATGAACTCACCAAAAGGTGCCTTCATTTTGGCATTTTCAGTCTGGTCTAGACATGAAAGAAGAACAACACCCAAACCACTGATTTCATGCAGAGGTGCTGCACAATGGAGATACCTGATTTTTTGGTGTGTGTCCTACACACCCATAGCAACTCATAACTAGATGTTCCTTTGCAAACAATCTTGCTGAATGTTTGGATATCAGAAGGCATATGCATGAGTTTTTAGGTGAAGCAAAAAAAAATTCCTAATTCTTCCTTGAGCACAGTAGGGTCTTTCATGAGAGGATCACCTAATTGGGATCTATGAGATATGAGATGGGCCTTATTTATCTGTTTGCTTGCTTTTCCTCAAATATAGGCCACCATTCAACCATTGCTGTATATGTATACTGCAGAAAACAGCCAGTTCCCAGGAATGGGCCAAAGGTTTTTTTTCCCTCAGGGTTGGAAATCAGTGGAAGAAAACTAATCAATTGGCTTCCAAATGTAATGTAATGTAATTGCTTATCATATAATATGTTATAGGGAATTTAAGCCAGGAAAATGCTTATGCTTCTTCCTGGTTCAATAGATTTTCTATAGTTTAATTTCCCATTTGTTCTCATTATTTTTGACCGAGAGTCTGTTTCAAAGGATAATGATGAAATGTTATATTATGTCACAAATGGTGGTTCCTCATGGCTGCTGACATCTTTATTAATGACTGCAAGAGAAGGAAACAGTTGTAGTATATTAAATTGGGAGGTCTTGACTGATAGTAGATGGTGGGATTTGGAATAGATGTAGAATAGCAAATTAAGGAATGAGGAGCACACATCTGAGCTGGAGTGACTGAGGTATGGGGGAAGGACAGAACAAAGACCATGAAAGCATCCATCTTTCCTCTTGCATGGTCATAATCCTCTTCATGAAGCTCCATGCAAATTAGGCTTATAATAAATGTCATCAGATATTGTCTGTATCCTTCAATTAAAAGTTTTCTATCCCTCACCACCCAAAAGTTTGGAGAATGCCTAGGGATCTCTTTCAACCTGGGAGAGACATCAGGGACTTCAGGGCAGGGGAGAAGCATTTAATGTCTGAAAATCATTACCATCAGGGATGTGAGTATTCACTCCAAACTAATTAAAAATCTGTAGTACCAGCTTTGTTAAAAAAAAGAATTTTGATCTGAGATCCAATATTCTCTCTACTCTCAGGGTCCAACCCAATTTCTAATCACAGCCTACTGGTTGAAATTCCATTGAGGCAAAGTTATGCCATGTAAACCAGAGAATTTCATCATCCAAAAATGGGAATACAGTGATACCTCATACAATGTCCAAACTTGGTTCCACAAGTTTGGACTTTATACGGATTTGGACTTTGTATGAGGCATGCAAAATCCTAGCCACGATGCCTCATACAACGTCCAAATCCTTGCCGTGATGCCTCATACAATGTCGTTTCCATAGAGATACATTGTAACAGCACAGACTTCAGGGCAAAGTCAAGGAAACAGACAGGAAACTGACAGAATTTTAAGAAATCATTGTCTGAAGGCTAAAAACATTACAAAAACTTGTCAAACAACTCTGATTGTCCAAGAACCTGAAGAATGCTGCAAAAATCCCAGGAATGCTTCTAAAAATTCTGACGAAAAAATTCAAAAAAATCCAAAATCGCGCTCAAAACCACTCCTAAAGACTCTTTGCCTTGTGCAAAACCCACAAGTGCAATGCACGCATGTGTCCTGTCTTTTATACTGTCCAGGCACAATGCAATTAAAAGAATTAGGCGATGTTGTATGAATCCGATGTTGTATGAAGCAGACGTTGTATGAGGTATTACTGTAGTTGCTTTAAATTAATTAAAAGCTTTCCTTTTGTCCCAAGAATGAAAGCGCGGCGCCAAAATGGCCACCGCGCTCTTTGCGGGGGTCCCCCGGACTCGGACATCTGGATAGTTAGGGGGCGTGGGCACTCCTCTATAAAAGGGGTGGCCACGAGGCAGCCGAGCTGCCATTTTAGAACGCGACGGAGCGTTTTTTGTTCAGAGCTTTCCCCTTCGTACCTTGGCTCCCAAGCGCAGGGCTCCGCTAGCCTCTATTCGAGGCTTCGTTTTATTCTCGCCTCTGTGCTAGAGGCTCGATTGGCTTTTAGAAGCGACGGGGCGGAGAAATTTGCTCCGTCGCTTCCTCCCCTGTTAGCCTCTGTTCAAGGCTTCTTTTTTACTTTGCTTGCCTCTTTGCAAGAGGCTTGATTTTGCTCCGGACTGCAGTGGCTCAGGTGGCTAAGAGGCTGACTGAGAGGCTGAAAGTCAGCGGTTCGATTCCGAGCACTGCAGAACGGGATGCTTCAATGTGGTGGGCTCAGCCCACCCCTTTATTTTGCAGGAGTTCCACTGGGCCGGAGGGCTCAGATGGCAACCCCGCAGGTCCCACGAGCCCGGGCTGGGGGCTCGGGCGGGGGTGGCACAGGCCTGCCCCACTGGGCTTCTTACCCCCGCTGCTTATTGGCCCGGATTGGGCACAACAACCCACTTCGGCACGGTGCGGATTTCCGCCCCACCGTCATTCTGGCCCCTCACGGGCCGTATTGATAGGCATGCCCCTATTATGCCTGGGGATTACCATGGGTTACCCCGTATCAATTACTCGGTGGGGCCATCCGGCCCATCCGGCCCACCTCGTCTTGGTGGGTTAGGTGTTGCGGATGCTCCCTTGCCTCCACTTCGGCAATGGAGGCATCTATGGTCATTACTCCGCCACCTCGGATGGTGGGCGTGCCAACTTGGTGGTTCTGGCCCACGTGCCGGCCATGGCTGCGCAGTGGTTCTCCAACAGGGTTGAGCTGCCGGAGGCCTTCAGGCCAGCGTAGGCTGGCGCCTCGTGGCTCCCCATCCAGCCCAGGATGCACGGGAACACGAAGCGAGAGGGACATCGCAAACTCCGACGCCCGCCACGGGCCGGAACCCCCAGTGGGGGCGGCTCGTGGGGGTGCACCGAGTGAGTATCCTGGTCAAGTTAGCACACCTCTGACACTAGCTTGTCACGCTGGGGTGTGTGTGTAGTGGCCATAGTCGCAGCAGGACAATTACACTCTGGTTCTTAATGGGGTTACCGCCCCTATGCTTTTATTTACTTCCCCTGAGCCCGTAGGGCTGGTTATGTGTTTATCCACTACAATCAGTGCCAACGGTGGTTCTGCTGTCGGCCGCTTGCTCTATGCCCCTGGGTGCCCACTTGTACTGGGCTATTAGCTGGGCACTGTGGTTTGGGGAATATATTCACATTTTCTCCCTCCTGCATTGTGAACACACTGATTAGGGGATTAGGGGTAGGACGACAGGGTCAATGAGTTGCCCCGTCGCCGCACCCTGCCCCCCCTATGGGGCCGATTGGTTGCCGGCCTATTGGGCATCCATGGCAGGATGTATGAGGGCCCGTCCTCATTTAGCCATTCCAATGGTGCAGTGCTGGGACAATGATGGCAGGACCATGGTGGTTTTCCCTGGCCCATCATGGTTAGCATACATCAAGACCTTAGGCTTAGGGCGGCCCCTTCCCCTATGAGGCCAGCAACGACCCCTGTTAGCGAGCGTGGTTACTGTATGTGACTCTTACGCAGCAACGCTTATGCTGCATGCGGAGAGTCCACTTTCGGGCAACCACTTGTACCTTGATCTGGAGCTCCCAGATTGAGTTAGCTGCTACTACCTTCAATGGGGGACATGTTTTGCAGGGCACTGGCGCTAGATCATGGGTTGCGCGATCAGGAGTGGGCTCTGGTGAGGCTTCGCTCCTCAAGGACCGATCAGCCAGGAGAGGCTACTAGCCTGGCGCTGCCATATGTCTGGTCGCTTCCCCACAGGTGTTTGTGGCAACCCTTGGTTCGCGTCCTGGCCTGTCGTCTGCCACCAAGCCGGGTCTACCCTGACTGAACTGAAATTGGTACCCATTCCTCCTGGTTGGGTGCTGCATTGGCTGCGGCTCCGTTTGGGTGCCCAGAGCCCGACATATGTTGCAGGGGCAGGTGTGGATTTGCCCAATTTCCTCTGTCCATTCGTCCCTGCACTGAATGAGTGCCTTGTCTGCCCTCTATTCTCCCTCCTTATTTTACAGACACAGTGTGTTCCCGCACACTGGTGGTAGTGTGGCTGGTGGGCCACAACTCTGTGCACTGGGGCGGCGCAGTATCCCACTTTGTTAGAATGGGGACCCCATCTCGGACGATGCGTAACTGCGCGTATGCAGTGGTATGGGTGCATGGCATAGAGGTGGCGGAAACTGTTGACATTCCTGATGTCCATTGGGGATGCTGGGCCGCCACATGTTTTAATGCTGCACTTCGGAGGCGGTGCTCTTACCGGATTGCTGGCCCGGACTTAAAGACTTCCGAGTGCAGTGACCTGGCGTTTCTTTGCCATTTATTGCCGTCTACACGATTGCTATGATCATATATCATGCCGATGCAATATCATGGGTGACACTTTGTCCCGGCGTTTGGACAATGCCCAACGGACAGTGAACAGGGCTGCTGCCTGGTTCTTTATCTAGAATGGCCCGGGGACAGCCATTTGTAGTCTGGGGATAGGGTTACAGGAATTTGGCCTGTATTCTGGAGATGGGGTTCACCGGTCAACAAGTCAAGGCACCTCTCTTTTGAATGACGTGCAAGAGGGCCAGGTGACCAAATTGTCGGTCAGGGTGAGCGGCCCCTGCTGCAAGGTGGCAATGTTGCCAAGTGGAAGGTGCCTCTACGAGAGTCACACGTGATGCAGGGCCGCATCAACTTCGCCTGCAGAGTGGTAATACCAGGCAGTGCTTTCGGTTAGTGTCTGGGTCACGCTATGGCGGGTCTCGTTAAACGAAGCCGCGGGGTACAGCTGATTAGGGGTTTACGAGCAGACCTGTTGGTTTGGCTCACATTACCGCTGGACTTCCATACTGTTGCATCGGGAGGTCTGAGCTTCTGGTCAGCCCCAGTTACAAGTACAGTCGGATGCCTCCGGCTCCCCGGGTGGGGGGATTTAATTAAGGACAGGGGTCTATGGTCATTGGCCCCAGGGATGTCAGGGCACGGATCGCTTACGCGATCTTATGTTTCTAACATATCTTCTCAATTCTGGGTACCCTTTATGCTCTGGGGGTCAGGCGGCCTGATTCTGTGCTTCACTTTTGGTGTGGTAATGCTGCGGTGGTGCACATTGTCAATGCCCGAATGTCTAAATCACCTGAGTCATGGCCTCAGCTTGCATATTGTTCTGGGGTTCATGCGCTTTAAGGCGCATCTTTGGGCTAAACATGTGCCAGGCATTTATAACGATATTGCTTATCCTTTCCCCCGCCTGCAGATCGCCGGGTTCCGCGGCTGGGCTCCGGACGCTTGTGAGCTACCCTCTCCACTCCTGGCTGTGGTATGGTCATTTGGCAAGGAGACGTGAACCAGGCGAATGGCATGTATTGGTAACTCGCACGCGCACTGCGCATCGGCATCCAATCCTTCACTTTAGAGCCTTTTTGTTGGTAAAGGCAATTGCCCAAAATGCAGCCAACATTGGTCGACTGGGTTTTGGATTGTATATCCTGCCCTATGATCTGGGGTTGGCTCCACGCACCATAGCCACCAGGCTTTGAACATTGATACTCATGGCCAAAGCACGGGGCTTTCCTGACTATACGAGGGTCTTCTGAATAAGCCATGTATTAGGGGGGTGGACACGTGTACGTGGCTGCCGCCTGACACACGTCGCCCTATTCTCACAGATATTCTGACCCACCTTGCACGAGGTTGGCATAGACTATATTGCAGTAGGTAGGAGGAGTCTCTTTTCATGCAGCTACCGATGTAGCCTTTTTCTGGAGCTCGACGACTCAGCGAGCTGCTCCCATGGTAAAAGGGGGACGTGTTTTGTAGGGCACTGGAACTCAAAGATGTCTATATCAAACAAGAGTGGACTCAGTTGGGGTTTCGTCCCTCGAAGGCTGATCAGCATGGAGTGGGCAGTGGTGTATACTGCCATGACGTACATTTGCTGACATCGTTCCGGTTGGTGCCCTACATGCGATTGGCAGTGCCTGCTGCGCACCCTAGCCTGTTTTTCTGCCACCAGGATGGGTCTACCCTTACCAAATTTAAGTTCCGAAGTGTGACCGGTACCGCGCTTCACAGTGTGGGGCCCGATATGGCACCCATTTACTTAGGACAGGCGTTGCATTGACCGTGGCTGCGTTTGGGCTACTCGGAGGCGGATATAGGTGGACACGTGGGGGTATGCGCGTATTTTTTCTATATGTACGTCCCCTCACTGTATGAGTACCTAGTTATGTCCTTAACCCCTTCTCCTCTTTTACAGATCCTGTGTGTCTCCGCACACCGGTGGCAGTGGGGCTGGTGGGCCGCAGCTATGTATACTGGGCAGCAGTATATGCTGCGGTGACAGAGTGGGGACCCCAGCTCGGGCTGCGTGCATCCGCACGTATGCGGTGGTATGTATGCGCGGCATGAAAGGGCGGGAACTGTTGCCATTCCTGATGTCAATCAGGGATGCTGGACCGCCGGATGTTCTTATTCTGCACCTCAGCGGCAATGATCTCACATGGATCACTGACCTTTCCTTAAACTGTCGAGGTGCAGTGACCTGGCGTTTTACATCATTTATGGCTTACACACGGTCGCTATGGTCTAACATCATGCCGAGACACCAATTTAGAGGAGACATGGATCTCCGCAGTTCGGACCATCCCGGCGGTCAGTGGACAGGGCTGTTGCCCGGCTCCTTGCTGAGAATTGCTTGGGGGACAGCCATTAGATATCTGAGGATAGGCTTACAGAAATTTTGACCTGTAGGCAGGATATGGGGTCCACCTGTCGGCTAGAGGTATGTACCTCTTTCTGGATGAGGTGCAAGCAGGCCTGGTGACCGAGCTGACGGTCTGGGGGGGGCGGTGAGTCATCATGGACGCCTGCCCGTGTGGCGGGTAGCACTGGTAAGGTAAAGATTTATGACCCATAGGTATCCGGTAGGTTCGCAATTGACTGGCCAACATGTAGACAGGTACAGGGGAAAGAGGTTTGGCCGGTCAAGGGCAAACCAGGCAAGGGGTGATGTCAGGAGCTTCACAGCCTGCATCACCTTGAAATTTAACGGATACACATCATAGGGTGGGGTCAGTAGATAGTTTATTGACTCTGGTCAACAATTTGTTTGTGTCAACAAACAAATTGATACAAATAGTTACATGTAGCCAATTGCCATTGGCATTTTGGGATGAACCTTACCAGTGTTACTGTGGCCTGCTTGCCTTAAAGAATTACAATTGGATTATTACACCAATTGAAAGTTATAATTCGGACTAGGGCATTATTCAATAAAAGTGGCCTGATGCCTTTATCCATATACCAGTGTCTGAGTCTTTCTTTGGGGGGTGCGCCTGCAATGAAAGCGCGGTGCCAAAATGGCCGCCGCACTCTTTGCGCCCCCCCCGAACCCGGACTTGGACATCCGGGTAGTTAGGGGGCATGGCCACTCCTCTATAAAAGGGGTGGCCACGAGGCAGCCAAGCTGCCATTTTAGAACGCGACAGAGCGGAGAAGTTTTCCCCTCCACCCCCTCCCTAGTGAACAGTGTGAATTTTTAATCGCTTCGGAGCCGGGTGGGAATTTTTGGCTTGAACCTACAATTGGCTCTTTGGTTCTCGCTTTTTTGCCCATCCCACACTGTTGCTAGTATTTGAGAAAAGGGGTAAGTTGACTTTGGTCACTTTGGGCGGGTAGCATTGGTAAGGTAAAGATTTATGACTCATAGGTATCCGGTAGGTTCGCAATTAACTGGCCAACACGTAGACAGGTACAGGGGAAAGAGGTTTGGCCGGTCAAGGGCGAACCAGGCAAGGGATGATGTCAGGAGCTTCACAGCCTGCATCACCTTGATATTTAACGGATTCACGTCATAGGGTGGGGTCAGTAGATAGTTTATTGACTCTGGTCAACAATTTTTTGTGTCAACAAACAAATTGATACAAATAGTTACATGTAGCCAATTGCCATTGGCATTTTGGGAGGAACCTTACCAGTGTTACTGCGGCCTGCTTGTCTTAAAGAATTACAATTGGATGATTACACCAATTGAAAGTTATAATTCAGACTAGGGCATTATTCAATAAAAGTGGCCCGATGCCTTTATCCATATACCGGTGTCTGACTCTTTCTTTGGGGGGGGGGTGCCTGCAAAGCTTTTAGGAGCCTTGGGGTAGGGAGTTAAGCCATTAATAGTAAAAATAAAATAAATCACAGGTAGATTACTGCTGCTGGTCTGGCCCCAGTACCAGCAGTGAGTGGCTAGCTGGTAGAAAATGTCAGTTTTCATAGACTACCCATTCATTGGCTTTCACAGGGCAAAAGGGAGCCCCAAGGGAGCTTTAGAATTTGTAAACTGGAAACTTAAATTAAATGTTCCCATCATGACATCATCTGGTTAATTCAGCACAAATTTATACAAGAGGATTTCATCTACTTATTTAGTTAGCTTTAAACAGATGGATAGAGTAGAGGACTGGAATTTGGATAGAGTAATTGGCTGGGACTCGGGAAGCATGGGTTTGAATCCCTGCTCGGCCCTGGAAACTCATTGGAGGTGTGGAACAGGTAAAATCACTCCTTATGTATCATGCTTACCTTGAAAGCCCTATTAGGGTCACTATAAGTCAATTCCAACCTGAAGTAGGGTTGCCACACATCCCGGAAAACCGGGATTGTCCCAGATTCAAGATCAGAAAAATTGTCCTGGCCACCCCCCCCCCCAAATAAAGACTCAGACACCAGTATATGGATAAAGGCATCAACAAAAACCATGTTAAAGTTCCAAATTTTTAAAACTTATTGATTTTCTATTATAACACACCGGTATAAGGATAAAGGCATCAACAAAAACCATGTTAAAGTTCCAAATTTTTAAAACTTATTGATTTTTTATTATAACACACCATTAAATTAAATTTGAACTCTTGCCATCAAATGAGTAATTTCTTGCCACATTGGAGTTGGGGTATACCTGGAGACAAATCTTAATGTCCTCGCCTCACACCACCACCCGATGAGTATGACCAGTGTGTTTCCTGGAAGTGAGGATGTTAAGAGTTGACCGAAACAAGACTTCTCAGAAGTACAACAAATCATCTTACTGTACGAATTGTTGTAAATAAATTCATTTATCTATTGATATATTTAATGTGAAAAAGTGTTTTATAGCTGTCATTATATTATGTTTGTTTTTTAAAAAGCTATTTTGTAGATAACCCACCCATTTTTGTCAAGTATATTTCTGTCCCAGTTTAGTGGGAGAGAATTATGGCAACTCTAACCTGAAGGCATATGAAGACAACAAATTATGTCAGTACCACTAAGCTGAAATACCTTGCCTTACTGCTTCTAGTAAAGGCTGCTTTTCAAACATACCAACCAATCAGCCCTGTACCCAGCTTTCTATCACCCACAGTACATCACCCTAAAATGAGCTGGTTTGACTCAATATAGGAAACTACAGCTTTTAGTTTGCAAGACTCAGCAGGGCTATTTAGGATAGGACCTTTTGGATGCCATTAATCCATCAAACTGTCATAAGTCCAGTGATTTGACAGTATTTACAACAACATTCAACCCTTTAGCATTTTCCCAAGGCAAATATTGTCGATAACAGATTCAGGTGACTTAGGTCTACAAAGCAGCACATTTTCTCAGCATAAAGAAACATTTCTGATACCTCATAGGTAACACCACTGTCGGTGCCAGCATCCCATGGTATCAGATCCTGTATGACTTTCTGGACCCATCCACATTCTTTTGTACACAAGTCTTCAGCTGAAAGACCAACATTCCAGTCAGGACTGGGGCCTAGCATGGTAAGGAAAGACATAAGATGGCGTGTTCGATCCACAGAAAATTCAGCAGAGGGAGCAGCTCTCCTGCAAATGAGAAAGAAGGAAAGCATAGCTTAAGAAAAGACTGCCACTTGAAATACTGAGATCTTGTGTGCTGAATGAAATTAAGTTTGGCTTTGCAAAAAGGAGTTATACTGTAATCCAGAAAGCATTTCTGTGAGAAGAGTCAAACCAAAATTAACACCACATTTCCCAGAGAGTATTTTGGGGGTCACAGATTTTTGCCATGTATCTGAAACATGGCAATAAAGAATCAACACTGTAGTGTTTTATATATTGTTGTAGTACAATATATTATTTTCAGTTGTGGGGCTACTATGTGGACTTAATGAAATGGCTTTTATTCCATTTTTGATTTCTTTTAGATATTTACTGAGTCTACAAGTCACTTGCAAAGGAAGCAAAGGAGTCTGTGTCTAACCTACAGTGAAAACAGTAAGATAAAGGTAAAGTTTGCACTTGCTCGAAAGCTAGTCGTATCCGACTCTAGGGTTCAGTGCTCATCTCTGTTTACAGCCAAAGAGCCAGTGCTGTCTGTGTCTGCAGACATTTCCATGCACATGTGGCAGGCATGACTAGACACCAAAGCGCATGCCTCAACACAGAACACTGTTTACCTTTTCCCCAAAAGTAGTATCTATTTATCTACTTGCAATTTCTTACTTTTGAACTGCTAGGCTGGCAGGAACTGGGACAGAGATGGGAGTTCATTCCATTGTGCAGTACTTGGGTCTCAAACTGCTGACCTGCTACCTTCCAGTCATCAAGTTCAGCGTCTTAACCACTTGAGGCACTGCAGTCCCTCAATAGTAGAAACAGTAGTGAACAGTAGTGAAAACAGTAGAAAGCATACTAAAAGGCAGCTGAAGGATAATGCTAGCTGGGCTCCATTGAGCCTTGCACTGTTTTCAAAACTCCCAATAGTTAAATTCTTAAGGTTCAGGCATGTGGGAGATTTACAACAAAATCCAGAAAGTGTTATTGTCCATGTTTCTGCCAAAGCAAATCTGCCATGATAAGCAACACGCCCTGATTTCTGAGACCTTGCCAAGGGTTTTGTTAAGGAGAGACAGACTCCATATGGAGTTCATCCTGATGTTTTCATAGGAACATCCAAAATTCTCCAGTGATGAATGTCGTGATTCTGTGCAGGATGATGTTATTTATGTTTATTATAGCATACTTATGTAGGTTATTAAGGGAGGATTTTAAATCTGCTTTTCTTTTGTTTCTTTTTAAAATTAAATTTCATTATTTTTTAAAAAAGGAAAAGTAATACACAAAGAAAAAAGACATCGATACATAATTAAAAATAACATAGAAATACAAATTACAAGTAAAAATCAAAAGTAAAATCACATACATAAAAATACAGTAATAACAGATAGTGTATATTCATTTACCTTATTTAAACCCTCTTGTTTAGACATATACTATTTTAATGTGAAAAATACACTATCTTAAAAAGAAAAACAAATCTAAACATAAGATAATACCCCAGTGCTATGTACATTGCCTTGGGAGTTGCAGAGCTGCCCAACATCATATATTATAACCAAAAACTCATGTGACTTGGGGCTGGTCTGCTACCTTTACCTTCAGACAGTGTATAAACCAGAAATGGTTTCCAGATTATTCCAAATTTGTTTTTATCTGTCATACCTCTTTTTATTTTCAATTCCCATGTTAACTTATCATTAAGTGCAAGATGCCACATTTCTCTATACCATTCCTCTTTATCCACTGTAGAATCATTCTTCCAATTTCTAGCAATACATTGTCTTGCAATTGTCAATATTATTGTTAATACTTTTATATTGTGTTCTTCCATATTCATATTGTCAAACTCCATCAATAAGGCAGTACCTGACTCTAGCTTAAAGTTACTACCCATTATTTGTGATATATCATTTTCTATTTTAAGCCAAAAAGCTTTAACTACATCACAACTCCACCACATATGTTCATAGGTCCCCGCAACAGTCTTACATCTCCAACACATTTTCATTTTAGTACAATCCCTCTGATTTAACCTAACCGGTGTCAGGTACCACCTCCACAACATTTTACAGTTATGCTCCATAACTTTCACAGACAGAGATCTCATCATTTTTCTTTTCCATTTATACCTCAAACTTTCCTCCGAAATTCTTTCAAATCTTTTCCCCATTTTTTCCTTAATGTTTCCTGTGATCCGTCATCACCATTTAACATTTTATACAATTTACTAACAAGGCCCTTAATTCCTACCTCTCCTTTTCTCATTTTAAATATCAACTCTTCAAAATCTGTCCTTTCTCTTATTAAGCTGGTCTCCAAAAATATTTATTATTCCATTTAAAATGACTTGAAACCAGTTCAAATTCAATTGTTCATAAATTCTCAATCTTTTTTCTTTATTTCTACATATCTGAATCCAATCTTTTAGCAGGAATACATCATTTTTCAGAAACACATCCCTCACCTTCCTATCCAACTTCAACGGAAAATTCCTCAAATCTTCCATTTCTGTAATTGGGGACACATCTGGTGCTAACTTCCTTTTCAATTTCTTCCATAAATTCAATGTTGTTTTTATCAATCTATTTTTAAATTCAATTTTTGTTAGTATTTTATCCAAAAAAATTGCTTTGCCAACCTGCTTCACTTCCTTCATCTCAATTTCCTCCTATATTGTCTCTTCTTTCATTAATATTTTCACCACATTTTTAAATTGAAATGCCTTATAATAAGTATCTATATTTGGTATTCCCAATCCACCCTCTTTCTGTGCTAAACACCACAGCTTTTTTGATATTTTTGGTCTCTTCCCCCCCATTACAATAGTCATTCAATTTTTTTTGAAAATCTTTTATCTCTTTATCTTTAAGTTGTATTGGTAAAGCATCTAACAAAAAGTTTAATTTCGGTAAAAATTTCATTTTACACAGTGCAATTCTACCGAACCAAGACAGGTTCAGCCTCATATATTGTTGAATTTTTTCCTTCATTTCTTTTTTTGTTTTTCATAATTTAACTTTATTAAGTCCTCAAATTTATTTGATATGTTTATCCCAAAATATTTCAAATTGTCCTTAACCTGAATATGATATTTTAGTTTAATCTCTTCTCTTTATTCATATTACAAAATATTAATTCCGATTTATCCCAGTTTATTCTCAGTCCAGTCATTTCCCCAAATTCTTTAAGATGCCATTGTATTTTTGCTAAAGCTCCTTTTGGATTTTTCATAATTATTAGGGTATCATCTGCATACAAGCTAATTTTATTCCCTTCCAATCCTTCAATATTTTTATCTTCCGTTATCATATTTGCTAATATTTCCATTGCCATTATAAATAATATTGGTGAAAGTGAGCAACCCTGATGTGTTCTTTTGTTTCTGCGATATATTCTCTGCTTAGCCTAACAAGAGCCATTTTTAGTTGGCACCATGCCATTAAGTGACATCATCCCTTTTCTCTGGGAAAGTACATCTTGGTTCTTCTTCCCAAGGTCACTGTCTGGGAAGATTGTTCTATCTCACGGTCTAAGATGGAACATAGATAAGATAGCCACCTGGTATCCCTTGATCTATGCATAGAACTTGTCACTTTGAGAAGGTAATTACCACTTTCTCAAGACACTTTCCCAGGCAAAATGGTATAAAAACTAGACCCTTTTTCTCAGTTTGAGAGTCGAATTTTGCTTCCAGTGGGAGCTCTATCTCTCCAGCCTTCTGAGATAGAGTCCCGTCGTACCATCTCGTATGGGGAAGCTGAGCACTGCTGGACTTAGATCCTGCAGAGATACTCGCTCTTAGACTATGCCGAGACTATGCTATTTTTCTTATATTTCGCATTTATTGGACTCTTTGTTATTTTCTTCAATAAATCATAAAAGGACTTTTCTTGGTCAAGAGTGCTCAATCCACTCTACCTGAAGCAGAGCAGACTGAATGGGGATATTTAACAATAAGGCCTTTTTCCTAAGAGGAGGACTGTAACTTTTGGGTTGCTTCGTGGGAGCTGCTGTAGAAGAAGAAACTTTGTTTCATGGCCTGGAATCCAACTACCAGCTTGCAGCAAAGAGGTAACAGAAATATTTCCTCCCATGCACCTTCACAGCACCAAGGCCATTATATTCCACCCCAAAGAGATAAGGGTGCTTTTTGCATGGAAATTTGGAGTCCTGTCCCAAGGGGCTTTGCAGTTTTAATTTCTTCTGCAACATAAGTCACAGTATGCCATTTCCCAGCGAACCTGTTAGCCAGCCTTGCTGGACAAGCCTTTCTTGGCCCCACTTCGAGAAAGGGCACCCTTTTCGTCCATGTTTGCCAAATCACCAGGGCTTCTTGCCTGTGCTGCACCTGTGGGCCTCCGAATCGGAGGGAACCAAGGCTTGCACCAGACAAGTAAAAAGTACCCCAATAATGGAAAGTCTTTTTATTCAGTCTCTGGTCTTGCAGGGGTTGTGTTGTTGAGGCATCTTCCCAGGGCTGCCGTCGGGGGGGGGGGGGGTTGTACAACCAGGACTCCCATCCCGGGCCTGGAGCTGGCAGCGGGCCTGGCGGTGGGCAGCCCATTTTTTAAAACTTTTATTTTATTTTATTTTTAATTGTGGTGCGTGCCGCCACTGCAAATGCCCCACCAGAGGGCCCCCTGCCTCGACTTGAATCCAGGCCTGCCTTCAGTCCATGAGGAGGGCCAGGCCCCGGGGCTGAGCACAGCAGCGGGAAGCCGTGGGGCGCGTGCCAGCTGCCGCTGCCGCCACCACCACCACCTGGACCAGACGGGCGCTTCCGTGTGTGCTGCTGGTCATTGTGGTCTCCACCCGCCCTGCCCCCACCATAGTTGCCAATGTCGGGCAAAGCGTCCCACGACTGCCAGGTAAGCCTGGCGTCATTGTGGACTGCCTGCCCATGGGGGGCGGGAATTTAGAGTTTAGAGGACCCAGCAGCCTCAAATTACTGTATATATCTCCAGCTCAACTGGCTCGGGGATCGGAGACTTCTTCCTTAGACGATAAACAGTGTGAGATCTACAATGGGGAGGGAGGGAGGGAGGGAGGGGGGGGAAAGGCGCGGAAGGAACAGCCGGCAAGGAAAAGTGCCTTCAGCCTGACCCCCACCCCACTCCCTCGCCCACCCGGCTGCCCATCTGCTTTCATTATCATCCCACCATATGTACAAACCAGTGACCCAAAGATTAGCAGGAGAGGAAATGCGCCGAGCAGAGCTGGGGTGGGTAGGTGGTCGCACCCCCCCTGCAGTTAAGGCAGGCTGCTGCTGTTCTTTGGCCTGCCCTCTCCCCTCGCAGGCGGGTCCGTCTGTCCATCCGTCTGTCTGTCTGTCTGTCTATCTTCACTAGTCCACTCTTCCTTCCATCCTTCCTTCCTTCCATCCTTCCATTCTTTCTTCCATCCTTCCTTCCTTCCTTTTTTCTTCCATCCTACCTTCCTTTCTTCCATGCTTCCTTTCTTCCATGCTTCCTTTCTTCCATGCTTCCTTTCTTCCATCCTTCCTTCCATCCTTTCTTCCTACCTTTCTTCTATCCTTCCTTCCTTCCTTCCTTCCACTCTTTCTTTCTGAACCCTGGTGGCGCAAAACTGTGGTCATAAGGACTGCAGTGGCTCAAGTGGCTAAGACACTGACTGGGAGGTGGATGGTCAGCAGTTCGATTCCTGAGTACTGCAAGATTGAATGAGCTCTCGTCTTTGTCCCAGCTCCTGCCAACCTAGCAGTTCAAAAGCAAGAAATTGCAAGTAGATAAATAGGGACCACTTTGGTGGGGAGGTAGCAGCATTCCATGCACTCCGGTGTCTAGTCATGCCTGCCACATGACCATGGAAATGTCTGCAGAAGCAAACAGCCCTGGCTCTTTGGCTTTGAAACAGAGATGAGCACTGCACCCTAGAATCAGATACGACTGGCTTCCGAGCAAGGGAAACCATTACCTTTTAATTATTTTCATGTTGATATAAAAGTTTGTTTTTTGGGCATAATGTGTGGCACCTTAAAGACTCACTGCTGTATTTTAATGTGCACTTTTGTGGATCAAGGCCACTGGCTCTTTGGCTGTAATCAGAGATGAGCACTGAACTCTAAAGTTGGATACAACTGCCCATCAATTTCTTTTGGGAAATTGTGTATTCCACCCGCCGCCACCACCCCAATGCGAGGAGAGAGAAAAGTGTGTACAGGGCCCAGAAATTTCTGATGGCGGCCCTGCATCTTCCACCTTGGCAAATATGATAATGACACCTCTTATCTACCTGAATTGACAGGCTATCATCTGAAGACAATGTGGCATCATGTCATTCTCACAAGAAATAATTGAGATTAAGAAATAATTGAGATTAAAAGGGTTTAAGAATGGAGTGCAACTAGGCCATCAGTGGAATATCCTTTTCTTATATTGATATGTTCTGCCATATAGATTTGAAGTCAATCAGAGTGGGCAAATACATTGTCTTGCTTGGACATCAACTGAGGCCCACAGACAGAGGGCCTGTCATTGACATGATTCTGAGATAATTTCCCATTTCTTGGTAGACGTATCTGGCAACGGTGGAATCAATCAAGCACAAGGAGAGCCATGTTCCACTGGGTTCCTCTCCCATTGGGGAATGTGTATTGTCCAAAGGTCCCTATACTTTTGCAGAGGTCTCTCAGATTATAATCCATTCCTCCGTTTGGATAACCAGAAACAATTTCATTCTTACCTCCTGCTAGGACTATACCATCTTATACTGGAGTTTCTCCAATTCTACCTGGCTTCCTCCGCATAGTCTATTTAAAAGTTGCTCAGTAACATTTTTGACACATAACAGTCTGCAGTCTGGTTCCATTTCAGTTCAAGTGAAGCTCATTCATTTTATACAGGTCCAGCTGGTCAAAAGAAAGAATCTTGTAAATCCCAGTCTTTCAAATGACTTTAATTTTGAATCTAACTAGTTGCCCACCTAGATGTAATAAGAGTATTTGTATTCTAGTAAGCTATATAATGCTTCTGGAAGAAACCTTCTCAGAAATTAAGCTGTAATCCTATCAAGCATTATGACAACACTCTCGTGATCCCCCCCAGGGGGGAGGACGATGGGTCAAAGGCCCACCAAAGATTGTAAGATTGCTCTTTGCTCTCTAGTGTTTCAGCCAGGGTAATTCTATTGTTTGAAGCCGTTTGTGTTTAGTAGTTACTCCTCTGGAACAAACATGCCTCCTACTTCTAGGAATATCTTTGATGGAGTAAAGAGCACCATATGTACTAAATACTAAGGTTTTCATCTGATTTAGCAGGTTCAGGATTGCGGTAACAGAAATCAATGTTAGAATGGCCCTGATTGAGTTACTGCCCTGCTGAAATCAATAGTATTTATACCAGGATCTTCATAGCACCACGATTTTCACATCACTTCTTCTGGAATAGGCTTCTGAAGTTAATGGATGATTCCTAGACTCATTATGGGCTGAAGTGAGGTGGAGTGGATGCAGTGTTAGGAACAGACGGCTGGAGATAGCTTTTGGAATGGTTTCCTTCACACCTACAATTCTAGTCCAATATGCCATCATTACCAAGGCCCTTTCAACCTCCTCTTTTGAAAGAAAATCTGCACTTGTGCCTGTGTGCCACGACTTAGTAAAGACAAAGGTAAAGGTCGCCCTTGCTCAAAAGCCAGTCATGTGTGACTCCAGAGTACGGTGCTCACCTCCATTTAAGCCAAACAGCCAGTACTGTCTGCATCTGCAGACATTTCTGTGGCCATGTGGAAGGCATGACTCGATGTTGGAGAGCACAGAACACTGCTACCTTCCTGCTGAAGTGGTACATATTTATTTACTTGCAATTTCTTGTTTTCAAACTGCTATGTTGACAGGAGCTGGGACAGAGTCATTGTGCAGCACTTGGGTCTCGAACTGCTGATCTGTTGACCTTCCAGTAATCAAGTTCAGCATCTTAACCACTAAGCCACCACAGTCATCAGGATAATTCACTAGCACAAGCTACTGTTCAGCATTTTTGTTTTCTTTTCCTGACATTTAATTTAATTTAATAGTCATATTTATATATGCCGCCCACTCAGGCAGAACCCGACTCAGGGTGGCATTACAACAAGTTCTAAAAACACATAAAAACACTTTAAAAGACCCACATCCCACCCACTTTAAAAGACCCACATCCCACCCACCCATCCCACCCACTATAAAAAGAAGAAGAGAGAGTTCTTAATTGTTTACATAAGCCAGCAGGCGGGGACCGTTTTCCCATTCGGGCCCCACACCTGCCCTGCCAGCCAGGTCTTCAATCCTTTCCTGAAGGGCAGCAATTCTCTTTGAAGTCTTAGATCTGTTGGCAGGAGGTTCCAGAGAGTTGGTGCGGACACGGAGAAGGCCCTCCTTCGGGTGCTGGACAGATGTGCACCCCTAACTGATGGCACCATTAGAGAGCTCCGGTCCGCTCTGGTTGGACGGGCAGACACTCACAAGACATGATGTATCCCTAAATCCATCTTAAGAATTCCTGTCAATAGAAGACTTATCATGCAACCATCAAAAGCTGGTACTTCAGGCAGCAGTTTCTGGAGGAATTATTAGGAAGCAAGGCCCATTCTGACTTTTTTTACTTAGGGAACAAAAACTATCTAAAGCTGGAAGTGTTTTCCTTCTACCTTGTCTCCCGGCTTCACACGTTTTATAATCATGTAAAAATGTCCAACAGGAATTTGAGTATACATCTGGCTATGCTCAAATTTGTCATCTGGCTATGTTCAAAGAACACACTTAACCAAAGCAATATAGAAATTCAATATAGTTGTCAAGAGGGGGAGGAAGATGAGTTCTAAAAGAGAATTAACATCCAAGGCTTGAGAAAAGAGGCTTCATGGGAAGAAGAGAATAACAAATTAACAACAAAAAAGGTAAGGATATTAATGGATGATGTATTTATACTAGCCTTCCTCAAGTTGGTTACTTTTTGACTTTTTGACTACAATGCTCATCAGACCCTGGAGCATAGCCAATGGCCAAGATTATTAAGTAATGTGGTCCAAAATGTCAAAGTGCTAGATTTAAGTAAGCTAATATAGGCCTGTCATGCACTCAAAAGAATGTAGCAATATGAGAAAGAAAATGCAGGGCTAGACATCCGGTCAATGATTAAACACTGGCTTATTCTATGAGATTGCCTCTATGAGATTGGCTCTATGACATCCCTCCATTATGCTGGTGCCAGTAATAAAACCATAACAATGATGGAAAATATACTCAGTCTCTCTAAAGGATGGGATTCATTTAATTTATTAATATAGCTGGATGTGCCTTAAGGCTGTTACTCACTTCACATCAGCTAACTTCACATCATTGCATTTCAGGAGCATAGCACTGTTATTTTTAGGAGGAAGATAAAATCACCAAGACAAGGCCTTATCACATCCTGTAATATAATTTAAATGTACTATTTCACAGTAAGAATAATCAAGCTGCCATGGTTTTATCACTAAAAAAATTCTTGTATTAATTATGTATTCTGAAAGTGGCAGATGGAAGCGAAATGGGAACAGAATTACACTTTTCAGGTTGACATGTCTTGTTCAATAGAAAGAAAATAGCAGCCATTTTAAGTATTTTCAGGAAAATAAAGTTTTCCCTAACAATGTGAATCCATCAAATTGCAATACAGTATGTCTGTAATGTTAATTGTATTAATTACATACACCATTTTCTATATTATTTTGGATCTGACCTGAAACTGATGCTATAAGTGCATAGAACAACTCAAAATGGCACTTCACAATCTTTCAGGACTAAAGAGGAAGGTTTTGGCCAATTGACCAAGTTAAATGGTTTATTATTTTATTTTATTATTTATTCAAACTTGTATGCTGCCCCCTCTCCCTATGGCGACTCCGGGAAACTCACAACAACATAAAAGCATCTTTAAAACATTTAAACCCCATTTAAAATCCATCAAAACCCCAAACAACCACCCATCAGTAATAGGGACGATATATCTTAGAAAAGCCAATGGGTGGGAGCTACCCCCCTTCAGCCCCCCACACTTGCCCTGCCAGCCAGGTTTTGAGCCCTTTCCTGAAGGGCAGCAATTCCGTCTGCAGTCGTAATTCTACTGGCAGGAGGTTCCAAAGGGCTGGAGCAGACACGGAGAAGGACATGGTTTAATCTTTTAGCCACATAAAAGATTGACTATTTTATTATGGCACGACTCTTTTACTTATGTAGATCTGATCTATTCTGATGCATAGGTGAGGAATGTTTCTTTGCTCCTGGCCAACAAGATAGTGAGATATTTTCTTATAAGCTTAATGAAAGCTCAGTTCCTTTGTAAGAATGATTTTTGCACTAATTACATACATTGCACAAATTACACAAACCATGTAGCTAAACCAGGGATTTGCAACCTACAGCCCATGGGCTAAATCTGGCCTGCAGCACCAATTAATCCAGCCCATGGTGAGGCCAGCATCCTCGGAAGCACTGAAGCCCTGCTGAAAACACACCGGAAAACCATGGAAAACTATGGAAAATGCATCACCCTCACTCCCCATCACCATGGGATGTGATGGAAGAGATTTTTTTAAAAAAATAAAAACACCAAAAATGTGCTGAGAATGCACTCACCCCTGCCACCACCAGAAGGGGTGGAAGTGTCGGGAAGAACCATGGCTCTGGCCTACGCATTTGTCTGAGGGGGACATGGTACGGCCTGCAGCGCAAAAAGGTTGTGGACCCCTGAGCTAAACAGTGACTGTAGTTGTCTTGTTGCATGGATTTGCATCAGATGGATTGTCTGCATCTTTTTGATTAATCAAGCAGTCTTTGCTACACAAAGAGAAGAGATACTAGCCAGACACACTGCAGAATCTACAACAAAAACTTGCTTTCTATACTCTTGCAGAGGAAGGGAGAGATATCATGAGAATTTTAATGACCTTTCAACAGGCTACTTTGATGGAGAAAGATAGATAGTCCTTTGCAGAATTAGCAATTTAGTGAGATTTCCTCATCTCTCTCATGGCTGCAGAACACAGCTATGGAAAGAATGCTAAAGTACGCTGAATTTCTTCTGGGAGGCAAAACCTAGGGAATGTTTCACACTATGAAAATGAGATGTGACCATAGAGTAGGGGTGCCCCAACTATGGCCCAGGGGCTGGATTTGGCCCCCGATGCAAATTCATCTGGCCCCTGAAGCCCTCGTCGCTCCTGGAAGTGGAAATAAAATGTGCCCGTATGGGCCTGCTTTACTTCCGCTTCCAGGAGAGACAAGGGCTTTGGGGGCCAGACGAATTGGAATCAGGGGCCAGATTTGGCTCCTGGGCCATAGTGACCGCTCCCTGAACCACTTGACCGGCCTGTGGCCTGAAAAGTTTGGCCACCCCTGCCATAAAGTGTATTCTCAAAAATAATAAGCCTTTTCTACTGAAATGTTTCAAATCACTTTGCCACACCTTCTCTTCTTCCCCGTGGCCACCAGACATTTCCATTAGTGCAACACAAGGACAGGAAAAATATTTGATTATATTAAAGAGAGAAAAGACCATTTTCACTGTGACCACTTTGTGGCTTGTGTTTGTATCTGTATATGTCATATAAGCTCCAAAAAAAAAACCCTGCACACTGAATGCATATTGGGGAATAGGCATATGGAAAAGGCAGATAAAATCAAAGCTGTTCATCTCAGCAGTGCTCATAGTACGCAGACAGGAATAGCAGAAGGGCTGTGGTTTTAACATGCAAAGAAAAATACTGAATGGCAGGCAGAATTGTTGTAAAGAAATGCTCACAATGTGTAGGAAGAAATCAGAAAGCAAAAGGCATCTCCTTTCTGAGCTTTCCCTACCCCTGCTGCACAATGGCTGGGTTTGTGCTCAACATTGAATGTAAAGGGAAAATGAAAACTATTGAAGACATTGAGCATAAAATGCAAGCAAGGGCACTACAAGTAATAGTAATGGATGCTAGTATCATATACAAAGGTCTCCTAACCTCAGATTCTCTCAAGAAAAATATAGTGCCCTCTAGCCGAGGTTCTCTGTTTTATAGAGGTACAGACAGGTCAGGCAATTTCCCCTGAGTTAATCCTAGGGTATGAGAAAAGTATATTAGCATGAGACATTCTCCTGACCTGCCATGCCTCTTGTACAATAGGAATGCAAGGCCAGGCAGCTGCAGCAATAAATATTTCCCCACTGCCACCATCTTTTCCTCCTGCAAGAGAGAGATCAAGGAAAGAGTTAATAGGACTGGCATTCTTCTGCCAACAGGACCAGAGCTTCTCATTAATGAATTAATTTATGATGTGCAAAAGAAAACATAATGCTGGCCAGATTGCTGGAGTCCCACTTCTAAGAGACAGAGATACTGAATAAGGCCTTATTTGTTTGTTTGTTCATACCTGCCCAATTGATGGGCAACTGTAGAGTTAAAAAGGAATTTTGCTGTTTTTATTTTTAATGTCTTCTAACAGTTGAGGGAGGGTCAATTTCTATATTCTAATTCACACTGACTATTGTAATATCCTGACAAGGGATGGTCAGATCTGATGAGTCTTCTTTCAATAGTGTTTGTCCTTTCTCCCATCTCTGCATGCACCCCATACTCACTGCTTGCTTGTGTGTTTGTAAAAGAGAAAGAGAGGTGAAGGGAATGTTTTGTGGGTTTCAAGAGAATTTTTGCTATGGAAGCCTAGGAGATGGTTCCAAGTGAGTACATATGCTTACCTACAGCTTTGTTTTGCAGGGTGAACTGGCAGTGCCTGTTACTTGAGAAAATTACTATATGTGCATCAGTTCTGGAAAGTTCTGGCTTTTATAGCTTATGATTGGTTATTAGGTTACATCGGGGTAACTATAAGTCCCTGCCAGCTAACCTCAGCACTCCAGCTGTTCTTAGACTTTAGTTACCAGAAGCCCAAGTCAGTAAATCTGATCAGGTCTTCTGGGCATTGAAGTCCAAGCTGGACAGCTGGAGTGCCAGGATTCACCACCATGGCTATAGATCATCACTATAAACACAAAATTAAGCCCCCTGTCTTATATCCTCACTTTGCTTGTGTCTTTACTGTATCCTCTTGGAAGCTTCTTAGAAATGACCTCTGTGCAATTTTTGTTGTTGTGCATCTGGAACTTTTGCCTGGTGAAGCTGATTGTAGTACAGTATGTTAATATAGTTTAGGAAGTTACCTTCCTATTTCAATTTGTCTTTCTACTGTACTGTACAAATAATTTTCTCATAAATGGCATGTCTCTGTATGATTCTGATGAATGCCACTTTTGTTGTGATTTCTATTTTATCTCTCAAAAAATAATAATCAGGCAGCTTTATGCTTGGTGGTGAACATGCCGTCTGCTTTTTGAAGTGAAAGGACATTGGTTTTGCACACAGTTTCCACAAATTGTGGAGAAAATCAGACCAAAACAAGTACTCCTTGTTTCACCTTTTAGCAGCAGAAAATTTTATGTCTCACACTGTGAAAGATAGCCTGAATCAATGAGAATTATGAATTTGAAAGCATTTTTCATGATTCTAGGACAGTGGTGGCAAACCTATGGCATGTGTGCCAGATGTAGCATGCCCAGACCTTTCTGTTTGCATACACGCCATCACCCCAACACAGACTTTGCCCTGCCCTTCTGCCCAGCAGCCCAGTGGGTGAGCTTCCTCCTTCCTCTAGCACAGAGTTCGCCTGCCCCTCTGCCTAGCAGCCCAATGAGAGCACTTCCTCCCTGTTGAGTCCAGCACAAAGAAGTAATCTAACCAGCAGGATCTGGTTAACAACAGTGATTCTTTATTCAGCTCAAGAACCAGACTGGGGAATATGTACAGGGGTGGCCTCTATATATACTGTGATTTGACCATTACAAAACAAGATACATTTAGGTGGGCTTCCGGAGGACAAGCAAAGTTCAACATTTCCCACTTTGACAGTTATTTGAATTTTGCGCCTTTAGAAATGGTGCACATCTTGATTTTCCGCCTTGTCTTTTAAAATGGATTTAAGCTTTGGACACAACCCTCCCTCACCCCAGCACATAGTTTGCCCACCCCTCTGCCCAGCAGCCCAATGGGAGTGGTTCCTCCCTCCCTCCCTCCCTCATCACAGAGTTCACCCAGTCCCTCTTCCCAGCAGCCCAATGGGAGTGCTTCCTCCCTCCCCCAGCACAGAATTCTCCCCACCCCTCTATTTGGGCACTCGATCTCTAAAAGGTTCAACATCACTGCCCTAGGATTTGCCAACTTTATTTTCATTTGCAGAATGCACTGCAAGTCTTCAAAAGCATGATGTGGATCAAATAAATCTATTTTAAGCAAAATGAAGCAAAATTTGAGATGGTAAAGTCCTCACAACACATCCCTAATCCTGACTAGTTCAAAGTCCAAAAAAATTGAACTTTCAGCTGCAGTACCAAGTCATCTGATTACATTTTTAAACAACCTGCAAATTCAGTAGCTAGACCTCACAGTTACAGAATTCAAGCATAATGGACACATACATATAAAGTGTAAATTTTTCTTGGTGTGTATCTTCATGGTTGAGTTTGTGGCCATTTAATCCCCCCCCTTTAATTAATAATTGACAAAATGCCCCTGAGTTTGATTACTTTCTTTGAAGCCAGATGTGGCCCATGAGCTGCCACTGGCTTTCTCTCTCTCTAAGAAATTGTTTCCATCATGTTGAGTCACCAGAAGAACACAAAAGCCCCAGTAGTACATCAATAGAAAGGAACAATATATGCATAAGTCTGCTTAACCATTTTTTTTTATTTAGTTTAGACTCTAAAAACTGTCTCTATTGCACAGTCATTCTAAAAGTGTTGAAACTGAAGAGATTCCATTACTACTATGTTTGAAGGTTAGAATAGAATTGTACTGTATGGCACATTGCTTTTTTAATTAAGTGGTCTATGTGTATTTAAATTGGATGTCCCCTGGGCTAAGGCATATAGCTGGTGAAGCATCCTTATCCACAAGCATTAAACTTGCTGATGACCAAAATGATACAAAGGTCCTTTCTAGGACCACAAATGACAATAATTTCTACTACTATAGAGGGCATCTCTTCATCCATGAATGTAAATATGATGTCCTTAGTGTCCAAGAAAATAATGGAAGAACTGATTATCATTGACCAAAAGTTCCTGTGCCCAAGTGCCATTTTTGTAAGACCAGGTACTATGCTCATACCTGTCAACCCGTAGTACTTCCACACATGCGTGGAAGGGGTAAAACCCTTCCACGCATGCACAGAAAGCATTTCCCCCGCTGCCAAATTACAGGGTTTTGGCATCGGGGGCCAGGTTATGACGTCAATCGACGTCGAATTACAGGGTTTTCCCGGCCAAATCGGGGTGGTTGACAGGTATGACTATGCTGACTATACTAAAAAGGAAAACATAGAAATCTTGATGGTTGGACTGGTTGCATGTACAACATTGATTTATAATCCACTAGCAGGGGTTGCCAGGCTTCGCTTGGGTGAGGGGGAGGGCATGCAGGACATAAAAACATATGCCTTTGCTTTAGATATATAGATTTTGTTTTAAGAAGCTGTCTAATATGGAAAATCAAAACACTTACTTTCTACTTTGAGGTTTCAACAGCCATAGCAATATCTTGGGCTATGAACAATGACAACAGCTCCATAAATCCCAATCACTGTGCCTTATATACACACTAATATGGTTCCACAAGTTAGGATGTTGTATGAATTCCGACTTTGTATGAGGCATGCAAAATCCTAGCTGCAATGCCTCATACAACGTCCGAATTATTTCCACTGATGCTTTGTTAATGTCGTTCCCTTGGTTGTGAACGGGGAAGGGGGTGCTAGAGGCTGGCCCCAGCTGTAAGGCAGCCGGTGTGGCCCATAAGAACACCTGCCATGCCGAAGTCTGGCCCCCACCTCCCCGCTCTCACCAGGGGAAGCGACCCTTGGGAGCGAGGCTGGCCCCAGTTGTAAGGTGGCCGGCGTGGCCCATAAGAACACCTGCCATGCCGGAGTCTGGCCCCCACCTCCCCGCTCTCACCAGGGGAAGTGACCCTTGGGAGCGAGACTGGCCCCAGCTGTGAGGTGGCCGGCGTGAGCAAGAGAAGCGACTGTGGGGGAATCCCCCAAAATATCCAGCGCCGGCCACCGACTCACCCTTGGTCCGCTGCTTGTTCTTGCCTCCCATGGCTGCCACCCACCGATGGAGCCAAGCGGCCCTGACCTCCCTCGCCCAGTGGCGCACAGGAGAGGAGGAATGGGACGAGGAGGAGGAGGAATGGCGCTTCTGGGCTGGAAGGAAGTTGGTGAACTAAGGGGCGGCAGCGGGAGACCCGACCAGTCTCCTCCTCTTCAGGCATGATGACAGCAGCGCCGCCCCACTTGAGAGGAGCGGTCCCTGGGAAGAGCCCCAAGGAAAGGCCGTGGCTGGCCGGCCTGCTAAGCAGCGCTTGCTTTCTCTCTCTCTCTCCCTTGGTGAGAGCAGGGACCACTTTGGTGAGAAGGTAACAGTGTTCTGTGCACTCCAGTGTCTAGTCATGCCTGCCACATGACCACAGAAACGTCTGCAAAAGCCTCCTCGCTCTGAAGTGGCTCCGTGAAACACCGAGACCTGTTCCACACAATTCCCTTCAATAATAAGTGGCTGGATGTTCAATTTGTATTTTCTAAAGTCCACAATGATCTCTTTTGTCTTTTATACATTGAGGAATAAATTGTTTTCCCTACACCACTCCGTCAGCATCTCAGCCTCCTTCCTGTAAGCTGACTCCCCCTCCCCAGCAGTAATCAGACCCACCACCATTGTGTCATCTGCAAACTTGATGATCTTATTGCTGGGGTAACTGGGAACACAATCATATGTGTAAAGCGTGTACAGAAGCGGGCTCAACACACACCACTGCGGCGTCCCTGTACTTATACTGAGATCCGCAGAAACATGAGAGCCCATCCTGACCCGTTGGGAATGATCTGATAGAAAATTTAGTATCCACCTGCATAAGCATGGCAGAAGCCCCAGATCTAATAATTTGGGCACCAATCTATGCGGAAGAATAGTATTAAAAGCAGAACTAAAATCTACAAATAACAGTCTCGCATAAGTCCCTTGTTTCTCCAAATGGGTCAGAACAGCATGTAGGGCCGTAGCCACAGCATCCTCCGTGGATCTCTTTCTCTTATATGCAAATTGACAAGGGTCAAGTCCAACTGGTAAACAAGCCATAATACGGTTCCGCACCAACTTTTCAAAGCATTTAATTATGACAGGTGTAAGCGCCACAGGGCGGAAGTCATTCAGACTATCTATGTTAGGTTTTTTAGACAGAGGTATAATAGTAGAGGATTTCAGACAAGGTGGGACAGTGGCTTGGGCCAAAGACCGATTAAAAATCTTCATAAAAGTTTCTGCCAGCTGTTCTGAGCAGTCTCTCAGTGCCCTACTAGCCACTCCATCAGGACCCATAGACTTGCTCGCATTTATTCCTTTTAATATTCACCTCACTTCTCCCTCTTCCACCCTGGCAACATTCCCTAAAGGGAGTAATGACGATGACTCTGGCAACACTGCTGTATCCACCGCTGGTGTCACCTCAAATCGGGCGAAGAAGGTATTCAGCTCCTCCACCAGAGAAGCACTGCTCTCTACAGACAATGAATCAGTAAGGTGCTGGATCCCCTGCCACACTTGCCTGGTGTCGTGACTACTCAGGTGATCTTCAATTTTCCCTCTATACACAGCTTTTGCCTTCCTTATACCCCTCTTCAGGTTCACCCTTTGTATACTATACAATACCCGGTCTCCACTTTTAAAAGCAAAGTTTCTGGCCTTCAACAGCCTCTGAACTTCACTCGTCATCCAGGGCTTCCTGTTCGGATACATCTTTACATGCTTTTCCCTGGTGACGTTGGCTGTGCAGAATCTAATATAATCCAGGACCGTTGATATGTAGGTCTCCAGATCTTGATGGTCAAATGCATTCCAATTGGTCTCCTGGAAACAGTCCTGCAGCTGTTGAGAGGCTCCCTCAGGCCACACAGTAACAGTCCGTGTTTGTATTGGGACTTGTTTCCTAAGGGGTGTGTATGCTGGTGTCAAAAGCAGGGACACATGATCTGACCTGCCAAGGTGTGCCAAGGGCTTAACCTCATATGCCCGTTTAATGTTTGTATACACCTTGTCAAGAGTATTCTCCCCCCCTAGTTGCACATTTAATGTGCTGATGAAATTTTGGGAATACTGCCTTCAAGTCTGTATGATTGAAGTCTCCTGCAATGATCAGCATGGCCTCTGGGTATTTGCTCAGTTTAGTATTGATGTTTCCATACAAAATATCCATGGCCATGCATGCATTTGCAGTTGGTGCCACATACACCACCATTAATACTACTGCTGTAAATTCCCAGAGGAGATCAAAAGGTATACATTTAATCATTAAAAACTCTACCTCCGGGGAACAGTGGCTATCCAAGCTGACAGAGTCTGTGCACCAGTTGTAATTTACAAAGATACACACTCCCCCACCTTGTTTCTTGCCAGAATCCTTTGTCCTGTCCAACCGGTGTGTAGCATAGCCTTGCAATTCAATAGCTGTGTTGGGAATGAAAGAGTTAAGCCATGTCTCTGTGAGTAGCAATGCACAGCAATCCCGAAAGTCTCCCTCAGCTCCAACACGCAGCCTCCACTTGTCAAGTTTGTTCACCAAAGACCTCACATTGGAATAGAAAATACTTGGGAGAGGTAATTTATAGTGTTGTTTTCTTATCTTTGCCCTCGTGTTCACATGGCCATTTCCTCTACAGCCTCTTTTTTGTCTTCGCTCTCTCCTCCTCCTCCTCCTCCAGATCTGGTGATTTATGATTTCTGGAATCTTGCAAGCCCACAGTTTTTCACACATAACACAGTCTCCACTTCTGCTTCTATAAAACAACAATTCCTGATGGCTATAAATAACCCTACTTAACTGACACTGTCTCAAAAGTAAGGAGCTCTCAGCAGTAGCATCTGAACGCACCACCATCTTTTCAAGTAACCTTGGCTTGCTGGGATGGCCATGTGATCTAGTCATGCCTGCCACATGTCCATGAAAACCTCTGCAAACACAGACACTGGCTCTTTGATTGTAAATGGAGATGAGCACTGCACCCTAGAGTCAGATACGACTGACTTTTGAGCAAGGGAGACCTTTACTAACCACAGCAAATTTGAATACCAAACAGAGATCTTCTGTTATCAGGTAAAGGTTGCCCTTGCTCAAAAGCCAGTCATATCCGACTCTAGAGTTCTGTACACACCCCTGTTTACAACCAAAGAGCCAGTGGAATTGATCCAGAAAAGCTGGCATTAAAATACAGCAGTTGGTACATTGTCTTTTTGTTTTGTTTACTCTCTGATATGCTTGCACAGAATAAAACTTTTTAAATGGTAGCATGTGTTTCAAGCATATCAGAGTAAACAAAACAAAAATAAACCCTTAGCCTGCACCAGACCCTCCCCCCCCCACACAGATCTTCTGTTATAAGGTAAAGGTTGCCCTTGCTCGAAAGCCAGTCGTATCCAACTCTAGAGTTCAGTACTCATCTCTGTTTACAGCCAAAGAGCCAGTGGAATTGATCCAGAAAAGCTCATATTAAAATACAGCAGTTAGTACGTTGTCTTTTTGTTTTGTTTACTCTCTGATATGCTTGCACAGAATAAAACTTTTTAAATAATAGCATGTATTTCAAGCATATCAGAGTAAATGAAACAATAAAAAAATAACCCTTAGCCTGCACCAGGCCCTCCCCCCCACACACACATAGAGTGCAAAATAAGCAAAACAAAAAGACTTACCAAGAAGGGGCAAGCGGCGCATCAGGCTGTGTGACTCAGTCTTCCTCCTCATTGTGGGACCCGGGGGGGGGGGAGTGGAGGCAGCAATGCCCAAGTGGTGGAAGCATCATCGTTTGGAAGCAGCCAGGTTGGGCAGCTGAGCTAAGTCTTCCTCCTTGCCCTGGGACCATTGGAAGGGGGGAGCGGAAGCAGCAATGCCCAAGCAGAGACTGCCAACTTCCTCCCCATCCCCACCCCCCGCCCCAGGCCAGCGCTGTTGGGTGGTCACAGTTTTCTCTTCTTCTCCTCCCTGGGTTGTGGGAGGGGGAGAGGCGGCAGGAGCCTCTTCCTCCCCTCTGCCCCAGGCCAGCCATTGGGCGGTTGTGGCACCTCTCCACCACCATGCTGTCAGCAGCAGAGTTGAGGGCCAGGCCTACTGAAGCGTAGTGGCGGCAGAGAGGTAGAGAAGGAGGCCTCATGGCTAAGGCTCTCAGTGGTCTCACCAGCAGCCTTGTGCCAGAGGCCCTTTACAGCCCCTCCTCATCAGAGACGGGGCGTCGTCGGGTAGAGCCATGGCCGGAGCAGTGGAGGAGGTGAGCAGCAGAGGAGCTTCAGCATCGGGCAGGCAGACAAAGGAACCAGAAGTGGCAGTGGTGGGTTTGAATCCGGGCCATGCTACTGCCATGCTTGCCTTACCCCCGACCCGGGGGGTGTGTGTAAGAGACTCCAGCCACCTCTCCCCCCAACCCCGACCAAGGGAGAAGAGGAACAGAAAACCACGACTGCCCGACGGCTGGCCTGGAGTGGGGGGGAGGGGAGGAAGAGGCTCCTGCCACCTCTCCCACCACCACCCCGACCAAGGGAGGAGAGGAAGAGAAAACCGCGACCACCCAACATGGCTGGCCTGGGCAGGGGGGGAGACACTCCTGCAACCTCTCCTCTACCCCCCATGGTCCCAGGGAGGAGAGGAAGAGGGAACCACGACTGCCCAACACGGCTGGAGGCCTGCCCAATACCTCCACTCTGCTGCCTCCTCCAAGCTCAAAGCAGGAAATTGCGGCTTGGCGCGCATGCACAAGTGGGTAAGTGGGTGTGGCCACTAGAAATTTTTACTAACCCACCCACCCCGGCGCGGGCCATGGCAGACTGGTAGTTGCCCACCACTGAGTAAATGCACCCACTTCTGCATTTACGACAGCTGTGGGTGTATTTACAGCTGACATAACAGGTTTATGCATGCATGTTTTATGGCTGTCGTAAATGTGTCTGGTTCCATTTCCAGGTGCGGCGGCGATGGCAGGCCAGATGGAATAGCACCACAGGCCAGGTCTGTCCCACAGGCTGTAAGTTGGGAATGCCTAAACTAAAGGAAACTATAAGAAGAGGTAGGAATGGCAAAGCAACAAAACTCAATAATATTTGGTCTGAACAAATTTAAAAGTTTGGGCATGGTACAAAGGAATGGCTCCTTCAGTTCTTCAATAACAGATGGATAAGCAAAAATAATAATAATCCTAAAAATATAACATTTGTTAAAGAGGTAGTTGTGTTAGTCTGTGCAAGCATTTCTGAGAGTAAATAAAACAACAACAAAAAAACTAAATATTAATTGTTGTATTTTACTGTTAGCTGTTCTGGATCAAGTCCACTTCGTCAATATGGTGGAAGATAAAAATATACTGAAACCAAGTAAAGTCTCATCATATTCCAAAAGCTATAGGCTGATCTCTTTACTATGCAAATATACAACATGTTTGTACAAATAACATTAAAACCTCTAGCCTCCAAATTCTAATTCTAGAACAGGCAGGCATTAGACTTTGGAAAAGCTGCATGGCTCAAATCTTAATATAACTCAGCATATAGAAGACAGTTTTGAAACTCATAAAATAACTGAAGCAGCATTTGTTGATCCCAAAGCAGCATATCAATTGCTTCTCTAAAAGCATTACCACTTTACTAAAGATCACAGACTAACCAACATTGTTTTTGTTCTACTTTAAATATGACTATTTGTTGAATATCAAGGAAGGCACAGTTGCTGGAGAAATCAAAGGATTGCCCCCAACAGGGTAGAGGTCTGGTCACTGTTACTTTTTTAAAAATTAATTTTAAACAATAATACAACAAAAAAAGTATAACAACAATAATACATAAGAAATACACACCTTACATACAAAATATAACTAATTATTTACTAATACATTGTAATAACTAAGATATAAAAAAGAAAAAAACAAATATAAAAATAAAATAGAATGTCCTAAGAATTGTCTCATTATAATTTAGTAGTGTATCACATTCTTCTTCACATCTTTAATTGTTGATTATGCTCTCATAATATAATTTTTAATACATATTTCAGTTATATAATTGTCATTATATTCTTATTCTAATTTTTTATATTCTTATAATTACAATATACAAATTCAAATTCAGTTCTTAATCTCCAAAGTTTGATATATCTACTAAATCATACCTCAGAATCCTTATTACCATACAAAAACTAAAAGACTAAACATTTTACAAAAAATAACCACCCAGTGCTTTATACAATGCCCTGGAGAGCACGGAGTATCTCATTGGTTTTCATTCCCAAAAACTCCTTTGACCAAGTACAGGTCTATTTGCTTCCTCCCCCTTCAATGAGTAATCCACAAATGCTTGCCAAACATTCCAAAATCTGTTTTCTTTAACAATACCCTTTTTCTTATTTATCTCCCATGTTAACTTATCATTCAATGCTAAATTCCACATTTCCTTGTACCATTCTTCAATTTTTATAATCATATCATTTTTCCAATTTCTAGCAGTACACTGTCTACCCATTGTCAACATTATCTCTAATAACTCTTTTTTATCCTTATTTAAATTTATACTTTCCACATCAGTTAACAAAACGGTACTTGACCCCAATTTAATTTTCATATCCATAATTTCACCTATCTCTTTCTCAATTTTCCCAATCTGCAGGCCCGTATCCAGTCTTTCAACAGGAAAACTTCATTTCTATAAACTACTTCTTTTATACTTTTATTTATTTTTATTGGAAAATTTCCAATATCCTCTATTTCAATGATAGGAGAAATATCCGGAGCCAATTCCTTCTTCACTTTTTTTCCATATTACCAATATTGTCTTCATCATTTTATTTTTAATAACAATTTTTTCCGTATTACCACCCAAGAAGACCATTTTTCCTATTTTATTAAGATTTCTTCCCAAATTACCTTTTCCCTAGCCAAGATCTTTACGATATTCTTAATTTGGAAGGCTCGATAGTAATTCCTCAAATTTGGCATTCCTAATCTTCCTTCCTTCTGAGATAAGTACCATTTTTTAAAACATAATCTAGGTTTCTTTCCACCATTACAAAAATTATCATTTTTTGAAATTCCTTAATTTCATTATCCTTCAATAGAATCGGAAGAGCATCAAATAAAAAATTAATTCTCGGTAGTAACATCACTTTACATAATGCTATCCTTCCAAACCAAGACAACTTCAACTTTTGATACCGCTGTATTTTATCCTTAATTTCTGTTTTCAATTTTCCATAATTCAATTTCTTAAGCTCTTCAAATTTATTTGAAATGTTTATCCCCAAATATTTCAAATTGTCCTTAAATTGCAAATTGCCCTTACCTTTTATTTGTTGTTGTTCTTCCTTGCTTATGTTACACAAAATCATTTCCGACTTATCCCAGTTTATTCTCAAACCTGTTATATCTTCAAATTCCATTAACAATTCTTTTATTCTGCCTAACGTCTTTATGGGATGTTTTGTTATTATCAAGGTATCATCTGCATATAAGCTTATCTTGTTTCCTAATACCCTTTCAATTTCTTTATCCTCTTTTATGGCCTTTGCCAACAACTCCATTGCCATAATAAACAATATTGGCGATAGTGGGACTGTCTTGTTCTGGCTTCTAATTTCACTTCTGTAATCTCATCACTTACTCTAACAATAGCTGTTCCATGTTGATATAATTGTTCAATTGTTCTTCTAAATTTATCTCCAAATCCATAACATTTGACTATCTCATTAATTGTCACCCATTGTAAAGAGTCAAATACCATAAAAATATCCAAAAATAATCCAACTTTTTCCTTTGTTTGTCCTACCATATCAATTAATCTAATACTCTTCTTGTCAAATCTGCCATATGTCTTCCCTTCAAAAAACCCACTTGATCTTCATTTATATAGCTCACCATAAAATTATTCAATCTATTTGCCAATATCGCTGTAAAGATCTTGGCGTCTTGGTTTATCAAAGAAATGGGTCTATAAGATTCCACTTTTTCTGGATCTTTTCCAGGTTTTGGTAATAAGACAATTATGGATCTATACCATGAAGTCAGAATTTGCCCTCCTTCCAATATATAATTGTATAATTTTACCAATTTTGGCACCACTAATTCTTTAAATTCCTTATAAAATTCAGCTGATAACCCATCTCCCCCTGGGGCTTTAACTGACTTCAAGTTGGCTATTACTTCTTTTAGTTATTTCTCTGTTATTTGCTCTTCCATTCTATTTCTATGTTCCTGCTTTAACTTATTTTCTATTTGTTTCTCCAATTGAGCTTTTAGCTTCATCACATTTATACTCTCTTTAGCATACAAATCCTGATAAAAGTATTTGACAATTTTGCATTTATCTCCAATCTTATGACATCTTGTTCCATCCTTATTAATTAAAATTCCAATTTTCCTTTTTTCTCTCTTTTCTTTGGCTGCTCTTGCTAACAATTTTGAATTCTTATTACTATATTCAAAATATTCCCTTTTAAAATAAATCAGGTCTCTTTTTACCTTTTCTATATCTTTACCTGCCAATTCAGTCTTTAATCTTTGCATCTTTTCAAAAACCTTCTTATATTTTGTTTTTATATGCTCTTCTTGTAACCATTTTATCTCATTTTCAACTTTATCTTGCGACTCTTTATCTTGCTTATTTTTAATACTGGCCAGTTTTTATACTCTCCCCTCTGAAAACCGACTTCATGGCATTCCACACCATATTATAAATCACCTCATCCGTGTTATTCCAATACCAACTTTCCTTCCAATTCTCAATTATTTGTTCTTTGCACTTTTGATTTTCAAAAAGTTTGGGATCATATCTCTAGTTCTTTGTCATTTTCCTTGTACCCTCTATCCTTAGGTCTGCCAACACTTTCGCGTGATCAGACTCTTTAAAAATTCCCACTTCTATCTCATCTATATTTCTAATCATGTTTTCTGTTACTAATATGTAATCTATTCTGGAATATGAGTTGTGCACCTGCGAGAAAAAAGTATAAACCCTTTCTGACCCTTTGAGTTCCCTCCATATATCCTTTAATCCTAGAGATATCATCCATTTGTCCAAAATCTGCTTTTTAATATCTTTTCTACCTCTTACTATATTTGTACAATCTAAATTGAACCTTATTAGATTGAAATCTCCAGTCACGATCATTTATTTTTTCTTTTGCCAAAATATCATAAATTTTACCCAAAAACTCACCCTGATGATCGCTTGGTGCATATATATTCATTAAAATTACTTCCTCATCATCAATCTTCCCTTTTACTACTAAATATCTACGTTCCGGGTCGGAAATACTACTTATCATTTCAAAACCCAACCTAGTTGAAATCAGAATTGCCACCCCTCTTGCTTTTGAAACCATAAGATTTTTCATAACATTGCATCCATCCTAAAAAAAATTTATTTGTATCCTGAGATTTTTGATGAATTTCCTGTAGAAAGACTACGTCCAGCCTATCTTTTCTCAAAGCTGATTTAATTCTTTTCCTCTTAACTTGAGACCCTGTACTTTTCACATTCCACGTTAATACTTTAATATTTCTCATATTTTAATCAACCACCATCTTCTATAACCTCCGATTTCTCCAATGGGTGTGCTTCCCTCTACCACACAATAACTATACCTACATCTAAAACAAATAACATTCATTTCTACCCCCCTTTCCTTCAAAAAAGTTGCCTTCATCACCCAAAGAGGGGAGGGGGGTTAACGTGGAAAATGTGCCAACTATCAGATGCTCTAGCACTATTCTTTCTTTATTCATAAAACAAAATACTTTCATAGAATTTCATACAGACATTTCTCTCCCCTGTATCAACTTATCCTGCATTTTCTCCTCTAAACACTAATTCACCCTTCATCAGCTACCTGCTCTAATTTTGAATCTGAATCTATCCCTCCTGTGGCACCCCCTCTTCTGCACCTCTGAATCCTTCCAGATTCTAACAAAGCTTTCCTCAATCCAAGCCAGTCTCTTGAGGCCACCTTTACCAGACTGACTGAACACAAGTATTCCAAAGCATCAATTTCTGCATCAATTGTGTGCATTTTCTTTTCATAAAAAAACGTAGTTGTTGTGGAAATCTCCAATTATATTTTACCCCACTTTCCAACAAAAGTTTTGTTGCTGGTTTCATCTTGAAATGCCAAACACGTTCATTAACTGAAATGTCATTGTATACTTCAACATCATTAACATCAATTTTTAAAACGCCAGAACCAGCTTGTTTTATGAAAGCCATCCCCTTTAACTTATCTCCCCAGTTTGCAAACTTAACCAAAACATTTCTTTGAACACTTTTCCCCCTCCTCGCACCCAGTCTATAAACATTTGCAATATCTTCATTAACAAACTCTTTCCCCATTTTCAAATTATTCAACCAATCAATTATTCTATCCTTCAGCTGGTCTGGCGTTTTTTCGAGAAGATTATGTATTCTGTTTTCTCATCATCTCTTCCAGCATATCTATCCTTTTCTCCTGCATGTCTACTTTCCTTTTAGTTTCCTTTTCCTCCTCATACAACCCTTTCATATCACCCTGCATCAATTTCATATCTTTTTGCATCGACTCTACACTTGTATCCATCCTTTGAAAATTAAAATCAACCTTTTTAGAAAAATCAGTAAACATTGCAACCAATTTATCTTGTTTTCCCATAATTTCATCTTTATCTTTTACCCTTATTTCTTTGAATTCTCGAAATCCCTTCACATTCGCCTCCTCCATCCTCTCAAATTTCTTAAACAATTTACCCAACTCAACCAATATTTGCGTTTGGTCCATTAGTACAGGTTCGGGCGATGATGTTGTTGTGGGTACATCTTCAGCTACTGGTTTATCTTTCTTCTTAGGCCTCACCACTTCTTCCTCTTTTCCCTTTCCTTTTCCAATTTTTTCCATTGTAACTTCAAATAATAATCTCAATGCAGTCACACCTTTAATTTCAACAAGTCCATCTTCTTGATCAAGTTCCAGATTCTATTAGTTATATGACCTCTTTCAAATATTTGGCTGAGCAAAACCACAGACTTTCAGTACTTGTAATCCAAATGCGTATCAGGCTGTTCTACACACTTTGTAATCCAACTGTGCAAACCCACTTCTTTATTATGATCCAATAACCAAATTGTATCCAATACCCAAATCTTGAGTGAAGAGCCTCTCGTATTTGTATATCCACAATCCCAATAAAAAAGAAAAAGGATTCCCCTTCACAGTGAGAGAAACGAGATTAGAACCATTTAATTTAATTTAATTTCATGTTTAATGTATATCCCACTTTACTCTACCCAGTGGGTGACTCAAAGCGGTTTACACAGTGTGTGTGTGTGTTTTATATATATATATATATATATATATATATATATATATATATATATATATATATATATATATATATATATATATATATATATATATATATATATATATATATATATATATATATATATATATATATATATATATATATATATATATATATATATATATATATATATATATATATATAGAGAGAGAGAGAGAGAGAGAGAGAGAGAGAGAGAGAGAGAGATTAGTCTCTTTTAAGCAAGGAAGCCAAATTAAAATTGAGAACGAAGAGTTTATTCTGTAATTATAATCCAAGCCGCCCTTCACCAGGTCTGTACAAAACCAAAATCCCATTTATATTCTATTCCTTTCTCCTTCTCCTTTTATTTCTCCTTATTTCTCTCTTCTCACTTTTTTCCTAATTCACTCATCCTTCTTCCACGACCAACTCCAACCCTCCGTTCTTTCCCATTTAACTCTCAAATCTTCTTTCCAAACTATTTTTAGTTTCGATCTTTGCTTTACCCGCTGCCATTACCCATGATCTTCTTCCCTCCTCCTTCTTCTTCCCAACCTTTACATCTGCCATTCTCCCAACTTACTTTCGCTTCAAATCTCCTCTTTCCACAGCGTCCACAGCCTCTTTCATTGCCATTGCGATTATTTAATTTAATTCCAGTTCAAAAACTTAAAATCTAAAGCCTGGCTCCACTTTTGTTCTGAGGGTCCCGCCCGGCCTCGTAGCAGCTCATTCGGCCCAGCTTACACTGAGTCTTACTTACTGCCCGATCTCCGAGCTCCAACCCCGATCTCACTCAGATCAATGCAAAATAAATCCCAGGACTTCGGAATATTTCTTTAGGCTTCCATTCTGATGCTTATCCAGTTATAATCTCATTGGGACCACATTAAGCAGTGCGAGCTGATCAAAACCCATCTTACTCCGGCACCATCTTTAGCCACACACTCTCACTGTTACTTTTAACATTTACACATATGATCAACCACATATTCTCATATGGCATGGCACTCACACCTGTAATCATGAAGTGTTTTGAAAAGCTGGTACGAAATTATGTTATCGCTTGCCTACTAGAGGGACTGGATGCATTCCAATTTGCCTATAAAATGAAAAGATCAGTAGAGGATGCTGTGGTGATTGCCCTTCATGCTGTTCTTGCACATTTGGAGCAGCGGAGGGGTTATGCCAGATTGTTCTTTATGGATTTCAGCTCGGCATTCAACACCATTCTACCGCAGTGTTTGATATCTAAGTTGAGAGATCTGGGGTTCTCGCCATCACTTTGTGGGTGGATATTGGATTTTTCTGTCAGAACGCTCCCAGAAGGTCCGGTTGGGACCTTATACCTCTAATATGCTTAGTACAAATACAGGAACACCAAAGGAATGTGTGCTTAGCCCATTCCTTTATATTCTCTATACGTTTGACTGTGTCTTTGTCCACCCTAGCAATAGGATTGTCAAATTTGCAGATGACACAACTGTGATCAGGCTCATCTCTGATAAGGAGGGCGAGACGGCCTATAGAGATGAGGTGGAGCAGTTGACAAAGTGGTGTAGAACCAATAATCTGCTCCTCAACATAAAGAAAACAAAGGAGCTTGTGGTGGATTTTAGGAGACAGAGAACCAATGTCCAGCCACTTTTGATTAACGGAACCTGTGTGGAGAGGGTAGCAATGTTCAGATTTCTGGGCATTGAAATACAGGAGGATCTGTCCTGGAGTGCCAACACAAGGGGGCTTGCGAAGAAGGCGCAGCAGAGACTGTATTTTTTGAGAACTCTAAGCAAAAACCATCTTCCACAAAAGCTGCTGCTTGCCTTCTATCGCTGCACTATTGAGAAAGTGCTCACTTATGGCTTATGTGTGTGGTATGGGAGTAGTACTCATCGGGATAGGATAATGTTGCACAGAATTATTAAAACAGCAGAGAGTATCATCGGCTGTCCACTCTCCACTTTAGAACAAATTTACACTATCAAGTGCCACAGAAAAGCATTAGATATAGTAGGAGACCCTTCGCATCCTGGCCACTGCTTCTTTGAGCTTCTGCCATCGGGACGGAGATATAGAACAATGAAGGTAAAAACAAGCCGTCTCAAGAGCAGTTTCTTTTCCAGAGCAATTTTGGCCTTAAATGGAAATTTTGGACTCTGAAGTCATCTTATCTTTTTAAATTTTTTTAAAAAAATTAGATTTTTAATTTTTAGGATTTTAGAATTTTGAAATTTTAACATTTTGAAATTTTGAAATTTTAATGTTTTGAAGTTTTGAAGTTTTAAATTTTTAAAATTGTACTGTATGGTATTATCTTAATTGGTGTTTCTGTAGCTGTTTTAAATTAAGGGGTATGCCTTATTCAAGTTGATATATAGCAACTGATAAATTTCATTGTTCCCGCAAGGGGACAATGACAATAAAGATTTATCTATCATACTCCTAAAGTTTAATCTTTTATGATGGTCTTTTCGTGAAGGTCTAGGGAAGGGATTCTCAACCTGAGGCCTGCAGGCTGGATGCGGCCCGGCTATGGGGAGAATGGAAAGGGGAAATCTCTTTCCTCTCTTTATGTGCCATTCTGCCCAGTTTGGACACTGTTGCTTCATAGGAAAGTGAATGAAGAGATTAAGAGAGAGGACTTTGTGGTACAGTGAAGGGTTTAATGTTGGTCATGAATTCTTCTTCTGTTTTGGTTCTCATCCAAGCCATAGAAGAATGAGAAAAGAACTTAATTTGAGGCAGGTTTCTAAGGTCTTTGATGTTCTTACCTGAACCTATCTCTGAGGATATTGTCGGTATATCTAGTGCAATGTCAGCCAGTTGATTTTTGCATGTATCATAATGAAGCCAGTAACACACTCTTACATCTAATCCTCTGTTGCTGTTCACTGATTTCATCTCCTGTTTTCTGTTTATCTTTCTCCCCATGACAGTGATATTATAAGTGTTTATCTTGAATATAAAAGGCCCTAGTGTGTCTTTAGATAATACTGTCTAAGCTTTCCAAATGCTTCAAGGTCTACTGCAGTACATTTTTATCTTAGACTCCTTACTTTCAACAAATATATATCATCTATGCACACGTATCTCACGGTATCACTAGCTGCTGGGATGTAGACCTCAAGGAAATAGCTCTATCCTTGGAACTGGATTAATCCTGGAAAAGCTAACAGCAAAGAGAAAGGCATGTAGAGATAGGAAGCAAGGAAGAGTGATTGGCTATGTATTGGGTCCTACTTGGTTCAACATCCTAAAGGACTTCAGCACCAAAACACACATGAAGTCCAAGGGTAGGAACCTCTTTGTTTTATAATATTTATAAGATTGTCCTGTGCACATATTTGTTCTTTATTGCTCTTTGTGAAAGTTAGGTTTTACCACATACCTCGCCTCATTACTTTCTAAAAAGTGATTACCAACCTGCATAACTACATGTTGAAGAATGCTTAGAGCACAACATCCCATAGACGGTTCTGCTTCACATTCCCAAACCTCAAGAATTCCATGACCCCACTGACAGATATGATTGTTCCACCAGCACAGAAGGTAAGCTATCAATACTTCAGTACTAGGTAATGCACTAGGTAATGTGGCTGCACACAAAGCATAACGTTCTTCTTATGCACCACTTACTACTGGAAAACAGGGTATGTGTCTGTGCTGGGTCCCATGTCAAAAAGGTATGATAGGTGGCTGAATTCAAGGAAAGTCGTAGGTTCATCTAAAAACATATAAGAGGAATTATTGTGGGAGTTGTCAAAACAAGGTAAAACAAAGGATGCAGCAGGACTTCTGGACTAATATCTGGGCTGCTAGTTCTATGTTTCAAAAGACAGGCTTATTGAAATAAATGAATGAAGATCTCAGAAATGCATGATTTGTAATCTGATTGGCTTCTCATTTATAATGTTGAGATGAGGTTCCCAGATAGGTGTCCTTTCTCAGAAACAAAGAGGTACCAAAAAGAATGTCCTAATTGCATGCCATCTACTGACTGAAGTTGAAGTGAGGATGTGTTTCAACTGAGTCATATTTCCCTATAAGACTTTAGGCTGGCCACTGCTCAGTTACAATAATGGAACATATCTGCATTTCTTTGGCAGTGCCAAGCTTTGCTCACTACAGGACGGTGCCTCCTTTTGGTTAATCTGGGAAAGGACATACAGGCCATAAACTTCATAATAAAGGATGATAGCTAAGGGCTTTGTCATCTGGTCCTTCTTGCTTACATACTCTTTTTCAGACGAAAAGATATATTAGATGAAAGAGGAGTATGTGCCTGTCACTTCTCCCAGCATTCCAGTGGGGTCATTATGTCCCAAGACAAATTTCATGGGCTTTGGGTCACTTTCCTTGGCTGCAACAGCTAATATTAAAAGTACAGTGGCTTTCCCCATAGTCCTCACACCCACAGTTTCAGAGGGCTGAGTTATAGTAATGAGACATTTGGGGACTTTTTGCCTGTTTGAGGTCTCACTTATCTGCTCCCCTAAATTCTGTAGTCCAGTCATTTCCTATGTCTGCTGCCAGATCCAGGTTGCAGGGATTGGGTCATACCTGTCAACCCGCGGCTCTGGAAAAAATGGGACCTGCACAGATTGCTTGTGCGCAGGTCACTTTCCACGCATGAGTGGAAGCTCTATGCCGCTTGCGCAGCCCCTACGCAAGCAGCATAGCGCTTCCGCGCATGCTGGAAGGGTTTTACACTTGTGTAGAACCTTTCCACGCATGCGTGGAAGCGCTCCACCACTTGCGTAGGAGCTGCACAAGCGGCATAGTGTTTCCTTGCATGCGTGGAAAGCGTTTCCCCCGCTGCCAAATTACGGGGTTGTGGCAGCGCGGGGCGGGTTATGACGTCAACTGGCATCAAATTACGGGGTAATCCTGGCCAAATCGGGATGGTTGACAGGTATGGATTGGGTCTTGTGAGTCTGTTAAAGGATTTTGGAGTTGAGGGCCTTCAGAGGTTTGCCCAGCTCAGATATAGTAATATGTGCTTTCATGACAGGTAGGAAAGGACTTGGGAATCCAAGTGGCACCCATCTTCCAGTTACTCCAGTGATTTAATGGTAGGCAGGGGGAGTTGGTCTATTAGTTGGTCTATTAGTCAGGAAGTGGGTAATTCTTGGAATTTGTTCTGTAGGCTGCAGTGAAACTTATTTAGTTGCAAGCAGTAAAGTTCTAGCTGTGATATATTCCCCTAAATCAATAATGTATACTGGCTTCCTGTTCCTCAATCCCTGTTGAGCTTCCTGCTTGAGTGATAAGCTTCAACCAAGGAGATTCCAAAACTGAATGAATTTTATAAATTGAACAACTAACTGTTGTACGCCACCTGAGTCGGGTTTTTACCTGAGTGGGCAGCATAAAAATTGAAATAAATAAATAAATAAAACTTCCAATTTCTCATCCCCCTAAAAGTTTAACAATGAACTAATGAATCTGCAGGTAATCATATGTACAACAGATCTAGGAAATTAAAACCTCTAATCAGGGAAAACTCAATGGTTCCCCTTACCTAGCTTTGCCTCCAGACAGCACCACTTCTACAGCAATCATAATCCTGTTGCGTGTGTGGGGAAAAATGATCTCTTTTTACTGAAGTAATCAGAAAAGCCACCACCAACTAGCATGGCCATTGGTCATGGTAGCTGAGAGATTCTGGGAGTTATAGATAAAAAAGAAACATTTTCAAAGTCTGAGGATAGTTCATGACTTCCAGAGGAAGCCAACAACAAACAGGAAATATCCTATCAAAAGAATGTAACTACTGCTATAGACCAGCAAACTAGATTTTACAGGAACATGGGGAATGACAGAGGTGAACCAGCTCACAAATCTGGATGTCACAGATTAGAAGCACTAAAATGGTGTGTCCTAATTTTACTCTTCCAAATGTGGCATCATTTCTATAATATCTGAAAAGTGAGAGTAGAAGTCAACCCTGAGGCTTTTCTCAGAGTTTACAGCACTTCTTCCATCTGAAGGACAATCTATTATATAAGCAGTGACAAGACTGCAATTGTATTTTCACTCCTTCTGTAATTTTAAAGATGTCAGGGACATCACAGTCCCTTTTATTATGACTTAAATACCTCACACCTTTTAGTAGCAAGCATTTTTAAAAAGCTAATCAGAACATTGAACCTGCAAGGTCTTTTTATCCTACTGAGATCTAGATGAACAATAGAAAGGGGGAAAAGTTGAAATCTTGTCAAAATTCCAATTCCTTTCGGTTACTTGCTTTACAAGTATTTATCTGAACATAAACAGAATTGTAAATTGATTCCTTTCAAAAATAAGATGGATAAACTGTAAGGAAGGCCTTAAAAACATGGCTATGCCAGCAGATGTGGGGTATAACTGGTACCACAACCCAGTCCTGCTGGCTTATTTAGCCCTGCCTGGGGATCTTCTTTATTCCTGCCTGGGTGTCCTTCTTTTTAAGGGGATTGGGGAGGCTTTATGGACATTTTTTTGATAGTTTTATAGCATTTGGTTTTAATTAGTATTGGGTATGGGTTTTAACTGATGTTGTGAGCAGCCTTGGGTCGCTAGGGCAAAAAAGGCATTTATATATATCCAATAAATAAATAAATAAATAAATAAATAAATAAATAAATAAATAAATAAATAAATAAATTATAAGCATTCAATAGATTAAAGAGTGGTTAACCACAACAGCAGGCAATAGGTGCCTGGAAAACAACTTCTAAATAGTTGCCGTAGATGTAGGGTAAGAGGAAATAAAAAGGTAGAACACAGCCGATAAAATGTTTTACATATTGGTTGTGGTTGGTCACTATTTTCAGAGAGCAACTGAGTCATATTCCTGTGAGGTACAGGGTCTCAGCTTATTTTTGCAATTCTCATTTATAGGGGAATACCTTGGAGATCTTAGATTCGTTATTCACTAAGGAGTCCGTGCATTGATAGATGTCTCCATGACGACATTCAGCACATGGAAATGGACCTGAGAAAGCAAGTCCATTTGTGTGCTTGTTTTTTGTTTGGTTTTGCCATTTGGATATTACATCAGCTAAGATGTAATATCTGCAGTGACTCAAGTGGCTAAGATGCTGACTGGGAGGCAGAAGGTCAGCAGTTCGATTCCTGACTACAACAGGGCAGAATAAACTCCTGTCTTTGTCCCAGCTCCTGCCAACCTAGCAATTCGAAAGCAAGAAATTGCAAGTAAATAAATAGGGACCACTTCGGTGGGATGGTAACAGCATTCTGTGTGCTCCGGTATCTAGTCATGTCTGCCACATGACCACGGAAATGTCTGCAGAAGCAGATAGCGCTGGCTCTTCAGCTTTGAAACAAAGATGAGCACTGAATCCTAGAGTCGGATACGACTGGCTTACGAGCAAGTGAAACCTTTACCTTTAACTTTGTTGTTGTTGTTGTTCAGTTGCACAGTCGATTCCGACTCTTTGCAACCCCATGGACCATTGATCTCCAGGCACCCCTGTCCTCCACCATCCTCCTTAGTCTGCACAGCCCCATGCCCATTGTATCTACAATACCATCTAGCCATCTCATATTTGGCCATCCCCTTCTTCTTTTGCCCTCCACCTTCCCCAGCATCAAGGCCTTCTCAAGTGAATCCTCCCTTTTCATTTGATGTCCAAAGTACTTCAGCTTCATCTTTGTTATTTGTCCTTCTAAGGAGCAGTCAGGGCTAATCTCTTCTAATAATGATCTATTTGTTCTCCTCGCTGTCCAGGGGACTCTCAAAACTCTCCTTTCTAATGGTCCAGCTCTCACAACCATACATTACCACCGAAAATACCATTGCTTTGACTATGAGGACCTTTGTTTGCAGTGAGATGTCTCTACTTTTCACTATGTTCCCCAGGTTTCTCATAGCTTGTCTCCCAAGAATCAGTCTCCTTTTTATTTCATGACTGCAATCCCCATCTGCAGTGATCTTGGATCCTAAGAAAATAAAATCTGTTACTGCTTCTACTTCTTCCCCATTAATTTTCCAGGGACTGGCTTTGTTATTTACTGTGCTTTTTAGGGCCTTTCTGACTTTATTCTCTAGGATGTCTGGTTCAAGTTCAATTTCCCCCTCATTGTTATTATCCGGGGTGTTTAGGTCTTTTTTGTAAAGTTCCTCTGTGTACTCTTTCCATCTTTTCTTTATCTCTTCTGCATCCGCTAACTCTTTGCCATCTTTGCCTTTTATCGTGGTCATTTTTACTTCCCCAATTTTTAAAAAGAGATCTCTAGTCCTGCCACTTGTGTTGTTTTCCTCTATTTCTTTGCACCTTTCATTTAGGTAGGTTTCCTTATCTCTCCTTGCTTTTCTTTGAAATTCTTTATTTAAGCAATTGTATTTTTTCCTTTCTCCTTTGCCTTTTGCATTCCTTCTTTCCTCTGCTATTTTAAGAGCCTCGTCCGACAACCACTTTGCTTTTTTGCACTTCTTTTCTTTTGGTATAGTTTACTAAATCTATTAGATACAACTAGATTATGAAAGAAAGACTAGGTAAAGGTAAAGTCCCCCCTGGAATGGATTAATTGGTTTTCAATGCATTCCTATGGGAAACTGTATTTCAGTTAACAAATTTTAGTTTTCAGTGCACTCCTATGGGAAATTCACTTTACATATTTTTCATAGTACAAAAGATCACACAGAACGCATTAAATTTGTTAAGCAAGGTTCCACTGTACTTGTTTTTTAAAATGAATTAATGTTTTATTGGTTTTATAAAAGGAAATGAAGTTACAGCAAAACTGATTGCCATGTGTGTCTGCTGTAAAATCTTATAGCAGATAATGATTCATTCATTTTCCTTCTGATATCTCCCCCCCCCCAGTAAGAATCTACTTTTTATTTATTTTAGCATTGATTGATAGGCCATTCTCAATGAGTAAACAAAAGCTATATGCATATATTTCTCTCCCACAAATTCCATTCATGAGCATTTTGTAATAATTTTTAATATATGACCAAATAAATTGGTTTCCTCTTCCATATACACAAAGTTATCCATATATAATTTACACACATATATTATCAAGGTGGATAAAGAGTGTTGTATTTATGCAAGAGATAATGATTCTGGCGTCTCCAGAAGAGGAGAAAAAGGGAAGTCAACAGTAAGAATACTTCAATATTTCTTATTCTTGTCAAACCAGACTATCTTAATGCTTTTTGAGGCCGCCAGTTCAGAATCTCTAGACCAGGGGTTCCCAAACTTTTCAAGCTGGAGGGCAGGTCACACTCTCTCAGACAGCTGAGGAGCCAGATGGCCATTCTGCCCTGCTTGAATGAAGGGGGAGGCCATTTTGAGGTGGCCATTTTGTCTCAACAGCTTCAAAGGGGTGGCCATTTTGTTTTACCCTGGAAGGAGGGAGGGAGATGCCAACCCTCAAAAGGAGGGTTCAGACCTCCCTCCCCAAATGAGATGAATTGCCTGCTCGGGGAAAGGGTAAGTAGGGCTTGCTAGTCCTTCATTGTGGGGCTGAGGCCCTGGAGGGGAGGGGGTTGAGTGAGACAAGGCCAGGAGCAGTGGTGGGCATCAGCAGGTTCGCACCAGTTTGCCAGAACCAATAGCAGAAATTCTGGCTTGCCTCACCCATCCAAGTTTTGAAATAAAGTAGTCCTAATTCAGGTGCAACACAGGGCTTTGCCCCTGGTCACACCCACAGTGTGGTAATAAATATTTTGGGAGCCCACCACTGGCCAGGAGCCCAATGTCCCCCCCCCCCCCGTGGCACCATTTTATGCGGCCCACTGCCCTCGCTCTTGGTGCCTGCACTGCCGGAAACTATACCATGTATGGTTCATTTTAAATGTAAACAGCTTTGAAATGCTGTTTACAGGGGGTGGCCCGTAAGTCGCTATCCGTCCCTATACTTATATATCCAGTGTATCTGTGTGTTGTGTGGGTAGGGACTTACGGGCTACCCTGTACATTAAAAAGGAACCACACATGGCACTTCCAGGAGTGATGGAGGGCGTGGGGCCCCACATGCAATGGTGTTGTGGGCCGTAGGTTAGGAAACCCTGCTCTAGACATTGTGAGACGTCTCCTCCATCATAAAAATGAGACTAGGGTTGAAATCTTGTCTTGTAAATTCTGTGGCACAATGATTTGGGGATTTTTGTGGGGAGGGGGGGAATTAAAATATACTTTCTCCCATCCTAGGGCTCTGGGTTTTCAAGTCATCATTTGGAGCTTATGGACGTTACAGAAGAATATAGAATTCTTTGCTAATGCACTTCCCTGAAACTCTTTTTAAGAGAGAGATGTAGTTACAGTAATACCCTGTATAATGATTTAAATTGGTTCCACAGGGTCCATCGTTGTACAAAAAAATCCCTGTATGATGCATGCTTCGTATAGTGATTTTCCCTATGGAATGTATCGTACAACTATCATACAGCTTGAAAAATTTGAGCACCCCTGGCATAGGCAGCATGATTATTCTTATGAATAAAATATTCATGAAATATTCTTATTTCATTCATTCATAAAGGACAAAAAGTTTACAAGTTTTCAGACAGCTATTTAGCTTGCTGTTTGGAGTGATGTAGAGGAGATCACAAACTAACTAGACCATTCCCTGTGCACTGGCTGGCAGGTAGGCAGAAAAATCTCTTTAAAGGGTCACTTTAAATTTTGCATCCAGCAATGAGAAACTTTCTAGTGGGATCCGGTGCAATCCAGTATCATTGTTTGATTATACTGAAGTTGCCTTTTTGAACTCAAGGATCACAATACAGGACACAATACACCATAACCACATACCAGCGAAAATGGTACTTCTCCCCATTTTTCTTGCTTCTACTCTGTGATGTCTACAGAATTTCCAGCAGATTTTTAGGGAATGGTGGGTTGTCTGTACAAGACAAAGGCGCAGTAGGTTTTATCAGAAGCCAAGACAGTCAGCATGAAGGCACCACTGGATTCTCCCAAAAAATTACAGAACATAATTGTTCTCCCCCACCATTCACCTTTGAGATATACCTTTTATTAGATATCACTGCTTCACACACTTCTATTTTTGACCACATTAAGAAATGTTGCCATGGAGACAAGCATCTCTCTTGTCTCCCCTCTTTACTTTCCATAATTCCCAAATTGCAAAAAACACACCCTTATTCACCTCTGCAAGGTACTATTTTATGAATGGCTTGGGCATTTAAATTTGTTTGACATCATTAAACTTGTAACAAATATTGAGAGTTTAATATTGAGATTACAAGACTCAGCACATAAGTGTAGGGAAACCATATGGGTGGTGAGGAAACACCTTATGCCTATTTTATTTAGTAATATTTGAGCCATCAAGTCAGTTCTGACTTATGGAGACCCTTTTCAAGGTTTCCTAGGTAGATAGTACTCAGGAGTGGTTCACCATTCTCTTCTTCTTGGAGGCAACCTGGAATTGTGCAGGTTGTACAATGCCACAGAGGCTATTTGTTCTGGGATGCACAGCGGAGAACTGAACCCTACCCTCTGGCTAGATATCTAACTCACTGAGATAATTCTATTTCTCTTAGCAAGTCTTAAATATAATGCATTTCTCTTGCACCATATGGCGGCATCTGCAGCAGAGTGGAACAATTATGAAACACACAAGGCATTCAATCTTAAAAACAGAGTAAAACTCCAGACACACGGTACCAAAATTAAACAGATACAGTACTGTAAAACTCTTAGCAGCAACATTAGCTCCTCAGAGCAATAAACAAAACCAACATTATTTGACCAGAACCCTGTTGCCCTTCATGATCTTGTAAGGGCAACCACACAAGGAGTAACTGTTGCTTCCCAGGCTATCCATTGTGTAGCTGGTCTTCTGGTAACACAAATGATCCCATACTCTACCCTGTGGTTGGCAATGAAGGACACACAAAAAGTTCTTCCACAAATGCCTTTACACACACTGGGGGTGGGGGGAGGAATCTGTAGGATTTCAGTCTTTGTCTTCATTACCAGTGCCCTTATCAGACACAATATTCTAATTACCAAATGAGCAACTGCTGCCTGAATGTTTTGTTAAAAGAATATTGGCTGGTGATGGTAGTGATCTGTATCAAAAATGTCATGAGGAAATTAATGATTTCGCTCTGCCAGGTAACAGACTGATTGACTGACTGAATTTGAATGCCACCCTTTTGGCTAGATAAAGCCCCTCTGTCAATAGTTATTTGTCCTTGGAGGGAAGTTCCCATTAAAGCCTTCCTCCAAGACCAAGCAGCAGCTATGGAGGTGAGGGAATCATTCTTAGGTGTGGGGAAAGGACCCTCTCTTTTCAGTTCACATAATGGATGCCACCACAGAGAAGGTTTCGTTGCATAAAATATATTTTTACACTTTGGGACATGACAATTACAGCTTTCAATAAGTATTCAAACACCTGGAAGTGCTGGTAAAGAAAAATTGTTTATTTGGCTAGAAGGAGAGTCTGCATAGGAGGAGCTCAAATCGTCCCTTAGTCATGAAATTTACTGTCCCACTCATTGCTTCATGCCAACTCATCTCAAAGAGTTTATGAAACGTTAAAACATACAGTAAAATCTCGCATAAAGAGCGTCTCCCTTAGAGACTAAGTCGCTTAAAGAGGAGAATTTTCTCTGAATGGTCATCTTGCTTAACAACTAAAAACAACCAAAATCTCACTTAACAACTAAATCGGGGTTTGCAATCCCCCCACCGTGTAAGTCACAATCAGTCACTTACAATGGCAGCAGTGATACTTTTTCCAAGTGTTTCGCTTAAAGAGCAACTTGCTTATAGGGTAATCCCATCAAACGCATTATGCTCTATAAGTGAGGTACCACAGTACTTGCTGCCTTGTGCTCTTTTAGATGAAAGGCAAAGTATATAAATTACAAATGTAATTTATAAAACTCCCAAATCAGACATCTTGCTATAATTTAAATCATGGTATACCACTTTTGAAGGTTAAGTCTACCTGCATGACCCAACTTTTTGAAGAAAAGACCACAAAAGGCCAAATTGTGACCCTACTGATGTCTTGGGGAAGTCAGAAAAGGCTTTTTAAAAAAACCAAAAGAGATTGGACAGTCACTTCTGTTTAATTTCAGAAGGCCCTTCTTAAATAAAGGTCGTCATAAAGTTACCCAACAGTTTGCCCTAACTCATTGAATGAATGGGAACTGTTAAATTCTACTTGTTCAATCACCTAAATTCAACTGTTTGTCCCAATTGGGGTGGACTCACTGAATCAAAGCAATGTAAGTATTGACTTAGAACAGGGGTGGCCAACCTTTTCATGTTTCGGGCCTGACCACTGTCTCTGGACAGCTGAGTGGGCTGGACCACATACCCTGGAATTGGGTACATTTACAGCTGTCATAAATGTGCCCACTTCTGTGTCTAGGACAGCCACGAGCATGTTTGCGCAAGTGTGGGTGCATTTTACGGCTGATGTAAATGCGTCCACTTCCACTTCCAGGTGCAGCGGAGGCGGCGATGGGCCAGATGGAATGATGTCGGGGGCTGAGTCTAGCCCGTGTGGGCCGTAGGTTGGGAACCCCTGACTTAGAAGGTTACCATTATTTCAATGGTTCTACTCTACTTGGGAATAGAAACTGGATTCAGGTCAATGGACCTGGTCTAGTTGGGACTACAAATTGTTTTTAGACAATATGTTCTTATGACACCTGACTCTAAAACAAATGAGAATTCAAGGAGGTTTTTCTTGCACTCCCTATTTAGAATGGTTCTCTGTTCTGATGGACAACAAGCAGAGTAGGAGACTTTCTTTGGAAAAGATCGGACTGAGGAATCATCTACCATTAAGCATACATTTATCAGTCAATATGAAATAATTCATCCTGTTTTTCAAATAACCCTTGGGTGACATCTATTGACTATCAATGACATTATGCATGCATATTTTCATTTTCAAAATGAGAAGGGGGATTTTGAAAACAAATATGAAATTAGTAGAATGAAATGCTAATGATATACAATGGATGATTCATTAAAAGACTATGATTCCAGTTTTCCCTTTTATGTTCAATGAGATAACAAATAAAAATTAAACTGTGAACATAACTATCAGTTAATTAGAGTTCTGAATAAGTGCACATTTTACAATTCAAAATTCTTGTTATTAAACACAGTCAGAGCAAGTGCTTTGAAGTTTTTATCATTGTGTGTTCAAAATACATCTTTTGCCTAATTGTATTCTTCAGCTGGATAGATGAAAGACATGATTAACTGAGCAAAACAACAATCCCAGTGCAAATTTGTTCAGTCATGGTTTACATTTCCAAGAATTCTTATTATGAAGTGAAAAATATCAGAGAACACAAAGTAAATGCTAATGGACACTCCATTGTATTCTAAGTTCAAAGGGTGAGATGAACAAACCAATTAAACAGAATGTATAACTCTACAAAGAATTTCTACTTTTTAATGTCCTAATAGTGTTAAAGTTTAAGAATACAAAATATGATTAATTCATATATTAAAAGATAGGTGCAGACAAATATTTTCCTATTCCTTGTATTTTGTCAAAGAGAAAGAATAAATCATAATGCCAACAGTCAAAGAACATGGAAATATATTTTCTGATAAAAATTAAACATAAGTTTGCATACTCTTGTATGAATTTAACTCTGTGTGCATTGGTAGTCACTATGTGTTACAGTACTAGAAAATGTCTCTATGTAATGCTAATAAGGATATTCTTTGAAGACTAATTGATAACACTGGGTTAGACTTGTTGCTAGATCTCCAGGGTCTATGCTTTAGGGGTTTCATTAATATTTATCTAAATCCTTCCATTTATCAAAACTGAGAAGTGCATTGATTTGTATCTTCCTTTGTCATTGCTGATTAATGCAGGTTTAGTACAAATTTAGCAGAGAATCTCATTCAGCAAACACAAAGGAACCTACTGTAAGACTGCCAGTGAATTATCTTGATAGTTTCTTATTTCAAAGCTTTTCATTCACTGCTTTGTCCCTAGTGATGAATTTAAGTAACTGGAAAACTTAACTACATGGCCTAATAGCAACCTACTTTCAAAACTCCTCCAATTCATCTTCCTTTTTGCAGAGAAACAGAGGAACATTGTGAACTTTTCATGCTTTCTATTAGCATTAAGAAGGGGACTCTGTGACTCTAAAGCTTGCACTCTGCATTTTACAGACTAGTTGAGGATATAAAATTATTGGCGAGAATCCGATTATTGATTTATGTTTTTGGAAGGGAAATTACTTAATGAAGTGCTGGTTGTGTTTCTGGGCATTGGCCCAATTGTGTGGTTGAGCATGCACCCAGGAATGCAACCAGCATCTTGTTAATGTTTGCTCATTCCACTCTCACTATTAATGATTGCTATGGTAACACTTGACACATCAATCATTAATCCACATGGAAAATGCAACCAAGGAATCAGAATAAGATTGAGATTTGGAAGAGTAGCAATGAAGAAATTAGAAAATATCATCAAATGTAAGGATGTTTCACTGGAGAACAAAACCAAGATCATTCACACCATTATGTTCCTAAGCACCAAATTAGGATGCAAAAGTCGGACAGTGAAGAAAACTGGCATTTAAAATGATTTGGCTGAAATATAGTGCTTGAGGAAGAAAGCTCTGTGTATACCCTGGACTTCCACACAGATGAACAAATTGGTCCTAAAGCAAATCAAGCCTGACCTTTCTCTGGAGGGGAAAACTGAGGAAGCTGCAGCTGTCCTTCTTTTAGGCACATCATAAAAAGGCAAGATTTTTGTCTCCTTCTTCTGCCATATCCAAAACTGAATATTGACGATCCTCATGACAATCAGCCATTATGACTGTACTGAGAATATAATGCAATGACCTTTCATCAGCCTTCCACATCACAGTGTGACACCCGTACCACAGATCCAGTTCTGTGAGTCACTTTCTGGTCTTGAGCCATTTTGGCATACAAAGTCCTCATCAGCCCCAGTCCAGTATTGATGAAGCTACTGCCCTTCATCAAGATGGATTCAAATGGGATTTATTCCACTTGGGGACCATCACCCTTCTCTGGAGACTTCAGCACTCAAGGCTGTTAGTCCTCAGGTTTGTCAGGTTAGTTAACTGTCACCTGACACTTAGTGCTGAGTTGCTGGCAGTATGGTATACTCCAGGAATTCTCAACCTGTGGGGCGGATGTGGCCTGTGGCACCATTCCATGTGGCCCCCGCCTCCTCTACCACACCATGAAGTGCCATGAGGTGGAAGAAGGGCAAAATGGCCACCTGGCCCCTGAAGCTGCCTGAGGGAGCATGACCTGGCCCCTAGCTTCAAAAGGTTGAAAACTCCTGGTCTCCTCTATTACCATAGCAGGATAACCTAAGATTCTCAGAAAAGACAATAATTCTGGGAAAGGTGGATGGCATCCGGAAAAGAAGAAGACCAAACATGAGATGGATTGGCTTCATGAGGGAAGACACAGGCTTGTGTCTGCAAGAGCTGAACAAGGGTGTTGAGGGCAGGATATTTTGGAGATCTTGCAATCATGGGTCACCATATGTCAGAGATGACTTGACAGCATGTAACAACAACACTGAGACTCCAGTGGCTTAGTACTGCATGATGGAGTGAGTGCTCATCTCTGTCCCAGCTCCTGCCAACCTAGAAGTTTGAAAGCAAGAGATTGCAAGTAGATAAATAGGTGCCACTTTGGTGGGAAGGTAAACAGCATACCTTGCACTCTGGTGTCTAGTCATGCCTGCCACATGTCCACGGAAACATCTGCAAACACAAACAGTGCTGGCTCTTTGGCTATAAACAGAGATGTCAGATACAACTGGTTTTCTAGCAAGGGTGAACCTTACCTAACAACAACACTTGCCAAAGTTCCCTAAGTGTAAAGTACTAAGAAATAGTCTACTACTACGACTGTCCATTGGGATTCTATGACTGTGCAGATTGTCCAAAGCTACACTGCTTAGTGTCCTGACACACATAGTGGGGAATCCAGATCCGGACATCTGGTGTTCTATGTTACTGAGGTATCAATCAGCTTCAAGGTTCCTTACTTAAAAAGTGTATGTCATCAAGTCAGTTCTGACTTATGGTGGCCCTTTCCAAGGTTTTCTAGAAAGATGGTGACTGCAGCCATGAAATAAAAAGATGGTTATTTCTTGGGAGGCAAGCTATGAGAAACCTGGGCAGCATAATAAAAAGTAGAGACATCACCCTGCCAACAAAAGTCCACATAGTCAAAGCAATGTTGTTCTCAGTAGTAATCTATATAACTAAAACCAAGGTCCGGTGCTGTATGTTCTTTATAGAAATCCACACCCCTGCGCCGATTGCGCTGAAACTTGGCACATACATACGTTGGGCCAAATAGACGGTCACTGTGGGGGTGTCAAGCCCCATGGGGAGGGGGATGCCCCCACCGACAGGAGAAAAAGCAAGGGAAAAAAGCCAACCATGGGAGGTTGTGATGTAATCGCCACAGCTCAACCAATTCCCAGCTGACCATATCTGGTGCTCTGTGTCATCACAGGGCTCCCTCATACAAAGCAACAACACTGGAAACTGCGTGCATGCCTACCTCCAACGTCTGGGGTGGCTGGTGTGGATAACCAGCAGCCCACATTGGGGTCCTTGCCCCCAAAAAGGGGCTGCAATGCTGCCCCTCAGCTGGCAGAAATGAGCAGGGGAGGTCTCCTGGTGTTCCAGGCTGTGGCACATGTGTGAAATTCCTCGCATGCACCAAAGTCTGCCCGCTGTTTCAGGTAGTGCATGGCCTAGCCTCCAGTATGGACAGCAGCAATTATGGCTATTATGGCCGCCCCTGCCCCAGTGACTACTGTCGGTGGGCGGCCACCACAGCATGGATCCTCTGCACTCCTGAGGCATGCCTCGGGGGAAGGGAGAACCCACAGCTGGGGGCAGGCGGAGGACAGGACTGGGCTGCCACCTTCCACAGGCCTCCGCCCCCCATGGGTCCTCTGAACAGCCACCCAAATGGAGCCTCCCTTCTGCCTGACACAACCCACGGGGGGATGGAGGGGCCAAGCTGTGATGACTACCCACTGACGGTAGTCACTGGGGAGGCCGGCGGCAGCAGCCAGTCAGGCTGAGATGGCGCCTCACGGCTGGGCTGAGAGAGAGGCCGCAATGACAGCAGACCAAAAGGTAAGGCAGCTGGGGGGTGGGGGTGGGGCGGGTCTCTCCTTGGCCTGGGTAGGCAACACCATGTCTTCTGCTAGTGTATGGTTGTGAGAGCTGGACTTTAAGGAAGGCTGAGCACAGAAGAATGGATGCCTTTGAACTGTGGTGCTGGAGGAGACTCTTGAGAGTACCCTGGATTGCAAGGAGACCAAATCAGTCGATCCTGAAGGAAATCAACCCTGACTGCTCATTGGAAGGACACATATTGAAGTTGAAGCTGAAATACACCCTGCTACTCCAATTTCCCAGTTGTTTTCCCAAGGAGAGATGGATAAAGTTCTGCCCATCTTAAAACCAGGGGTAGGCAACATTTTCATGCTACAAGCTAAAACTAAAAGCTAGTAAATGAATCCCCCCTTCCTCTTTGTTTTTCTTCTCCTCCTCATTTCCCTCTTCAACTCACCACCTACTTCTCACTCTTCCTGTCTTGTACTTTAGTCATCCACACCCAGCAGATTGCTTTTTGAGACCTGACTTTATCTTTCAGGTTTTTTTGTCTTTTTTAGATTAGATTAGATTAGTGGAAATTAAAATTAGAGGGAATGGCCAGGAAACTATCATTGCTTCTGCCAGCGTTTGCCTCCTAAGGCAACTGCATCACTCTACCTAATGATAGGACAAGCATAGTTTATTGTTACAGCAGTACAATGCACAAAAAAGCCCCAGAATATCATAGCGCAAACACATTTTGTTTTAGCTGTTGAAGTCTAGCCTTGCTATCATGGAACATTTAACGAAGGCGTGCCCAAACTTTTCAGGCCATGGACCGGTCATGTGGTTCCACGATCACGTAGTTCCTCCCACCAGAAGCAGAAACAAAACACGCCTTGCAATCTATTTTGCAACAGGATGAGATAGATTTTAAGCTGCCTTTTTCTCTGTTTAAACCAGGGGTGTCCAAACTATGGCCTGTGGGCCAAATCTAGCCCCCGGGGCCACTTCATCTGACCCACGTTGCCCTCATCACTCCTGGAAGTGGAAGTAAAATGCGCCCATATGGGCATGTTTTACTTCTGTTTCCAGGAGTGATGAGGGCAGTGTGGGCCAGATGAATTGGCATCAAGGGCTGGATCTGGCCCACAGGACATAGTTTGGGCACCCCTGATTTATGGAAATGTTCTGGTTCAGTTTTCATGATCTGCCTCTCTGTTGCTTCAGTCCTCAGAGCTCCTCAGTTTGTTTCCCATCTTTACACCCAATCAAGTGAGAAACATATCCTATAAATTGTTTAATGAAGCCAAGGGACCCCACAAATTGTTATAAGCTCCAGCAACTGGGAGTTACAAAGCAGGTGTTGAAATTACAAACAGCGGCAATATTACTTCTTGACCAATAGCATTTCCGAAACACCAACAACACTACACAAGGGATACAATGAGTGGCAGCTCTTTCCCTCTGAAATGGTTCATTGGCTTTCCTGTTAATTCTATTTTTCCCACAGGCTCTGCTAATAAAAGGGCTGGCTTCTTTCATAGCACATACTGTAGAGCTTCATCCAAACAGAAGAGCAAAAGAGAAAGCAAGTCAGGCAGCAAATGGATTTTAAAATGTTACAGTAGTTGTTCACCTGCTCTAGAACTGCATTTGAGTCTTAAAGACAACAGTAAAAATAAAACAGCCTATTTAAGTGATAGCAGAGCTCTATCCAATGTGTTCAGAGATCCCACTGAGGCTTCCTTCAGCCTTAAGGACATGACAGTGCTCTCCTGGCACTCATTTTGTTTACTGCAAACTGGGAAGACTAAAATTGAACTGATGATGCCATAAGCTTGGCCACTGGGGAGAGAGCTGCTCAGGAAGACCTCTCATTCCCATTATTTGTGTGGCCTTTAGGAAAGCACAGCACAGATCATTCCTGAGGGAAAGAAGACTGACAGTTTAAAGAAAACTGCTAATTCTTTTACAGCAGTGTGAAAGGAAATTCTTTGTGCTGCAAGAGAACTGATAAAAAAAACAGCTGGCTGCTGCTCTTTGATGCTTGTTGGCCAGCCCATCTACATGCTGCCTTCCAGTCTCTCTGGAGTTGTCTGCCATGGAGGACAAGCAAGTGGGAAAGCAGCCGAGAGCAATGGCCTTTGCCAACAACCATCTTTCAATTCATGCTGTGTGCTGAAACAGCCATGTGCAAGTAAGGGAATACAAATATCAATTAGGAGACAAAAGCTGTAAGAGAGAACTCTACCTCCTGTACATCCTGTTGTAATTGCTACAGTTCACAGAGAGCACCTTTCGGAAGTGGCATTTTTGGTGGAAAGTTGAACTTTCCTATGAAGACATGAACTAAGGCATTCTTGAAGTCTACAAACACTTTATCCCAGAGATCCTGCTAAGCTTAAGGCTGAACCAGTGAAGAATATATCCAGATGGGAATCTAACCCAATCTTTGGAGCTGTTGGGATTGATCTGGACTCCACATTTATTTATTTACTAGTATTTCTATTGTGTTGGGGTGGTTTTGGGGTGTGTACATGCACACACACGCACACACACAGAGAGAGAGAGAGATGTTCTCTGCCTTTGCTTCCCTGGGAAGTGGCTCGCTTCCCTTGGTTGGAGGGGGTCGAAGGCACCAGTGCCTTCGGCCCCCACCCCCCGTGGAAGGGGCTTGCTTCTCTCCAGGAGGCGAAGGCGGAGAACAGAGCACCGTTCTTTCCTTTGCTTCCTATGGAAGTGGCTCACTTTCCTTGGTTGGTGGGGGCCAAAGGCACCAGTGCCTTTGGCCCCCAACCCCTGTGGAAAGTGATGGCTTCCCTCTGGGAGGCAAAGACAGAGAACGGAGCGCCGTTCTCTGCCTTTGCTTCCCGGGGAAGTGGCTCACTTCCCTTGGTTGGCGGGGGTGGAAGGCACCAGTGCCTTCAGCCCCCGCTCCCCATGGAAAGCGATGGCTTCCCTCCAGGAGGCGAAGGTAGAGAATGGAGCGCCGTTCTCGGCCTTTGTCTCCTGGAGGGAAGCGGTTCATTTTCCTTGGTGGGCAGGGGCTGAAGTTTTCAGTCCTTGCCCTCCATGGAAGGTGATGGCTTCCCTCCAGGATACAAAGGCCAAGAACAGAGTGCCATTCTTGCCCTTTGTCTCTCTGAGGGAAGTGGTATGTTTCCCCGTTGCTGGGGCTGCAGGGAGAAGAGGGGCTCCCCCACCTCCTCGCAACCCCGCCAAAGCTGCAGCAAGGTCGGCACTGGCCTTCATCAGTGGGACTGCGAGGAGAAGAGGGGCTCCCCCTCCCCTGCAACCCTGCCGAAACCATGGGGGTGGCTTCCCTCCTGGAGACAAAGGCCGAGACATCTTCTGGAGGGAAGTGGTTCGCGCATTGGTGGTTTTTCCCCCACATGCGCCGGCTGCCTTGCCTTCTCCGTGCTCACACCCTTCAGCCTGATTGGCTGAGGGGTTGCGTGGCATGGAGGACACTGGGAACCGTAGTTTTTTTGTTCGGGCATTTGCCCCACTCTCGGCTGCCGGACCCTTACTTGCAGGGCCAAAAGGTAAGTGTGGCCGGCTGGGTACAGGATGGTTGGGCCAGGTGTGGCCACGCATGCCAGACATGCACGGCCCATGCACCTTTTTATAGGTATAGATTGGTCATATTTATGCTGCTGCCTCCTCGCCATAGCAACTCCGGGTGGCTAACAGGTCAAAACTATCAAAACCTTAAAAAAACATATACAAGGAACCCCAGTAAAACATTTAAAACATCTCCAGCATTAAAAAAACCCACCCATCCCATCCCCAAAAGGAGAGCCGGAGTCTTTAGATAAGCCAGCAGGTAGGGGTCACCATTCCATCACCCCCACACACCTGCTGAGCCAGCTAGGTTTTAAGATTTTTCCTAAAGGGCATCAATTCCGTCTGTAGTTGTAACTCTTTTGGCAGGAGGTTCCAAAGGGCTGGGGTGGACACGGAGAAGGCCCTCCTCCTTGTGCTAGAGAGACGAGTCCTTCTAGCTGATGGTACAATTAGAAATCCCCTCAAGTCTGCTCTGGTTGGACGGGCAGATGTTCTTGGGAAGATGCGGTCTCTTAGGAATCCTGACCCACTACCATGTAGGGCTTTAAAGGTCATCACCAACACCTTGAATTGCACCCTGAGGCAAACTGGTAACCAGTGCAACTCCCAAAGCAATGAAGTTGTGCAAAAGCCCTCCTGGCCACAACTGCCATCTGCTCTTTGAGCAGGAGTCATGAGTCCAGGAGGACCCCAGGTTGCGCACCGGGTCTGTCTGGGGCAAAATAGCCCCATCCTGGACCAAAGATGGTAACGCCCGGGATAACTCAGGGCCCCTAATCCATAGCCACTCAGTCTTGCCGAGATTCAGCTTTAGCCTGTTTCCCTGTAATGTCCACATTTCACAGACACTGGAGTGCCACAACCTTCTAATGGGTGCTTCTTTTTGTACCTCCATCATAGGGTTGCACAATTGTATAGTGAACCTCTGATGTTCCTAGTGCCTGTGGATGCTAGGGACAGTATACAAAGGAGGCTTGCAGCTGTCAAAGGGCTCCTCCTTCAGATATTTGAATTAAACCCTTTCCCTGATCATCTGCAGAGGAGCAGGGAAAGAGCAATTATTTCCCCTCTTCTAGTCAATTGTTATAGCACTGGACAATTTAAAAAAATCATTTTCTCAATATTCTCCTTTTATTGCCAATTGAAATCATGGCTGTGAATAGTTTTATTATTGATGATAAAAGGGAAAACAGGGGAAAATTATCTTCCTATCTCATTTAGTGCTAAGATTGGCTTGGGGTGTGTGAATTAAACTTTCCCTGCCTGTTGTGTCCTAATAGTGTAACCTTCTACATGTGATATCAATGTATCTGAACCAATGTAACCTTGCCGATGAGTAACAATGTAACCTTCAGCTGTATCACATAAACCCTGTAATAGGACGCGAGCTAATGACCACCAGCTGGCAGCAGCGAGCGTCCAAGCTCTCTTGGTTCAAACCCATCAAAGACCGCAGCGCGGGAAGCTTCCCGCCGCTACCTACACCTGGACAAGAAGGGCGTGACCAGCCATGACGTCACGCGGACCAGTAGCCAACGGGCTACCGTGGAGCCACATTCAAATACGTTACTGCCTTATATATAGAGCTGTTCGTCCGCCATTACCTCATGTTCCCTCTGTCCACCATGCAATAAACCTGAGTTAACCCAGCCTTTGGCTGTGCCTTGTGTCTTGACTCTCATACACTAAACTGCCCCTTTGCAGAGGAGCAAGGGAAGTGTTTTGCTGCACCTGTGTGTCCTCTTACTGTTGCTACAAATGGAGAAACATTGCCTTTCTCTCTCTCTCTCTCTCTCTCTCTCTCAGACTGACTGACTGCCCGCCAACACCTGACCATCCCTCTCTCTTCCCCCTTCATTGTCATCTTTCTCCTCCTTACTCCATGGATGTGTCCAGGTGGCTTGGGGTGTTTTAATATGGGGAGCGACTTGGCTACATCCACTTCCAAAAGCAACCTAAAAATGAGCAAGCCCAGACCTCTTCCTAAAGGGCAGTCTTGACGTGCTCTTAGTCTGAAAATTTGTACCTGAAAATGCTCACATTTCACCCACTTTCAGGCTTTCACTCTTACCTCCTCCCTCCACCTTCTCATGCAGGGAGATATCATGTTACAACCTTCTACCAGTTTAGATTTGTCTTTTATATTCTGCAAAAGTAGTGCTTGAACACTGTTGGGACTATCAAAAGGAGTGTTACTATCATTATCACGATCACAGTCATTCAGATCATAATTATCTTTATCATTAGCATCACCCCTGTCATCATGACCACCACCACCAACAACAACTCTTTAAAGAGCAGCAAGGGCTGTGACGCTCAAAAATCCAGGCTGCACTTCATCATTGAGTGAAGTTGACAGGACAATATTGTATTGTGGGGGTCTAAACAATGCTGAAAGAAAAGTATGGAGTGTCGGGAAAGCTCTCCCTTCTGTTGTGGCTTTGCTGACACAAAAATGATGAATTGAGGCATCCTGTTGTTATGCACACAAGATTTCAAGGAATCAGGGTTTGGCATTACCGGGAGGCTCTCTAATTTAGATTCAACTAGCAGAAGACCCGGCATTGCCCGGGGGTACCATATCCAGGCCAAGGAGAGACCCGGGCTTGCCCCACCACCGCCCCCAACCCAACGGCCTTACTTTTTTGTCTGCTGTTGTTGTGGCTGCTCTCTCAGCCCTGCTGTGAGGGGCCATCTCAGCCTGACTCTGGCTGCCGCTGCCAGCCTCCCCAGTGACTACAGTCAGTGGGTAGCCATCATAGCCCAGCCCCTTTGTCCTCCCGTGGGTTGTGTCAGGTGGAAGGGAGGCTCCATTTGGGTGGGTGGTCAGGGGATCCATGGGGGGGGGCGGAGGCCTGCAGAAGGTGGCAGCCTGGTCCCATCCTCTGCTTGCCCCCGGCTGTGGGTTCTCCCTTCCCCCAAGGCATGCCTTAGGAGTGCAGAGGAGCCATGCCGCAGTGACTGCCCGCCGACAATAGTCGCTGGGGCGGGGGCAGCTGTAATGGCCATAATTGCTGCTGTCCATACTGGCAGCTAGGCCATGCACCACCTGAAATGCCGGGCAGACTCTGCCACATGTGAGGAATTTTGTGCATGTGGCACAGCCTGGAACACCAGGCAGGGTTAGGTGCATGCGTGGATTCTCGTGCATGTACAGTCACCTCCCCTGCTCATTTCTTCTGGCCAGGGGGCCCCATTGCAGCCCCTTTTCAGGGGCAAGGACCCCAATGAGAGCTGCCGGTTACCCACGCAGGCCACCCCAGACATTGAAGGTAGGCATGCATGCAGTTTCCAGTGCAATCAGTGCAGGGGTGTTGCTTTGTATGAGTGCAGGGGTGTTGCCTTGTGATGTCACAGAGCCCCACATCTGGTCAGCTGGGAATTGGTTGAGCTGTGGCGATGACATTACAATCCCCCCTGGTTGACATTATTCCTTTGCTTTTCCTCCTGTTGGTGGGGGCATCCCCTTTGTGGATTGATTTAGGGGGCGTACTCCTATCCATGAGGCTTGACACCACCGCAGTGACCGTCTATTCAGCCCAATGTACATATGTGCCGAGTTTCAGCGCGATCGGTGCAGGGGTGTGGATTTGTATAAAGAACATACAGCACTGGACCTTGATTTTAGTTATATAGATGTAAATAGCATTAATATTATGAATGCAGAATGTGCATATACTGTTCTTGATAATGAATATGAATAGGACCCTTCTCAATTATTCATTTCATATTTGAAACAGACATTACTGGGGATCCAAATTAAAGAATGATACTGTAAGGACAGAAAATGCCTGAAATATATGAAGAGGAGAGGGGGAAAGATGCCACTGCCCTTTCTTATTTTTCAAAAAAGAGTCCTATTTGTTTTCTTCAAATGCTTGGGACTCTTCAGTACAGAACACCTTTCTATAAGGGTCACTCAGGTAGCTACCACATTCACAGAGTACTTACTTACAGAGCAGGGCCACCCCTGGCCAACCATTTTGCACTGTGGGCCTGACCATGCCTTCCAGACAGCTGAGTGGGCTGGACCACACACCCCTGAAGCAGGCATATTTATGGCTGTTATAAATGCACCCACTTCTATGTTTATGAGAGCTGCAGGCACATTCATGCATGTGTTTTATGGCTGACGTAAATGTGTCCTCTTCCACTTCCAGGTGCAGTGGGCCGTAGTTTGAGAACCCCTGCTATAGAGCATTGAACAGTGTGGTTGGCTTCTAATGAAAGCCTCTCCCATATGAGATCAAAGGTGATATAATTGTTGTTTCCCATTCAGTGGTCTGGTCACCTTGAAAACTATACCAGGACCAGGTTATATGGTCTCCCTGGCTTCCTGCCTTTGGATTATAAAAAGATGTAGCCTGTTGTCTGTTTTTCCATTTAACATCTAAGAATAAAATCTGGCTTGTACACCATGCCGTGCAGAAGCCTGATGAAGTAACCTTGAGTTATGAAAGCATGCAAAATTTTGAATTTTTAAAGTGACCTATAAAAGGTATTGTCTCCCTCCTGCATTTGTTTGAATTATAATTGTTTGAATCAGATCACACATTAAGGCAAAATCATTGTTCCTTCTTTTACAATGTCAGACTTGCAAGCAAAACAAAAGCAAACTAATTTGCCAAATGCAAACTGAGGCAAGTGTATGCAAGAATAAGCATATTTGCTTTGCCTCCTGAGAATGCACAAATACTGGATATGGAATCGGTATCCCATTTAGTAAGGCCCTTAAATTCAAATGCCTTCTTGACATTATCTCAGGAGGCTTTCCTTCAACTGGGCTTGCATCTTTACCTATAAGGAAGGACGTTAACCGTTGGACTCCGGCATACATGCCCGCACCCATTCATACTATCTAGTACCGAGCCACCTGCACTTGCCTTTACCCGGCCAACCATTGCCGCAAGGCCCAGTGGGGCAACCGTCCCATGAACGCAAACAAAACAAAACAACTTCAAGCCCCAACGTGCTCCGTGCCATGCCACCCCTCAGGCAATCAGGCTGACAGGTGACAGCAAAGAGAACATTGGGAAAGCCGTCACGCCCAATTGAAAATGAGCCGCAGAAAAAAAACCACTGCACGAATGCAAACAAAAGGAACAACACTTCAAGTCCAAGCATCCTCTGCACCATGACCACTTCAGCCAATCAGGCTGAAGGGTGCAAGCGTGCAGAATGCTGAAAAAGCCGGCACGCAAAAAATAAAATAAAAAATGCCTCCCGCAATGGGAGCGCAATGCCGCTGCAGGCGGACGCAGTGCCTCACAGCCTTGCTAACCAAAACCTGCAAAAAACCACGGCAAGACAACCACCGGCCTTCTTTCCCAGAGCAACGGGGACTCCCACTCCTCCCCGCTACCCCGCTGAAGACCCGGCGAGACCACCGCCGGCCTCAAGGTAAGTTGAGCCAGGTTGGAATTTTATTTTTATTTATTTATTTATTTATTTTTTAAATTTATATACCGCAACTCTCAGCCCAAGGACCGACTCAGTGCGGTTTACAAGATAGGAATACAACACAGTAATACAGCATAACAATCCCACAAAAAATACAATATATCACAATACATTACAATATATTCAATACAGTTCATTAAACAGTTACACCAATGCAAAGTGCAAAGCAAATACAAATATAAATTATACAAAATATCATTAAATACAGTACTGAATCCCCAGAACCATAGCCCAAACCCTCAGTTCCCTCCCGTCCATGAAAAACCCCTGGCTTCGAAACATTCTCACCGAAGCCCTAAAGTCCCCACTACTGGGAAAAACTGTTCCAGCTGGGCGGGCCAGGGAAGGGAGCCGAAGATGAAGCGTGGCTCTCGGGGCTCGGTGGCGGCGGCTATTCATAGCCCCGCGCCCGGCAAACTGTTCCAGCTGGGCTCCCACCTTCCCTGACCGGGCGGGCCAGGGAAGGGAGCCGAAGATGAAGCGTGGCTCCCATCCTGGGCCGGTGGAATGAGCCCAGGAGAGACGCGGCGAAGACCCTCAGGAACGGCAGGTCTGGTGCTCTTTTGAAGCCCTCCTGGCGGGTGGGGCCAGGAGGGAACGGACTGCCGGCGGCCTCAGCTGTCGCTCGTCTCCCATCCTGGGCCGGTGGAATGAGCCCAGGAGAGACGCGGCGAAGACCCTCAGGAACGGCAGGTCTGGTGCTCTTTTGAAGCCCTCCTGGCGGGTGGGGCCAGGAGGGAACGGACTGCCGGCGGCCTCAGCTGTCGCTCGTCTCCCATCCTGGGCCGGTGGAATGAGCCCAGGAGAGACGCGGCGAAGACCCTCAGGAACGGCAGGTCTGGTGCTCTTTTGAAGCCCTCCTGGCGGGTGGGGCCAGGAGGGAACGGACTGCCGGCGGCCTCAGCTGTCGCTCGTCTCCCATCCTGGGCCGGTGGAATGAGCCCAGGAGAGACGCGGCGAAGACCCTCAGGAACGGCAGGTCTGGTGCTCTTTTGAAGCAGCAGGCAGCAATTAAGCAGCAGGCAGCAATTTGTCAGGGGAAGCACAGTCCCTGGTGAATGACTGGATGCTGCCTTTCTACTACCCACACCGCCATTTCGAGAACTAGCACAAAACAGCGGTGGAGGTAATAGAAAAGCAGCAGCTAGCAATCCGCAAGGAAGAGCACCACCCCTTACAGATCGTTGCCTGCCGATCTCCCGTTACGTAAGCCAGGGAAAAAGGAGGCCGAGAGGAGAGAACCATCGTGAAGCAGATAGCTCTTCTCTGCCTCCTTTTCACCCGACCGACCTAACGAACCTTACCGGATGAAGAGCGAGCTGACTGCCAGGTCTTCCTTTTCCCCATCGCTACATTGAAACCTAATTTCGAAACAGCAATAGGGAAAGAGGAAACGACAGACAGGCCGTTCTTCACCCCACAAAAACACAACAAAACAAAACTACAGTTAACCAAGATGCCAAGCATCAAAAATAATAAAACACAAATAAATAAATAAATAAATAAATAAATAAATAAAACCAATAAACAACAAAACAATAAACCATAAACTCAACAAAAAACACCTGAAAAAGCAAAGGATACCAAAAAACAATGAAAAATCACTAAAATCACCTATCTACAACATGAAAATACCTAACTCAACAAACAATAATATCACAAATAAAACAAATAAATATGGAAGAAATCAGAAAAATAAATAACAATCAGAAATAATCAAAACAATTAAACACATGTAAAACCCAAAATAAAAACAAAAGAACAAGCAGAAACACTTTGGGGGGTTTAAGTAGAAACTCTCTACTTAAACCCCCCAGCCCAACACCCCAAAATCAAAACAAAATAAAACAGAATAAACAATCAAGAGCACTCACCAAACATGTTCTCGCTCCATGCCTCCGAAACACAACTGAACAAAGAAAATCGCAGTACTCTTAAACACAGCCCCACCTAGAGGCCGGAAGAGTAAAAAACAGTCAATTTTTTTAAAAAAAATTCAAAATAATAAATAAATAAATAAATAAGATAAATCAAATAAATTCAAAAACCACAATTTCAAAACATCACCACCCAAACCACCCTAACCATAAAAACAAAAACAAAAAACTGCCCGGTAAGGCTGGACACAAATATGCTACTTCTGTATAAATTTTACTACATGATATTCCTTCACAATAGTATTCTTGCAAGTTGTTGCACCAATTATTAATCAGAAGATTGTTTTTGTTTCACTAAACCTTTGTTGCAAAATATCAATAATGATACCAACAACAGTTATAGTGAAAGCCAAATGGAACAGGAAGTAGATAAAAATGGTCCTTTTCCTATTTCCTCACAAGGGCCATTGTAAGGATTAAGTGGCGAAAAAAAGAGCTATAAGTGAGCTTAGAGCACATTGAAAGAAGGCAGGATGCACACCTAACTGACAAAAAAAGAAATCAACTTGTAAATTACTGTTAGTCCCTCTCACCAAGTGATTTTGAGCATAACAAGTGGCTTGAGACAGACTGTATCTGGAAGGTATGTAAACCCCAGGATTCTGGACAGCTACAATCTCAACAAAAATTAAACTTGGCAAATCACACTTCATGCTGAGCCAAAGTGTGAGATGTAATGAGAACGACATGGAGGGTATTGTTAATTGCCTCAGCTGGACATGTGTTGATTAATTAAGGACACTTTCAAAAGCACTCTTCATTTTTGTACGATGGCTGTCACGCTGTTCAGTTATTAAGCCTGGCTGCCTCTCTCGCCATCCCTTAGGAATGGTGATAGGTGTGTTGTGCGAAGTGTAGTAGAATGTGACAACAGCTGCCTCAGGTTGGGGTCATCACTGCTATTAACAACACTGAACAAGGCAGGGGACTGAACAAGGCCAGTTTATTTTTATTCCAAGTATTTGCAAACAATCCTGAGCAGCAAGTGAAGGACAACAGCAAAGTTGAATAATGTTACCTGTCACTTAAGCCCAGATGCCCTCTGCATGTTCGTTTGGAAACACACAAGAACAATTATTAGCCACTGCTCTGTTCAAATATTAAGCATATATGTTCATGCTTCTCCATCTAAAATAAGAGAGCAAAAGCCTTAGCTGTGAGACATGGAACTAATCCACACACTTGAAGTGGAAAGCACTTCGCGACTTAATTCTGTCATTTTGGATGTTTAGTTCTCTCTTTTCTTCATCTTAAAAACAAAATATGTTTTTAATTGTGTTTTTAAATATGTTGAAATTCTATTACAGTACAGAGAAATACAGTTTGACAAGGTAATGGCCACCAGTTTTATTTAATTCCACTCCCCTCTCCACCCAAAAAAAACAGATTGCATTATGTTATGTACTTTACACAAGTTTGGATTTAGTTAAAGAATACTGGCTGCAGATCCATATCAGTCTAGGTTCAGATCTAGTATTGGGACTGAGACAGCTTTGTTTACCTTGGTGCTGGGGACTGGTCAATGGAACTGTGTCCCTCTTGGTTCTGCTGGGCCTCTTGGCAGCTTTCTGTCTCACTGCCATGGTGTTCGCCTCACCGGGATGGGATTTGGAGGCTCTGTCTTGCAGTGGTTCTGGTCCTTTGTGGAGGACAAACTCAGAAGGTAGTGCTGGGGAACTCCTGTTCAACACCCTAGTTTTTTGACCTTGACATCCCTTCGGGTTCTGTTCTGTCCTCCACCCTGTTTAATATCTACATCAGGGGTGCCCAAACTACAGCTTGTGGTGCCTAATAGTCCAGCCCACACTGCTCCCGGCCTGCTCAACCATGTGACCGGCCCACAGTTTGAAAGGTTTGGGCACCCCAATCTACATGAAAACCCTGGGAGAGGTTATCTGGAATTCTAGGATTCAGTGCCATCAATATGCTGATGACATTCAACTCTATATCTCCTTTCATTCTAATTCCAATGAAGGTGTCTTGGCTCTAAACCAGTGCCTGGCATCTGGAATGAAGTACACGAGAGCAAACAAACTAAAGCTTAATCCTGACAGGACAGAGATTCTTCTGTAGGGCAGGAGAGAGAGCCATGATCCATCTCATGTTAAATGAGGTAACCCTCCCCCTGAAAAACTCAGATTGCAGTTTGGGTTTCACCCCTGAGCCTAGATGCCTAGGTGTCATCAGTGGCTAGGAGAGCACAGCTAATGCTGTGCCTCCTCCTGGAACTGTCTGCCTTCATTATATTGACACATGCTTTACTTACATAAAAATTGAAATCACCAGTTTTTGTCTAAAGCAAGCTTTCTTCTCAGGTAAACTGACTGGAGAGATTTCAAGGAATAGATAGTTCCATTGTGGTTAGTTTTTCCACAGTCCTACACCTCATGTTGGACAACTGCTTGTGCAAAGGTGATATATCTTTGCATGAAGCAGAATCATAGAATAATTGAGTCAGAAGGGACCTATGAGGCCATCATGTCCAACCCCCTGCTCAATGCAGGAACCCAAATCAAAGCAGATCTGACTGATAGTTGTCCAGTTTTCTCTGGAATGCCTCCTCTGAAACTGCTCCTTTTTGTAAGCATCTTTCTTAAAGTGCAATGTCCAGACCTGGACACAGTACTCTAGGTCAGGCCTACCTAGTGCCTAATAGAGAGGTACTAGAACCCCAAGGGCTTTGAAGACTATAATTCTGTTAATGCAGCCTAAAATATCATTTACCTTTTTTGCAGCCCAAATGCATTTTTTGGCTCATATTCAGCTTGTGAACTACAATTCCAAACCACTTTTTTTGTTTGTAGCATTACTGTGCAAAGTATGTAGAACATTGCACTTATCCCTGTTAAATTTCATTCTGCTGTTTTCAGTCCAGTGCTCAAGTCAATCAAGATCTTTTCAAATTTTGTTCTTGTCTTCCATGCAATTAGTTATTACTCCCAATTTTGTGTCATCTGCAAATCTGGTAAGTATTATCTGCTCTTCCTCATCCAAAACATTAATGAAAATGTTGAAGAGCAAAAAAAAAAAATTATTATGCTGAAATATGACTCATAGCTGCAAGCTTTCTCTCTTTCTTTCTCTTACTCAACATGTGTGTGTGTGTGTGTGTAGTGGCCAGCCCTTCAATTGAGAGAGGATGCTATCTCATAGCAAGAACTGAAGGTTCCATTGAGAATCCGGCAGGCTTTTGCAAATGAAATGGGAGAGAGGGTACCATCAGATTGAAAATGCCTTTGGCCATATGTGTATATGTGTTAGATAGGTATGGCTGTTGGCTGCACTTATAATGCTCTGCTTTCTCTCTGTTTCATCTTAGAATATCTAGTGCAAGGTAAAAGGTAAAGGCCGCTCTTGCTCAAAAGCCAGTCGGATCCGACTCTAGCATTCAGTGCTCATCTCTGTTTATAGCCAAAGAGCCAGCACTGTCTGCACCTGCAGACGTTTCCATGGACATGTGACAGGCATGTGGCATGCTGTTTACCTTACTACTGAAGTGGTACCAGTTTATCTACTTTCAAGTTCTTGCTTTTGAACTGCTAGCTTGGCAGGAGCTGGGACAGAGATGGAACTCACTCCATCATGCAGTACTTGGGTCTTGAACTGTTCACCTGCTGACCTTCCTGTCATCAAAGTTCAGCATCTTTTTTATATAAATTTTTATTGGTTTTATAGAATTATACAAAATCAAGAAAAAACATAAAACAAACATTAACTAGCGGGGAAAAAGACATTAACAACTTCTTATCAAGAGAGAAAGTCAAAGAGGAAATAATACATAAAATTAAAAGTTACATTCCTTACATCCTCAAAGATGCATCAACATTCTAATAGTAATCTTATTTGCATTAATACATTAATACTTCACTTTCTCAACAAATTCTACAACTAGTGAGGCTAAATAAATCACCCTGTGTTATATTACAATGCCAAAGGGTAGCTGCATCTTGTTTCTTATCATTATGTCCAAAAACTCAATTGATCCGGTACTGGCATAAAACCTCCTCTTTTTTTAAATGTATATTCAAGGAATGGTTTCCATATTTTCCCAATTTTATTTTCTCTTACAATTCCTTTCTTTTCATTTAATTCCCATGTCAACTTGTCATTCAGGGCCAGTTGCCACATTTCCCTATACCAATCATCCAATTTTATTTTCTTTGAGTCCTTCCAATTTTTTGCTATACACTGTCTTCCCGTAGACATAAGTGTCGCAACTAATTCTTGTTCCTCCTTGTCTAATTTTAGACCATCTAAATCCGTGAGCATGGCGGCACTCGGTCCAATTTTTATTCTTTTCCCTAACAGTCCAGCTATTTCTTTTTCAATTTCTTTCCAAAATTCTTCTCTTTCCTTACAATTCCACCACATATGCTTATAAGTTCCCACACTTTTATTACATCTCCAACATAAGTTACTTCTAGACCTCTCCATTTGATTCAATCTCATCGGAGTCAAGTACCACCTCCACATCATTTTATAATTGTGTTCTTTGACTCTAACAATGTTCTCATTATTCTCCGTTTCCACAAAGCTCTCCATTTTGTTTCTGGTATTTTTATGTTTAAATCATCTTCTCACAAGGTTCTCAAAATATCTATATTATCCTCTTTATTAAATATTTTATAAATTTTAGCAACCAGGCCCTTTAACCCAATCTTCCCTTGTCTTATTTTAAACAAGAGTGCTTCAAATTCCGTCATTGTCCTTTCCAATTTGTATCCTTTTTTATATTTGTTATTCCAGTTATTTAATCTCATGATTTGGAACCAATTTAACTTTAATTCTGTATAAATCGCTGTTTTTTTCTGCTCATCCATACACATTTGAATCCATTGTTTCAATATACAGACATTCTTATCTCTCAATACTAATCTCAATTCTTGATCTATCTTAATTGGAAAATCTTTTATATCCTCAATCTCTATTAAAGGAGAAACTCCAGGAGCCAGTTTTCCTTTCATCTTTTTCCAAACTTCCCACATTGCTCTGAACATTTTATTTTTTAATATTTACTTTCCCCCATTCTTTGTCTAAGAAAACTACCTTTCCAATTTGTTGAACATCCTCCATCTCTAAATCCTCCCATATCACTTGCTCTTTCATCAAAATCTTAACAACATTTTTAACCTGGAAGGCATTATAATAACTCTTTAATTTGGGTATCCCTAAACCACCTTCTTTTTGTGGTACATACCACCAGCTTTTAGGAATTCTGGCTTTTCCCCCTCTGTTACAAAATTTATTAATTATATCTTGAAAATATTTAATTTCTCTATCCTTAAGGTAAATCGGTAAAGCATCAAACAAAAAAATTATTTTTGGCATTAACATCATCTTGCATAAAGCCACTCTACCAAACCAGGACAATTTCAATTTATTAAATTGTAGAATTTGCTCTTTCATCACCTTCAATTGTTTATCGTAATTCAATTTTTTAATATTTTCCAATTCATTTGTTAAGATAACTCCCAAATATTTTAGATTATCCTAACAGGATCACACCACTGCTGTAGTTTTAAAGGCACAGAATAGAAGGCTAGACAAAAATATTGGTCTTTTTCTATCAGTGACTTCTGTCTAAAAGTGATCAATGCTCTATCTATCTATCTACCTATCTATCTATCTATCTATCTATCTATCTATCTATCAATCAATCTATCTATCTACTGTATCTCTCTCTCTCTCTCTCTCTCTAGATAGATAGATAGATAGATTGCACGTGAAAGATGGACACTGTTGGGATTGCGGGTCCCATGGGGGGCATGGGCCCCACAAAATGAGGAAACAGTGGTAATTACAACTCCCAAGGTGCCTTGGGTGCCAGATCATCAGAACTGGGACCGTACACCATGTAGCTGGGGCCTGGTCGTGGTGCAGCGACTGATGGAAAGGGGTGCGAGTGTGTGCACATGCAGGGGAGGGAGATGGCGTTGCCGCTGCCTACTCCTCAGCTGAACATGGGTGGAAAGAGCAGGGCAGAACAGCCTGGACACGTGCCTGTACGGCCACCCACAGCATCCCTATGGGAAAACAGCGGGAACTACAACTCCCAAGGTGCATTTGGTACTGGATCATCAGAACTGTGCCCATGCACCATGGATGCCAGGGCCTGGTTGTGGCACGGCTGTTGATCGAAAGGGGTGAAGTGTGCGCGCATGAGGGAGGGAGACGCGTTGCCGCCACCACCTACTCCTCAGTCAAACATGGGAGAAAAGAGCACGGCAGAACGGCCTGGATGCATGCCTCTAAGGCCACCCGCAGCATCCCTATGCCACCGGCTCTGGATGCAGGGGTAGGGGGAGGCAGGGGAAGCAGCAGTGTGTGGGGCCCAGCATGCCAGCAATGAGAGACATGAATCACTGGCCAGGGGCCTCCTCCTCCTCCTCTGCTCTGCACCTTGGTTGGCGGCCCTGGCAGGGAGAGCCTGCAGCAGTGTGGCAACAGTGATGCTGGGCCCAAGGCAGCAGGGCGGGGTGGGGCGGGGTGAGGCAGCAGGGCATCTGGGCAAGGCGAGGCATGGCGGCAGGGCAGCCAGACTACGGAAGAAACAACAGCAGGGGCGAAAAAGTACACCCCCACCGATGGGAAACATTGCTGGGCAGGTGGAAGACCATCCCTTGACAGTTACGGCGCAAGAGGGCCGGGGATTGAGATGGGGGAAACGGGCCCTGATGTCACTTCAGGCCAGGTTGGGTGGCAGGGGTTCGGGACATGGCCCTACTTCTACCCCCAGGCCTGGGTGATTGATGTTGGGGTGAAATGGGGGGGGCAGAACGGGTGCTGGTAAATGTGGTTGTTGTTGTTGTTGGAGGGACATCACAAAAATCAATCCAGGCAAAGCTGGGTACCCAGTTAGTAACATATAAAATCAGACAAATACATTCACAGCTTTCCAGACACCTTTGACATATTTTGACTCCAGACAAATACTGACATTTCCATGATAACTAGTGAAGCAATTAGTCATCATCTTTTATCACATGAGGAATGTTTCTTATTCCAAACACTAATATCTTTGAAACTGAAAGATTAGGGTAGTAATTCTTAATGACAACCATAGTAACTTTATGATCACTGGAGACTACAATTGTGGGTGTAAAATATTTTATATATCATAATCTCAGTGCTAATTAACATGTAGTAGTATCTTGCGGAACGTATAGCAATCCATTCTTGACATAGTTATACTTTAGGCAATCTCATGTTTTGGAAAATCAGTTTCCTGGTGCAACTTTGGTGATTACTCTGAAGAAATTATCCATGCTCATTACTCAGTAGAATTAGCAAGACATACTTGTCACAACTGGTTTGTTATGTTATGCATAATAATAGGCTAATTTTATTTTATCCCGAGGCAGCATTTTAATCATTGTCAAATCATAGCTTAATCAACTTAAAGCAAAATAGAATACTTGAGTGTAGAAATTGTCTTAGTCAGGAAAAATTCATTCCTCAGACAATTGGAATCACAACTACAGTAGAAGAAAAGGGCAACTGAGGATGTGATCAGATGGCTGAAATGGCAAACACTGATCCCACCAGAAAGAGCTTATTTAACAAAAGTGATCTTACATAAAGAAATCATTCCATCCATTAGGGAATTGCTTCCTTGCATCCCCCAGAATATTAGCCCTACAGCCAGAACAAAAAAGTTCAGGAGTGGCATGGATCAGCATCAAGTTAGAGGACATTTCTTCATACATTGTGTGATTGTTAGGAAATAGATTATACCAGACTGCTGCACAAGTGGTCCAAAATATAATCTAAAGTAGGAGCCCTTTGGTGGTGCAGTGGTTAAACAGCTGTATTGCAGCCAAAACATTGTGAGTTTCATCCTGATGGGGAATAAAGTCGACCTATCCTTTTATCCTTCTGAGGTTGGTAAAACATGTTGGAGGCAAAATGCTAATTACCTTGTGAACCAACCCAGATAGTGTAATTGCTATTGCTATGATCTGTTTCCCTGTGTGACTATACACTGAGCAAAGAATGCAGAAGCAAGGTTTTTATAGCCAGATGGTGAGATGGTCCTGGTGTGACATGGAGTAAAGTTCCCCTTCTGGGCACAGACTATGAGAAATGGCGGATCAGGATCATGTCCCAAGTGTTGCTGCATGTGCTTGCAGGCTTTGAGATTGTGACACTGCTGTTGATGAATGAATGAATGAATGGTTTATTAATTGATTAGTCTTGCATCCTTATCAATATCCTAATCGAAGAATCTAAAAATGATCCAATACAATAGAACATGATAAAATACAATACAATAAAATACATACTGCTTTTGATGCTAAAGAACCATGGTCTCTCCCCTGCTAGTGTACACCAGTACACTCATTCTCATAAGCTCCCCACACTTTGAGCTGCCTTCTCTGGTGCCCTGCCACTGCAGAAGAAGCTGGTTCCTGCTGCCTGCCAGATACATTGTCCATCTCCTCCTCTTTTATCACCATAGAGGTTGCGGCCCTGTTGGACTACTAATGTCTGCCCAACCTTTCCATGCCCACCCCAGACATCAGCACACTGTGGAAGGAGGAAAGAGAGGCTGAATTTCATCCTGAGAAAGAACTGGAAAAATGCCCACTGGAATGTCATAGCAGGTTTGGAAGCATTTTGTGTGAGGAAAACTGAGACAAGCTGGGACTAAACAGGTGAGAAGGAAGCAGACTGGGTGGACAGGACTTCTTCTTGAGATAGTTTTTTCAAAGAAGTCCCACAGGGAAATATCTTGGATCGATGGTGTAGACCAGGGGTCCTCAACCTTTTTAAGCCGAGGGCCGGTGCTTAGCGATGACACAATCAGCTTCTCTAAGCAGAATCTGGCCACTTCTTAACTATCTGGTGCAGAAGTAAGATAGCATTGCTGAATATAATGCACTGGTAGCTTCCACCACATATCTGTTTTGGTCTTCTAGGCCCTTTGCACATTTTCTCAGTTACATCTAATTGTGCAGCATAATTCTTGGGTGCAATTTAATTTCAAACATGTAATTTCAAACATGATAAAACATGCACAGAAAGGCTCTTTGAGAGGGTTCTATAATGTTTTTATTAAAATCACCTCTATTCCAAAATTAAACACATATGTCTTTTTAAATGGACAGACATTGATCTTTGCAGGACTAGACAAGTCTTGTAGTGTCACATATCTCTCTAAACACTTCAAACACTTTCACACTCCTTCACTGATCTAGGATCATTTTCATACTATTGAACTATCCTTTGGAATAAGCATGATCTACTGAACAGAAGTCAAAATCCTGTCTTCAGTAAACACAGAGACCTTGTGGCCAGTTCGTACTGTCTTTTCAAGGGAGGGTGAGAAGCAATTGTGGAATTATTTGCCTCAAATACTAAAGAAATTTTACCCACTCTGCACACCACACATTACCAGATAAGAAAAAAATCATTTATTGCTTAGTCTCAATACAAAAACTATGAGTTCAGAATACTGTAGCCAAATTAATCTCCAAGCTGAAGAAATACAATCACATCATAATGGCACTACCCCCCTTACATGAGCTCCCTGTTCCCTTTCATATCAGGTACAAGGTATTAACACTAACATGCATAGTCCTATAGGACCTTGTTATCTGATTGTACGTCTTTTTTCTGTCTTAAAAAAAAAAACCATCTGCCCACACTACCTAATCATAAAAAATGACACAGCTCCTGGTGCTGACACTCAGAATGGCAAATAAGACCTTATCAAAGAAACACACTTTCTTGGAACGGCACCCAGTCTGTGGAGCTGTATCAAGCACCATTCCTGGATACATTTTAAAAATATCTTAAAACAACTCTGTTCATAAAGAGTTTAAAAATACCCGACCAATAGCCAGATAGTTAGTTTAGTTTAGTGTTTATTTGGGATCCTACCTCCAAATCTCATCACATTTGGAGAGGTTGGAGAGGAGTGTCAGCAGAAGACTCTCTCCAATTTTTCAATTTTGGTGTTTTTAGGTGACTCAGGGGCTGAGTTATGTCCCCCAAATCACTTAGTGAATTTCCCCCGAATCTCCTGGTGGTGATCTCAGAATTTGGCACAGTATTAGAAGGTATTTTACGTTATTAACAAGATGCTGCCAGGTTGCCTTGCTACTGAGCTATATATCTGCCTGTGGGTCTGAAGGAGGGCCAGAACATACATGTAAGACCATTGTACTGACAAATTGTGAAGCTTGCCTTTATCAGGGCAGTTCTATCACAGACATACAGACATACTCTCTCTCTCTCTCTCTCTCTCTCTCTCTCTCTCCCTCCCCCTTTCAGGGTTAGCTCAGACTATTTTTCCACTTGTGGCAGAAGAGGACATTCTCCCCTCCCCAACCTAGGTGCACAATCCCCAACAAAGCCACAGTTTTAGTACCAAAGGGTAGAAATAAGTACCTCTCTCAGTCCTTGGGAATAAAAATACAATCTTAAAATAGATAAGTAACAATTTCCTGCCTTTTTATGACTTGCAAAATTATGTGATGATTATGGGGTACATGAGATTGGGAGGTTGGGGTTTCCATAAACTGTAAGCCATAAGCATCAATATTGTAACAAAGTAAGGCTTGAATTATCTTGCTTTGCATGTAATGAGTCTATCTCATATATTTGTTTCACCTTTTAAGTTGCATTACTGAACTGAATGAACATTTGCACAATATTCTAATTTTCTGAGTTTTACCTGTATATAGGACATTACAGGTAATAGCTAAAACCTTGAATTGAACCCAGAAAAACATCGGCAGCCAATGCAACTAGTGCAAATTAGGTTTTATATGATACACAACTTGAGGCACTCATTAGTAAACCAGCTGCTGAATGTTTTTCCAGTTATAGCCTCTGAGCTATCTTCAAGGATAGCCCCATGAAGAGGGAATTACATTAGTTTAATCATGGTGTTACAGTTGCATGGATCAGTGTGACCTTGTCTGCCTTTCCCAAGTTTATTTCACAGGCACACTTTGCCAAGTCACCATAAAACTGTCTGTGTTCAAAGCAAGCCTAGGGTAGGCAATTGCAGTCCTGAATGGAGCTGGGGATGTTTAAATTAGACCTTCAGAATCCCCAAGGCAGCTGGACCCTGGCTGTGCCACTGAGGGATTGTAGCTGTTGTACCTTGCATACCTGTCAACCCGCGGCTCTGGAAAAAATGGGACCTGCACAGAGTGGTTCTGCGCAGGTCGCCTTCCACGCATGCATGGAAGGGTTCTACACGAGTGTATAACCCTTCTACGCATGTGTAGAAGGCGACTTGCGCAGAAGGGCTGCACAGTACTTCCTTTCCCCCACTGCCAAATTACGGGGTTTTTTGCAGCACGGGTCAGGAAATGACGTCAATTGGCGCAGGATTACGGGGTAATCCCGGCCAAATCGGGAAGGTTGACAGGTATGGTACCTTGGGAAACAATATTCCCAAATTTACTTTCTGAAACCTCCTGCATGTGAGGACTGGAGGGATTAGGCCTGCTTTGCAAGCAAATCTAGTTCCCCAGGCAAGCAAAACACTGATGTGCCCTGACATGAGCCAATAAATCTCGCTATGAAATTTGAAATTACTAAAATTGGCATCATTTTCTTCTCAAAGCTGTTTGCAAAGAGATGAAATTTAATTACATGGCAACTGAAGTAATTCTGCAAACATCAAGGGCATCTTTAAAGAATTAGAATTAACTTACCTGATTAGGAAATGTTTAATTAATTTTTTGGGGAAAGGTTAGATATACTGTATATTCTCGAGTATAAGCTGAGATTTTTAGCCCCCAAAATGAGCCCCATAACGGGGAGTTGGTTTATACTTGAGTCAATGACCACGAGGGTCCCAGAACCATGCCGTATTGAGATGTGCCAACAATTTAGTTAATTTTACCATTTTTCATGTATTTTGATTATAAAAACTCACTAGCAGCTGCTGCATTTCCCACTCTTGGTTTATACTTGGGTTAATCAATTTCCCTGGGTTTTCAGGTCTAAATTTGGTACCTCAGTTTATATTCGGGTTGGTTTATACTCGAGTATATACGGTACATTTATCAGACTTTAAAAAGGCCCAAAAGATTTGTGAATTAAATTTTATAGAGATGCTGCGTTGACAGCCTTGGGGAAAAGTTATTTTCACAAATCCATAACACAAACAGAACGATATAAGGGGGAAATGCTACATAGTTTAAGCAGAAGCTTTGAAAGCATGAGATGCCAAAGTGCACATTTACAGAAATGGCCAAATCAAACATAACCTTGGAATTCAGAAGGTGTTGATGAAGAAAGGTTTAAGAGATCCAAGCTGGAAAAGAAATGTAAACAAAAGGCCAACTTCTCTCCCAAAGACTGTACAGTCAAATGTACAGAAGCTAATATTGTGATAAAAACAACAAAAAACAACAACAGAAAAATAAGATAAATGCTCCTGCCACTGTTCAGCTAGAGAAAGTTGTAGGTTGCATGCTTGAGCCTTGGGTTTAAGAGGAGCATGACCAAAGTTAACTGTTAAGCTGAGTTGTTCCCAAGATTAAATGACAGACTTCATATATTTTGGCTTAAAAACTAAGTTTATCTCATTTAGGTTGTTCTTTCTTCCTAACACCCCCTCTCCATATTGTCATTTCCAGTAAGTTCTCCTCAGATCTTGCAAAATAAAATAATAATAGCTGTGACTTCTTGTTGAGTCCTAGCATAAATCAGCAACGCCACAGCAGATCGGGGGTTAACCAACAAGTTATTTATTATAGCTCAGTTCGGAGTATATCGGACTAAGATAATTCTCTACAGACTAAATCGGACCTGCAGAAAACAGGGATGAAGTAGCAATTTATATAGAAACAGGAAGGTAGTTACAACGATACATTTGCCCGGACCTATTTAACATGGGAAACCTTTGCAGAACCAATCGGGGTACATTGCAAACATATGAATAAGGTGCCTTACAGAAGAAGGGCGCAAACACATCAAAGACTTAGGTGATGAATGCAACATAAGCAAACTACGTTAACAAATGTTTGGACACAACACTTTTTTTAATTGAATCAAACCATATCATATTGGGCCTTCCTCTTTTCCTACTGTCTTTTCGGGTCAGTTCTGTATTTTCATCACATGTGCATGGTAGGATAGTCTCAATTTACTAATGTTTGCTTTAGTGGGAGTTCTGACTTGATTGACCACCCACTTTTCTGACTTTCTGACTGTCTATGGTATCCATAAGGCTCTCTTCCAACACCAAATTTCAAATGAGTTGACCCCCCAGCTTTCTTCCATGACTTGTAAAAACATATTATGGATGATTTTGTCCTTGGCCTCCTGTGTCAACCTTTGCTATGTACCTGCTCTCCTTCCACTTTCATTTCAAAAGGTGAAAGGACATCTTTTTCGAAAACATGCATATGTTTGTAGAGCTTTTGGTCTGATACAGCTTTTCTTCTTCAGGCTACCTAACACAAGGAAAGGGTTTAGAAACTGGAGAAATTCAGCAGAGTGGGCGTGACAACATTAGTTTACACGAGTGGTAAGGGAATGTCTGTTTCTCTGTAGTATGTATTTCAATTACTCACATCTTTGTTTCACTATTTCATAAAGTCCAAACAGTCCTTCAAAATACTTTGGTACATATCCCACCTGTCCTTGCTTCTGTCCTCCCTCAGCAACTATGATACAGAGCATGTGCTCATCTCACAGGGTCCTCTAGCACTGGGAAAGCTTCTGCTGGAATTTGTATATACTATATGTATACTTAAACTTCCAAGAATCTTCTTTCAAACACCTCGGAGTAGCAGACACAGAAGCAAGGACTGCTATGGAAATTTTAGGTGGGCAGAATTGGAGGGCCCATTGAGCATACCTGTCAACCTTCCCGATTTGGCTGGGATTACCCCGTAAATTGACGTCGATTGACGTCATAACCCGCCCCTCGCTGGCAAAACCCCATAATTTGGCAGCTGGGGAAATGCTTTCCGCGCATGCACAGAAGGGTTTTACCCCTTCCATGCATGCGCGGAAGTGCTACGTCGCTTGCGTAAGGGCTGTGCAAGCAGCGTAGTGCTTCCGCGCATGCGTAGAAAGGGGTAAAACCTTTCCACGCATGCGTGGAACGTGACCTGTGCACAAGCAATGTGCACAGGTCCCGTTTTTCCGGAGCCGCGGGTTGACAGGTATGCCATTGAGTGGAGTCCAATGAACCATTGTCATTACTACCACCAAAAATATTTTACGCAAAAACATATTTTTAGTACAGTCTTGAAAAATCTCAGCCATCTAGATCAGGGGTTCTCAACCTTTTCAAGATGTGGGCCGGGTCATGCTCCATCAGACAGCTGAGTGGGCCAGATTGGTGGTTCCCTTGCCATAAACGCTGATGTAAAGCATGTTCGTGGCTGTCGTAAATGTAGACGCGGTTGCTTCCAGTGTTTCCAGTGGCAGCAGAAGAAGCAAGGGTGGTGGGCCACATGAAATGGCACTGCAGGCCAGACCCAGCCTATGGGCCATAGGTTGAGAACCCCTGCTCTACGTAGTTTGCTCTATGTTTCCCAGAAGCTCCATCCACCACTACCAAAGGCAAGAGATTGAAACTCCAAACAACATGAAGCGAGGAAAATTTCCCACTTGCATTTTAAACAGAATGTCAAGGCACAAAGGAACTGTCAGGATTTTTCTCTCAAAAATGGTAATTGCAGTCTCCTAAGAATGCTGAGGCTTTGGTCTCGAAGGTTCCTACTCTTTGACAGAAGTGAAGTTACCAGAAGTAGCTTAATCATGCCACTCTCCACACAGTTACTTGTAAATAAATTTCACTAAATAAGTTGGACTTTCTGAATTGGCAGTTTGGCCAATTAGTGTTCAGCACAGATATACTGCTTCACTGCCCAGATGAGGGAGAGCACACGTATGCCTGCACTGCCTGGCAAATAATCAGAGCTCCTATTATGGTGCTCTTCATGACCCCCTCCATTGTTAGGGCAAGAAGGAGAATTCATTGCAGTCTGAGGGCCAAATTGAACTTTGAAGAAAATCTCAGGGCCCACATTAGAGTGAAAACAAAAATAAATATGAGTAGATTTTAATCTGATGCCCATATTGCTGACATCGAACTTTTAAGTTTTTAGAATTGGAAACACCCTATATATTATCTGGAAACCCACTAAGCAAGGGAGTAGAGGGTAGAGCTTTCTGGGGATCTCAAAAAGCTTGAGCAAGACCTCAGAAGAGTCATACAGTAATACGTCATACAAAGTCCGCTTCATACAACATCGGATTCATACAACATCGCCTAATTCCTTGAAAAAAGTTGCCTCATACAAAGTTGTGTGACGTTGTATGAGGCATTGGGGTTTTCCCAGGTTGCATTGTGCCTGGGCAGTATAAAAGGCAGGACACATGTGTGCATTGCTCTTGTGGGTTTTGCATGAGGCAAAGAGTGTTTAGGAGTGGTTTTGAGCGCGACTTTGAATTTTTTTAAAAAAAAATTCGTCAGAATTTTTAGAAGCATTCCTGGGATTTTTGCAGCATTCTTCAGGTTCTTGGACAATCAGGGTTGTTTGACAAGTTTTGTAATGTTTTTAGCCTTTAGACAATGATTTCTTAAAGTTCTGTCAGTTTCCTGTCTGTTTCCTTGACTTTGGCCTGAAGTCTGTGCTCTTACAGTACAATGTATCTCTATGGAAACGATGTTGTATGAGGCATCGCAGCAAGGATTTGGACGTTGTATGAGGCATTGTGGCTAGTATTTTGCATACCTCATACAAAGTCCAAATCCGTATAAAGTATGAGGTATCACTGAATTTGGTCACAAGGCCACATATTCTCTCACCCTTATGACATTGTGAAAGAGAATGGAGACACTTTAGCATTTTAAAAGGAACTTACTGTATTTGCTGGCATATAAGTCCCGCTCACCCCCTTAAAACACACTGGAAAATGGAGTGCATCTTGTACTGTATATAGTGGCCTGTACATAGTGAGCTGTTTTGGTAATAACTGGGTGTGTCTTATATTCCAATGTATCTTATACACCAGCAAATACGGTATTTATCAAGAGGATCCCCCTTCCCTTGCTCACTTCTTGTATATGGCAGAAGGGAAGATGCTGAAAGAATTCTGTCAGAAAACAGTAACAAAAAGAAGTATTTCAGGAGGTTTAATTCTTTGCCTACTTACACATTTGGTGGTTGCCAGGCAGGCCATTGCGCTTTTGCTTTGATGACAGTCAAAACCTCATCACTCTGAAAAACAGAAGTAATAAACATCTATAAATAAAATGATGTTTGGACAGCCTTATGGTTAATAACACTGAGGTGATTTGTAACCCACGGGAAAGGCACTTGAATTCAAATAGCTTCTCACACTTTCCATGAGGACAGATATAGTTAATTCTGTTTCCTATTCAGGGAATTTGTTTCATCCTGTGAGAGACAATAAGGGATAATTTTGACATAACATTTATTCCATTTTGAACAAGAATATACAGTGGTACCTCATACAATGATTTTAAACCATTCCACAGGGCTCGTTGTTGTATGAAACAACTGCTATTTGATGCATGCATCGTATAGCAATTTTCCCTATGGAATGCATCGTACAATGAATATTTTTGCTAAGTGGTTTTTCCCATTGAAAAATTGTACAATTTTTTTTCAGAGGGAAAAATTGTTATGCAGGATGCCATTTCCCGCAAAACCTAATTGTTATGTGATTTTGTTGCTATATGGGGTGATTGTTGTATGAGGTTCCACTGTACAAGAATCTGTTGCGTTGTAGTAGATTCCTATGTAGTAGATTCCTATGCAGGAATCTATGTAGTAGATTCCTGGAGGTTCTGAACTTTTTGTGGGTTTTGCTCACAACTTTAGCCAGCCAGAACTTTCAAGTCATGTTGCTGACTGAGACAGAACAGCAACTACCCTCCTCCCATGGAAGCAGATCAAATTACACAGTACCAAAAGCCACCAAAGTTATTGTGACACATGAGGAAAACAACAATATCCATGCTAGCAATGTGCCTTTTCTTACCTCTTGCCTTTTAATGCTGACTGTACTAAAAACTTTGCTGACATGCCTAATTTGTTGTCTAAGGTAGATGTCTCACTCTGCCTAAGGCAAGGGCCAGTTCTGCAAATTACAGTACATTAATTGAATTTTCATTATTTAACTGTTTTCCATGGAATCTATAATGATTCATAAAGGATGTGTGGGGTATGTTTGTGAGAATATGAGTGGGAGGACAGAATGAGAAAATTACCTGAAGGACTTATTTCTAGGGGTTTCTGATAGTAATCAGAAGTGTGGCCATATTATGGGATACAAAGAAAGAGCCTCCTCAAATATTGTATTTTTGAAGCACAATAAAGCATGCCCACCTTGAGCCAGCTAACTTTCTCACAGTAGGTCAGGCGAAAGGAACTGCAGAATGAACTTACCAAAAGGTGGATTCATTTGGGCAGTTTCATGTCTGGCCTAGACACGGAGGAAGAAGAAGAAGAAGATGGCCATATTATTAGATGAACCAAAAACAAGGATACTGCTGGTTTTCAAGATTGATTTTACACATTGCTGCTTCTCTTAAATAGAGGAACAGAGTAGGATTTTACCCCCCGTTCTCTGTCAGATTTGATCATATTTTAAAAGGATCGTATCACATTTATGTAACACTGAAAAGAGAACATAAATGAGGTGATTCCCACCCTTTCCTAAATTGTACAAGAACTCCTGTTATCAGCAATTTCTGAATTCCTATGTAGGGTAATAAACCTCAAACAAAATCAAGAGACTGGTTTTTTAATAAGACTCTGGTGAACAGAAACATCTGTCAAATGTTTCTATGAGCTGCCTGCTCTCCCAGGATCCTCTCAGAGTAAATTGAACAAGGGAACATGGATTTCACAACGCATTCCCATGATTTCCGCAGCCTTTAAAAAGCACACACAAAAATACAACAATTCCCCAATTAAATGAAAAACCAACACCATACATTACTTGTAATTGGCAGCTCCAACTGAGCTGTCCTTTTAGGTTAGTGATAATCCTCCATTTCTCTCTCCCTTCCCCCCCCCCCCCACCACCACTGCCTGACAGAAATGTCTCTGATACCTCAAGCCAGCTCTAATCCACATATGTCCCAGTTTAGGGAAATCAATTTTTACAGGCAGCTTTTTCCTTTCTTTGCTATTGTCGTCACTTTCTTCGCTCTTTTTTCCGCCAAGGGAGTGAGCAGGGGAAAGAAATGTGCAGCACTCATTGACAGTGAAAAACACTCCTCCTGATATTCAGGATTTCCTCTTTCCCTTGTAAGGTAAAGGGTAAAGGTCACCCTTGCTCCAAAGCCAGTCGTATATGACTCTAGGCTTTGGTGCTCATCTCTATTTACAGCTGAAGATGCAGCGCTATCTGCATCTGCAGACACTTCTATGGACATGTGGCAGGCATGACTAAAAAGCAGAGTGCAAGGAACACTGTTTACCTTCCCACCAAATTGAAACCTACTGTACTTGGAATTTCTTGCTTTTGAACTGCTAGGTTAACAGGAGCTGGGACAGAGACAGGCGCTCATTCAATTGTGCAGTACTAGGGTCTTGAACTGCTGACCTGCCGACCTTCCAGTCATCAAGTTCAGCATATAACCACTAAGCTACCGCAGTCCTTTTAAGACACTCGCCTAAAAGCTATGCTAAAATGAAGAATTAAAATGGAGTTTTCCATTAAGACAGGCAAAGGGCCAAACAAGTTTCCAACTGGACAAATCAGAATGAACAAGCCAGTCCTTCAAAACTGGCAATGATACAACACTTTATCCCTGTCTGGTGAGAATCTGGTTCTCTGTGCTCCAAGGGTCAGATGAATGAAACTGGTGTCTACCATGAGGAATGTTACTATGTGACTATCATAATAATTACTCTCCTTATTTCATAGAGCCTTGGGTCTAAATATACAGTAAAACCTCAGCTAAAGACCAAACTCCATTCCACAAGTTTGGACTATCCGAATCAAATGGGAAATGCATCGGATAACGTCCAAAAATGGACTTTATCCGAGATTCCTATACCAAATACCTTGGATCACGTCCATTTTTAGTGGGTTTTGACATTATGCAATGCATCACGTGTGCATGAAAACTGTGACTTTATCCGAATCGGACTTTATCTGAGGTACCACTGTACAATGAAGACTTATGGGGAAAAACTTACATTGTTCCTCAGCTCAAATGAGAATGGAATTTTTAAATCTCCAATACTCTTCTTTGTGTGAAATGCAAATTTCCACCTGCCATCTCTCCTCAACCCCTGTGCCAACCAATGGTTTTCCTGAACACCATTATATTCTTCTTAGCCTGTCAATTGGTAACCATGTTAAGCAACTACCACACAAATCTTAGCAAGGACAAAGGCCAAAAGAAGGATGCATAAAAGAGTGTTTTTTTTTGCTTTGTCTTTTCCATCATCATCATCATCATCATCATCATCATCATCATCATCATCATCATCATCATCATCATCATCATCATCCAATCTGGCATCTTGATATACTGGCTCACTTATGAACGGCAGCTCGCCAATGATTCTTGCAACTGCGAAATACCTCTAGAATTTAGCATCCTGCAGGAAGAAGTAATCAATGCTCATCCATGAAGCATCAGCAACAGGGAGAGTATTAGCCCCTGAATCATCAGGGACCACAATGATCCTACTTGACCTGACACCTCTCAGTGCAGTTTTCTTCTTATTTTTACAGAACATTTCAGTTAGTACTAATCAACTAGGCATATTAGTATTCTAAAATTGTGCCTGTTCCCAGATAAATCTGTCTGAAGTTACAGTGGCAAACTCTGTTTCAAAACCACTTGGGAGGTGTATGGTTTTTGAAATCAGGGGTTCTCAATCTTTTCAAGCCGAGGGCTGGGCCATGCTCCCTTTGACAGCTTTGGGGGGGGCAGATGGCCATTTTGCCCTGCCTGACACACGTGGCACTTCTGGGAGTGGTGGAGGTGGTGGTGGGCCACATGAAATGGTGTCATGGGCCGCATCCAGGCCCCGGGCCATAAGTTGAGAACCCCTGTTTTTAATTTAATCAGTTGACAAAGAAGAGGGGGGTTTTTTTGGTTTTTTTGACTGTTGGTCTGTTTTTGTTCTGAGATATCAGGAATGTGAAGAGATATAGCATACAGGGTGCTGGAAGCAGTAAGAAAGGTGAGTTGCACACTTCACAACTAATAAAAGATAGTTCTATAAAACCTTAAATTCAGCAGCACCATTGGCCAGAATGTGAGGGTGTCAAGTTGAGACACAGAAGAAAAGTCTCATTCTTTCCATCCTTCTTCCTATTCACACTTATGTTTCTCTCACTGTTGCCACTTGGATAAGTAAAATCTCAAGGGAAAGGTGAGGCAATCTGATGACTAGTAAAAACTAGCTGGGACTAGATCATTTTCTGAGTATCACCATGGCATTCAAAATAAGCAAAGCAATATTTTCACCACCACCACCACCCTGAAAATAGATTTATTTCAAAATCAATATGAGGCGAGTAAGAGTGTTCTGCTTAAGGAAGAAAGGAAGGAAAGAAGAAAGATCTATGCCTTTTAAAAATAATAATAATATGGTTTTTATGAAATTTTAAAACTCAGTTTCACAACACTCTAAATATGGATTGAGAATAATACTACTTTTGTGCTGGGCTAATGAAAATTGTAATTAGAGTTAATTTGCCTAAGCTAATGCCAAAATATAGCATAATCAGCCTATCCATTTGGTCATTCTGAAGGGTATATTCAGCTGTTTCATTGCTTTCATACAGCAGAAGGTAGCAGGGGCGCAGCCAGGATCTTAGATTTTGAGGGCAAATTTTTTTCCAGGAGGGGCATTTTTTCCCCAGGAGGGGCAACAATGTCACACTCACATATATAACATTGGCATCGCTGGTGGGGGGGGGGCTATTAGATCAGGAGGGTTTTGCCCCCCCCTGGCCCCCCTCTGGCTATGGCCTTGGAAGGTAGGTAGTATTTCGTATTGTAATGTTTCAGCAACTTTATTATCATCACACTTTTGATTTCAGTCAAACATTTCAGAGCACAAGAAGTAAACATTTCATTTTGTGATGGGAAGTTTACCTAGGTTTCAGTTTACCTACTTCCCTATTTGTACAAATTCATTCATATGCTAATAGTTTTCTCAGGTAGAATAGAAATGTTATCACAGTCTGGAATTTGGAAAGTGGTGGCTCATAAGAAAGCCACCCTTAATCATAAATGAAGATTACCAATATGCTTGGGCAGAAATCTATATTTATATAGCAACATATGCAGTTGGAGTACACATCGCCATATAAATTGAACTATTAAAATATTCCTTCTATAACTCTGTTGATTGTGTTCTGTCTTGTAAAGACCTATTGTCATGAACAATAAAAATTGATTGATTGAACTTAGCTGATTAAATTATTCCTTCTGCAGCTTTTTGAACATATGAGTATCTGCATTTCCCCCTTATAAATAAGAAACAATTTCTCCATCATCCCCATCATACACCATATAATCTAATTTTTCATCTCACCAAAGACACAAATGCAATGGAAGTCCATTTCTGAAAAGTGAAGACTTTGTAAACAGACTGGGAATGTGTGTTTGACAAACACAAACATGTCTTTAAGGGGGGGGGTTATAAAAACTAGAAGCAGCTTAGGAATTTACAGCTACATGGTGAAAATGAAAACAGTGTACATCTCTGTTGCTATGTTGAAGTAATTTCTTATGTAACAGCTGTTCCCATCCAGAGTACTAAACTTTGTGCCAGATGGTAAATCTAGCACAAAGCTTAGTACTCTGGCTAGGAACAGCTGTCCAGAAAGATCATTTGGTATAATTTTTATGGTCTCTCTACTACACAAATACTTTTAAATTTGCCATAGCTTTCAAAATAACTAATAATTGGGATCTCTCTGTTTAAATGGACTCCAATGGTTTTCCCAGGATCCCCATGCTGAGAGAACTGTGTAAACCATGCACAAGGAACCATTTTCCCCAATAGTGGCCCTGATCTTGTGGAATGGGCTTCAAGCTCATGTCAGTCAGGTCCCATCTCTACTCACTTTCCACAAGCTAGCTAAAGCAGAACTATTTTTTATTTATTTTAATTTTTATAATTTTTTTATTGTACAACTAAACAGACATACAGAAAAGAAAAACAATAACAATACAATACAAAATTGCATCAAATTAATAAAAGATAGCACATGATAATAATTGAACTAATTATTTGCAATATAACCCGCAATATTGAATACCCACATTATGAGTTATTACTATAACCATAACAATCATAAAAACTTACAGTGCTACAACTGTTTTTTTTTTCCTTTACTAATTACACATCACCATGTGAATATTTACAATGCCCGGAGAGTTTAGTATCTATATCATCTCCAAAAACCACTTTGAGATGGTACAGGTCCAAAACCGTCCCTTGCCATAAGAGAGTGATCCACAAACGGCTTCCAAATACTCCAAAACCTATTTTCTTTTAATTTATCACTTTTTACTTTAATCTCCCATGTCAGTTTGTCGTTCAATGCTAAGGTCCACATTTCCTTATACCACTCTCCGGTCTGTATGACAACATCATTTTTCCAATTTCTAGCTATGCATTGTCTACCTGTAGTTAACATAATTTCCAATAATTCTTTTTCCTTCTTATTCAAACCCATGCCTTCCACATTTGTTAATAGGATGGTACCTGACACCAGCTTAATTCTTTTACCCATTATTTCCCCAATCTCTCCTTCTATTCTTCTCCAAAATTCAGAACTATTTAAGGAGGCATTTGGAAATTTGTTGTCCTTAAACTAATGTTTTTTTCTGGCAAATAATGCTTTATTTTGCCACCATTATTATTTTATTAGATGCTTATTCACTTAACTGGGTGTAATTGATTTATTTTCATGGATTTACTTTTAGGAATTGTTTTGGTTGTTGTGTATTGTGCCTCATTTTTTGTATTATTGATGTCCAGAGTAACAGTTTTTTGTTGGTTTGTTTGCTTGTTGGTTGGTTCCTTTGTTTGTTGGTTGGATGGATGCATTGACAGATGGACAGACAGACAGACAGTTTGATTGATTGTGATTGATTTCCCAAAATCCTCTTGCCCAGTTATACTAACATAACACAAATAGTGTAAATTCTGGACAGAAATTGCTTTAAGAATTCACTGCAAACATCAATTGCATACTGAGTTGAGTGAATCAACATGCACCTGGTTATGGCTACCATGATCTGTTAACTTGGGGCAATGTTTGGAAGTGGATTTTGCATAGCTTTGTTCTCATTCTTCCATTTTGCCTAGAATCCTATTGGCATTGATATAGGTTTTGTGTAATGTGTCACAGTTAATTGATGAGTGCCAGAACTCATCTTGAGCATGTGTCCAGATACACAAACAAAATACACCTCAGTACATCATCAATTAGTCACAACTAATCTTGGGAGGTTAATGCAAACTTTATGTGAATACCTATAGGTTTCTGACCATTGCATTTTTAATGCTGTGTCTATTTAATGAACCACCCAAAACACCTTATTATAGAATATTTACATAAATAAAGTAAATTATATATTTAGGCTTACTAACTCTAGTTTATGGATCAGGATATTTCTGATCAATCTTGTTTTTCCTTTGCAACCACATAATTCTGCTGTGCCCCATTTTTGCATCCATTTGTGAAAATCTGCACTATTTTCAAATTTTAAATTTCCTCAGAACTGAAGCAGACTGTGGCTCAGATCACAATCTACTGATCACAAAATTCAGGCTCAGACTGAAGAAAATAGGGAAAACTAATAGGCTGGATAGATATGATCTAGACAACATACCCAAGGAATACACAGTGGAGGTGAGGAACAGATTCAATGGTCTGGACCAAAAAGACAAGAGTACCAGAAGAATTATGGACAGAGATGAGAGACATTATGCAGGAGGCAGCAAGGAAAACTATACCAAAAGAAAAGAAGCGCAAAAAATCAAAGTGGTTGTCAGATGAGGCTCTTAAAATAGCAGAGGAAAGAAGGAACGCAAAAGGCAAAGGAGAAAGGAAAAATACAATCACTTAAATAAAGAATTTCAAAGAAAAGCAAGGAGAGATAAGGAAAGCTACCTAAATGAACAGTGCAAAGAAATACAGGAAAACAACTCAAGAGGCAGGACTAGAGATCTCTTTTAAAAAATTGGGGAAGTCAAGGGAACGTTCAAAGCAAAAATGACCACAATAAAAGACAAAGATGGCAAAGAGTTAGCGGATGAAGAAGAGATAAAGAAAAGATGGAAAGAGTACACAGAGGAACTTTACAAAAAAGACCTAAACACCCCGGATAGTAACAATGAGGGGGAAATTGAACTTGAACCAGACATCCTAGAGAGTGAAGTCAGAAAGGCCCTAAAAAGCACGGCAAATAACAAAGCCAGTGGAGATGATGGTATCCCAGTTGAATTCTTCAAAGCCCTAAAAAATGATGGAATCAAGCTACTACATGCTATATGCCAGCAGATTTGGAAAACGAAACAGTGGCCACAGGATTGGAAAAGATCTGTATACGTCCCAATCCCAAAAAAGGGCAATGCCAAAGAATGTTCAAATTATCGAACAATTGCGCTCATCCCACTAGCTAGCAAAGTGATGCTCAAGATAATACAGGATAGACTGCAGCAGCATGTAGAAAGAGAACTACCAGAGGTGCAGGCTGGGTTCAGAAGAGGCAGGGGGACCAGAGACCACATTGCCAACATACGTTGGATCATGGAGAAAACAAAGGAATACCAGAAACAAGCTTACTTCTGCTTCATTGACTACGCCAAGGCCTTTGATTGTGTGGACCACAACAAAATGTGACAAGTAATTAAAGAGATGGGAATACCAGAACACCTCATGTGTCTCATGAGAAATCTGTACATGAGTCAAGAAGCAACAGTTAGGACAGAGTATGGAATGACGGAGTGGTTTGGAATGGGAAAAGGAGTAAGACAAGGCTGCATTCTGTCACCCTGCTTATTCAACTTATACACAGAGCACATAATGTGCAATGCAGGGATGGAGGAATCATAATATGGGATCAAAATTAATGGGAGAAACATCAACAATCTGAGATATGCAGATGATACCACCCTAATGGCAGAAAGACCTAAAGAAGCTCCTGATTAGGTTGAAAGAAGAGAGTGCAAAAGCTGGCCTGAGACTCAATATCAAGAAAACCAAGATAATGGCAACAGGCCATATCAGTCCCTGGAAAATAGATGGGGAAGAAGTAGAAGCAGTAACAAATTTTACTTTCTTAGGATCCAAGATATCTGCAGATGGAGATTGCAGCCATGAAATAAAAAGGTGACTGATTCTTGGGAGACAAGCTATGAGAAACCTGGGGAACATAGTGAAAAGTTGAGATATCTCACTGCAAACAAAGGTCCGCATAGTCAAAGCAATGGTATTTCCAGTGGTAATGTATGGCTGTGAGAGCTGGACCATTAGAAAGGCTGAGTGAAGAAAAATAGATGCCTTTGAAATGTGGTGCTGGAGGAGAGTTTTGAGAGTCCCCTGGACAGCGAGGAGAACAAATAGGTCAATATTAGAAGAGATTAGCCCTGAGTGCTCCTTAGAAGGACAAATAACAAAGATGAAGTTGAAGTATTTTGGACATCAAATGAGAAGAGAGGATTCACTTGAGAAGGCCTTGATGCTGGGGAAGGTGGAGGGCAAAAGAAGAAGGGGACGGCCAAAGATGAGATGGCTAGATGGTATTGTAGACACAATGGGCACAGGGCTGTGTGGACTAAGGAGGATGGTGGAGGACAGGGGTGCCTGGAGAGCGATGGTCCATGGGGTCGCAAAGAGTCGGAATCGACTGTGTGACTGAACAACAACAACAACAACAACAACAACATTATCATTTTGTATGTCATTTTTGCATTTCTAAACAATTCTTTTTGCCTTTAGTTTGTCAGAAATAGCATTGCAAAACACAGTGAAGTGTAAATATGATGTGTTACTATGTTCCAACCTGCATATTAATTGAAAAAAGAGTGAGTGAGATTGATCCTTCATTAAACCTAAGTGTCACAAGTATTACCCCAGTATGCATGCACTTGAATGTAACTGGCAACAGCTGACATTATGTAACATAAAATCTTTGAAGTAATGGGGAATACAACTGACATGTGTTATAAAACCTGCAGATATACAAAATCTCAAACATCTATATACATAAGTAAATAAATCTACTAATATACTCAAATCAATGTTAATAATAATGTGGCCTATAGTCTGAACAGCTCATCACTGTGGATGATGGTGTGTATCAACACAAACACAATGACAGATGACAGGCCATCAGTGGCCATGATATATACAATTTAATAACTGTCAACTATAATTCAAGTTTGCTTATACTGTACAATCAAACAAATATCTTGACGTACTAAATTTCTTTGCACGGCTGAAAAGAAAGGTATGCCCATTTTGATAGACTTGTGTTATAAGCTTATAGTATTCTGTGGACATACCAGAGTCACTGGCTGGATCTAATCATTAAACAAACACCACATCAAAGAAGATTAAGAGATTTCTTATTGACATGCTGTCCAAACCTTATCCCTTGCTGTGATTCTTTCTGTACAGTAAAAAGTGAACCAGACATATTGGTGGTGGTGGTGGTGGTGGTGGTGAATACCTAAAGCAATGTGCTTTCTAATCTGAAGTGTGTTGTTTTGTGAGAGAACAGGAATGACTGTGGACTGAGAAAGAGTTAGAACAGAAGTGTAGGTTTGGCCCTGTGCATCATATAGTCCCGCAAACAGAGATTTAGTTCCAGAAGTAGCCTCCAGTGGCAAAAAAGGCTTTTTTCTATCAGAGGGGGGCTTTTGATTCAGCAAAGCTTTCCTGTTGCGTGCAAGATGGAAGATATACTTTCTGATGATTATACCCACTTCACTGCACACTGTGTCTCCTGAAACCTTACACTTTGGAGGGTTAGGATTCCATTCAAAACAGTGGAAGCTTGGGTAGTGGATACTGCTGAGAAAGCAAGACTGGGGGAAAATTGCCTCCACATTTTTTTACAGGTGGGATTTTTTGGACGATTTAATTTCTATGTACACTGCTCTAGATACTGCTCTTCTTCTTCTTCTTCTTCTTCTTCAGGTGTTGAGGGAGATACAAGGCTCTAACAGGAAGAATAAACACTCAGTCCCCAGGCTAATGTGATTTCAAACTGTATGAGTGTGAGGCCAAGTAGAACCAAAGTTTGTGTGGCATATAGCCAAAGAACACCATTCACTTCTTATAATATTTATCTTAGCCATTCATCCCAATGAAAAGTCCAAAAGTCCAAATATACATGCTCCAGATGGCTAATTGAATCCTGGATGCATCTCCAGAGGTACAGTTCTGCATTAGCATTTCTGTGGAACTTACTTAGAGAAAGTTGGGTGTCTCAGAGAGCAACTTTTCGCCCCCATTTGAAGCCAGCAATTTTAATTACAACCACTTTACAGCTCTGCATTTTGTGAGCAGGTGGCCATTCTCTGAGCCTTCAAAGTTTTTGTGACAAATCAGCTTAACAGTGTTATTTTCGAGCCAGGCTTTACAGCATAAATATGTTAAATGGGCATCAGGTGCGGTGTACAGGCAATCTTTTCAATCCACTGAACCTTTAAAATCATGCTTTTAAAAATATCAGCTAGAGAAAATGCCATGGGACAGCCATTGACAAAATAAGTCAAGAATTAGATAAGAACAATCCAAACGATTAAATAAATGTATTTCTGTAAGTAGCAGTTTGGAGAAGGAGGAAAGTATTCACATAATAGTCAGTTATTATGATGCAATTTATTCAAAGCTTGTTAGTATTTAGGCCCCAGAAAACTTATTTTTTTCTCAAAGGGGAAATACTTTTCACCACAAATCCTCTTTTTTTGTTGCATATTTCAAGCATGTGTGCACAGGTCCTGGGAATAAAATTGCCTTTCAGGCCATCAGAACAGTGTCGAATCTGGCTCTGTCCCCCATTGGGTTACCCTATCTTTACATAAAGAAGGCAGAGTGCAGAAAATAGACAACTGTGAACTGTGGTGCTGGAGAAGACATATGAGAGTCTCCTGGTTGGCAAGGAAATCAAATCAGTCCATCCTGAAGGAAGTCAACCCTGACTTCCTTAATTTCACAGCTTCAAATGTGCCATGCCTGCCTCTTTTCTGTTTGGTTACAACCCTGAACTCTTGTAAACAAAATCCTGTGGTGCCTTTCCAGAATCAATCCATTTTGTGTTCCAGAGTCAATCCATTTTGTGTCCAATCTTTCTCTTTTTCTTCTGCTTTTCACCTTTCCCAACATTATTGTATTTTCCAGAGAATCTTGCCCTCTCATCATGTGCCTGAAGCATGACAGCCTCCAGTTAATTATGTTTGCTTCAGAGATAGTTCAGGGTTGATTTGCTCAAAGACCTGCTTGTTTATCTTCCTGGTAGTCCAGATATCTGCAAAGTTCTCCTCCAATACTACATTTCAAACAAATTCTTTCCCCCTTGTCAGTTTTATGTATTGTCCAGCTTTCACACCTGCACATTAAGAAATATAAGAGTATGGATGATCTTGGTCTCCAGTAACACATCCTTACACGTGATGGTCTTTACTAATTCATTCATTGCTTCCCTCACAGTTACTAATTCATTCATTGCTTCCCTTTCTTTTGATTTCTTGGCTGTAATCTTCAGCTACAGTAGATGATTGAATCAAAGTACGATATATAAAATCTTTCTCTATTTCAATGTCTTCATTGCCATGATTTAAGTTGTACAGTTCTTTTGTAGTCATGTTTTTTGTCTTCTTAATATTGAACTGCAGTCTTGCTCTGGCACTTCCTTCCTTAATGTCCCCTCAAAGATTTTCACGTCATTGCAGCTTTCTGGTAGTAAGATAGTGTCATCTGCGTATCTTAATACAAATGCAGGAAGAAGGTGATATGGTTATTGGATCACTTAAAGAAACCAAACAGTAGGTGAGCTTTTGTAATTCAACATCTCTTCTTGATGCATGCACTGATTTCTTTTAGATAGAGCAGGGAAATTGCTAATGGAAGTCCCAAATGTTCATGACAAGGTGTTGTGCCAGGCTTTGTTTCTTACTGATGAGTTGGAAAAAACAACAGAATGCACCTGATATTATTTCCTATTCCTCAAACACAAGAAGCCAGGTCTATATGTCTTGCCATGAAATTTTTGGACTTCTCATTGCCAATTTTCCTGTACTATTCGCAAAAAACTGATGAATACCTGAAGTAAAAGTGTTGCCTTGCTCTTCCATTTGTATGGACTCGTGGCTACTGCTCGAAGAGCAGGTGGCAGCCGTGGCTAGGAGAGCCTTTGCACAGCTTCGTGTTATTTACCAATTGCGCCTGCTCCTGGACCGGGACTCCTTGCTCATGGTCACTCACACTCTTGTCACCTCCAGATTGGATTATTGGATTACTCTACATGGGGCAGCCCTTGGTGACCATTCAGAGGCTTCAGCTGGTCCAGAATGTGGCTGCCCGGGTTGTGATGGGGTGCAGGCATCATGCTCGAGCCTCACCACTTCTCTGGGAGCTGCACTGGTTGCCGGTGTGCCTCTGCATGCAATTTAAGGTGCTGGTTTTGACCTTAAAAGCCCTTTATGGCATTGGACCAGTTTACTTAAGAGACCGCATCGCCACAAGGAATTTAGCCCATCCTACTAGGGCAGACAGGAGGGGATCACTGGAGGTCCCATCAGTGAAAGAGGTACATCTTACTGGGACCAGGAAAAGAGCCTTTTCCGTGTCTGCCCCAGCCCTGTGGAACCTCTTACCACCTCCAGATGGAACTACTCCCCTTTAGAAAGATGCTGAAGACATGGCTTTCCCAGCAGGTTTGGGGCACGCTTGACTCTACCAGTCAAGCCCGGTGGCTGATTTAGCCTATGTGAGGGGCTGCCCCCTGGCTTAGTTATTCTGTTTTAACGGGGGTAGGGTGGGGGTGGGTTGTTTGTTAATGTTGATCTGTTTGTGTTGGTTTTAACTGGGGCTGTTAGATCTGTTTTAACTATTGTTGCTTAATTGTTTTTATTGTAATTTTTATTATGTTGTTAGCCGCCCTGAGTGGTGTACCCACCAGGAGGGAGGGATATAAATGTGCAGAAATATATAAATATTGTGTAAGGATCACACAGCTCTTTTTGTTTGCATATCTTAAGTATTGATGTTTTTCCCTCACAAATTGTCACTCCTTTATCTGAATCTAGTCTGGCTTTCCATATGATATGTTCTTCGTATACTGTAGATTGAACAGATAAGAGGATAAATTGCATATTTGTGTCATACTTTTGCTTATAGGAAATCATTCTGTCACCCCATATTCTGTTTTAGCAGTAGCTTTTTGACCACACTGCAGGTTAGTATAGGTAACATTTTCCTTGCTCGAAAGCCAGCCATTTCTGACTCTAAGGGTTGGTGTTCATATCCATTTACAGTCAAAACGTTTCATGTTCAGGGAATGAAGAAGCAGACGAGTGAAGTAGTGAAATTCAGCTCTTTATTAGTGGGGTTTGTACACAGTTTGGATGGGGCAAAACACGGACTTATATACAATATAAATAGTAACAGTAACAATAACAATAATACAACAAGCCCATTGGCTAACAGAGTGTGCACATTTTTCGATCCACTTATTTGCATAAGAATAGATACATGAGAAAATATACATTCAGCTCCTGTCAGAAAACACAGTTATCATACATAACAAAAAGGTAGCAATTTCTGAATCTGCAGACATTTCCATGGTCATGTGGCAGGTATGACTAGATGCCAGAGCACATGGAACACTCTTACTTTTCCCACTGAAGTGGTACCTATTTATCTACTTGCAATTTCTTGCTTTCAAACTGCTAGGTTGGCAAGATCAGAGACAGACAAAAGGAGCTCATTCCGTTGTGCAGCACTCAGGTATCGGACTGCTGACTTACTGACCTTCCGGTCATCAAGGTTGGTGTCTTAACCACTAAGCCACAATGGCACCCACACACATTAAGGATACACATTATTAAACTCCTGCATTTTGATGATAGTCGTCCTACTTTTTTTCAATGTAGCAACCTCCCCCTTAACTCAAATTCTTATTGGTCATGGACTCTCTCTGTGTGGTGACAATGGTAAACTCCTTCAGTAGCATCTCACAAAAGCCTATTCGGGTTTATTGGGGTCTCTGTAAGTCACATAATACTAATACTGTATGTTTTTGCTATTAGCAATTGAAAAGGCTTTCCACTGTGTTTACTATTGCAATAGCAACAGCTCAAATTTATATTCTGAAGCAAATCCTTCTCAAACTTTCAGCTGACTTGTTCAGTGATATGATAAATATCTCCCCGAAAGTGGTGTGTATGTGTGTGTGTGACAACTGCTGAGCATAGCATTGATATAATCATTTTATTAGAGTTCTAAATTAAAGAGATGCACATAATCATTTACATTGTAAAACAGAGAATTTGTCTCACTACATTGACATTAACTCCCAACAATTATTCATTCTGAGCCCAGGAAATTCTATAAAAATGTGCAATAGGTTTGGGACAAGAAGTGACATGTACTTTTTCAGCTGTGAAATGATATAGCATTAGCTACTTCCAGGAATAGTGAAATGTGATTTTCCCCACCCTTACTTACACATAGTGAAAGCAATTTTGCTAATTATGTGTATCTTTTCTTGTTTTTGAGAAGTACTATTCGCAAGTTCTTGCACAACCTTTACTTCCACAAGCCAATGACTGAATCAGTACTTCTAACGACACTCCATAGCAACCACAACAAAGAGCTGTCAAGTAAATCATGTGTGCAAGTGAGTACATCTTGTCAAACACAGTGAAGCTAAAAGCAAAGAGATGTCAAGTGCTGCTCTGGACAAGGGAAACCCATTGCACATTGTGGGTATGACAGGCATTTAATCATGTTAAATGTAGCTTTTTGATAACACTGCATCACACACAAAAAAATATTGTCTGCTACTTGGTCTACTCCATGTGACCTATACTAAATCAAGTGTGCTGAATCCAAATTTGAAGTGTGCTTGTGCCTAGGGCATCAGGATCTTAAGTCAATTACACATATATATGTGATTGTCCAGTTTATTAACATAGCTGCAGCTACTCATCTTTAGTTCAAAACAGACTCACTATGATCTAGCTGTACTATTCAATAAGATGGTTTCACCCTAGAGACAAGCCCTCAGTCCATCCATCTCACCTTATATACCTATTACTTGATATCAGCTCACTGATTTGCCCAAACATGTCCGGCCACTGCTGGAACATGCATGCCACCAGGGGACATGATTCAGCTGAGGTGGCAACAACCATAGTGGTAGCTGCAACTGTTATAATGTTCCCATGTAAAAATGCATTACCCAACCACCGACAATTTGAACAGCTGTTGCATTCCTATAACTTAAAATATGTATGAGATAGGCAGATTCTGAGTTCAGATTTGGAATCAGCACACCTGATATCATGTAAATCACATGTGTTATTTCCAGTAGCGAAATCGTTTTTGTGCAGTGTTACTAAACATCCCCCCCCCCACAAGTCCTCTTGATAAAAATGATTCTGGGTTGTGCAGACCACATTAAATAGCCCTAAATTGTGTGGCAAAGGTTTCTACCTTTGCCACACAAGATAAGCATGCTGTGCATGTACACAAAAGACTTTCAGAAAAAGTCAGGCTGGACCAGCACAAATATTTTTCTAAACCATTTAGGCTCCGTTCAATGGTTAACTAGCTATCTCTGAGAAAGACCACAAACGGGGAACAAAGGCTGCTTTTGTTTGAAATATGAGAAACAGCACTACTCACATATCTTCTAACAACATATATTAAGCCATCCATTAACATTTATTAATTAAACAAAACAATTTAACTCAAATTGGCCCAGGATTTTGCTGGCCTTTTACGAGATAATGTAATCCCCTTCTGATTTTACCCAACCCTGAAAGTGTTCCCTGAAATGTGAGAACCAACATAAACTCTTTGCTCCTTAAAGAGACTACACAGCACCATAATCCTGGAGAAGGTGTATCACTGTCATGACAAGTAACCCTTGACGTGCAGCTAGAAGAGTTCCATATTCAGTGCCAAAAAATTATGCATAGTCCTCACATATTAGAGCAGGGATTCTCAACCTGCGGCCCACGGGCCGGATGCAGCCCTTGGCACCATCACATGTGGCCCCCACTGCCTCCACCACACCAGGAAGAGCCATGTGGTGGAGGAAGTGCAAAATGGCCATCTGGCTCCCGAAGCTGTCTGAGCGTGACCCAGCCCCCAGCTTAAAAAGGTTGAGAACCTCTGTATTAGAGAGTGGACTAGATCCACAAAAGTCTTTAAAGTGCCACAATGTTTTTTTTTGTCTTTTTGTTTTGTTTACTCTCTGATTTGCTTGAAACACAGACTAACATGGCTACCATTTCAAAACATTCAACATATTAGAGAGTGTCCAATAACATTGACTGACAGAGGTTCCAGGAGCAGCAGCCATTTCTTGCATCACCCAACAGATGATTTGGTCTGTGCTATGGAATGAGTGAGTGTGAAAAAGTACCTGATTTGTACATTCATTGCTCAGAGGAACCACTTGTGCTCACACACACACAGACCCCTCTCTCTCTGGGGCAGGGAAATTTGATAGATCATGTTGAATGTTCCTTCAGGACTGTGTGTTTATGTTGGAACTGATATGTACTACCTCTGAAGAAGACACTCTACTTACTACTTATATGTCCTTGTGGAAAATATAAAAAGGTACAAGTCGAATTTGGATCTGAACCTAGGAGCACTAGTTGGGGCTTGAACCATATTCTTTGAAGTAAATCCAATACTGGGCTGTTTTAATTTAGATAGCTAAATCTATTTGAAGTCAGATGTTGCTCTGTTCTAGGAAGTCTTAATAGATGTGTAGTATTGAAAGCATCTGTGTAGAGCAGGGGTTCTCAACCTTTTCCAGCCATGAGCCAGACCACATTCCCTTTACCATAAATGCTGGCATAGTGCCCGCACCCCATCGCCACCTGAGCAGCCGCATTTTGGACCAGTTGAAGCCTCCAGATGGTCACCAAGGGCAGCCCCATGTAGAGTGCATTACAGTAATCTAATCTGAAGGTGACCAGAGCACGAGTGACTGTGAACAAAGAGTCCCGGTCCAGAAGTGGGCGTAATTGGTAGATGACCCGAAGCTGAGCAAAAGCCCTCCTAGCCATGGCTGTCACCTGCTCCTCGAGCAGTAGCCGCGAGTCCAGGAGGACCCCCAAATTACGCACCAGATCTGACTGGGGCAAAGATGTCCCAGCCAGGACCAAAGATGGTAGCTCCTGGGATAACATGGGACCCCACACCCAAAGCCACTCAGTCTTGCCAGGATTCAGCTGAAGCCCATTGTCCCCCATCCAGACCCGAACAGCCTCCAGACACCTGGTTAGGTCTTTGAAAGCATCACTCGGGTCCCCAGGGGCCGAGATGTACAGCTGGGTATCATCTGCATACTGATGATACCTCACTCCATGTGAACGAATGATCTTACCCAGTGGTTTCAAGTAGATATTAAACAATAGAGGCTAGAGTACTGAGGCACCCCACAAAGGAGCGGCCTTGGGCTGGACAACCAACTCTCTAATGACACCGACTGTGTCCGGCCTGTCAGAAATGAGGAAAACCAGGACAACAGCATGCCCTGGGTCCCCAGTCCTCAGAGCCAGCCCAGAAGGATACCGTGGTCGATGGTATCGAAAGCCGCCGAGAGGTCAAGAAGAGCAAGGACAGAAGGGTTACCTCTATCCCGCTCCCGACAGAGATCATCCAAAAGTGCGACCAATGCCGTCTCTGTACCATAACCAGGCTTGAATCCTGACTGAAACAGGTCCAGATAATCATTATCATCCAGAACCCCTTCGAGTTGCCATGCCACTGTTTTCTCCAACACCTTCCCCATGAAGGGAAGGTTAGAAATCGGTCTATAATTTGAAATAACAGTCGGGTTGAGCGATGGCTTCTTCAGCAGAGGGCGAACCAGCACCTGTTTGAAAACTGCTGGGACCACCCCCTCCCGCAGAGAGGCATTCACCATCACACCGACCCAAGTGCCCATTGTGGCCTTGGCTGCTCTAATCAGCCAGGCAGGGCAGTGATCTAATAAGCAAGTGGTATCACGCACAGCTCCAAGGAGCCTGTCCACTTCATCAGGGGCATCCGGATCAAACCGATCCCAGATAACATGGCTAGATTCTGCTTCAGCCCTCTCCAGGCAATCCTTTTCCACGTCAGGATTAAACCCCGAGCGGATGCAAGCAACTTTCTCTGCCAGATGATCAGCAAAATCGTCTGCAGAACCCTCCCTACCCAGAAGGGACCTTGTAACCCGGAACAGGGCCGTTGGATGACTGTCAGCAGAGGCAATGAGAGTGGTGAAGTATGAGTGCTTCACCACCCTCGTCACCACGAGGTAGGCTCTAATAGAGGCTCTAACTCGTGTTTGGTTGCACTCACTCCAGGTCTTCACCCAACGGCGCTCTAGACATCTCCTGACCCGCTTCAGCTCCCTAAGCTCTTCCATATACCAAGGAAAACCAGGATAACAGCTGTGGGGAAGGAGAGGCCGCATTGGTGCAATAGTATCCAAGACCGATGTCACTTCCTTCTCCCAAAGAGAGACCAGGGTCTTGGAAGAGTCATGCAACCTGTCCGGAGGAAAAGGCCCCAGTTCCATCTGGTATCTACCAGAATCCATAAGTCACAGGGGCCAGACCAATTTAATGGGTCCTGCCTCCCTACGGTGAGGTGTCGCTCCCAGAAAATCCAGAGTCACCAGATAGTGATCTGACCATGACACAGGTGTTATCTCTATGTGCTGTAATTTCAGAATATGGATTGGTGCTTTCTCATTCTCTTATACCCTTTCCCTCAACTATTCACTTAGTTTATCTATAACTATAAGGAAGGGATGTGGCCGTATGTGTGTGGAATGGGTACCTACACCCCAGGAGCCTATCCTTTAATGCTCTGCACACACCTACGTTTTGTCCCCGAGATCAGCGCTGCGAGGGTCTGGCGGCCGAGAGTGGGGCCTAAGCCCCACAAAAGGGGAAAGAATGGAAACTACAACTCCCATGGTGCCATGGGAGAAAAAACGGCAGTTTAACAGCCAGGCCTGGAAACAGAATGTTGGAGAGAGCTGATTTGCATAAGAACATAAGAACAGCCTTGCTAGAACAGGCCACAGCCCATCGAGTCCAGCATTATGTCTCACACACTGGCTCACCATTTGCTTCAAGGTATTCCCAAGCAGATGCCTTCACCTGCTTACAATTCCCTGGAAATGTTGGACTGTGATTGGTTGAGAGTGAATGACTGGTGGAGAAAGGTCCTGATGTGGATGGAACAAACCCATTCCATCTAAGCGTCTACAGCCCTGGAACGAGACACTTTCAAAGTACATCAATGCTGTGTGAGTGAGAGACAGAGAGAGACAGGGAGTGTGTGTCTGTGTGTGTGTGCAAGACAATGCACAAGACAGTGGGTTCTGGATCAGTCACTTGTGTGTGTGGTGTGTGGGTGTGCCTGAATGTATGTGTGTGTGTGTGTGTGAGAGAGAGAGAGAGAGAGAAAGAAAGAGAGTCTCTGTGTTGGGGTGTATCAGGGTCTGAAAAATCTAAACATAATACAAACACACACACACCCGGCCAAGGCCAGGTAATTAGATCTCATCCTTCCTTCCCTACCTCGAGCCATTCTTCTCCCATTCCTTCTTTCCATTCCTCTCTCATTCTTACCCTCCCACCTTTCTTTCCTCCTAAATTTCCCCCTCAATACCTACCATCCCTCCCTCATCATCACACCGGGGTGAGTCTGCCCAGGTTCGTTTACTGAGAGCCAGGGGGCATCACAAACGGTGTGGGGGGAGGCAAAAAGGAAAAAAAACCCTCTCCAAGCCACCCCCACCCCGTGGGTTGAACCCCCCCCCAAAAAAATAATAATAATCTGTGGAAGATTCTAGTGATTCATAAGACTTGGACAAGGTGAATAAAGCATGGATGCATCAAGGTTCACATTTGCACTGCCAACCTCGTTCCACTGTGAGCCAACAATGAATTTTTCTTCCACGTAGAAATGTATATCTACTTCTTTGCACATTTTCAAAACATCTTAGTTATTTTTCCACCTTTTTAGTGGATGCATTTTTATGTTAAGGAATGTACTTGTGTGCAATTTTTTCCAATAGTACATATCATTTGTTTGTACATTTCAAATGTACATTTGCAACACAAACAGGAACATCGGAGGTATACAGATTTCAAAAGTGCTGTATGTTCATTTTTGTGTTTGATCTCTGGAAGTGAAAACTGGGCATTAAAAAGTAATCCCAGCAAATCCTCCCCTTCTTTCTAATCTGACTTTTATCTTTCTTTATCATACTGTGGTACCTGACAAATGGTACCAGTGAGTAATTATCTATGACCACTAGGAGCCTTTTTGTTATGTGTTCCTCTGTGCCAGGAATCTTATGACACAATCTCATTTCCCTCACTTTTTTTCTTTTTACTGATCTACTCTGCAGGTTTTTATTTATTTATTTATTTATTTATTTTGTTCTTCCCTCCTATAAATCACCTGACTTTTGTTAGTCCCCTGTGGCTGCACAACTTTCATTTTGTGAAATAAAACCCCACAGGATTATTGACTGCAGCTGATTTTAAATACACTTCAAATGACATCCATGTTTTAGTTTTAATTATTTTACTCTATTTTAGACGAGCGGTCCTATTGTTTCATTAATGATCAATTTAGCAGCAGATTGTAAAATAAATGAAATCTCAGCATTTGAGCTGTAATTTCCCATTGATCGACACTTCCTAAAAGTCTCCTGCATTTCCCCCCTTTTACGGCTACAGAAGCTTTCACAGGTTAGAATAAAAGCATTTAAATGGCATTTTAGTATATGGAAATTAGAGGGATAAAATTTTTTTTGGCTCTTTTTGAAATAAAGCTTTCAGAGTTCAGCAGGCAGCTATTATATCTGAGGAATTCTGGGGCTTCTAGTCCAAAACCACAACTATGCATACAGTAAAAACCCTACTTACGTAAAAAGTCTGTTCCGTAGGCTTTTATGTAAATTGTTTTTTTTACTCAACTCAAAGCAAACCCATAGGGAAAAACCCTACTTATGTAAAAAGTCTGTTCCGTAGGCTTTTATGTAAATTGTTTTTTTTACTCAACTCAAAGCAAACCCATAGGGAAAATGATTTTTTTACTTAACTTGAAGCAAACCCATAGGAAAAATTATTTTTTTTATGTAACTCAAAACAAACCCATAGGAAATTACTTCTACTACTTACTTTATTATGGAAATTGTGTTATGTAAATTGGGACATGGTTTTAGTGCAAAAATCATTGTGTAAGTCTAATTTTATGTAACTCGAGGCAGATGATAGAAATATCATAGAAATAATGTAATTAATAAATAAATGTATAAGTCAGGGCTTTGCTGTAATTCTAATGCAAATTTTACCTGTGTGTTCACATTAGGAAACTTAGCTTAAGTTTGTAGAAGCTCCACTGCTAAATAATTCTTAATAGAAACATGATTTCTTCATTTGAGATTTGTTTAGACACATTTAGTTAGGAAGAAGAATTTGGATTGTAACATTCAGGAAGGGCTCACAGTCCTTATAGAATCATAGAATAACTGAGTTGGATGGGACCATTTAAGCTATCACATCCCACTTCCATATCAATGCAGGAATCTGAATCAAAGGAGAGATGGCAGTTGGTTGTCCACTTCTCTCTTGAATGCTTTCCAGTGTTGGACCACTCACTACCTCTCAAGGCAGTTGGTTCCACTGTCATACTGCTCTAACTGTTAAGATTTTTTCCCCTCATATTCAGCCTATACCTGGCTTACTTTAGTTTGAGCCCATTACTACACATCCTGAACTCTGAGATGATCTAGAACAGATCCAGCCCTTCCTCTTTATGATTCTCTTTGAAGGGTGCTATCATATACCCTCTAGGTCTCATTTTCTCCAGGCTAAACATGCCCCATTCCTTCAGTCTTTCCTCATATGGCTTGATTTCCAGTCCTCTGTAGGCTAGAAACATTTTGAATCAATCCAACTGTTAAATATTGAAATGTCCTCTCCCATCAAGCATTGCCACCTACACATTATATTGTCAACGTCTAAACAACCTAGCTACATATTGATTGCACTGGATTTTCAAAATTAAACATAGATGAACCCATTTCCAAGCCACTTGTATAACAGGCATGTGTGCGTCACATTGTTTAGGGATTGGGCACGGCTGAGCCAGTTTAGAGACAGGGAACACAGACACCTGAACACAAGATTCCTGGGGGAGCCAGTAGCAGAGGGCAGAACAGCCCAAGATACAGATCAAGGAGAGCAACAGGAATGGTGGAGAAACTACAAAACTCCCATCCCACAGATAAGAATATTAGTAGAAAAGCATAAACATCAGGGGTGGGGCCTTAATGGGAATACGGCTCCAGCCTATTGGCTCATCACCAGTTAGTGCTTAGTTAATATCCCTCCCTTTGTGTTGTTGTATCTCCCCCTCCCTTTTATCTCTTTTTATTCTTTTAATTGGGGTGGGGGGTAATAGGGTGGGGAAGTGGGTGGGCGATTTGGGATTTTAAAATATGTTTTTGTACATTTTTAACTGTTGTATGCCGCCCTAAGTCAGGTTTTCCTGATTGGGCGGCATATAAATTTAAAAATTAAATTAAATTAAATTAAATTATTAATAAGCTCAATATTTATCTCAGTAAGAATGCCTATTAACTGTTGTACTACTTATCTCTGCCCCCCATTACTCCCAAAATACATATACAGACCACCACCACCATCCCATATTTGTGGGTTCAGTATTGTGGGCTCAGTTATTAGTAGGTCTAAAAATATTAAACGAACAAATCCCTGGGACATTACCAGAGCTGGCCACTAGAGGGCACAATATACAATCAAATGTTTAGAAAGAATGGAGGCATATGTTTTGGTAGCTGTCCCTTAGAACAACAGAGTCATTTGAAACCCCTCCCTCACTTTTATGACTCAGGTATATTTGTTAATTATAGGGTTTGCTGTTATCCATAATTTCAGGTATCCATGGAAGATCTTGGAACACATCTCCCAGGGATACAGGGGAAGACTTCTACAGTAAAGGGAGGAGACTGGGCAACACTGCCCAAGGTTGCTCCCTAGTTGTCTAGGTACTGTCAGATTCCATAAGCCAAAATGAACTTGACAGCAGACACAAAATACTTCTGAGCTTAGTGTTTAACTGGCCATTGTCTGTCTTGGCTCCATATTTCATTATGAGCAGAGTGAGATTGAAGAGTCAATATGCCATTACAGGCACTGAGCGGGCAGCAAATGGGATTCTTAAGGCTAGTCTGACAGCAACACAGAGGGAGCATCCTAGTTTCCTGCTATATTCCCCACACCCCACCATCCAGCGACAGAAAACATCTTCATCATCAGATGTGGAATTTTGGAGGCTGTGGTCCCAAAAAGTACATTTCTAGCGGCACTGGGAGGGGGAGATTGGCGCCAGCTCACCAACGTGCCACGCTCTTCTCCCAGCAGTGCCGCTGGTGAAAGCGTGCCCGGATGGTGAGGGGATGACCCGCCAGCAGCACTGGGCTGCTCTGGGACTCCTCCTCCTCATCTCCACGGAGCAAGAGAGCAAGGTAGATTTTTTTCTCCTTTTTTTCTTGTGGTGGTGGTGGTGTTTGTAGACCATGCCCACAGATAACCACACTCACAGATAGCCACACCCACCAAGTGGGTAATATTTTTTTTTACACTGCATCACTGACTTAGATGCTGGAGTGCACAAAATACTGTTACCTTTTCCACCTAAGCAGTACCTATTTATCTACTTGCAATTTCTTGCTTTTGAACTGCTAGGTTGTTAGTAGCTGGGACAGATAACAGAAGCTCACTCTGTCATGCAGTATTTGGGTCTCAAACTGCTGACTTGCCAACCTTCCAGTTGTCAAGCTCAGTGTCTTAACCACTAAGCCACCCTGGTACTTGAAGCTGTATACAGGAAAACAAAAAATTCATGCATGAACAAGTCATGATGTTACAGATACAATCTAACTACAAAGAAGTCCATCTAAGCTTCACTGGAAATTGGAAAGTTGCTCACTTTTTTATCCCTGTCCACTCCAAACCTAATGAAAGTCCAAACTTCTGGCTGTATTGTGCCACCAGGTTTGTGCACAAATGACCTATATATTTAAAACAAGAGATTTACAAAGTAGCCCATTCCTTTCAAACATTGTCCATGTTGGCAGCCCATTGGCTTCTTATGTGCTCTCTTTAGATTTAACTTTAAAATCAGGCTTATACTGTAATGTGGTTAATTACCTCCTTTTACTTATTGAATCCTACTTAGAGAAAAGTGGTATCTCTGGTATGCAGATGGGCACATTTGCAATTCTTAACAGTTTCTACTGATTGTTATTTATTGGAGCATGAACAAACACAAATCTATATCACGTCCAGCTAAGACGAGTTGATTTCATCCCAATTCACAGTCTAAATGCTTATTTTCCCCCAATGCCAAAAACATGCACAATGATAAAATATAGACAGGCCAATTTAAAAAGAAAACAGAGCTTGGAAAAAGAACTCTCTCTTTTTTTAGTTTAACTCCTAGAAACCTCTCCCTCCAACCACTATATCCAATCTAGACTCTAATTTGAAAAGTAATGTTTCAAACTTTGTACAAAACAGATATTAGAACATTTTTGTCCCCACTGGCCAGTTCAATTCCCTTACCTTTACTTGCCAAGATAAGGCACTGCAAAGTCTCTTAATCCAATGTCATAGACATTGTTTGCAGTGGTATGTGTCTCATAAGAAGACAAACCAAAACTAATTGTTACCCGTCTAGTTTATTTCCTTTTCCTGGTTTAGCTGCACGATAGTGGAGACTGCAGTGTGTAATTCCTTGAGAATTTGAAACCCAAACCTGAGATGAGAAGGCCAAAAAGCCAGGAAGATTCTAATGATGCCACCATTTCAGCACTGAAATTAGGGGCCTTCACTCTTTCTGTTCTGGTTCTGTTCCAAATCATCCCTCTATATCTGCAATTTGTATTGACAAAAAGCATCCATTGAAACAAATGAATTGCCTGTGATCTACCTAAGAATCAGTATGGCACAGTGGACAAAATGTTGGACTGGAGGTCAGGAGATCTTGGTTCGAGTCCCTGGTCAGTCATGGAAACTCACAGCAAGTTCCAATAAAAATCAGGTTGCCCATGTAAAGTTTTGCATTAAGAAAAACAAGAATGTTTCTATCATTGTCTTCAAAGTATAGTGTGACTCCAGATTAAAATGAGTTACCGACAGTCTACCTCACAGCAAGATAAGCCACAAGGTCACTTTGTCAAATCATGGCATTTAAACAAGTTGTAAATTCATATGTGTTTGCAGTTTCAACATAAATCAAAGTAACAAGCTTTCCACAATATCAACAGATAAATCTTTGGATAACTCAACTTGGTTGGATATCTGTAAAGTTAATTTAAGGGGAATGGTGAGAAATGGTGTTGCTCAGATACAGAATACCAAATGTTGCTAAATCAACCAACTTGGATTTATAGGGATTTTGTTGACTAGCAATACAGATAATTAAGCAGTTTGTATGGAATCCAGGAGGGGTAATTTGTCATTTCAGCTGCAAATTGAGAGACTTTCATTAAACAATATATCCAGTTACCTGAAACAGTATCTGTTGGATTTTCACACCATGCTAATATTTATATTATTAAAATCCAAAATGATGGGACAGTCACTCAGTTCCTTTAGTAATAGAGATAGTAAATTTAAAAACAAGCAGGTGAACAGTACCATATGTGATGTTTAAAATGTTCACCAAAGATCGGGAAGATAATGCCTGAAATCCATTTTTATCCAGCTCTGCATAATCAACAGATGATGTCACAAACAGTGGAAAACTGCAGTTGATTAAAGTCTTCTTTTGAGGATAGTGAGGTGCATGCAACTTTCTTGTATTGTATACCAGTTGTGTACACTCCAAAATTGCCTTCATCAGCAGTTTGCCTTTAATCAGCAGCAATTTGCCATTAATGATCACATCATCTCCTTTGCCAGCATGGAGCTGTGCAGCAGGATTCCAGCCTTTAGGTCATGAGTTCCCAACCTTTTCAAGCTGGGGGTCGGGTCACGCTCTCTCAGACAGCTTGGATAGCCAGATGGCCATTTTGCCCTGCCTGCACGATGGGGGTGGCCATTTTGTCCCAACAGCTTCAAAGGGGTGGTCATTTTATTTCTAAAATGCCCTTGGAGGGATGTGGGCCACATGAAATGGCACCATAGGCCAGATTTGGCCCATGGACCTTAAGTTGGGAATACCTGCTTTAGGTAATAAAATGGTAGAGTTCTATAATTGGTCATTATAAAGATCTAACTGATTTTATATTAATTATATAATATAATCCTTATTCTGGCCCACCTGTCCTTTGTTAGATATGGTGACCTGTAGCTTAAAACCCAAGATCGTCTCTTAGTACCCTCATGCTCTTAAGTAGGTACTGTTCAGTTGTTCTGTTTCCACCAGCAATTCAACATTTGTCGGGCTTGAGTAAAGAGAAATCCAGTACCTTCTGAGTACCAAGCTGAAGTCCCATTAGTCTGAACTGATGCTCTTTGTGAATCTTGCATGTTCAGCAAACATCAGGCAAAATGATGCTAACAGAGCATTATCCTTTGCCAGTGTTCAATTGGATTCTGGCTATTGTCTCCTATCAAAAGGGCATGTCAAAACTCTGCTACCTGATCTCTAATGATGCTTCAGTTGGGTGTGGGCTGATGAGTCATACACCTCAGCAGCACTGAAGAGAAACAGGAGTGTTAGATAATAAAAATGCCTTCTCAGGAAAGCTCAAAAATGAAGAAATGACAGTGAAATAAACACGTTCTGTCATCTGGTATAAAAAAATGATAATATTAATCTCCTTAATGCCAAATAAATCTGCTTATGAGTGCAGCTACAGAGCATTAATATACCCAAATTTATATCAGTCTACACATTTCTTATTAAAAGGGTCTTATCAAATTGGAGGGAAAGAATTGGAGGAAAATTTGTCAAATTGGAAGAAAAGAGTTGTATGAAAGCAAATTGGTTTGGCGGAAAAGAATTGTATCAAAACAAATTGGTTTACTACAGAACTTTAGTTAGTATTGGATTTCATTTTCTCTAAAAACTTTAAACAGCATAGTGTAACAGAAAATGAAAGGGAGTGCATGTGTTTGGTGGATTATCAATTGACTTAATTAAACAGTGCAATTGCTCATGTTGAGACATCAGTACAAACAACAGCTTCTACATGCTTCTGAAGGGACTAATTATTAGCTCAAGTCTTATTCAGCATTTCTATAATCAGCCTCTAGCGATAATATTAAATCTTGTTAAAAAGATATGAGGATAATTGAAATATTGAGATAGTGTGTAAATAATGAAGAGGACAGGTTGGGATTATAGTATAAATTGCTGCATGCTAAAAAGCTCAAATGCTTAAAATGCTACATTTCAATTTTGCCAAATGCAAGGACTCACCAGTTATGTCCACACCAGGGCAAGCTGTGGCTGATCTTATGTTACTGTATGTGAAGAGGAACCCCAGGAGGTTCACAGCCAATCACCAGGATTCCAGACAAGTTCTCCTGTTGACTGGCGAAGTGCACAGACAAACAAACTCCCAGGCACCTTGGAGGAAAACCCCTGCAAGAGTGGCTACCTCCTTGTGTTATGGTGCTGACATGGTATTACATTATTATAACCCAGGATGTGGTATAGTAAACTAGACAGGATAGAATTTTTCTGGAGTTGGGAAGTGGCCCTGCACAGTTTAAAGCAAAATATACATTTTCAAATAACTACAGCAGGTTATCCTGCTATGGTAATAGAGTAGACCATAGTGCCAGCGACTCAATGCCAAGTGTCAGGCAGCGGTTAACTAACCTGAAAACCTTGAGGACTAGTGGTCTTGGCAAAGTCCACAAGGAAGGGTGATGGTCCCCAAGTAGATTAAATCCCACTTGAATCCATCTTGATGGAGGGAAGCATCATCATCAATACTGGCCTGGGGCTGAGGAGGACTTTGCATGCCAAAAGGGCTCAGAACCAAAAAGTGACTCACGGAGTTGGATCAATGGTACAGGTGTCACACTGCGCTGCGGAAGGCAGATAAAATGCCATGACATTATATTCACAGGAAAGTCTTTATGACTGATCGCCATGAGGAGAGCCAATATTTGGAATCAGATACAGCACAAGAAGAAAAAGAGCCAGCTTTGATTTTTTGCCCATCATGGAAAATGGCAGGTGGGATAAAATTGGACTACAACTCCTTATAACTTTGACCATTGCCCAGACCAGCTGGAATTGGAGGAGCTGCAGACTGGAATACAAAAACCAATGGACTCCAAAATCAGTAACAACTAGGGGTCTACATGTTACCTATCCCTGATCTGAAGGCAGGAATAAAAGAAAGAAGACTAGCTAACATTTCATTTGGGAACTATCATAGACAGTGGATATCATTTTGTCTTTCCCCCACCCTTTTAACTTCAAATATGCCCTTTCTGACCACTGAAAGTACTTGCAGATGGAAGACTCCTAGCTAAAGCACTACCAATCAAAACATAATATGCAGCTGCAAATACATCGATCATTAGTAATACAATCAGAGTTGTTGCTAGGATAACTTTGGATTAAAACTCAACATCCTGAATTTTCAACATCCTGGATCAAGATAATACAGGATAGACTTCAGCAGCACGTGGATAGAGAATTAACAGAAGTGCAGGCTGGGTTGGATGGGCTGTTTCTAAGTCCCTTTCCTCAGGAAAGTTGTTGAAGCTAAGGATTAGAGATGAACAGCTACATTTGTTACTCCTTTCCTCTCCCTCCTCTGTTTCCTTTTCCTTTGCTTCCTTCCACTCCTTCCCTTCTTGCTATTGAATGAGGTACTTTCCTATTCAGTTCCTTCTTTGTTCTTCCTCAGACTCTCTTAGTGTTTTCCCTGTCAGCTTGATCCCACCTCCTCCCCCTTGCAGTTGCACTTTACAGCTCAGTGTAAAAGTTATTTAGGATGAAATTATCAAGTGGTTGGATAGGGCACTGTAGATGGTCTTCGGGAGAGATAGATATAGTGGCACTCTGCACAGGGTTAAAATGAGCATCCAGCCAAAAGGCCCAACAGGCTGTGCCTCCATTTAAAAGACTGTGCACTATTGCTCTTAAAAACCTGAAGGGTGCCTTTAAAATGGCATTCATCAGAATCTAGAAAGGTTACTTCTTGGTCCACGAGTCCTAGTTGGTTGCAAAGCTATAGTAATCTTTTATGATCTAGCCAAAACTTATCCGTAATTATATTTTTCTTATTCTTATTAGTTTATTTTTAATGCCCCCACCCCAAAGGAAAGGAAAGTAACATTTTATGATATTATAAAAAGGAAATGGCACCGCAGAATTTTGGGCAAATATCTTTCTCATAAGGTCTAATGGTTTAGACTTCCATTTCTATATAATATGATAGTCAATTGAGTTTTTTTTTAAAAAATTGTTCTTCTGCATTATGGAGGCATGTACACGAAAAATTCTTTCTAATACATTTTTCTGTATTCCTATATACCCTGGTGGTGTTATTTTCATATTAATTCCTCAAGGGATATTTTAAGTACTTTCAAAAAGTGAGAGGGCTCAGCAGTTTTTGCCATAAAATTATTCAATATTCTGCATTTAGGTCTGTAAATGAAACTCAGGGAGGAAAAGAAATCAAATGGATGGCATAGTTATGTTTTTATACAGCCAGGAATGTACAATTGGGAATTTCAACTAAGACAAAGTCAGCACAACATTGAAAGATTCAGCTTGATGATACTCTCATTAGATATTTTGTTTCCTTTTTGTGAAAGTCGAGAATCTTTTAATTGTTTAAGCACATAATTGTTCTGAACAAAAAATCTTTACCTCAGGAATACTTGTATTTTTCCATCAATAGCTTGCAGGACCGACATAATACATGATGCTACCCATTACATAATTCTTCTCATTCTCCTCAAAGACAATTGACCCTTACATCTTCTATATATAAAAAACAGAGGTGTGGTCTTGTATGTGTTGCATACAAATCCACACCCCTGTACTGATCGCACTGAAATTTGGTGCACACATTCCTTGCGCATCAGAGATTGGTACTGTGGGGGTAGCCTGTCCCAGGGTGTGCGCCCCAAAACCTGGGGGAAAGAGCAGAAACTACAACCCCCATGGTGCCTTGGGCACAACCGCCATACTGCCTTGGGCGCAAAAGAAAAAAAACTGTACTGCATGTGTACACCAGCGTGGGAGCTGTGGCACTGCCCGCCCATGACACAGCCACTCACAGGAGTGGCGTGAGAGGGTGTGTGCATGAGGAGGGGGAATGGAAATGGTTGCTGAGGGCAACGGTAGTGCTGCCACTGCCACCTCTTCAGCCAAACAGTGGGTTGTAGCCATGATTAGCAGCCACAGCTTCCTTCAGTGGCACAGTCTCTGGACCAGAAGCTAAGCCAGCCCGTGTAAGATCTGCATGGCACCCACCATCACCCGTGCTTGGGCTGCCTGGATGGAAAGCCAGAGAAGGCAGCTGGGGGCACAGCATGGAGGGGCCCGAAAGGTAAAGGAGGCCGGCAGGGGAGGAGGGGCCAACAATGCCTGGATACCAGATGGGGAACCCCGCCCAGTGGCCTGGAAAGGGGTCGCAGGCAGGTGGAATTGCTCTTGCAGGGCCTGCATGGACAACACACTGGAGAGGGCAGCCGGGGAAAGCTGTGGTGGGGCAAGCAGGTACATGAGGGCAGTGGGGGAGGGCATGCATGCAAGGCCCAAACACCAGAAAAATATGACCCCGGGCAAAGCCGGGTATTCAGCTAGTCTCTTATATTTTTTGTTCCATGTTTATGCCCATATACTTTCTACTGATGCAAGAAAGCAAACACATTCATATAAAGAACTATACTATGCCCTGATCAAGCTGAATGGTTAAAGAAGCAAACAAAGAAGTGCCCGTGCATTTACATCCTGTCATGGAACCCTAACTCCACCTGCATATAAACAGAAGCAACCACTTTAGTTATGTTGGTAAACAATGCAGGATGTATTTCCTGGCAAATTCTTGGTTAAAAGGACACCCATCAATCAACCCAGTCTTCAAAATGAAATCAGCATGGACATTTCATTTCATTTTCATTTAATTTAATATTTCTATACCACCTTTCTCAGACCAATGGCCGACTCAAGGCGGTTTACATAGGACATGAAATGACAAAACAAAAATAGCATATACAAAGTTACATAATTCAATAAACAGGCATACACAATAGAAATTGAATTACAAGCAGCATCACAAGATATCAGCAATACAATACAATTTAAAACATTTCAAAAAAACAAAAGGGAGACCTCAACCATGAAGTCCCAAACAAAGTCCGGTAAAACAGAGCCGGAAGGGGTGCGGCAGCACGGCAGCAGCATTTCGGAGCTCCTCGTGGCCATGGGGGCTCCCTTTATCCTCCTCCTGCCAGGTGGAGGGGGCGGGAGTGGTGCAGCACCACAGCATGTGTCACACTGAGCAAGAACAAAACTGATTTATAGCAACCTTGATAGGGCTTTCAAGGTAAGTGAGATTTTAAAGAATAGTTTCACCATTTCCATCCAACCAGTGAATTTCCATGGCCAAGTGGGGATTCAAACCCCCTAGTCCATCACTCTAACCACTATTCCACACTGGGTGCCCATGTTTTGGGCAGAATCTTTCTTTCTTTCTTTGGGGGGGGGGGGAGAGAAAAAGGTTCAAAGAAATTAAAGGAAATTATGGATGCTTTAGTCCAGAGAGATAGTATCTTAACTACAATATTTTAGCTTATGGAAGACTTACTGAAAATGGTTTAAACTGCAGGTAAAGTAACTCAAGCTGACATATCATCCTGAGGCAGTCTCCGCATAGTTGAAAATAATAATTCAGTCACTTTTTTCTAAACAAACGCACTATAAATGAGCAGAGATAGCAAATGTGACCACTTGGAACAAACATATTACAAATAATGTGAATATTTGGAGAGAGAGACAAGGATGTAAAGATGAGTAATGTTCTTTTGTGTATAGTAAATAATTTTTACTCTACTTTTGGGAGGATCAAATGCTTAAAAATGGCTTGTCTTCTCATTTTAGATTAGAACTAGATTGAAACTAAAGTATCTAGGGAAGGGGTGACCAACCTTTTTGCACTTCAGGCCTGACCATGCCCCCCAGAAACAGAAGTGTGTGCATTTACAGCTGACGTAAATGCACCCACTTCCATGTTTATGACAGTCACAGGTGCATTTGTGCATAAATGGGTACATTTTACGGATGACATAAACACACCCTCTTCCACTTCTGGGTGCAGTGGAGGCAGCAATGGGACAGATGAGATGGTATCAGGGGCCAGGTCCAGCCAGTCAGCCATAGGCTGGGAACCCCTGATCTATGGTGATATAATGATTCATTTTTTCCTCAAAAAGATTAAACAAAAAAGTAACTGCAACAAGTTACTTTCCCAGGCTTTGCAAAAAGTCATCCACTAGGGTTGTGTACAGTCTTTTGCACACATATGTAAAAATAGAACACACCCACAATAATCATGCATTTCTGATACATCTGCAAGATGTAACATAGAGCTCAGATGTGTTATTGGGGCAAACAAATCAGCCCTCAAGCTCATCTCCTGTAAATGCAGCATTGATGTGTTGGGATTAGAAAGGGAAAGAAAAAATCAGGAAGATGAAAGAGGGCATGCTCTTTGCCTTAGAAGTGAACCCTCCTTGCCTTTCTTGCTTCAAAATGGTTTCTTAAATAATCTAACTCTTGTAGTTGCAGCACCATACATTTCATTCAAATCACGAGAAAAGGAATAAGCAGGAAAATGGCCAGAAAATATAACTGAGCAGGCTTTTTGCATTTCCTTTTTAATAAGTGATCAACCAACAATAACTGTGCACATTGCCCTTTTAATACCCCTAACTCTCTTCCTTCTTGGATACTGGCAGGGAGTTTGTTTCTTTAAAAGGGAAGTCTGTCTGTCTGTCTCTCTCTCTCTCAGAATTTGTTTCCATTACGTTGATTCACCACAGGCACACAAAAGCAAAGTCATCTTCTCCACAGGAAAAAAAAGGACCTGGAGGGTATAAGCAACAAAGAGCAGAACCACTGGGAGTTTTGGGGATTCTGCACTTTGGAAAAAGTGAAGATAACAATAAAAACCCACTAGTCTCCAGACAGTCAACAGGGCAAAGGGGATGTTGGCAGGAAGTCAGGAAGTGTCAAAGCAATAAATATAGTAAAACCAAAACTGTCAAGCATTGTTAGTTTCTCAGCATGCTCTTCTAGAACCAGTGGGAAAACTGAATGCGAATCCCAAGTATCATTATGTCAACTTATCCGTTCTGGATATCTTTTTATCTTGTGAAAAAAAATCCAGCAAAAATAAACAAACAACTACCTCCGAATGCAAAGCGATTTGCCCTTTTCACATGCAAATGTCAATCAAGGCAAGGAAGGACATCTCACTGGTACTTTAGAATGCCTGGAGAAAGTGATACTAAGAAAGGCAAAAGGTCAGTTCTCATCTTGGGTCAGTTCTTAAGTTTCTAGTAATATTTTCTTGGGAATTTATTCACAAACCTGGCAACACAGATTTGCAGTTTTATGTGCTAAAATAAACCTTCCTGATGTGGTTTGGACAGCAACATTCCAAAAGCAAGCAGAGCTGTGGAGGGGGACTCAAAAAAACTCTGGGCAAATAAAATCATAGGGACACTACGGCCAAAATTCTGTTGTTTGGGTTGGTAAATTGCACTAGCAAGACCCATTAAATCAGTCAAATGTTGGCGAGTAAGTATCATTGATTTAAGTGGGCCTGCTCTAACTATAAACTAATATGCTAAAGCAGGGCTTTTCAACCTATGGCCTGTGGGCTGGATCCAGCCCACGGTGCCAAATAATCCAGCCCCTGCCCTCACTCCAGCCACTGCCGCCACCAGAATCGGTCGCAGACTCATTTATGGCCATCATAAATGCGTTGACAACAGCCATAAATGAGTCTTCAGCTGCAGTAAATGGCAGGGGGACAACCACTCCAGCCCTCTTAACTATTTGAAGGATTATGGATTATGTTATATTATTGTATTACTGTATTTTTGTATTAATATGTACTTATTATTTCTTGTATATTGACATTTATTGTATTGCTTTTGTGGCTGTTGTGTGCTGTGCACACTTTGTTGTTAAACCGCTTTGAGTCGCCTTTGGGCTGAGAAAGTGTGTTATACAAATAAAAAGTGATGGTAATGATGATGAATTAAGTCCTGACTTCAAAAGGTTGAGAACCCCTGTGCTAAAGTAAGTCACAGAGTAGGATGATATGAATCAATGAAAATTATGGAGGAGTTGGCTCACCAAATCTTCATTTATTCAATGGTACTCCTCTAATGCAATTTACCAGACTAAGCAAGAGGTGTTGGGCCTATATAATGTGGATTAGAAAAGCTTTACTTAGGCCAAGTGTGGGCAAAATGCATTCTTCCAGGCATTGATTGATTGCCATACCCATCAGCCCTAACCAGCAGCAGGAGTGGTGGGGAAGGTGGAGAGTTGCAGTTAGAACATAAGAACAGCCTTGCTGGAACAGGCCACAGCACATCCAGTCCAACATTCTGTCTCACACAGTGGCTCACCATTTGCTTCAGGGTATTCTCAAGCAGATGCCTTCACCTGTTTAGGATTCCCTGGAAATGGCATTGAGAGATATCCTGCCTATCTCTCCAACCCGGAGGTTGTCCTTAGGTATTATAATTATAGCCATTTGATACCATTGTCCTCCATGAACTTGTCTAATGATCACATCAGGAAAGTTTATTTTAGCACATAAAACTGCAAATCTGTGTTGCCAGGTTTGTGAATAACTTGTCTAATGACAGTTCAATGACTTTTGGAGGGTTACATGTCTTTACTCCAATCTTTAGTCCATATATTGTTGCCACGAAAAAGTATCCTTTTTGTCTATTGTAGGAAAGGCCCTCACTTTCTAATCTGCAGTATTTCCTCATGACCCATGGTGGCTAGAGAGTAAAGTTGTAGCCCAACACATCAGAAAACAGAACATGGACAGTTACTTTCAAGAAAAGTGAATATTATGATATGCTGAAGCTACCCATAACTGGGCAATATCAAGATAATGTCTTGGGTTTGGACATCTTGCCAGTGCCCAGTTGTGGATGGCTTTAGTGTGCCATTATGCCCAGTTTTCTTAGTGGGAACATAACACATGGCACAGCATCCTATTGGTAAGGATGTCAGATCTTATGCCAGTAGGAAGACAATCCCACCCACCCCAAAATCTCTTAAACCATAAAAGTAAGGTTTTTTTAAAAACCTCACATTTATTTCTTTTAAAAATATAAGCCGCTCACATGTGAACATCAGATGTGACAACTCTGCTTTGCGTGTTTTAAAAAGAACATCTACTGTATCTGCCATGAACTCTCAGTGGCCATTTCTGATGGATAATTTACCAGAATGAATGTTTGGCACAATACATTCTCTATACAAGAACAGCTTGCCAAATGTACTTATTATCTTTATGTGGGGGCTATGTTGTATCTTGACTCCTCTCTACCTCCTCCCCACTGGGGAAGCATAGAATTTGGAAATATTTCCTTTCCAATGTAACAAGTATCTTCTCAGAGAGCTCTTAAGGACAAGGGCTGCATGGATTCTCTATGACTGGCAGGATGTAGTTAAGTGAAAGCCACTGGCAATATTTGTGTATTCTGTGCTTCTTGGCCAAATGTAGATTATAACTTGATTATCCTGTCATCATGCAAATTAGGTAATATTAGTATGTAAATACCTCAATTAATTCTCATGAGTGAACACACAGACAGACTTCACATTTCTATACTATGTATGAGCTGAAGGGATCTTGCCTTTGCCTACTCTCCTCTGTCTGTTTCAATTATAATGTTTTAAATTTAAAATAGATATTAAACGAGTGTCAGTAACCTAAAAGAAAACATGAGTTTCTTTTCTCAGAGAAAGATGGTGTATAAATCAAATGAATGAATGAAACTATAAGATTCATTTACAGTATTTGCAATCAGGAAATGAAATTAATTCAGTGTTCTAAATCAAAGAAGGAAAGTCCAAACTAGGATCCCAGTGTGACTTGAAGGATCTGGAGGAATTCCCCTTTGCTGAAAACAAACACGGCTTTAAAATGGACAGTCCAAGTCTCAGAAGCCTGTTTCTATGTGTAATGTATTACAATTCCATTTTCATTAATTGACATCCCAACATGACCGTCTGTGTAACACACTTGTGTGGCATATACGTGTCACCACTATCTCCAAAGACGTTTAATCCTGCCTAAGTAGCTGATGTTGTTAACAGGTAATAAAGTCAATTTGGATAGTTACTTTTCAAATCTTTAAGTCTGTTCCGTTGTATTGTCATAAGAGATAGGAAGAACTTGCCCTATTGCCATGAATTTTCAGTTCTTACTATCCCCATGATTTGGGGGGAGTTTTTTTTTTTTTGACAAGTTTTAGATTATCGTTGTGAAAAAGAAAATCTCTGGGGCTACTATCCATGGGCTACTTCAATTAAGAGCTTATAAAATTGCTAAAAGCTGATAACAATAGTTTAATCAAGACTCATAAAATGAGTATTCAGTCTCTAGCTTTGAAGAAAAAGTATTCTGAGATTCATAATTTTTCATACAAGGCCCTAAGGTATTCTTATATCTTTAGTGAAATGTAGTAATAATACTAAATAACTATTTTGCATAATTAGCAATTTGATTGATTAATAATATTTTAAGTGTGGAGCTGATGAGTGTGGTGCTGATGAGCTATAGGGACAAAAGCCAACCTAGGAAAAGACCAATTGCATAATATCTAGGGGGAGAACCACAGCTCAGTGAAAGAACCCATCCTTTGTTAGAAAATGTCTCAAGGTCCAGTCATTGACATCCTCATAAAAAGCTTCAAAATCTTTGCAAATATGCTGTATCAGCGTAGAATATAAGGGTTGTCAGATCTCAGAGTACTGTCTATAATCCTGTGAAATGTCTATGTTTTATGGTTTTCCAAATTGGTGAGACATCTCAGGGAAAGCATATCTGGAAAAGGAATATGTCTGTCATTTGTATGTGCAATAATTCAGGACCTTGGTTGGCAAGGAGCCTTCTACAAGCTAAAGCAGTATCATGATTTCTTTTCACCTCATAGCAAGATTTCTCTGTGCACATTTTACCTTCCCTTCCCACATTTTTTTAATGTTTGGCATATTCTCATGGGGAATCTCTTGAGATTGTTTGGATGTTTTCGGCCATTTTTGTCTGGAGGAAAACACCAATTGTTACAAATCCTGTGCAAACAAAAAGTGGCATCTTGTATGGTAAAACTTGGAAAAAGTACAATACATTTTTGAGTATTCTCCACATCCAAAGTCTGAAATAATTTTCTTTTTTCCTGTGTTGTTATAGATCAACTTCCATAGGATGCAAGCTGTCACAGTAATGACAACAGTAATTGCCGGTGGACATATTTTGCTGCTCCTCATTTCTCTTGTTTTCTTTTACACAGTGAGCTCACTGAGAAGTAGTTCTGCCCTCTCTCTGACTACTTGCTGTTCATCAGGTCTCTGTGACATGACAAGAGCACCTTCATGCAATATCTGTGTCATGATCTTGATGAACCAAACCTCTTCCATTTTGTCTCTGACTCCATCTCAAACCGCTTGGCTATAGCACACACCCTCTGTCCTTGAGTCAAGGCCAAGGCAAAGGTGGGGGCCAGGAGCACTTGGGAAAGTCCCTAGTCCTTATCTCGGTCTCTAACCAATAGAATAAAACTCCACGTATACCTGTTATGAGGGGAAGGAGTCAGACACTCTAATTGGAAATCTCTTATCAGTAGATTAAGCTGATTGGTTTTTCTTATCTAGTGGGAGGATAATAATGATTGGAGACTCTTATCTGATATAGGAGTGGCCTTCTTTCATAGGTTCCTCTTATCTAGACCAAACCTCTAAGGAGGAGCCATTTTCCTATTTAATGAGCTCCCCTTGAACTCTCAAATTGGGCTCCTAGCTCGAGACCAAGAGTTTTGCTAGGACTTTGCCACCCTTCTCTGAGAAGAGATAAAACATCTAACGGAGCAAGTCCTGTCCAGGACTCTGCCTGAAGGGAGCCAAAACTAACTTTGTTTCTATTCTGTATTCTATCTTTGTTTCTTTTTCAGATGCTATACTTAATAAATAACCAACAAGGATTTATTGAGTGGACATTGGATTAATCAGGTGTACCCAGGTTTTCCATAGCTCTCTGTTTAACATGCTACTACATTTACAATTTGCATACTCTCGGGAGGAAGGTATGGAATCCGCTCAGCAGGCTGAAGTCTAGATTGCAGGAGGTGACAGGAATGGCTGCAGTTGGGAGTGTGCGTGGTATTGAAAGGAATATTTGAGCAGCCTCTGATCATGAAAGCCTCCCTTTCCTACGTCCTAGCCTAGCTGCGAGCACGATAATCTGAAGGGTCTGCTCTCTGGTTTCAGGTAGACAAAATAGAGATGCATAGGGCTGCGGTGGCTCAGTGGTTAATAAGCTCGCCTTGTTAGCTGGAAGGCCAGCAAGTCAACAGTTCGAGACCCAGCAACTGCATGATGGAAAGAGCTCCCATTTCTGGCTCAGTTCCTGCCAACCTAGCAGTTCAAAAGCAAGAAATTGCAAGTAGATAAATAGGGACCACTTTGGTGGGAAAAGATCTTGGCAACATGAAAGGACCCTCATTCAGCCATCCCCTGAGCAAAGTTTCTCCAGAAAATATCCTTTCAACCCAGAATAATTTCTGACACAAAATTATTATTATAGGACCTGTAGCCTGTCTTGCTATAAATGCCTGTGTTACAGTGGCATTTAATCTATTCCCTTGCCTTCATTAGGCAAGAAGAGACAGCTATAGATGACAGAAAGGTCACCATATTGTGTTTTTTTTAGTATTATATTTTACTGTCATATTGGGAAAGCCCTTAAGCACTGTATATCTCAGTTACTGGCACCATTTATTCAGAAAGAGATTTTGCAGTCTCTATTCACCCTCTAAATTCCAAAGTGGTTTGCAAGGTCACATATTAAAATCTACACAAATGTAAAAAAATCAAGTGGTAAAACTCCAAAACTGTAAAACTTCTAGACACATTTCCCTCCAATGTTGGAGGCCTCAAAATATCAATGAACTTGATGAAATCTTTTGCACGTGTGGTGAAGGGAAAAGTCACTAGAAGAACAGTGGATGCCTCATCTTAGGGCTGCCATAATTCTTTCCCACCAAACCGGGACAGCCACGTGACATCATTGCATTTTTCAAACTCTAAGACCCACAGACTCTAAGACCCACAGAATCCCTGTCCAGTGTGGGCAGCCTCCATCAGTTTAAAATGAACTGTAGCCAAGAGGCTGTATCTTTATTTTTGAATAAAAATGTCTTGGGCCATTCTTGAAACTGCCCTTCTTCTCTCTGAGGTCACCCTCACCCTCCCCTTCAACCCCATTGAGTTGGACTCACCCTCAAACCCCACATGAGGATCCCTTAGAAGAAAACTCTAAAAAGAGGTCCGGAATAGAAATGCAGCCCTTGGAGTCCCCGTTTTCCTCTGGAAGGAGAAAAGCAAGAGACAGGAAGGGACTTATTTTGGAAGAAGTCCTTTGTGATAGACAACTCTTCACTTCCTATCCACAGTGCTCCCTCCCTCTCTAGGAATACTGACTCTGTGCATTTAACCCTTTGTGGTCACATGAAGAAGGAATGTTCTGTAGACATGGGCATTTTTTTGCTCCCTCACGGGACTTTTACATGTTTTCCCTTGAACCAGACAAGACAGCTTGAACCCGAGAAAATCCCAGAAAAACAGGACTTATGGCAAACCTATCTCAGTTGCATGCTGCAGTAGTTCAAGCCTTCTGCAGCACCATAGAAACTGTGGTAGCAACTGAGGGGGAATGAAAAAAGTCAGAGGCCCCCACCTCATATTTGCTTCCTTTCAACTCATCATCCAGGCCATTGCCTATCCAATTAAGCAATTTCATCCCACAAACTTCCTCTAAGACTTTTGAGACTTGAATTTTGATGGCTTTGGTAATATGGGAAACATCCTATGCAACTTTAAATTACAATATTAAATGACAGAACAAACCTCTACAAGATGTAGGCAATTTTGCATCCTGTTCATTAATTTGCTTACAGCGTCATGCTAAACAAACAGATCAAATGCAGGCAAGCGTTAGTATTTCCCACTGCTATGCAGTAAGGGCTTTCTGAATCCCAAAAGTCTTGTCTGACATGAAAATTCCCTTGTTAAAATTCCACACGGAGATGCCCATTTGGAACATAATTTCCTTTCTCTTTCCACCAATTAAAAACGAGAACTTGAAATTAAAAATTACCTCCCTTGTCCCCATGCAGTTTGTTTCTGTGGCTTAAAATTTTCATATTTATATGCTTCTGGTGTTTTGTTTTCACAGCACAATACTTCCTTCCTTAATGAAAAATCTTGTGGTTTCAAGAGATAAGAGTTTCTTTAAGCCTAGTTACTTTACAATGTGAAATACAATTCCCTATTCAGAGGAAAGATTTGTCTTGCAAAGCCAATGACTCAAAGCTTCTCAGAGACTTGAGTTGCCAAATCTGCTGTTTCCTTTTATATTCAATGCAGAGATTGTTCTCATAGACTCCTCTGTACTGTACATTTGTTCAAGTTTCTTTGCTTCTATCATACCATACTTTTGCTGGTGTCCACACAATGCAAAGTTGAAACTATTATCAGCAGCTTCAAAACAGGTCAAACAAGATCACTGCAGATGATGACTGCAGCCATGAAGTAAAAAAGACTCTTACTTCTTTGGAGGTAAGTCATGGTAAGCCTAGAAAGCATAATAAAAAGTAGAGACATCACCCTACCAACAAAATACCACATTGTGAAAGCAATGGTCTTCCCATAGTACTGAATGACTGTGAGAGCTGGGCCCTAAGGAAGGCTGAGCACAGAAGAACAGGCACCTTCGAACTGTGGTACTGGAGAAGACTCTTGAGAGTCCCTTGGACTGCAAGAAGATCAAATTAGCAATCAGTCTTAAAGGAAATCAACCCTGACTGCTCCTTGAAAAGACAGCTCAAATACTTTGGCCACCAAATATGAATAGAGGACTCACTGGAGAAGGGAAAGATAGAAGGCAAAAGGGGAAGGTGGCAGTTGAATATGAGATAGTTAGACCGCATCGTTGATGTGGTGGGTGTGGATCTAGGCATACGCTGGAGGATGGCAGATGACATAAGACCCTGCCATGTAACGAGTCAGAATCAACTGTGTGTCTCAACAACAACAAAAATGATCTTCACCCTTAGGTGTTTGTTTTATGAGAACAGAGGGCTGTTAGCTCTCTTTGTGGTGGTGGTAAGAATCAAATGCAATACACAGTTCCTGAAAAAAAAATAATGTCCAATTTCTTCTAAAAAAGTAATAGAAATGACCATAGATTTAACAATTACACTTTTTATACACTACAAAGCATTCCACATGCCATAGCAACTGCCACATGAAATTCACAGCAGAGTATTATTTGGCAAAATGCAGGTAGCACAATAATGAAATTCATCACAAGCAAGATCTCATACAATGATCAACTGCTATAGTACAGAGTGGAAAAAATGAAAATAAAACTAGTATGATACAGGGAAATAGGAATATTGGTTGAAAAAGAGGGATTCAGGCTGTTTCAATTTAAAAAATGTGTGTAATGGTGAGCGACTGAAAAAGCCAGGAGCATTGAGGAGAGTCAACTGGGTAGAATTAGGGCTGAGAAGATAGGCAAAAGGAAGGGAAGATAAAGCCCAAGTGTACTTTAAGATACATGTGGACCAGGAGCAAATAATACTTCTTAGTACCTTCAGCAACAATTGCTTTCATGCATCTGGATGCAAAGAGTGGACAACAACGAAAGAAAGAAAATGCTGGACCAATCAGGAACAACATCATTATGTAGCTAAACTGTAAGAAGGAAAGCAGTTGTGTAATACTAGAACAGGGATTTTAAGAGCCAGCAAAGGTTTCAAAAATCCACCCAAATATAGACCACGAGGCTAATGTTCTGTTAGATCTTAGTAAAAACAGCAGCAGCAAGGCCCAATGAGAACGCAAAGCCAGAGCTGAGGTAGTTTTCAGAGTTAATCATGTTAATCTATTTCACCACACATCAAAAGAAACAAAAACCAAAGCCATGTCATACTTTCAAGAGTTATTTCAGCATGAGCTTTGGGGGATTACATTGCATTTATGTAATCTGTGAAGGCTCACATTAAAATAAATCAGATAGCCATATGGTGCCACAACACTTTTGCTTCTGCTTTGTTCTTGTTTTTATGATATGAGCAGAGCCTCTGACTCAAAGTTACTCACTACATAGCCTGCTGATGGCATGAAAGGATATCCTTCCCTGCATGGTCAAAGTTGTGAGGTCTCTTGTTGCTGTAGACTAAAGCCTCAGGGAAGGGCTATGCTCTTCAGTCAGAGAGACAAATCTGAGCATTACTAGGAGAAGATAAATTGGATTCCAGGCCTTAACTTCAGCTAGAGCCAAGGCTTACTCCCTCAATGTGATTTTTGAGAAAATGTGTCACTCCAAATAGTACAATGAGCCCAACTACATGTACCTTTCTGTCACCTCTCCAGTCTACTCCCCTCAGTCCTGCCTTTTTGGCAAGCCAATGTTGGGACCATCCTACCATTTGGAGTATAGCAGTGAGTAGGGCACCAGCATTGTGACTCATGAGCCTTTCAGTGCAGAAGCAGCAATGGCACAAAGCCTGAAAAGAAGTCCCTGCCTTGCTGGTGCCAGTCCTGCGGCATAATAAGTGTCCACCCTGGTGACATTACACGGCTCTGTCCTCTGGTCTCTATCCTTTGGGCCCTGAAATCTGAGTGAATGAGATGGTGCTTGACGTGACAACCCTACTTATGCCTTACTATCTCCAGGGTTTGTTTGTTTATATTAACTAATTAAAAGATGCATATGCTGCACAATATCAAAAGATCCCAACAAATAAAATGTAACTAAATGTTTCACTGACTTGGAACACCTGGTCAGGAGCTGACTTCCTCACTGAGCTTCTCATAAGAACAAAAGAACAGCCTTGCTGGAACAGGCCACAGTTCATCCAGTCCAGCATTCTGTCACACACAGTGGCCCCACATTTGCTTCAGGGTATTCCCAAGCAGATGCCTTCACCTGCTTAGGATTCCCTGGAAATGGCATTGAGAGATATCCTGCCTATCTCTCCAACCCAGAGGTTGTCCTTAGGTATCCATAATTATAGCCATTGATACCCTTGTCCTCCATGAACTTGTCTAATCCTTTCTTGAAGCTGTCATGACTGACAGCTGTCACCACTTCATCTGGCAGGGAGTTCCATAGACCAGTGATCCTCTGGGTGAAAAAGTACTTTCTCTTATTTGTTTGAGAACTAGTACCCAAAAGTTTCATGGAGTGTCCCCTAGTTCTAGTGTTATGCGATAGGGAAAACAGTTTTTTCTTATCTACTTTGTCCACACTGTGCATGATTTTATAAACTTCAATCAGGTCACCTCTTAGACGCTGTCGTTCAAGATTGAAGAGGCCCAACCGTTGCAGCCTCAGCTGGTAAGGAAGGTGTTCCAGTCCCCTAATCATTTTGGTTGCCCTCCTCTGCACTTTTTCCAGCTCCATAATATCCTTCTGGAGATATGGCGACCAGAACTGTACACAGTATTCCAGATGGGGCCTCACCTTAGATTTATAAAGAGGCATAATGACACTTGCTGACTTATTTTCTATACTCTTCCTAATGATCCCTAGCATTGAGTTTGCTTTTTTCACTGCTGAGGTACACTGGGTTGACACCTTCATTAAGCTAAGGTCCCTTTCCTGGTTTGTTGCAGAGAGTTCAGACCCCATCAGTTTATAAATGTAATTGGTTTTTTTGCCCCAACATGCATCACTCTGCACTTACTGATGTTGAAGCTCATTTGCCACTGTTTTGCCCACTCCCCCAGTGTCAAGAGATCCCTCTGGAGCTCCTCACAATCTCTCACAGTTTTCACTACCCTGTATAATTTAGTGTCGTCAGCTAATTTGGCTACCTTGCAATTTATTCCTACTTCTAGATCATTTATGAAGAGGTTGAAAAGCAGTGGTCCCAGTACTGAACCTTGGGGGACCCCACTCGTTACTTCCCTCCACTTGGAGAAGTGTCCATTTAGTGCTACCCTCTGTTTCCTGTCCCTTAGCCAGTTGCTCATCCAGGACAAGACCTGTCCCATTATTCCATGACTGGTAAGTTTATTCAAGAGCCTTTGGTGCGCGACCTTGTCAAAAGCGTTCTGAAAGTCCAGATAAACAATGTCAACTGGATCCCCCTTATCCACACGCTTGTTGACACTCTCAAAAAATTCCAAAAGATTAGTGAGGCATGATTTGCCCTTGCAAAAGCCATGTTGGCTCTCCTTTAGAAGCGCCTTCTCTTTTCTGTGCCTATTAATTCTATCTTTTAGGATGGTTTCCATCACTTTACCTGGGACACATGTCAAACTGACAGGTCAGTAATTTCCTGGATCACCCCTGGATCCTTTTCTGAAAATTGTTGTTACATTCGCTACCTTCCAGTCATCAGGCACAAAGCCTGATTTGAGGGAAAGATTATATATTTTGGCTAGGAGATCAGCAATTTCATCTTTAAGTTCCCAGAGAACTCATGGATGGATGCCATCTGGTCCTGGTGATTTGTTACCATTTAGTTTAACAAGACATGCAAGGACCTCCTCCCTGGTTATTTCTATCTGGCTTAATTCTTTGGTTTCCCTCCCTACGAAGATAGGCTCTGTTTTGGGCATGTGGTCTCTGTCTTCTTCAGTGAATACTGAAGCAAAGAATTCATTGAGTCTCTCTGCAATCTCTGTTTCCTCTTTAATAACCCCTTGCCTTCCATTGTCGTCTAATGGTCCAATGGCCTTCGTAGTTGGGTTCTTGCTTCTAATGTAATTAAAGAAGTCTTTGTTATTTCTCTGAGTATTTTTAGCTATATGCTCCTCAAAGTTTTGCTTTCCTTTCCTGATTGTTGCCTTGCATTTGTTCTGCCATAATTTATGTTTCTGCCTGCTGTCCGCATTCGGACAAGCCTTCCATCTTCTAAATGAGCTTTTCTTGCTTTTGATCACTTCCCGAACAGCTCCTATAAGCCACATCGGAGTCCTCTTGGACCTGGCAGTGCCCTTTTTCCTTTTGGGTATGCATTCCAATTGGGCCTTTGTTATTGTTTTTGTAAACAGCCTCCATGCCTCTTGGAATTGTTTGGACTCTCTCAATTTTCCCTTTCAGCTTCTTTTTTACTAGTTTCCTCATCTTTGGGAAATTTCCTCATCTTTGGGAAATTTCCTTTTTGAAAATTTAAGGTCTCTGTGTTAGATTTTATCAGTGACTTGCGGTCTATGATCAAGTTAAACATAATTGAGTTGTGGTCACTGTTCACTGTTCATAATTGACTTGTGGTCAGGAGAAGAGCCAGCCTGCTATGGTCTTGGGCAAGCTACATAGTAGAAATACAAAAGGAATGGTAAACCACTTCTGAGAACTTCATACTGAAGAAACTGTGAAATGCTTTCCCACAGGTTAGAATCAATTTGACTGCATGAGATGAGGATGATTATACATAGAGCTGCTCTCACATTATAAATACAAATGCACATGCTAGAGAAATCTTGGGTGGAATTTTGAATCAGCCTACAAGATTGACCCAGAGCATCCTTAGCATGTGACAACTGTAAGTTTAAATCTCAGTCTGCAGTGTAGAGGAAGGATACTGTATCCATCAAACTTTGATGACAACTGTAGAGAAATAAAGCCATGAAACCTAACCTCTTTTGGATTATGGCAGGGTATACTGAGTGATAATTCCATTCTTATTAGTCTTCTCTTTATCAGTGGGTAAAATCCAGTAGTAAGTTGCAACTGGGAGTAGGCTGAATGAACCAGTTGGGATTTGGTGAGTCAATACCTATGTAAATTCCATTGATTCTATTGACCTATTCTAGTTGCAACTTACTACTATATTTCAATCATTAAATCAGTATCTTTATAAGAAGGTGATTGAGGTCAATGATGTCCCCATAAGGTTATATCTGTACATCTACAAGAGCTAGTTATGGAGTTTAATAGACTACATAGGTTTTGAAACATAAAATAACATATATACCAATAATATACATGTAGCATAAATATAAACTGGCTGTATTTCTCAGTGGTTTAGATATCTGGCTGCAGAGCCAGAAGCTGGTATTTTGATTTGCCACTCTGCCTTGTGGGAGAAGAAAGTTCGGTTTCACTTAACAGTGATAACTTTCGTTCTTCGAGTATATAGTTTGTGAATACACACTATTGGGTTATGCGCCTGCGCAGAACGCTGATCGAAGGCTTAAAAAGCTATTGGTCAAAAGTTTTTGGCGGTAAGACCGCCCACCGTACTGCCCACCCTGAGGCGCCAGTCCGCCATTTTACCTCAGTTCCATACTTAAGCCAAGCATAGGATAAACCAATTGATCTCATCCGTGCAGCTCAAGAGGGGAGGTAGGGTGGGTAGTGTGTATTCACAAACTATATACTCGAAGAACGAAAGTTATCACTGGTAAGTGAAACCGAACTTTCTCCTTCATATAGTTTGTGAATCCCCACTATTGGGAGATTAGCAAGCTCACACTCACTTGGTCGGTGGGCAGTCGGATGAGATGATCCCACGATGAGAATGTTGGTCAGGCAGGGTGAACTGTCAAGGGCGATGAGCCCGGAGCCCCCTGGTGAGGACGACACGGCCAAGCCTGGCGTCCGCAGTGGCTCTGGTGTCCACTCTGTAATGCTGGACAAATGTAGAAGGTCTGGACCAGGTGGCAGCCTTACATATGTCCTCAAGCGGTGTGCCTTCCAAAAAGGCAGTGGATGTGGCAACCGCCCTCGTAGAATGCGTCCTGACATGCGGTGAAGGTGGCAGCGAGGCCGACTCGTAGGCCAAGTAGATGGTAGACGTGATCCATTTGGAGAACCTCTGGGCAGAGATGGGTTCACCCTTGGACTTTCCTCCATAAGCCACAAAGAGGCGTTGCGACTTCCTGAACTCCCTTGTCCTGCTGGTGTAAAACAATAAAGCTTGTTTCACATCCAGCGTGTGCCAAGTCCTTTCTTGGGCGTTGGTGGGGTTCTGGAAGAAGGTTGGTAAGGAGATTGTCTGTGCCATATGAAACTGGGAGACTACCTTGGGAAGGAAGGTGATATCCGCTTGGAGCACCACGCGGTCATTGAAAAACTGAAGAAACGGTGCGTCTGTCCGCAGAGCAACCAGTTCACCAGCTCGTCGAGCAGACGTGATAGCCAGCAGAAACGCCGTCTTCCACGTGAGGAGACGAACATCCGCGGTAGCCATAGGCTCGAAAGGAGTCCTGGTGAGCGCGTTGAGAACGGCAGACAGTGACCATTGTGCCGTTGGAGTCCTAACCGGCGGGAAGGCATTCCGCAGTCCCTTGAGGAAACGCTTCACCATTTGGTCACGAAAGGCACCAGAAGCGGGCGAGCCAGCCGGAGAGTGAGCCACCACCGCTGCGAGGTGGACCCGGATGGAGGCAATGCTAAGGCCAGACTCCGCCAAATGGAGGAGGTAGGCCAAGACGTCCTGCAATCCCACCTATGGAGGGGACATCTGCTGGGATGCCAGAAAAGCACAAAAGTGTCTGTATTTGGAAGCATAAGACTTCCTTGTGGAAGGACGCCGTGCTAGCTCCAAGATCCTGGATAGTCTGGGGTTATCCTCCACGCGGTGAGGTGGAGGCTGGGTAGATCTGAATGGTGAAGCTGGCCGTGCTCCATATGGAGGAGCGTTGGTGATTCCGGCAGCGTGTGATACTGTGACGACATGCGTAACAGTAGCGGAAACCAGGGCTGGTGAGGCCATGCTGGAGCCAGAAGAATTGCGTTGGTCCTGTGTTGGTACATCCTGGTGAGGACCTTCTGGACCAGAGGAAAATGGAGGAAAGGCGTAGAGGTAGTCCTGATCCCACCGTTTCATGAAGGCATCACCCTCGGAGTTCAGTCCGATGCCTGCCCTGGAACAGTACCTGTGGCACTTCCTGTTGGGCTCCGACGCAAAGAGGTCGATGCTCGGCGTCCCCCAGGTCTCGCAAAGGGACCGAAATACCTCGTCATCCAGCTCCCATTCGTGGGTCGTCGAGGTGAGACGGCTGAGGTGGTCGGCCAAGACATTCAGTTTGCCCTGAATGTGCACTCCAATCGGAAAGATGTGTCTTTCCAGGCACCACTCCCAGAGTTGCACAGCGAGGTAAAGAAGGGTGGTGGATCACGTTCCTCCCTGCTTGTTCAGGTATGCTACTGCCGTGGTATTGTCCGAGGCCACTTGAACCACCTTGCCGGTGAGTAGGGTCTCGAAGGAACGTAGGGCCTTCCAAACGGCCAAAAGCTCCAAGTAGTTGATATGGTGCACCACCTCTTGAGGCGACCAAACGTTGTTGACCATGAGAGTCCCGCAGGCAGCCCCCCAGCCGAGGTTGCTTGCGTCAGTCAATACCTGCAACGAGGGTTGCGGGGGGTAAAATCTCTTCCCCGTGTCCACGTTGAGTGGCGCCGTCCACCACAGCAGCTGGTCCATCAGTTCCGGAGACGGAGTCAACTGTTTGGACTGGCTCTCCCGGAGTGAGTCGAATTCGTGGAGGAGCCACGACTGCAGGGACCGGAACTTCAACTTGGCGTGAGGAATTACCGCCGTCGTTGAGGCCATGAGGCCTAGAAGTCTCTGTGCCTTTTTCGCCCGGATGAACGGTTTGGTCCGGAAGTCGCTCACCCCATGTGCAATGTCCTGCAAGTGCTTCTGGGGGGCGAAGGCTCTGGTAACAAGCGAGTCGAGTACCGCTCCAATGTACTCGACGCGCTGAGAGGGAATCAACTTCGACTTGGCGAAGTTGATCCTGAGGCCAAGACTCTCCATGAGGTGGACTGTGAATTGTGTGTCCCGAACGGATGACGAGCTGGTGGGGGAGACAATCAGCCAATCGTCGATGTACAGGAAGACCCAGATCCCCCGCTGGCAGAGGAAGGCAGCCACCGGAGCCATGCACTTGGTGAAGACCCTCGGTGCCGTGGCCAGACCGAACGGTAGACACCGGTACTGGTACACAGAATTGCCGGTGCGGAAGCGGAGGAACCGCCTGTGATCCTCGAGGATGGAGACATGGAAGTAAGCGTCCTTGAGGTCTATGACTGTGAACCAGTCCCCTTTGTTGATGAGGGGGAGGACGGTCTGCAGGGTCACCATCCGGAACTTCCTGGTGTGGATGCACTAGTTCAGGCGGTGCAGGTCCAGAATTGGGCGAAGTCCTCCGTCCTTCTTCTGAACCACGAAGTACCTCGAGTAGAAGCCGTTGTCCCAGTCAGACGGAGTTACCCGCTCGATGGCTCCCTTGGACAGAAGAGTTGATATTTCTTCCTCCAAATGGGGGGACGAGGTGGTCAAACGATGTCTTCCTACCCGAGGCACTCATACGAACTTGATGGTGTAACCAGCGGACAAGATCTTTAAGACCCACCGGTCGTCCGTGATGCCCGACCACACCTGGAGGAAATTCCGGAGGGGAAGGTATGGGAGGTGGAGCGAGAGAGACTTGGCCATCGCGGTTTCAAACTCGAGACTTGGATTTTGCGTCAGAACGCTTGCCCTGCCCGTAAGGGTGGTAACGGGACTTGTGTTGGCGCCGTTGTTTGTAGGGGCCAGGCCTGGGCTGATCCGTCGAGCCACCTTTTTGCTGCGGGTTCCCCTGATACCGACGAGTGAAGGGTTGGAATCGCGGTCTGGCAGGCGGAGCCGGCGTGGTAAGCCCCAAGAACTTGGCCGTCGAGTTCATTTGGCGCATTTCGTTCAGCACCTTATCGGTGTCCTGTCCGAACAGGCCCTGCCCATCGAATGGAAACTCCTCGATGAGCTTTTTCATTGCATCATCGAGGGAGGTGCCCCTGAGCCAGGCATGACAATGGAGCAAAATGGCAGAAGACATGTCCTTGGCTGCGTAATCATTGATGTGCCTGGCCGTCCTCATCTGCTGCTCCGATAGAAAGTCCCCTTCGGTCGCCAGCGCGTCGAATCCCTTCTGGGCATCGGCGGGCAGTTTAGCCGCCAGGACCTTCACCTGCTCCCCGAGGTGGGACTGATAGAGGCCCATGGCAGCTGAGTAATTGGCGGCTCGGAGGAAGAGGGAACCGGTGGCATAAAACTTGCGTCCCATCGCGTCCAGCTTCTTCCCTTCCGGAGTCGAAGGTACCGGAAAACCGCTGGTGGCCGTCCTATGCTGGAAGGCCTTGACCACCAACGAGTTCGGCAAGGGGTGCGCTTGGAGGAACTCAACGTTTTCATCCAGGACTCTGTACATTCCGTCGAGCCTGGACGAAACGGAGTGTGATGACACCGGCTTCTTCCATGTTGCCTTCGCTGACGTCAACATGGATGGAAGCATGGTGATGTGGACCGGTCGAATCGCCCTTCTGTCCAGTTTGGCGGTCATTTGGTCCTCGCCCTCCAGTGGAGGCTGGTCCACCTTCAGGTTCAGGGCGGTCCCCAAGCGGGTCAGCATTGCCGTGAGCGAGCGTTGATCCTCACCACGCGGTGGGTCAACCGTGCCGATGGCCTGGTCCGGCGTCTTGTCGGCGTCGACGTCCCCCTCGTCCTCCTCCGAAGACGCACTGGAATCATCGGAGGATGAGGGAGGAATCCTGGTATCCACGTCGGGACCGCGCCAGTACGGCCTGGGCGGGTCGACGGGATGGGAGCTCACTGCTTCGACGTCTGGACCACACCAAGACGATATGGGTGGGCCAGCGGAGCGGACACTCGACCCTCGTGAGGTCGGTGGAGCCACAGTAGGACCAATATCCCCGGGGCTTGCGGTGGTCGGCACCGGAGCCACAGAGGCCGCAGGCATGCAGGCCTTGAACTGTTGGGCAAACGATTTTGCCATGGCCTCGAACATCCCTTTAAAGAAGTCCATCTGGGATGCCTCCACCGCCGATGGTTGGGACGAAACAGTGGCCGACGAAACGGTGGTTGGGAGGATCGGAGACGAAACGGTGGCCAGAATGGTGGCTGCCAGTTCATCGATTGTTGGAGTCCTAGGCCTCGGAGAGACGGACGCCTGCCTCGTGGGTGAACGGCCTCTCCCACGAGGAGGAGACGGGAGAACCTGAAGTGGGTGAGCTGGAGCCCCAGCCCTGCTACCTTTTTCAGGAGATCCCGAAGAGGACCGTCCGCCCCATATCGAAGATCCGGGTGAAGGACATCTCGCGACCGAAAAGGGAGGCGAAGGCCCCGGAGAGACGGGAGGGCGAGGCGTCGGCGGGAGAGATCGCCTTTTCTCCGACCCATGTTTCTTCTTCTTCTCCCCATTTTTATCCTTCTTCTTCTTCTTCCTGATGGAGAGAGTTGAAGAAGGAGGAGGAAGCGGAGGGGGCAGAGAAGCACCAGCAGAGGTAGAGGCAGCCGCGGCGGGAGCCAAAGCGAGCTCCATAAGGTGCGCTTTCAACCGGTTGCTCCGGTTCTGCACTGCAAGTCGAGTAAAGTTCTTACAGTGAGTGCAGGACTGGCTCTGGTGAGATTCTCCCAGGCAAAAAAGACAGAGGCTATGCCCGTCGGAGGCAGGGAACTTCTTGAGGCAAGCAGAACACTGCTTGAAGGCTGCAGCCATCAAAAAAAATTCTTCCAACGGAAGGTTCGAGAAGGCGAGCACCCCGAAGGGCAGGCCAGCCGCCACCCCCTTGAGGGGGGAAACGGTGACTGGAGCGAATAGGCAACTGAGTCCACCAGAAGGAAGAAACAGCACCGGGATGGCAATCCTGCCCGAAGGACAAGATCGCCGAAAAAATTATTTGAAGTTAGCCAAAGACTTTCCCTCAAAAAGGGCGAAAAATTGAGGAAGCTCTTAACGATCGTCCTGCTGCTACGGCGGAAAGAAGAGAACTGAGGTAAAATGGCGGACTGGCGCCTCAGGGTGGGTGGTACGGTGGGCGGTCTCACCGCCAAAAACTTTTGACCAATAGCTTTTTAAGACTCCGATCAGCGTTCTGCGCAGGTGCATAACCCAATAGTGGGGATTCACAAACTATACGAAGGAGAACTATCCTAGGCAGTCATGGGCAAGCTCTATAGTCCCAAGGCATCCCTAGAAGAAGAGAATAGTAAACCAAGAGCATACGCTCTACCTGGAAAACCCTGGAATGGGTTGCTATAAGTTGGAATTGACTTGACAGCAATTATAACAATTACATTCATGCAGAAGCCCAGTAATATGATCATGAACAACAACATACCGTATTTCACAAATATTGAAAAATTACCGTATTTCACCCTGCCTAGCTGGTTGTGCAAAAATGATTGCATGAAGCACATTTTTGTGTCCCTTTGTGTCATTGCACCAGCAAGAGCTGGACCATAAGGAAAGCTGAGCGCAGAAGAATATGTGCCTTTGAAATGTGGTGCTGGAGGAGAATTTTAAGAGTACCCTGGACAGCAAAGACAACAAATAGGTTGATCCTGAAGGAAATCAACCCTAACTACTCCTTTGAAGGTCAAATATTGAAGATGAAGCTAAAGTACTTTGGACACCAAATGAGAAGAGGGGATTCACTTGAAAAGGCCTTGATACTGGGAAAGGTCAAAAGCAAAAGAAGGAGGAGGAGGCAGAGGGTGAGATGGATAGATGGCATTGTTGACACAATGGGTGCAGAGCTGAGCAGTTTGAGGAAGATGGTGGAGAATAGGGGTGCCTGGCATGTGGTGGTTCATGGGGTTGCAAAGGGTCAGACTTGACTGTGTGACTGAACAACAACAACAGCCAGCCATGGAAAGGACACCTTCTCTTGGTGAGAACAGTGGAATGCTTTACTGTTTCTGAGGCACCTTCTGGCAACCCAAGTTTGAAATGTTGTTTTTAGAAAGAAATTCATTATGTTCCTCACTAAGCTATCAAAAATAATTTGTCACCTAATTTACTGCAGAGTGGTGGGGGGAGGGGGAGAAAAACCGTGGGCCATAACTTGATGAATAGTAAAGCAATGTGATGCAGGCAGGAAGTTAAGCATGACTGTCAGGCATACATCCTGCAGTGGTTAAGGAAAATGACTTGAATCCACACCAAGAAATGTGACCAGAAACTGTCCACACTTCCCCCTGCCACACTGCCCTGCTTACATTGTTCAGAACTACAAACAGAGCCTGCTCTGTCCTGAGAGGTACCAAACTCTTTCTTCATGGTAAAAAGAGGCAAAACCCTCTTGAGCAACCTTGCCTAATTCAGTTAGGAGAGCGACTCTATCAGCTCCATCTTCCAAATCAAGTGAAACTGCTACTCATCCCACAATAGCAAAATGAAAAGAAATCACAAAGCAAAGACATGCCATAGTTCACAAAAGGGATGCCATTATGGTCTTTGATGGCTCAAAAAAGTAGCTCATTGCAGGTAATGAAATTACTTGTGGTAAGCCAAGGCTCTGCTTTCTATGCTCCAAACTTGGGTCAACTCAGGTTTTATTTGGCCTCTGTCGACTTCCTAGAGACAACCCAGGTTTTCATCTAGACCAGGTCTCTTAGGAAGGGAGACCTCTTTTGGGATGTCCAGACCATTGTACTTTCAATAAATTGTGTAGCAGAAAATAATGCTGCTATGGTTAAAATGCACACAGAGATGACAACAAAAGTTTGAGAATGTTTTTTGAAGTACATGTAGAAACCATCTGTTTTTCTCTCTACAGTATATCACCTACCACCTCAGGCTTGTGAGAATCCTACATGAATTTGTTTTACTGTCTATGGTAAAGGACTCTGATGAAAACACATACCCAAAAGTCTGTGGTACCACTTCTCTCAGAAGTTCTGTTTCTGTTTTTTTAAAATATCATGTATATAGCCTTGTTTTTTGGTTTACTACCCACTCTTCTACATCAGGAGACTGAATGTCCCCATGTGCAGCAGCATCAAACTTAATGGTGTGTAACTACTATCCACTTTCCCTGAGATTATTCTCAAATGGGCAGAGATAGAGAGCCATAGCTGGGATCTGTTTCTATTGAGCTACAATGAGAACATCTGCCTCTCACTTTCATGTATTTACACAAAACTTCACCTGCTCCAAAAGTAATTTGAATATAACAAACATTGCATTTCAGAGAGGCAAGATTTCCTGGCAAAACCCAAGGACGTGCTCCATTCACTGCCATTTTGCAAAATCATTTTTCTAGTTTGGATATCATAACTCTTTCAGACAGAAGTACTGCTGAGATCAGAAAAGTTATGTTTCAGCCAACAACTTCTGTAGGCTATGGGGGCAGGAAAACTTTATATGTTTAATCCCAACACAAGTAAAATAAATCCTCCCCCTTTCCCTAGGTCTACAGACTCTTTTTAGAGTTGGGTGGCACCCCTTTACTTACAAGAATCCCCTAGACACACTTTGCCAAAACACATGTGAAGTAGATGAACGGTAAACCCTAGGGGTACAAGTCCTAATTCTCAAACAGAAGCTTGAGGCACACATCTGGCAAAGAGCTCAGATGCTGGCTCATTAGATATGTCTCAGACACATCTGGATATCTGAATATTACAAAGCCTCTTGTCTGTAACCATGTCCTGTACATCTGTTTGAAAAGTAAATGTTGATTTTACTGATCTGGCCCATTGCAAAGTACTATGTAAATAGGGTGCCTATTTTCTCAAGTATCAGTCATTCAAATGTTCTGTAACAAAGAATTATGTACTCAGTCATAATGACAGTCTTATGGAGGGATAGAGAGAAATACAGGTTGGCCTTCTAAATGTCATGCAGAATATAGACTTTAAAGATAAATGACAAATGTAGGACTTGAAACCTTGCAGCTAAACATTTTTGATCATCCTGTGAATCAGAAATTCAGCTCCTGTCCCACTGCTCCTCCTTCTAAGCACCACCTTCTTAATTTTCCAGGTCCTTGACTTTCTAAGCTTCCTTGCCCCCAAAGTGCTTTTGCATATTCATATTTTCCTAGTGAATAGCCTCTCTTGTCCTCAGATATTTGATGAGATTTTTTTCCCAGCTCTTTCTCCTTGACATCCACTTTTCTCAGTTGTCTCTCTTCCTTTTCTTTTGGTCAGCCTTCTTGGCTTCCCATCTGTTCCTCCTGCAGGTTTCTTCTTCAAACCCCTGCCTATCAGGTCATTCTCTTTATGTAAATGAAAGACAATAAAGACATAAAGTAACATTTGGGCATGGCTTTTTATTCTCAAAAACAGGAGGCCTGGTCATGTGGTGTGGTTCAGGACGCTGGTCACTTTGGTCCATGGGCTGGATCAGGCCCCCAACACCAATTCATCTGGCATGCAAACCCCTCATGGTTCCTGGAAGCAGAAGTAAAATGTGCCTGTACTTCTGCTTCTGGGAGTGACGAGGGCTTTGCGGGCTGGATGAATTGGTGTCAGGGGCCATATGCAGGCCATGGGCTGTTGTTTGGGTATCCCTGCTCAAAAAAGATTTTCTCGGGTGGCTTGTTCCTAAAACATGGACACTTTTTACTGAGAAACACTACTACTTACAGAAAGGGAGAAAAATCAAAGTCAGCACTTCTCAGTTTTAGGGCCAAATTAAACCTATTAACGGATAGCAATGTCATCAGTCTGTTTGTTTCAGTAAGCAAGAATGATCCCAGTTGCCTATGGGTGGTATAAAAATTTATGAGTAATCAGGGATGAAACAAAATGGCTCCCCTGTGATGTCCTCCAACAGTCTTCCCCAACCCATGCCATCCAAATGCACTTGATTATGACTTTTTCCAACCCACAGGCAGCATGATCATCAACCAACCTGAGTTGGGATGGTAGAAGTAGTTGGCTGACACATCTAGAAATGAGGTCCTGCCTAGAACTAGGGACAGATGGATCGCTGTTTACGGTTCCCTTCCATTTTAATTTTTAAAAATCTCATGTTGTTTCATCAGTGTTGATAAATTTTTGGTGATTCTATTAAACTAAGAAGCAAACTAAAATGAAATTCTGACCTATTTACCCGGCTAATTAGATCAGTACAGATGTCAGTATGTGGAGGACCCTGGTGCATTCACTTGTCACCAAAGTGTTAAAGGCAGGAACTTCGGGGGGGGGGGTTCAGGGAAATGGCAACTGTAATCCAAGTTTAGTTAGAATGCAAGGAGCCTAGTGCAATCCACTGTTGTTTTGAGGAATTTGATAGGCAACTATCTGAAGAACAGTTTGGATGAACTGAAAAAACAGTCCTTAGAAGTTGGTTCCAGGCTGTGGAACTGCTTGTCTCCTCATTAGCTCTTCTACCAACAAAGATGTTTTTATTCAGCCATTATCTTGATAATTTAATTTAATTTAATAATTCACATTTGTGTTGCTGCCCCCCTTGCCGAAGCGACTCTGGGCGGTTTACAACATATAAAATCAATGCGTACAAATACATTAAAATATAACATTTTTAAAAATTTTAAGGTTGAAATTTAAATTTTATTTATTTATTTAGATTTGTATAGCCGCCCAATCACCAAAGTGACTTTGAGTTTTCCCCCATGTTTCCTGACTTAACATCCCTTTACTTCTCCCTATGAAGGACCTTAAAGGATTTGGTGTACTGTAGAAAATTGGCTACACTGGTGGCATTTTTGGAAGGAATTGAAATGGGATGTGTAGCAATACAAGGGGGCATTATGTTGTTGCTTTCTTGATAAGATGCCCTATTACAGCCACTGTAAATATAACAGATTATTATTTTTTGCATGGGTTGGACTGTGTTGATTTTATTGACAAGGTTTATGCAGAAATGGAAACATTAGCATTTCTGGATTAAAGTTCCCAGCCTACCTTGCCTTTAGCTGAGATATTTTTGGATATAACATAAGAGCGGTCAGAATCCTGTTGGTACCATGCAGCACAACCCAGAAATTACACAAGAAGACTTGCTGCTCACAGCCTTTTGGACAGATCTGATTAGCTCAATGGGTTGCACATACAGTCACACATCCTCAAACACATGAGAGTTGACTGGTAAAATACAAATGATGCTTGTGTGACCAGCTTTCGATGCACAGTACTTCAATAGAGGCTCTTGGCCAATGTTTCCCATCTCTGGTCTTAGGCATCTCTATTTTAGCTGTTTAATATTTGATTTTTGTGCATGTATTCATGTGATGCTTTGCTACAGTATATGTTGGGGGGGGGATCCTTTTGGGTATTCCTATGCATAATTGCTCTGGGGGTGAAAGGCTCCATGGGGTATTCAGTTTGCAGATACATGAGCCAGTAATTGCCCTATTTAAACAATAGGACTTCCACTTTTACAAGGCACACATGGCAGGGAAAAAGGGACTGTGTATGAAACACACTGTTATGCATGCAATAACTGCAACAGGATTTTAGCCTTTGCATTTTATTTCTGCTGTCTGTCCTGGCAGAGAAACAGAATAAAAATGCAAAAAATAAATAAACAACAGAAAGGGAAGTGTCTATTCATTTCCCTTTATGCTCTGCTTGTACGTATGCAAATAAAACAACTATTTATTTATATTTATTTTTACTGCATTTGTATGCCACTTTTCTCCTTACAGGAGAAAGGACTCCACTATTAAATGAATCTTTAGTGCTCTTTCTTGTCCAGGGAAATGAAACCTTTGCAACACTGTTCTTTGACTTCTTACCATTCAGGAAACAAGAGTGGGAATCTTACAGGGGCTTTTCTTTAGAATGAGTGAAATTGAGTTATAGCAGTGAATTACACCTATTTACCAAAAGTACTAGTCATTTGGCTGCTTGCACGCCCTGTTTTGTGACCAGTACGTGAGTGGTGCCTCATTTATTAGCTGCAATTTGCCACCACAACTTATATGATTTCACTTACTCTGAAGTAATGTCCCACAGGATTAAAGCTAAAAACTCTATGAGACACTCAATTCCTCTTTTAGAAGCACAGTTCTCTTAAGTGCAAAAGATGTCTTCTCATCCTAGACTGAGTTTTTCTCATTTTTGTATTTGGCTTATTTGCTTACTTTGCTTTGTAATTGGCCACTGGGCAGTAAAGATATTTATTTGCAAATCAAGCTGTAAAGTTGTGGTTTCTAAATCATATTTTCATACTTCAGATGTACGCATGCAAGGACTCTCATCAATGGAGGACAAAACACATTAACTTTTTCTAATTACAAACTCAGTGCCATGTGTAATTTGAGCCACAAAGAAAGCCCATTAGGTAGAAAGATGCCTAAAAGACATTCATTTCTACCAGTACAGTAATTCTGCTTTGGTGGAAACCCACCAATTAAACTGACTATTGATCCCATAAACCAGGTGTCGGCAACCTATGGTTGTGGGCCAGATCCAGCCCATGGTGCCAAATCATCTAGCCTCCCACCCTCACTCCCACCACCACCGCCAGAAGCAGCGGAAACAGCAGTAAACGCATCCATGGATGCAGCTGCCATAAACGTGTTTATGACAGTCATGGACACATTTTACGGCAGGGTTTACAGCAAGGGGGTCACCAGTCTGGCTCCCTCAACTGTCTGAGGGAGTGTGACCCAGCCACCAACTTTAAAAGACTGCAGACCCCTGCCATAAACTGTCTGTGAACCAAGCAAGAGGTAAGGTAAAGGTTGCCCTTGCTTGAAAGCCAGTAGTATCCAACTCTAGGGTTCATTGCTCATCTCTGTTTATAACCAAAGAGCCAGCACTGTCTGCGTCTGCATACATTTCCATGGACATGTGGCAGGCATGACTAGACAGTGGAGTGCACGGAATGCTGTTTACCTTCCCACTGAAGTGGTCCCTATTTATCTACTTGAAATTTCTTGCTTTCAGACTGCTAGGTTGGCAAGAGCTGGGACAGAGATGGAAGCTCACTCTATCATGCAGCACTTGGGTCTCAAACTGCTGACCTTCCAACCTTCCAGTTGTCAAGTTCAGCATCTTAACCACTAAGCCACCACAGTCCCTAAATGTATTTCACCCTAAATGTAGCAGGAGGGTCCTTCCTAAAAGCACTCTGGAGGGGAGCAATATTGTTGTTTTCTTTTTTCTTTGGCATTGCTTGGCTATGTTACTTGCCCATGTATTATGAGTCCACGTTTAATGTACCCCTCCTTCTTTGTTTCTGTCTGTAGCATGTAGTAATATATTAATCAATTGAGAGTTGGGCAATTTGTGGCTTGCCTTTTACTGTTAGACTAGAACTGCCATCATTATACACATTGGTTGTACTGGCTGGGGAAGATGGGAGTTGTAGTTCCAACACCTCCAGAGTAATATGCAAGAGGCTGCTGACTAATATCTCTTTACATTTCAGTATTTGTCCTGAAATAATCCCTGTGAAAAGAAGGTTGTATGCTGTTTTTATGTTAGAGGATCAGTTTGAGCACTGAATCCAGGGGCTAAAGGGTGTTCCCTTGGGGAGATATGGAAGGCACAGAATTACAATAGGTAGTCATCCCAGAGCAAATCTTCCTCTTCTTTTGTGTCCCAATCAAACCCTGGACTGCCAAAATGAAGCCACTTTCTTCACTTTGTCATTGCCCAAACTCAAATCCTCAGCAGTGCATGCCTCTGGCAGCAATCAGCAGACCAGTAAATGAGCTGGATTCTGTATTTCTCCATATTCACACCATGTGTTGTTATCCAGCAGCAGCCGCAACTTGAGCATGTTGGTCTTGCATTTTGGGACTCCAGCCCTCAGCCTATTTAGGGCCCTTCAAGTGATGTCGGGGAAGTTGAGTTCCTCAGCCATGATATCCTCCTTTAATGTTGTTCCTTGTCCAGTGAGCTCCTTCTTCCATCTTCTAATTTTGTTTTGTCCTTATGTACCCTCAAGAATGTTTGTTCTTGCCATAACTTGCTCGCCAGCGCTACGGACCCAGGACGCTCGCCCTCCCCTCCTTTGGGCCGGTTTGGCGGGAGGGTGGAGAGGCGAGACTAGCTCCAGCTGGGGTGGCGCCTATATGAAGAACTTGCTCGCCAGCGCTATGGACCCAGGATGTTCGCCCTCCGCTCCTTTGGCCAGTTTGGCCAGGGACTTTTCCACCAGGAATTTTCCACCTCCCCCCCCACCCGTCCTTTTTCATCAGCTAGAGAGGAGAGAGGAAAAGCTGTTGAGCCCGTTCTGTTCTTCCGCCCTAGTTGGGCTGGAGGCTTGGAAGTCATCCGCATACACTTATTTGGTATTAATAATGTTTTTGTGATGTATTATTGAATTGTTTACATATGAAATGTATTATTGAATTGTGCTCGAGTTGTTACTGTATTATTGCGTAAATTTGTATCTTATATTTTTGGACCTATGCATATCCTGTATATTATATTTTGTATCTTGCAAACTGCTTTGAGTTCCCTTAGGGGAAGAAAAGCGGTATAGAAATATAAGTATAATAGTATAATAATAAAGCTCTTACTGGATGTGAGCCAGTGGACTTGAGGCTCATATCCATTCAGAGGGTGTCGAGGGTCATTCTCTTGCTTAGTTCTCTCAGCGTCCGCTACTACTTCTCTCCTGATCTTAGGTGGAGTGATATTAACAAGAGTGTATATTTTCTCAACTGGTCTACCTGTAGGTTTGAGGCATCCTGTCACTATATAGAATCACAATTGGCAGCCATCCCAGAGCAAATGGTAAGAAAACTCTGATCCAGCTTCTGAAGTGCAGCTATACTTCTGTTTAAAAGATCACAATTCAGACCTTTGAACACTATATTTTCTAAAGTTTATAATTTCAGTTAGATGCTTGGGTATCTAAATCACATCCATCTACCCACTAGTAATGCAAAAGGACATCTGAGACCTAAAATGAAGTCATATTAGCATATGCTCTGCTCCTCCAGCTACGACGACAGATGAGCAGGCCTTCTCATCTGTCTTAGCTTCACAGCCTATTTGGGTGAGAATGAATGTTGCTACTGTATCCCAATAACAAATTTAGCCACAAACAATTTATAAAAGAAGAAAGGGGAATTAGAAATGTACGCTATTTCTGTGATTAATTTGAATAACTTGAAACACAAATATATATTTGCAATACACACAAATAATCTCCTAGAACAATCTTTTCTATATGAATTTGCTTTAATTTATTTGTTTGATAAAAAAGTGGTTTTCTTGATAATTTCTAAGGAAGGTTTTTACTAAACATTTTGTACATTGTTGTACAATATGGTGTAATTTGGAATTCTACTGCTACTGGTTACCTCCAGACTAGATTATTGTAATGCGCTCTACATGGGGCTGCCCTTGACGACCATTCGGAGGCTACAGCTGGTCCAAAATGCGGCAGCCCGGGTGGTGATGGGGTGTGGGCGTTATGCCCGTGCTTTGCCACTGCTCCGGGAGCTGCACTGGTTGCCAGTTTGTCTCCGGGTGCAATTCAAGGTGCTGGTTTTGACCTTTAAAGCCCTATATGGTAGTGGGCCGGGTTACCTAAGAGACCGCATCGCCCTGAGGACGTCTGTCCGTCCAACCAGAGCGGACCAGAGGGGCTCTCTAGTTGTTCCATCAGCCAGAGGGGCCTGCCTCTCTGGCACAAGGAGGAGAGCCTTCTCCGTGTCTGCACCGGCCCTCTGGAACCTCCTGCCAACAGAGCTACGTCTTCGGACGGAATTGCTGCCTTTCAGAAAAGATCTTAAAACCTGGCTGGCGGGTCAAGTGTGGGGTGCAGGTGGAAGGGTAACCGCCATTGGGTGGTTGGTGTAGAAGAACTCTTCCCCATGGTGCCTTTGGATCCTGCAGCCCTTGTTTTTAGGGGGTGGGTAGTTTTAACTGTTTTAACTGTTTTAACTTGTGTTTTTAACTTTTGTTGTGAACCGCCCTGAGTTGGCTTGGCCGAGTGAGCGGTATATAAATGTGATAATTAAATTAAAATTAAATTAAATTAAATTGTGGGACACTGAGTCCCTCCTATTTTCAAAGAAAGAACTGATGGACGGATGTAAGATACTGGTAAACAGTATCTCTCTTAACATGTGCAATCCTCTATTTCAATTTTGATATCTGTGCCTGGTCCTTCCATCTCAACCCCACTGGAGGCAATCTCTGCTCTCATGGTGAGACAGACCAGACACATCTGCAACCACAGCCAAATGGCTTAGGTTTTCTGATGCCATAAAAAGCTAGAATGCTTTGGTTTAGGGCCTCTAAACTTCATGCAGTTGAATGAAGGAGACTCTGAAAGTTAGAATCCCAATGTTCATAATCAATATTGTTACATTGCATCCTGTGCATGTACACTTGGAAAGAGCCATGATGAACATAAGAAAGCTTACAACTAAGTAAATATGCATGGAGTGACACAATGCTAAACACAAGAATTACAACTCTGTTGCTGTAGGTCAGATGTGTGCTGTTCAGAGCATTTTGATGGATTCCAGTATTTTGGGGTAATCAATGTGGGTACAGTTTCCAGTTTCCCTTGGTACTTGCTGCTATTTCTGCCATCATGTTGCTGAAATTTAGTCACAAATCAGGAAAATATCTTAAAGTCAAGCAGAAAAAGCATTTTAAAGAAAAGCTGTTTGATTTTGGTACAAGATAAAGATCTTGTGTATATATATATATAGCAGTGGGTAAAGTTTGCTGGGGACCGAGCATGGGCAGTATAACCCTGTGGATCCTGCAGAAGCAATAGTCTTTGTCTCAGGGAGTAAGGAACACAAAGATCAGTGCACCTGAAACAGTGGCAGCACCTGCATGGAGACGCTAAGAAGGCATCCCCTTCACCATGCTAGGGTGTGAGGGCCAAATACCAGCACACCACATTTAACTGATTAAAAGAAATACACAAAGAAAAACCAGACAGATTTCACTGATGACAGCTAGGTGAGCAGCAAGGATCATGACTTATGGAATGTGGAATGTAAGAGGGCTAGCAGGCAAGGAGGTGGAGTTGGTCAGAGAACAATGGATTGACAATATTAAGGAAACCCTCCAAGTTCACGGGAGTGACCTGACACCGTAAGTAAGTAAGTAAGTAAGTAAGTAAGTAAGTAAGTAAGTAAGTAAGTAAGTAAGTAAGTAAGTAAGTAAGTAAGTAAGTAAGTAAGTAAGTAAGTAAGTAAGTAAGTAAGTAAGTAAGTAAGTAAGTAAGTAAGTAAGTAAGTAAGTATATATTTTTGGGAGAAGCTTGTGGACTGCAAACATGGGCTTTGGGGGCATATGGGCCCCAAAGCACCATTTGTTTGCCACCCCTACAATATTTATTTATTTACTGCCTTTTTTGCAATAAGCTCTCTGTGAGATAGGTCAGGCTAAGAAAGTGTGAGCCACTAAAGTTGACCGTGGAGTTTCATGGCCCATGAAGAAGGAGAAGCCAGTTCTCTTGAACATTACTCTAATTCACTACTTCACACACTATTCTGAACATGCCCCAAGTTTTAGGACTAGATATTTCAACAGCACATAGAGATCATTTTAGCACAGAGGTTATTCGAGGTTACCTTGCTATATTATAGAGCTCGCCATGCAGTTCTTTTAGAGCCAGCAGCATTCTAAATATTGGAGCATAGGGTCAAGCTGTTAATAGAATTGAGCACAATTTTCTATTTGGCCATAAGCTTCAAGCCATTTGGCTGTATTAAGCTTAGGGGAAAACCACAACTACAGTATTCATTTTCTGATCCAGAGCTCAGAGGCAGATAACACAGATATTAGGTGCCATACATTTGCATGGATATTATATACACTTCATAAAAAGCAATCTCCAGAATCATGTTCAAACTAAAGAAAATAATGAATAACCCTGAGTTTTACAAGAGGGAAAACAGCATGGCCATAGCTCCAAGTAAGAATGCAATCAGATGGTGAGAAAGTATTGTGTCTAACTGCACCTGATTGGATCCCTTTGTTGGACCCCTTAATGTGTCAGTTCCATCAGGGAGGCATTGCTGCAGCCCCCCCCCCCAAATAAGAGAGTAGTTCAGCTGCTAGATCAAAAATGTCTAGCTTGGGCACAGAATCTGGGTCTTATGGGAGCACTATTATGTTTATGTCGTGTTATTGCCAAGAAACAGCTCACATTGTACTGTGCCAAGGGCGGCAGTCCCTATCTGATCTCACCCTAAATATATCAAAGTAAAAAAAAAGGTGTTTTTTTTTAAAGCATAATCACAGATTGAAGGGGGAGGTATTGTGTTTGCTATAAGATGTTTTGTGTTTGTCTGATAAACTGGGTAGATCCTTTAATTTGCAAGCCCAATAAGCAAGCAGTTTGCATTGTTTCTGAAGGGGGCCATATCCATCAGATTCGTCATTTCGGAGGCAAAAAGAAGTGGATGGCTCAAGCTGACCAAAACCATGCTGACAAACATGTACTGTAGGTGACTAATTAGCCCAATATGAGATTGGAAGATACAGAGACACTGGGCAATCTTGCTTATCCTAGGCTTGTTGGGCCACTGGCAAGGTACATTCTTGCTTTCTCACTTCTTTTTTCTTTTGTGTATCCTTGATTCTTACTGGTTCAAATTCTTTAGTTCTTTGGTTTACAACATCTGACAAGTTACTTCAGATTTGAATGAGAGTTTCTCTGTTGAAATAAACAATATAGAAATTTTTCAACACTGTCTTCAGTATACACGTGCACCATTTCTTCTTTCTACCGTGCAGATTAGCACCTGCTGTGAGCTCTCCATAGAAGATACATTTTGGACAATGGTTGTCCAACTTCCTGACAATATGGCCAGCCCACTGAAGTTGTCATTTTTTTTCAAGACCATAAACATGCTTTTCATCTGTTTTTTCTCCAATACTATCGTGTTAGAGACTTTAATCCTGTTATTTGATGTTGAGAAGTCTTCAAAGCTAGGTAAGATGAAAATGATTCAGCTTTGCATTGCATTGAGAGATAGCCCATGTTTCAGATCCATGAAATAGAGAGGATAGAACAGCTTTGTACATCTTCAGCTTATCACAAAGATTGATTTCATGTCACTTTCACACAGATGATCAACATTTTCTGAAGGTAGCTTTAGAGATTCATGAGATTGCTTCATTGCCAGTGAGAACACAGTGGGAGACAGTACTGCCAAAACATGTGAACTTAACCATTGGGATTAACAGGAGGTTTGAATACCTTCAGAACTGGTTCGCCATAAGATACACCTGAGGCAGGTTGGTATATCATCACAATCTTATCTGTATTGATCTTCAGGCATGGATCAATACTTCCTTACATATTCAGAAGTATGGTTGCATTAAGAGTAAAGTCATCACAAATAACAGTCCATCAGTATGTTGTAGATCAGAATACAGCAGACTCGATGGTGTACACTAATAATTATTGCTATTCCTCTGTTCTATTTAACTGTAAGCCTTCACGAGTCCCATGTTTTGAAGTAAAGCTGTATTGTGAGATCATTCATTCCCATGGGGTGAGGTACCAACAGTACGCTGATGATACCCAATTGCACATACCCCATGGGGACCATAGTGATGCAGTCAAAGTCCTAACCAAGTGTCTGGAGGCTGTTCGGGTCTGTATGGGGGACAACGGGCTTCAGCTGAATCCTGGCAAGACTGAGTGGCTGTGGATTCAGGGCCCCGTGTTATCCCAGGAGCTACCATCTTTGGTACTGGATGGGGCATCATGTAACTTGGGGGTCCTCCTGGACTCGCGGCTGCTACTCGAAGAGCAGGTGGCAGCCATGGCTAGGAGGGCCTTTGCACAGCTTCGTGTTATTTACCAATTATGCCCGCTCCTGGACTGGGACTCCTTGCTCACGGTCACTCATTCTCTGGTCACCTCCAGATAGGATTATTATAATGCACTCAATATGGGGCTGCCCTTGATGACCATTCAGAGGGTCCAGCTGGTCCAGAATGTGGCTGCTCAGGTGGTGATTGGGTGGGGGTGTTATGCTCATGTCTCACCACTGCTCCGGGAACTGCACTGGTTGCTGGTGTGCCTCCGGGTGCAATTCTAGGTGCTGATTTTGACCTTTAAAGCCCTTCATGGCAGTGGACCAGGTTACTTGCGAGACCGCATCACCCCAAGGCATTCTACCCATCCTAAGAGGGCAGATCAGAGGGGCTCTGAGGTGGTCCCCTCTACGAGAGAAGCACACCTGACGGGGATCAGGAGAAGAGCCTTCTCTGTGTCTGCCCCAGCCCTGTGGAACCTCTTACCACCATAACTGTGCCTCCAGATGGAGCTTCTCCACTTTAGAAAGGCACTCAAGACCTGGCTATGCCAGAGGGTATGGGATTCGTCATGTGGAACGGCTCAGGTCCACTGGCTGATTTAGCTGCCTTAGGTTACCGCTGTGATTATCAGAATGTTGTACTTTGTCTATTCTTTATGTTCTTTTTGTATGCTTTGATCTTTTTAGCCTTTTATTATTTTTCTCTTAAGGGGTTAGGGAGGGAATTGGAGGGTTTTAGATGTTTTAAGATTGTATATGTTTTTTATTGTCTTATGTATAGTGTCCTGTGGAGATTGCTCTTCTGGGTTTTAAAGAGCTCTTTCCTTTTATGATGTGAGCTGTTCTGGGTGGCGCCTGCTCCAGAAGGGTGGGATATAAACAAACAAACAAAGAAAGAAACAAACAAACAAATAAATATCAATTGTCCAGGATGATGAGTTTTAGCAGAAGATTTTTTTTAAACCTAAGGGTTTCATGACATTATTCTGCTCCAAGCTCTGAATTGGGTAAAAATAAGCTCTGAATTGGGAAAATCATATGTACCTGTGTTGCAGAATTTTCTTGCTTACCAATTAGTACATTAAATTGGCTCGCTGATTGTAATAAGGTTTTCCAATTAATCTTATCAACTAGTGAGATTTATGTACAGCTGTATAAATAGTTTTGGCACAATAAGACAGAGGAGGTAGGATGACCCTATTGATTGACCAATGTGTAAATGTACACCTGGGATGCTTAATTAGCAGGGAATCTCCCTGGCCAAGAAGATGGCAACAAGTTCATAATGCCCTTTTGTAGATAATGACCTACTATAACTTACATTTGTAAGGACAACGTGTCAATTAGGCCAATTAGTAGATATCTCTACATCTCTTAATGAGGGAAATAAAGCCAAAGGGGATGGAGTGGCCCTTTGGTGAGAATATACAATAAGAGAAAATTAGCCCTCAGACTTTGGAGCTCTGAAGGATGGCCAAGGAGACACCCTGCTACCTAACAGAGCTCCCAGGTAGCTGGAGATGTGGAAGAAGATCCAAGATCCTAGCTTGTGTATGCATTGTTTGATTATCTCTTATTTCTGTTTCTTCATTTTGCTTATAAAGATGTGCTTCTCAAAGCTTTGTTTTCTCAACCACTAAGAGCTTATTGCTTTTGGAATCCAAAAGAACCTGGGTGCAGCTTCCTTAATCAGGTTCTGGACATCACAAGGACAGAATACAAATCAAGAAGGAAGGAAGTAAATAGTTATACAGTGATACCTCATACAACGTCCAAACCTGATTCCACAAGTTTAGACTTTATATGGATTTGGACTTTGTATGAGGTATGCAAAATCCTAGCCGTGATGGCTCATACAATGTCCAAATCCTTGCCGCAATGCCTCATACAACGTCATTTCCATAGAGATACATTGTACTGTAACAGCACAGACTTCAAGGCAAAGTAAGGGAAACAGACAGGAAACTGACAGAACTTTAAGAAATCATTGTCTCAAGGCTAAAAACATTACAAAAACATGTCAAACAACCCTGATTGTCCAAGAACCTGAAGAATGCTGCAAAAATCCCAGGAATGCTTCTAAAAATTCTGACGAATTTTTTTTTAAAAAAAACAACCAAAGTTGTGCTCAAAACCACTCCTAAACACTCTTCGCCTCATGCAAAACTCACAAGAGCAATTCAGACATGTGTCCTGCCTTTTATACTGCCCAGGCACAATGCAACCTGGGAAAACCTCAATGCCTCATACAAAGTCGCACGACTTTGTATGAGGCAACTTTTTTCAAGGAATTAGGTGATGTTGTATGAATCCAATGTTGTATGAAGCGGACTTTGTATGAGGTATTACTGTACAGTAGTTATAAATCTATACCACAGAAGAAATATTTTGGACTGTAATTCCCTGCAGCTTTAGCTACATAATAAATGAAGAATGTTGGGAGTTGCATCCATAGAGAGGACCAGACTCCAATCTACATATACAATACTTTGAGACACGGGGTTTGATTCCCTTCCAAATACCTTATCTCCCTTCCTACATGTTGTTTATCAAATCTGCATAATGCCAAAACCCACTGCTATATTGGGTACATCAAAATCATTTCTGGAATTGTCTTGCAGTCTCACATGGATCAAAAGATTGTATATAAAATAGGAAGCAGTGCTACCAAATGAGTTGTGGATGTAAGTTAGGCTTATCAGCAATTGTGTTTCCATGGACACAGCCCAACGTGTGTGAATGCTTAACCTTACTAAAGGCAAAAAGTAGTTTTTGCAGTCTAGCAGCTGTATTAGTGAAGACGTGTGTCACTGCAATCCTGGTGAGGGATGTAGATAAGAAATGATGTGGATATTTAGAATTCTCAGGCAAGCACACTGGTGATCAACATGTGGGCTGTGACCTTCATGTGCCTCCCCAGATCTTTTCCCTGCATCTTCCACTGCCTACATTTACTACTCTTGTCATAGCATTGCTACAGAAATAAATGTCATTGCTGGCACTGACATCCAGAAAAAAACATAAACTTCATCTGGCAAACTGACTGGAAACCAGACCATATGGGAAAAGACTGTAGGAACTGGGCATGTTTAGCCTTGAGAAAAGGTGACTGAGAGGGGATATGATAGCACTCTTCAAATACCTGAAAGATGGCCATAATGAGGTGGGGCAAGATCTGTTCATGGTCATCCCATAGTGCAGGATGTGAAATAACAGGTTCAAACTAAAGGAAGCCAGATATAGGCTAACTATGAGGGAAAAAATCTTAGCTGGAGCAGTACGACAGTGGAACCAACTGCCTCGAGAGGTAGTGAATGCTCCAACACTGGAAGCATTCAAGGGAGAATTGGAAAACCATCTGTCATATCTGCTTAGATTCAGATTCCTGCATTGAGCAGGATTCCTGCATTGCAGATTCCTGCATTGGCCTAAAAGGCCCCGTCCAATTCAGCAGAAGAATAGATGCTTTTGAAATTGGTGTTGGAGGAGAGTTTTGAGAGTACCCTGGACAGCGAGAACAAATTGGTCAATCTTAGAAGAGATCAGCCCTGACTGCTCCCTGGAAGGACAAATAGTAAAAATGAAGCTGAAGTACTTTGGACATCAAATGAGAAGAGAGGATTCACTTGAGAAAGCCTTGATGCTGGGGAAGGTGGAGGGCAAAAGAAGAAGGGGGAGGCCAAAGATGAGATGGCTAGATGGTATTGTAGACACTATGGGCACAGAGCTGGGCAGGTTGAGGAGGATAGTGGAGGACAGGGGTGCCTGGAGGGTGGTGGTCCATGGGGTCGCAAAGGGTCGGAATTGACTGTGTGACAGAACAACAACAAATGATTTTATGTTGGAAGGCGTTCTGGCACTCTCCTATTTCACAGGCACCATAGTTGGTATCAAATCTCAGCACCAATTGCGGGGGCAGGGACCTTGGAAGCAAACATCTAGTGGCAAGAATTTCAGATGCAATGCAATCACAGGGAGATAGGAATGGTTCAGGATCCTCTAGCCAAAGGTCATCTGTTCCATCTTTTTCATTGACAACAGCAACACAAAGAGAAGAACTGTCCCATTTTAATATTGTTCTGTCGTGCAGCCCCTGCATTTTAATTATATGCTCCTCTCTATCTCTGCATACCTTACAGACAAGCAGTGCATTCTAAATTGCCTAGTTTTTTTTTTTAAAAAGTGGAATTTTACTTTACTAATGATGCCCCCACACCCACAAAATAAAGAAGCAAAACAGGACTCTTTCAGGTTAAAACTTGGGCCACAATTTTATTGAATTTTAAATCCATGACCTGCGGCAGCACAAATAGGAGGCCAAAGGGATGAGACGATCCTTTTTAAAGATCGTCCTCTTCTTGTCAACCAACCATGATACAACCTGTATCATGTGCATCCTTAGCCCATACCTGTCAAGTTTTGGACTTGAAAATAAGGGAAATTTTGGGCCACACCCCCACCCCACCAGGCCACGCCCCTTCCTCCCCACAATCCAGGCACATCCAAGAGCCTAGAAGAGGAGGAGTGTTGGGCTCCCCCGGGTGGAGGAGGAGAAATGACAGTTACAAGAACAGACCCTTTGCTTTCAAGAAGGATGCAACCCTTCAGTAAAATTTAGTTCATTAACTGTGTTCAGAATCCATGCTTTTAGATTAGTGACACTGAGCATGGATACTGCTCCACACACATAAGTTACTGACTATTTTATAGTAAAGGTAAAGGTATCCCTTGCTCGAAAGCCAGTCGTATCTGACTCTAGGGATCAGTGCTCATCTCTGTTTCAAAGCTGAAGAGCCAGTGCTGTCTGCTTCTGCAGATGTTTTTGTGGTCATGTGGCAGGCATAACTACACACCGGAGCACATGTAACACTGTTTACCTTCCCACCAAAGTGGTCCCTGTTTATCTACTTGCAATTCCTTGCTTTCGAACTGCTAGGTTGGCAGGAGCTGGGACAAAGATGGGAGCTCATTCTGTTCTGCAGTACTCGGGAATCAAACTGCTGACCTCCCGCCTTCCAGTCAGTGTCTTAACTATTTGTAGAAACACTCATAGTGAAAATCCTCATAGCCATTCCACACATGATTGCAAAAATGCAAATAATTCCAAATCAGTTCTAGTAGTTACTCTCTCCAACCAAAACAGAATTTTTGTAAAAAGGTGCTTAATGGCCTGTTCAAGACTAAACCACCTCAGGGTACTTTGCATTAGAATGAAAAAACCATCCTATTTCCCACAACTACTGTGCAGCATGCTGCTAGATTCAGCTGGGTGAGGTGGGGAACATGATGGCATTGTTCCTAGGAATCAAATTGAGAGCTGTGACTTTATGGGCACTGGCTCCCATACATCATTGTTTAAAGCCTTTTTAACAAGATAAAGGGAAGCCTGGGAAATGGATGTTCCACAAACAGATGTATCACTGGACAACACAAAATGGTGTCTAACAAAAGGGGAAGCAAGATCCTCTTTTGTGGGGGGAAAGAAAAACCAAATCCAGAATGGCATCCAAATGACTTTACATCATCAGAATTGGTTCTCTTAATTCTTGTTCCAAAGCTTGGTGAGTTTGAGCCACCAGGGATCAGAACCAGTGGAGTGGGACAAAGTTGCTACCCCCAAAGTATCCCAAGTATGCTGGCTCTCCTTCTGCTGCTCGGTCCAGAGCATTCCTCTTCTTCCATGTCTAGGTCAGACATGAGACTGCCAAAATGAAGCCACCTTTGGGTGAGTTCATTCCCTTAGTTTCTTTCACCTGATCTAGTGTGAGAAAGATTAGCTGACACAACAAGGTTGCCGTTGCCCAGAGTAAGCCCAAGTGTGGTTCAAAACTACCACAGTCTCCAAGGAGGCTCTATCTGTGTACCCCATCCAGTGCATTAAAAGAACGTGAGATAGTTTACAATGAGGCAGATGTCCTTTGCACCCCCAGCGTATGACCCCCATGCAGCAGGATGGGGCCACTCTGGCTCTCTTATGTGCTCATCCTTGAAGATAGTGGTATTTTTGAACCACGGTTGGGCATACACTGGACAACGGCAACCTTGTGTTGTTGGCTAATCTTTCTCTCTTTGGGTCATGCAAAAGGAACTGCAGAATGATCTCACCCAAAGGTGGCTTTGTTTTGACAGTTTCACATCTGGCCTAGACATGGACGGCAACAAAGAAATCTCTGAGAAAGGGGTCTGGAAGAGCAGGTTCACGAAGTGGCACAATTTGCCCAGCGCCAACACAAATTCTGGGGCAGGTGTGCCCAAACTTTTCAGGCTGTGGGCCGTACATGTGGTTCAGGGAGCCAGTCACTATGGCCCGGAGCCCAGATCCAGCCCCTGATGCCAATTCATCCGGCCCGCGAAGCCCTCGTCGCTCCTGTAAGTGGAGGTAAAACACTTCCAGGAGCAACGAGGGCTCCGCAGGCTGGATGAATTGGAGTCGGGGGGGGGGCAGATCTGGCCCCTGGGGCCATAGTTTGGGCACCCCTTTTCTAGGGGTTTGTGGGGAGGGAAGAGAGAAGGGAAATATCCCAGATGGGCAGGATATCAATGTAATAAATAAATGATTCCCCCAAAAGGATCTCTGCTCCCTCCCTGTCCAAGATCTCTCTCTCTCTCTCTCTCCCTCACACACACATACACATACACACCCCTTTCTCTAGGTGCCAGCCTGAGGGAAGGGAATGGAGTCAGGAAAAGAGGGGGGAGAGACTGCAATTTTGCATAGCAAACCAATTAGAATGCTGTTGCCTTCTCGTGGTGGGACTTCAGTGCTCCCCCCCTCGTTCTCACTCTCATGCCCCACCACAGACATCATTATGGAGACCCCCTTCCCAATGGGCTGGGCGGCAGTTGAAAAAAAGAGTTTAAAGTGGGACTCTCAGTGAGTCCCCTGAATGAAGGCTCAGGCTGTTCTAGTCTTCCTTCTTCTTTTCTGTCCCCCCCCTTGCTTCTCTCACAAGGGAGAAGCCCCAGCTTTAGTGTCGGCGTGATCCCACCAACCAGGAACTGAGCCGGCTCCCGAGCCTCATGAAACTTGTCCTCACAGGCAGGCAGCTCCCGAAGAGGAGGGGGTGGGGAGCTACTGCACTGATGCTCATCGTGTCCAAAAATCTGATTGGGCAACAGAAGAGGGAGGGGGGAAGTAGGCAGGGCTGCCTTGGAGGCTGGAGGAGCGTGTGCAAAAAACAGTTCCCCCCAGCTCCATGCACAGCGCAAAGTGGCGGTCGCAGCGACTGTTGGTGTGGGGACAGTCTGCGGTTTGTCCTGGCGCCATTAAAAAAATTAAAAATTAAATAAAATAAATAAAATACAGGATATTTAGGGGGTGAAAAAAATCAGGAGGACAGCGGGATGTTGAGGTGAAATACGTGAAAATCCCGGCCAATACGGGATGCTTGACAGGTATGCCTTAGCCTCTTCTACCGCACGGTAATGGGAGGAAACCTTCTTCTTCTTGTGCCATATTTGTTAGGTCCTAAGTTTCCACCTTGTCATTTTGGGTAGCATAATATACCTTTCTCACTTTCTCTTTAAGTACTCGGTATGTGTGTTATAGCAGCTTTACTGTATCACCTCATTAGCCTTGCAAAATGTGTTTAAAACCAAAGCTGTTTAAACTATTTAAGTGGTCATTGAGACACTGCATTTGGAGAAGTTTTGCTCTTGATGTCTGCATAGAGGAGAGCGGTCCATCGTTGGATTTCTGCATATTCAACTGCTGTTTTGCTTACTGGCTTTTTGCACTGGAATGCTGCTAGTCTGGAAAGCCAATGACTGACAAAGACTACAAACTGGAATCCGTACGTGTTGTGTTCTAACAGTGTAACCTTCTACATGTGATAACAATGTATCTGAACCAATGTAACCTTGCCTACGAGTAACAATGTAACCTTCAGCTGATCACTATAAACCCTGTAATAGGACGCGAGCTAATGACCACCAGCTGGCAGCAGCGAGCGTCCAAGCTCTCTTGGTTCAAACCCATCAAAGGCCACAGCGCGGGAAGTTTCCCGCCGCTACCTACACCTGGACAAGAAGGGCGTGACCAGCCATGACGTCACGCGGGCAGTAGCCAATGGGCTATCGTGGAGCCACATTCAAATACGTTACTACCATATATATAGAGCTGTTCGTCCGCCATTACCTCATGTTCCCTCTGTCCACCATGCAATAAACCTGAGTTAACCCAGCCCTTGGCTGTTTCCTGTGTCTTGACTCTCATACACTAAATTGGCGACGAAGGTGGGATCATGGATCCCCAAGGAGCCAAGGCACAGAGCGGGTTCAACATTACCAAACCGCAAGACTGGGAGCTTTTTGAGATGGACTTCCAGGCGGCACTGGTGGAACTCAAAGTCAAAGAAGACGACGAGGAAAGGAAGAGGGCCATCCTCACCCGCATGCTTGGGATGGAGACCAAGCGAACGCTGGTGGGCATTATTGCACCGAAGAAGATGGGTGAGTTCAAAGCCAATGACATCATGAAACTGCTGCGTGAGCGTTTCCGACCCTCGAGGGCAATGTTTCCCGCTCGGAGCGCGTTTTGGAGGCGAGTTCAAGCGCCGGACGAGTCGGTAGAAGCCTTCGTAACAGCTATGAGAGTAGCCGCCACCCCCTGCAGATGGGACCACTTTCTAGAGATGGCCCTCAGGGACGGAGTTCTGTGTGGCCTGAAGGACAAGGAAGTGCAGCGCAGCCTGATGAACAAGGAGCCACCACCCACACTGGCAGAGGTTGTAGAGGCCGCGGAAGCCGCGGAATCCACGAATGCTGGAGTAGATGAGATGCACAAGTGGCGTGAGTGGCGTCCGAGGGCCGGCAAAGCGGAAAACTCGTCGCACGGAAAGTCCGGACAGTCGGTGCACGCAACCCGACGGACCTCGAAGTCGTCTTCGGAAAGCAGCGACGGCGAGGAGGTCCAGAAGGTCTGAAGGGGAGGGCGCCGTTGCGATGGTTGCGGAGCGGCCCATGAGCGCGTGAGGTGCCCATTCAGAAAAACCGAGTGCTACAACTGCGGCCGTCGGGGGCACATCGCCAAAGCGTGCAGGAAAGGGAAAGAGGGCCGGAGACAGTCACAAGACCGTTCGGCCAGACCGGACCGTCCAGCGAGGTCCAAAGATGGCGTCCGGACCACGAGGAAGCAGGACGGCGTGGACCGCATCTCGGACGACAGCGAGGGCGACGCTCCTGTGTTCAGCGTGTCTGCGGGACAGCCCCATTACTTCGTTGAGGTACTAGTACAAGGGACCCCTATTAGGATGGAAATTGACTCGGGGTCCTCCTATTCTATAATTCCCCAGAGAGAGTTCTTGAAAATCGACCCCCACGTGCGGCCCAAACTTAAAGCCTTGAGGGCCACACTACGGGACGTACAGGGGAACAGCATTCCAGTGTTGGGGGTCGGGACATTCCGGGTTCGTTTTAAGAGACACTCTGCGGAACTTCCCCTACACTCTGCGGAACTTCCCCTAGTGGTGCTAAAAGGGGGGAGTTGTAGCCTCCTCGGGACGCAATGGTTTCAGCCTTTAGGTTTGTTCATAGGGGGGGTGCATGCCGTAGGCGTGGACCCAATACAAGCGGTGTGCGACGCACACCCCGCCGTTTTTAAAAGTGGACTGGGAAAGTTCAAGGGACCCCCTGTAGCCTTCGACCTAGACCCGGAGGTCCGCCCGATAAGACTCAAACCGCGCAGGGTACCGTTCGCACTAAAGGACAAAATAGAGGCGGAACTGGACAAACTGGTGGGTCAGGGGATTCTTGTTCCTGTGGATTCCGCGGAGTGGGAGACTCCAATTGTAACAGCACTGAAGGCTAACGGGGAGGTGCGCATTTGCGCTGATTATAAGTGTACAATTAACAAGGCGATCCGCCCTAATGCATACCCGGTGCCAGTGGTCAGCCACCTCCTGGCCAGGCTGAATGGGGGAAAGTGTTTCGCTAAGCTCGATTTAGCACAGGCCTACCAGCAACTCCCTGTAACCCCCGCCACAGCGGCGGCACAAACAATAGTTACACATAAGGGGGCGTTCCAGGTGTCGCGTTTACAGTTCGGCGTGAACTCGGCACCTGGCCTTTTTCAGTCGCTCGTGGAACGCCTCCTGAAGGGGCTGGAGGGGGTGTTGCCATATTTTGATGACGTGTTGATAACGGGGGGGGGGGAGTAAGGCCGAGCTGGCACATAGATTGGATAAAGTTCTGACCGTGTTCGAGAAAGCGGGGCTGCGACTGAGAAAAGACAAATGTGTATTTTTCGAAACAGAGGTTGAGTTTTTAGGGTTCCGTGTCACGCCCGAGGGAATTAGGCCGTCCAAATCTAAGGTAGCCGCCATCAAGAAAGCTCCTCGCCCCACATCCAAAACCGAACTACAGTCATTTCTGGGGCTTCTCAATTTCTACCATACCTTCCTTCCACGGAAGGCGTCTGTTGCCGAGCCGCTCCATCAGTTACTTAAAAAAGAGGAAAAATGGCTGTGGGGTGATGAGCAAGAGAGGGCGTTCACAGAGTTAAAGCAACTCCTAACATCCGAGGCAATCCTGACTCATTTCGATCCCAAACGGCCAGTAGTTTTAGTCTGCGACGCATCCCCGGTGGGGGTGGGGGCGGTGCTTTGCCACGTGTTGAACGACGGAAGGGAGGCCCCGATAGCGTTTTATTCAAGGTCCCTGTCCCAAGCAGAGCGGAATTACGCACAGACCGACAGGGAGGCATTAGCGATAGTAGCGGGAACCAAAAAATTTCACGATTTTCTGTATGGTCGCCCGTTCAAGATCGTGACTGATCACAAGCCCCTGTTAGGAATCTTCACTGCAAATAAGCCCACGCCACAGATCCTGTCCCCGAGAATGCTGCGGTGGGCTATTTTTCTTAACGCATACCAACATGAGTTGGAATACCAGCCCGGGAAGGAGATCAGCCATGCAGACGCGCTCTCACGGTCTCCGTTGCCCTTGTCGGACGATCAGAAGGCAGGGGTGGGAAGAGACCGCCAGGTATTGCTAATAGAGGTCTTAGATTCACCCCCATTAGTACCGGCCGACATTGCCAAGGCAACGGGAAAGGATAGAACACTGGAGAAAGTGTGCTCGTGGGTACAGAAGGGGTGGCCGGCGTCATCCCCAAGCATGGAATTCGACCCATTTTTTCGAAAACGAATAGAATTGTCATTAGAGAGGGGGTGCCTCTTGTGGGGCCAACGGGTGGTGGTTCCTACGTCCCTGCGACCGAAGGTGCTAAAGCTGCTGCACGTCAGCCACCCGGGAATCGTCCGTTCCAAGGCACTGGCCCGGAGTTATTTCTGGTGGCCCCAGCTGGACGCCGACATAGAGCATATGATTGGCACTTGTGAGGCATGTCAGGGCTCCCGACCGGAGGTAGCCCGTCTCCCGCATAGGGAATGGGACGCAGCAAGGGGACCGTGGTCCAGGGTGCACGTACATTTTGCTGGCCCGTTCCGAGGAACCATTTTTCTCCTGGTAGTGGATGCGTACTCAAAGTGGCTGGAGGTCATTCTGGTAAAGAGCACATCCTCCGCCACTACCATTGGCCAGCTGAGGAGGGTCTTTTCCACGTTCGGTTTACCCGACACTCTGGTCAGCGATAACGCTAGCTGTTTCACGTCCGCTGAGTTCGCGGCATTCATGGAGGCAAATGCAATTCGGCACGTCACATCCGCGCCGTTTCACCCGGCCACGAATGGCCAAGTGGAACGGTTGGTGCACACAACAAAAGATGCGCTGCGGCGCATGGGCTCGGGGGATCTAAATCACCAAGTCTGTCAATTTCTGTTAGCGTACAGAGTGACCCCCTTAGCGTCCGGATACTCGCCGGCTGAGCTGCTGATGCGGAGGAAACTGACCACGATCTTGTCCAGGTTAGACCCGACGAGGGTCGAGGACAAAGGGAAGAACATAGGTTTAGCGGTCTCGAAAGGTTTCGGCGTAGGCGATCCTGTACACTGCAGGAACTATGCCAACGCAGGCCCAGTCTGGGTGCCAGGGACGATAGTAGAACAGACGGGACCAGTGTCGTATCGGGTGGAAACGAACACCGGTCTCCTCTGGAGGAGGCACGCTGACCAACTGCGGCGCCGAGTGAGTGAGGGTCCGATCAGTGGGGCTCAGCAACCGGATTCAGCGATAGGGTTCTATCACACCCGTTTAGCCCAAGGGGGAGACAGAGAAGGACACCAGTCCAAAGCCAGGGGGGAAAGCAGTGATCCCGACTCATATCCTTTTGACACGCCAGCTCTATCCGAGCCCGGGGAGGGGGAAAAGGAGCTTGCGGCCGCCGCTACCACTTCCCCCGAATTCGATTACGATTTTAATTTTGCTAGCCGGGGGGGTTTTTTGGAGTGTTCCCCCACCCATCCAAGCGAGAAGAGGGGTTTTTCGTTAGCCCCCAGTGCCCCCGGTTCTTCCCAAACAAAGCACACACCTCCCAACAAAGCCGCAGAGCCGCGGCAAGCCACTAACGAGTCATCCTCTCCGATTACAGGGCAGGAAGCCAGGGAGCAAGGAGGAGGGAGCGAAGCCGGGGCAGGGCAGCCCGCGCCGAGACCCCAGCGTGTTCGAAATAAGCCATCTTGGCTGAGAGACTTCGTCTCATCCTAGGGGGGAGGAGTGTTGTGTTCTAACAGTGTAACCTTCTACATGTGATAACAATGTATCTGAACCAATGTAACCTTGCCTACGAGTAACAATGTAACCTTCAGCTGATCACTATAAACCCTGTAATAGGACGCGAGCTAATGACCACCAGCTGGCAGCAGCGAGCGTCCAAGCTCTCTTGGTTCAAACCCATCAAAGGCCACAGCGCGGGAAGTTTCCCGCCGCTACCTACACCTGGACAAGAAGGGCGTGACCAGCCATGATGTCACGCGGGCAGTAGCCAATGGGCTATCGTGGAGCCACATTCAAATACGTTACTACCATATATATAGAGCTGTTCGTCCGCCATTACCTCATGTTCCCTCTGTCCACCATGCAATAAACCTGAGTTAACCCAGCCCTTGGCTGTTTCCTGTGTCTTGACTCTCATACACTAAAGTACGCTAGACTGTAAACAACTGTCGCTTTGAAAGTTGCTTTGCAAATTTACAAGATTGTTATCTTTGATTACTTGCACAATGAACTGTATTGCATATCCGAACTGTAAATAGCTGACACAAAAACTGAGCAGAGGACAAGAAGATGATATCCAATTACTTTGTGAGTTTTTGCTGTAAATATTTTTGAAGCCTGAACTTTATTTTTGCACATTCAGTAAATAACTTTGCACCAAAGCTTATCTGTTTCCCCGTGTGTACTCAAACTCTTGCTGCCACCTTCTACACGAAGGTTACTCTGCCAAAAATTCCTAACAGTATTCAATTCTGAATATTGGCGATCAGCCATGAAGATTGTTCTGAGGTCACTATAATGCACTGGCCTTTCATTTGCCTTCTGCATTGCAGTGTGACACTTGTGACACTGATCCAGTTCCACAAGTCACTTTCTGGTCTTGAGCCTTTTGGCACACAAAGTCCTCCTCAGCCCTAGGTCAGTATTGATGAAGCCACTGCCCTCCATCAAGATGGATTCAAGTAGCATTTAATCCACTTGGGGACCATCACCCTGGCTTTCAATCAAGGGCAACCTTTACCTTTTAGCTTATACTTGTATGTTGTTCTACTGCAGCACTTTAACGTAGTGTACACGTCAAAATGCTGCCCAAAAAGCAATTTTAAAGCGATTATGAAAAATGTATAACAATAATAATTATTGCTTTGTTGAAAAGAATTGTTGTTTGTTGTTTTAACTGTTGTATACCACTCAGAGTGGGAAATATCCCAGATTTAGGAGTGGTGGGGTATAATAATGGAATAAATAAAAATAAATAAATGTACTATAATCACGTCTTTGTGTTTTTATACAAAATAAAAAAAAATCTGTGTGTGCATTGGTAAATCACTATACGAAGTACCTTTTTAGAATGTAATCCTTCATTAGAAAAATACCAGGTTTACTTTTCTCTTTGTGTGTTCACACCTTTGCTTTGGTAATGTTGGGAAAGATTGCAGAAGAACTGAAGGAACTGAAGGCTATGACAAATTGTGTGGCTCTAGGATTCATCTTAACTGGACCAACGTGGAAGAGGAGTGGAACTGGGTGAAGCAAACTAGCAATGCAATAGAAAAATAGAGAAGGAGACATATTTTAATCAATCACAAAAATAGGGATTATGGCGGCTCAGTGGTTAAGAAGTTCGCCTTGTTAGCTGGAAGGTCAGCTAGTCAGCGGTTCAAGACCTGAGTATTGCATGATGAAATGAGTGCCCATTTCTGTCCCAGATCCTGCCAACATAGCAGAACGAAAGCAAGAAATTGTGAGTAGATAAATAGGGCAGTGGTGGGCACCAAATCTTTTTACTACCACATCGTGGGTGGGGCTAACTCTGTGGGCAGGACTAACTCTGTGGGTGGAGCCAAATATGTGGGCAGAGCCAAATATGTGGGCGGTGCATAATCTGGGCATGTGACTTGTTGGGATGGCCATGTGATCTAGTCAAGCCTGCCACATGTCCATGAAAACCTCTGCAAAACACAGACACTGGCTCTTTAGCTGTAAATGGAGATGAGCACTGCACCCTAGAGTCAGATACGACTGGCTTTTGAGCAAGGGAGACCTTTACCTTTACTAACCATAGCAAATCTGAATGCCAAACAAGGATCTTCTGTTATCAGGTAAAGGTTGCCCTTGCTCGAAAGCAAGTCGTATCCGACTCTAGAGTTCAGTACTCACCCCTGTTTACAGCCAAAGAGCCAGTGGAATTGATCCACAAAAGCTCACATTAAAATACAGCAGTTAGTACGTTGTCTTTTTGTTTATTTTACTCTCTGATATGCTTGCACAGAATAAAACTTTTTAAATGGTAGCATGTGTTTCAAGCATATCAGAGTAAATGAAACAAAAATAAACCCCTTAGCCTGCACCAGACCCTCTCCCCCCTCACACACACAGACCTTCTGTTATAAGGTAAAGGTTGCCCTTGCCTGAAAGCCAGTTGTATCCAACTCTAGAGTTCAGTACTCATCCCTGTTTACAGCCAAAGAGCCAGTGGAATTGATCCAGAAAAGCTCACATTAAAATACAGCATTTAGTACATTGTCTTTTTGTTTTGTTTACTCTCTGATATGCTTGCACAGTGTTGTGTTCTAACAGTGTAACCTTCTACATGTGATAACAATGTATCTGAACCAATGTAACCTTGCCTACGAGTAACAATGTAACCTTCAGCTGATCACTATAAACCCTGTAATAGGACGCGAGCTAATGACCACCAGCTGGCAGCAGCGAGCGTCCAAGCTCTCTTGGTTCAAACCCATCAAAGGCCACAGCGCGGGAAGTTTCCCGCCGCTACCTACACCTGGACAAGAAGGGCGTGACCAGCCATGACGTCACGCGGGCAGTAGCCAATGGGCTATCGTGGAGCCACATTCAAATACGTTACTACCATATATATAGAGCTGTTCGTCCGCCATTACCTCATGTTCCCTCTGTCCACCATGCAATAAACCTGAGTTAACCCAGCCCTTGGCTGTTTCCTGTGTCTTGACTCTCATACACTAAACTGGCGACGAAGGTGGGATCATGGATCCCCAAGGAGCCAGGGCACAGAGCGGGTTCAACATTACCAAACCGCAAGACTGGGAGCTTTTTGAGATGGACTTCCAGGCGGCACTGGTGGAACTCAAAGTCAAAGAAGACGACGAGGAAAGGAAGAGGGCCATCCTCACCCGCATGCTTGGGATGGAGACCAAGCGAACGCTGGTGGGCATTGCGCCGAAGAAGATGGGTGAGTTCAAAGCCGATGACATCATGAAACTGCTGCGTGAGCGTTTCCGACCCTCGAGGGCAATGTTTCCCGCTCGGAGCGCGTTTTGGAGGCGAGTTCAAGCGCCGGACGAGTCGGTAGAAGCCTTCGTAACAGCTATGAGAGTAGCCGCCACCCCCTGCAGATGGGACCACTTTCTAGAGATGGCCCTCAGGGACGGAGTTCTGTGTGGCCTGAAGGACAAGGAAGTGCAGCGCAGCCTGATGAACAAGGAGCCACCACCCACACTGACAGAGGTTGTAGAGGCAGCGGAAGCCGCGGAATCCACGAATGCTGGAGTAGATGAGATGCACAAGTGGCGTGAGTGGCGTCCGAGGGCCGGCAAAGCGGAAAACTCGTTGCACGGAAAGTCCGGACAGTCGGTGCACGCAACCCGACGGACCTCGAAGTCGTCTTCGGAAAGCAGCGACGGCGAGGAGGTCCAGAAGGTCCGAAGGGGAGGGCGCCGTTGCGATGGGTGCGGAGCGGCCCATGAGCGCGTGAGGTGCCCATTCAGAAAAACCGAGTGCTACAACTGCGGCCGTCGGGGGCACATCGCCAAGGCGTGCAGGAAAGGGAAAGAGGGCCGGAGACAGTCACAAGACCGTTCGGCCAGACCGGACCGTCCAGCGAGGTCCAAAGATGGCGCCCGGACCACGAGGAAGCAGGACGGCGTGGGCCGCATCTCGGACGACAGCGAGGGTGACGCTCCTGTGCTCAGCGTGTCTGCGGGACAGCCCCATTACTTCGTTGAGGTACTAGTACAAGGGACCCCTATTAGGATGGAAATTGACTCGGGGTCCTCCTATTCTATAATTCCCCAGAGAGAGTTGTTGAAAATCGACCCCCACGTGCGGCCCAAACTTAAAGCGTTGAGGGCCACACTACGGGACGTACAGGGGAACAGCATTCCAGTGTTGGGGGTCGGGACATTCCGGGTTCGTTTTAAGAGACATTCTGCGGAACTTCCCCTAGTGGTGCTAAAAGGGGGGAGTTGTAGCCTCCTCGGGACGCAATGGTTTCAGCCTTTAGGTTTGTTCATAGGGGGGGTGCATGCCGTAGGCGTGGACCCAATACAAGCGGTGTGCGACGCACACCCCGCCGTTTTCAAAAGTGGACTGGGAAAGTTCAAGGGACCCCCTGTAGCCTTCGACCTAGACCCGGAGGTCCGCCCGATAAGACTCAAACCGCGCAGGGTGCCGTTCGCACTAAAGGACAAAATAGAGGCGGAACTGGACAAACTGGTGGGTCAGGGGATTCTTGTTCCTGTGGATTCCGCGGAGTGGGAGACTCCAATTGTAACAGCACTGAAGGCTAACGGGGAGTGCGCATTTGCGCTGATTATAAGTGTACAATTAACAAGGCGATCCGCCCTAATGCATACCCGGTGCCAGTGGTCAGCCACCTCCTGGCCAGGCTGAATGGGGGAAAGTGTTTCGCTAAGCTCGATTTAGCACAGGCCTACCAGCAACTCCCTGTAACCCCCGCCACAGCGGCGGCACAAACAATAGTTACACATAAGGGGGCGTTCCAGGTGTCGCGTTTACAGTTCGGCGTGAACTCGGCACCTGGCCTTTTTCAGTCGCTCGTGGAACGCCTCCTGAAGGGGCTGGAGGGGGTGTTGCCATATTTTGATGACGTGTTGATAACGGGGGGGAGTAAGGCCGAGCTGGCACATAGATTGGATAAAGTTCTGACCGTGTTCGAGAAAGCGGGGCTGCGACTGAGAAAAGACAAATGTGTATTTTTCGAAACAGAGGTTGAGTTTTTAGGGTTCCGTGTCACGCCCGAGGGAATTAGGCCGTCCAAATCTAAGGTAGCCGCCATCAAGAAAGCTCCTCGCCCCACATCCAAAACCGAACTACAGTCATTTCTGGGGCTTCTCAATTTCTACCATACCTTCCTTCCACGGAAGGCGTCTGTTGCCGAGCCGCTCCATCAGTTACTTAAAAAAGAGGAAAAATGGCTGTGGGGTGACGAGCAAGAGAGGGTGTTCACAGAGTTAAAGCAACTCCTAACATCCGAGGCAATCCTGACTCATTTCGATCCCAAACGGCCAGTAGTTTTAGTCTGCGACGCATCCCCGGTGGGGGTGGGGGCGGTGCTTTGCCATGTGTTGAACGACGGAAGGGAGGCCCCGATAGCGTTTTATTCAAGGTCCCTGTCCCAAGCAGAGCGGAATTACGCACAGACCGACAGGGAGGCATTAGCGATAGTAGCGGGAACCAAAAAATTTCACGATTTTCTGTATGGTCGCCCGTTCAAGATCGTGACTGATCACAAGCCCCTGTTAGGAATCTTCACTGCAAATAAGCCCACGCCACAAATCCTGTCCCCGAGGATGCTGCGGTGGGCTATTTTTCTTAACGCATACCAACATGAGTTGGAATACCGGCCCGGGAAGGAGATCAGCCATGCAGACGCGCTCTCACGGTCTCCGTTGCCCTTGTCGGACGATCAGAAGGCAGGGGTAGGAAGAGACCGCCAGGTATTGCTAATAGAGGTCTTAGATTCACCCCCAATAGTACCGGCCGACATTGCCAAGGCGACCGGAAAGGATAGAACACTGGAGAAAGTATGCTCGTGGGTACAGAAGGGGTGGCCGGCGTCATCCCCAAGCATGGAGTTCGACCCATTTTTTCGAAAACGAATAGAATTGTCATTAGAGAGGGGGTGCCTCTTGTGGGGCCAACGGGTGGTGGTTCCTACGTCCCTGCGACCGAAGGTGCTAAAGCTGCTGCACGTCAGCCACCCGGGAATCGTCCGTTCCAAGGCACTGGCCCGGAGTTATTTCTGGTGGCCCCAGCTGAACGCCGACATAGAGCATATGATTGGCACTTGTGAGGCATGTCAGGGCTCCCGACCGGAGGTAGCCCGTCTCCCGCATAGGGAATGGGACGCAGCAAGGGGACCGTGGTCCAGGGTGCACGTAGATTTTGCTGGCCCGTTCCGAGGAACCATTTTTCTCCTGGTAGTGGATGCGTACTCAAAGTGGCTGGAGGTCATTCCAGTAAAGAGCACATCCTCCGCCACTACCATTGGCCAGCTAAGGAGGGTCTTTTCCACGTTCGGTTTACCCGACACTCTGGTCAGCGATAACGCTAGCTGTTTCACGTCCGCTGAGTTCGCGGCATTCATGGAGGCAAATGCAATTCGGCACGTCACATCCGCGCCGTTTCACCCGGCCACGAATGGCCAAGTGGAACGGTTGGTGCGCACAACAAAAGATGTGCTGCGGCGCATGGGCTCGGGGGATCGAAATCACCAAGTCTGTCAATTTCTATTAGCGTACAGAGTGACCCCCTTAGCGTCCGGATACTCGCCGGCTGAGCTGCTGATGCGGAGGAAACTGACCACGATCTTGTCCAGGTTAGACCCGACGAGGGTCGAGGACAAAGGGAAGAACATAGGTTTAGCGGTCTCGAAAGGTTTCGGCGTAGGCGATCCTGTACACTGTAGGAACTATGCCAACGCAGGCCCAGTCTGGGTGCCAGGGACGATAGTAGAACAGACGGGACCAGTGTCGTACCGGGTGGAAACGAACACCGGTCTCCTCTGGAGGAGGCACGCTGACCAACTGCGGCGCCGAGTGAGTGAGGGACCGATCAGTGGGGCTCAGCAACCGGATTCAGCGATAGGGTTCTCCCCCACCCGTTTAGCCCAAGGGGGAGACAGAGAAGGACACCAGTCCAAAGCCAGGGGGGAAAGCAGTGATCCCGACTCATATCCTTTTGACACGCCAGCTCTATCCGAGCCCGGGGAGGGGGAAAAGGAGCTTGCGGCCGCCGCTGCCGCTTCCCCCGAATTCGATTACGATTTTAATTTTGCTAGCCGGGGGGGTTTTTTGGAGTGTTCCCCCACCCATCCAAGCGAGAAGAGGGGTTTTTCGTTAGCCCCCAGTGCCCCCGGTTCTTCCCAAACAAAGCACACACCGCCCAACAAAACCGCAGAGCCGCGGCAAGCCACTAACAAGTCATCCTCTCCAATTACAGGGCAGGAAGCCAGGGAGCAAGGAGGAGGGAGCGAAGCCGGGGCAGGGCAGCCCGCGCCGAGACCCCAGCGTGTTCGAAATAAGCCATCTTGGCTGAGAGACTTCGTCTCATCCTAGGGGGGAGGAGTGTTGTGTTCTAACAGTGTAACCTTCTACATGTGATAACAATGTATCTGAACCAATGTAACCTTGCCTACGAGTAACAATGTAACCTTCAGCTGATCACTATAAACCCTGTAATAGGACGCGAGCTAATGACCACCAGCTGGCAGCAGCGAGCGTCCAAGCTCTCTTGGTTCAAACCCATCAAAGGCCACAGCGCGGGAAGTTTCCCGCCGCTACCTACACCTGGACAAGAAGGGCGTGACCAGCCATGACGTCACGCGGGCAGTAGCCAATGGGCTATCGTGGAGCCACATTCAAATACGTTACTACCATATATATAGAGCTGTTCGTCCGCCATTACCTCATGTTCCCTCTGTCCACCATGCAATAAACCTGAGTTAACCCAGCCCTTGGCTGTTTCCTGTGTCTTGACTCTCATACACTAAACACAGAATAAAACATTTTAAATAATAGCATGTCTTTCAAGCATATCAAAGTAAATGAAACAATAAAAAATAACCCTTAGCCGGCACCAGACCCTCCACCCACCCCCACACAGAGATCTTCTGTTATCAGGTAAAGGTTGCCCTTGCTTGAAAGCCAGTCGTATCCAACTCTAGAGTTCCGTACTCATCCCTGTTTACAGCCAAAGAGCCAGTGGAATTGATCGAGAAAAGCTCACATTAAAATACAGCAGTTAGTATGTTGTCTTTTTGTTTTGTTTACTCTGTGATATGCTTGCACAGAATAAAACTTTTTAAATAATAGCATGTGTTTCAAGCATATCAGAGTAAATGAAACAATAAAAAATAACCCTTAGCCTGCACCAGACCCTCCCCCCCCACACACAGTGCAAAATAAACAAAACAAAAAGACTTACCAAGAAGAGGCAAGCGGCGCGACTCAGTCTTCCTCCTCATTGTGGGACCATGGGGGAGGGGGGGGGAAGCAGAGGCAGCAATGCCCAAGTGGTGGAAGCATCGTCGGGCTGAAGCAGCTAGGTCGGGCAGCTGAGCTCAGTCTTCCTCCTTGCCCTGGTACCATTGGAAGGGGGGGAGCGGAAGCAGTAATGCCCAAACAGAGACTGCCCAACTTCCTCCCCACCCCACTCCACCCCCGCCCCAGGCCAGCCACGTCGGGCTCGCCTCCTCCGCTGCTCCAGCCACGGCTCTACCCGACACTGCCCCATCTCTGATGAGGGGCTGCAAAGGGCCTCTGGTGCAAGGCTGCCGCCATGCCTCCGATGGCCTCAGCCACGAGGCCTCCTCCTCCACCTCTCCGCCACCATGGAGTCAGCAGCAGATCTGAGGGCCAGGCCTACTGAAGTGTGGTGGCGGTGGAGAGGCAGAGGAGGAGGCCTTGTGGCTGAGGCCCTCAGCAGTCTCGCCAGCGGCCTTGCGCCAGAAGCCCTTTGCAGCCCCTCCTCATCAGAGATGGGGCAGTGTCGGGTAGAGCCATAGCCGGAGCAGCGGAGGAGGCGAGCGGCAGAGGAGCTTCGGCATCGGGAGGGTAGACAAAGGAACCAGAAGCAGTGGTGGTGGGTTTGAGTCTGGGTCATGCTACAGCCATGCTTGCCTTGCCCCCGATCCGGGGGGGGGAAGGAGAGGAATAGGCTCCAGCCACCTCTCCCCCCCCACCCCTGACCAAGGGAGAAGAGGAAGAGAAAACCATGACCACCCAACGGCTGGCCTGGGGCGGGGGGGAGGAAGAGGCTCCTGCTGCCTCCCCCCCCCCCCGACCAAGGTAGGAGAGGAAGAGAAAACCATGACCACCCAACACGGCTGGCCTGGCCGGGGGAGATGCTCCTGCAACCTCTCCTCTCCCCCCCCCCATGGTCCCAGGGAGGAGAGGAAGAGGGAACCGTGACCACCCAACATGGCTGGAGGCTTGCCCAATACCTCCATTCTGCTGCCGCCTCCAAGCTCAAAGCAGGAAATGCTAGTTTGGCTTGGTGGTGCAGCGCACATGCACAAGTGGGGAAGGGGGCATGGCCACTAGAAATTTTTATTCCCCCCCCCACGCAGACCAGGGCAGACCGGTAGCTGCCCACCACTGAAATAGGGACTACTATTGTGAGAAAAGATCTTGGGAACATGAAATGAGCCTCATTCGGGCGTCCCCTGAGTGGAGTTTCTCCAGCAAAAATCCTTTCAACCCAGAATAATTTGTGACATGAAAATATTATTGTTATCACAATAATGCGATGAGAGATTTTCTAATTTTGTCAGTCTTTCATATCAGTCTTTATCAGTTTTTTCTGTCATTCTTTCCATGCTCTATTCTTTTATTAAGGTGTTTTTTCTTTTCTTATCATTTTTTTCCTTGCTCTCAAGGTCCCTGAAACCTTTCATTCTTCTTTCCTATCCTGTATGTAATGCCCATCTATTTGTAGTTGACCTCAATTCCCTCCCTTATGGAAGGTCTCATTTTTCTGTCTGCCACTTCTACTTAGTCTTATCTTAACTCTCAAATCTGTTCCTTTCTTTTCACTGTCAGTTTAATCATCTCCTCTTCCAGTGCAAATGAAGAACCTGTTCTCCCTTAATTGTTGCTTTTCAACCTTAATAATCACATATGTGCACACATTGCTTGTGGTTTCACCACTCTGTGACCTTCTACTAAACTATGTCCATTGAAAAAGATTCTGTAGGAGATGGTCAAATAAGACATAAACTGTGTCAGGTTTAATCTGTCACATTGTTTTACACGGAAAAGTCACCATTTGTTCCAGTTGTGTGATAAACATGCAATGTGTGAACTCTCCTTCTAAGGTCCCTCAGAACATTACCCTTCTCACTGAACCACAGAGAATAGCATGAGCTGTACCTTGTATATCATTTTGATTACTGTAAAGCTGATGACCAAAAACAAACGGAGGAGAGAAATACGGAGTGTATATTTCTATCAGCCACAATAAAGGTTTGTTCATTTTAAAAACCAAATTTTACAGGTGTAAAATGCCCTCAGGTTAGAAATAATTTATAGCTATGTGAATAGAGCTGACAAGGTAACTGGGATAAATGGTTCTGCCCATAAGTTTCCAGAGCCAGGCAAAGATTCCATGTTAAATCTACTATTAAATGATAAAAATATCCCTTTCCTTTTTCTTTCTGTTAGCCTGCAAGGAACACAAGAGAATCTAATTAACATGCCTAGTATCTTTCCAAAATTGAATTGAAACAAAAAAATGCTATCAATGACTCGAACATGCAGCAAGAAACTAATTTGGTATGACTGAGCCATTCTGCAGAAATACCTTAATTTTACTCTAATGTCTTCGTAAGAAAAATGACACCAAATGCAGATAGAAGTAGTGTAATTTTAATTGCTTCTAAGTGCGAATAATAAAGTTATTAATAATTACCTGCACACTTGAAAGTTATTTTGCAATTGCAAATGATGTGGTCTCAGTATCCAACAAATGCCCAGATCCTTACAGTTATCACAAGAAGAGATTGATTTCTAACATTTCCTCTATTCTTTCATCAGAATTGTTGGATCTTGTAATAATTTTAAAAAATGGTATGTGTTACATTTTACTGTCCCTAAGATACTCATTAAAAATGTGTTTATGAAAAGTGACAAAAAAACAAAAACCCGCCACTGTGAAAATAGAATCTAGATCCATACCTGTCAAGTTTTGGATTTGAAAATAAGGGAAATTGGCGGGCAATGCTAAATTGGTGGGCATGGCCAAATTGATGGGTATGGCCAAATCAGTGGGCATGTGACTTGCTGGGGGTGGCCATGTGATTGAGTGGGCTATCTAGTCATGCCTGCCTCATGGCCATGAAAACGTCTGCAAACAGACAGCACTGGCTCTTTGGCTGCAAATGGAGATGAGCAGCACTGCACCCTAGAGTCGGATACGACTGGGTTTTGAGCAAGGGAGAACTTTGCTAACCACTTGCAACGAAACAGAGGCAGAACCTCACAGCAATTTTGAATACCAATCAGGGATCTTCTGTTAACAGGTAAAGGTAAAGTTTGGCATTGCTCAAAAGCCAGTCATCTCCAACTCTAAGGTTCAGTGCTCATCTCTGTTTATAGCCAAACGTCCAGGGGACTTGATCCACAAAAGCTCACATTAAACCAAACACACACACACACACACACACACACACACACACACACACACACACACACACACACACACACACACACACACACACACACACTGTTTTCCCAGGGCCACTCCCGCTTCTTTTGGACACCCCCCTCATTAACCCTTTCCTACCCTCAGAGCCCCTCCTGAGGGAATGCCGGGGGGGCCTTGTCCTCTCTCAAGGCACTCCCCCAACCCTCTCCCACCTCGATATTTTCCCACAAACTTCCTCGTCCCCCCCTGAAGGGACTCCATCTTTCCCTCAGATTTAGTGGCACCCCCTGTTCCCCTCCCCAGCCCTTACTGCGGCCAGAGCTGAAGCAAAGGGGAAGCCATTGCCGCTGCTGCCGCTGCTGCCGCTGCCCAGCTGCGCTGCCTCAGTTGCCTCATGCAGCAGCCGCAGCAACAACCCAGTCAGGTCATGTCTGAGAAAGAGGAGGGCAGTGGTGGGGAGGAGCCCAAAAGGGCCTTTCGCCCCAGGCTGCCTCCTCACTCAAATGTGCACACTAGCTCTGAATGAGCCAATCGGCGTGCAATGCCACTCCAATCCCAGGCCCTGGCCGCCTGTCTTCTCCCGCGCTCACACTCATTGGTCACAGGGCCGAGTGACTCAGCCCTGTGACCAATGAGAGTGAGTGTGGGAGAAGAGTGGCAGCCGGGGCCTGGGATTGGAGTGGCAGAGCAGAGGATTTTTAAAAAAATAGAGGAGAAAACAGGAAAATAATTATACAGGAAGACGGCGGGAAAGAGGGGGAAAAAGGGGTCCTTTCCTGGCCAAAACGGGAGACGATAGCTATGTCTAGATTACCTTGATAGTATTTCTTCTCAAGCATTTGTATTTTTTTATCTGCAAAGGACAATTACAATTTTCTATGGTTAAAAATTGTCAGACTGCCTTTCCCCTCCCCTAAAGAGACTTCATTGGCATTCACATTATGTTTAAAGTAGGATGTCATTTCAGTAAATATTACACAGCAAGGCATCCAGTCACAAAGAGAAAGAAATAAGCAACAAACCACTGTTTCTTTTACAACTGCCTCCTGTGTTTAGGAAACAGAAGAGCAACAGACAATCTGCAAACTAAATGAAAAGCTTGTTATCACCCAACAGGTTTCCTGGCATTGTAAAGATTCACTGTTCTGAACACATAAAGCAATGCTGATAAGAGTGAAACAGTTTATTTCTTTTCAGAATAAATTTCAAAAGGAAGAGAAGTCTTAGGAACCATGCCTTATCAAAGAACTTTACTACAGTATTAGCATCCCGCCCACCCCAAATGTGCTTTCTCTTTCAGCAGCACAAGGCAAGAATCTCCATTTGAATGCCAGGACAGGAGACCAAGTTTGAGGATAAGCAGGGTTCATGCCTTGCAAAAAAAAAATAGAGATAAAAGTATGGGACACTATTTTTGTACTTTTGTTAACACCATCCTCTCACATCAAAAATAATTTATTTTAGGGCCTTATTCTCCATAAATGCTGCTAAATAGCTCCACACGGTATGCTTTAGAACCAATTACTAATCAACAGCATTTCATTCACTGGCTTCTGAATGTCTACTATCAAAAATTGCTTTTTTAACAATACATGCTTAATGTTACAAATGGTAGCTGAAGCTTATATGCTTGATTGTGCTCAGGTTTTTATTTTTCCCACTGTTTAGTGATTGTTCTATCTTAATTCCTCACTGGATTGCAAATTGGTTTATTCTATGAGGGGAAAAACATTTTATTTGTGTGTGTGTGTTCCAAAATATATGCAACACAAATAAATTGAACTAAGTATTTTCCAAATATGTTTTTGTACCCAGTGGCCAATATCTCACTCAGAAGTTATACACATGGACCTCCAACTGCAGAAGTTGCTACAAGAATCGCAAAAAAGCAGGTTGTGTGCTTGATTCCATGTGACCACAAGAACCTGAAGCCTAAATAATTCTTACAAATGTGTGCACACTAAATTAAAAGAATTCAAATTCTTGTGATTTGAAACTGGCAAAATCACAAGATAATCAGCCCCATATTTAGAAGCAGTGCTCCTTGAAGTGATGAAGGATGTCTCATTGTCCTAGCATGGGGTGCACAGAAAGAGCCTCCTTGAAGATTGTGGTATATTTGAACCACAATCAGGTGTACCCTGATAATGGCAACCTTACCAGCTAATCTTTCTCACACTAGGTTAGGTGAAAGGAACTGCAGAATGAACCCAGCAAATGATGCCTTCATTTTGGCAGTTTCACATCTGGCCTAGACATGGAAGAAGAACTCTCCTAGCATGAGATTTGCCAGAATAGCCTTTTTTGTGTGTGTTAAGGTAAAGGTCCCCCTTGCTCAAAAGCCAGTTGTATCCAACTCTAGGGTTCAGTGCTCATCTCTGTTTATAGCCAAAGAGCCAGCGCTGCCTGCGTTTGCAGACATTTCTGTGGACATGTGGCAGGGATGCCTAGACACAGAAGTGCACAGAGTGCTGTTTACCTTCCCACCGAAGTGGTATTTATTTATTTACTTGCAATTTCTTGTTTTCAAACTGCTAGGTTGGCACGAGCTGGGGACAGAGACAGGTGCTCATACTGTCATGCAGTACTCAGGTTTCAAATGGTTCACCTTCCACCTCCCAGTCAGTGTCTTAATCACTTGAGCCACTGCAGTCCCCCTGTTTGGTAAACATGGGCCTTATTTGCAAAGCTGATTGCTCATGTATGAAGCTGTGAAGGAATCATGCCATTGTAGGAAAAATACTATCATCTTCAAATTATTATCGCAGCACCTTGTGTAGTTTGGACCTCAGAAGTGGAGAGCAAACCAGGTGTCTTAGTAGCAGGTGTAAATAGCATGATAAGAACATAAAATGGGGAGGTGTTGGCACCAGAGATACTCCAGTCAGACAGGTTGTAGTCCATGAAAGCTTTTGTCTCACAGTTTAGAGCACCCTCAAAAGAATGGGAAACCACTTCTGAGTAATTTATGTGCAGAAAGACGTGGAAAGTGTTGTTGTAAGTTGGAACTGACTAGATGGCATGTTGTTTTTGTTGTTATAAACATTTTGGGGTGAAACAGAGCCCTGGATAAGCCTTGGACAAGGGGGAAATGGCTTCAGAGTTTTGCTATAGAGAGATGAAAATAGAAAAGGCTTCTATTTTCATAGCTCTATAGCGAAGAGCGGTCACATGGCCAACTGGCCACACCCACTCAGTCACATGGCCACACCCACAATGTGGTAGGACTTTTTTTTATGCCCACCACTGCTTTAAGCCATTTGAAAAGTGCCCCACAGCACTTTTGGAGTTGCAAGGATTCCCAGATTCTTACAAAAGTACATGAGGGGAAAAGGTCTAACGGAGGATGCCTTCATACCATCCATAAGGAGGACTTAGATTTTCTTGTTTTAAATCGACAAGATCCCTAGTCCACCAGTAAAAAAATAATATGTTAATACTAGGGTTGCCGCATTTTTTTGTTTTATTGCTGGTTTTTGTTGTTTTGACTCTTTGCGACCCCATGGACCATTGCCCTCCAGGCACCTCTATCCTCTACCATCCTCCTCAGCTCACCCAGCCCTTGCCTACTGTGTCCAAAATGCCATCCAACCATTTCATCTTTGGCCATCCCCTTCTTCTTTTGCCCTCCACCTTTCCCAGCATCAAGGCCTTCTCAAGTGAATCTTCCCTTCTCATTTGATGTCCAAAGTACTTCAGCTTCACCTTTGTTATTTGTCCTTCTAAGGAGCAGTCAGGGCTAATCTCTTCTAATATTGATCTATTTGTTCTCCTCGCTGTCCAGAGGACTCTTAAAACTCTCCTCCAACACCACATTTCAAAGGCGTCTATTCTTCTGCGCTCAGCCTTTCTAATGGTCCAGCTCTCACAGCCATACATTACCACCGGGAATACCATTGCTTTGACTATGTGGACTTTTGTTTGCAGTGAAAAGTCTCTACTTTTAATTATGTTCCCCAGGTTTCTCATAGCTTGTCTCCCAAGAATCAGTCTCCTTTTTATTTCATGACTGCAATATCCATTTGTCTTTTTTATTGTTTTAAATTTCTTTGCATGGACAAAGAGTAAATATCACAACTGTCCTCAACCTAGTGCCCTCAAATTGTGTTGGCCTGCAATTCTCATCTTTTCCATGAAAGCTAGTGCAGGGTGTGAATGAGAGGAGATTTGGCTAACACACCTGGAAAGTAAGTAGTTGGGGAAGGCTGCTATGTCATACTGCTCCAACTTATGTTTACATACATCTTTGCTATGGGAACTTGAGAATGTCTTAAGTACTGAAAGCATGCAAAGATATACCGTATTTGGCGGCGCATAAGATATATTGGAGTATAAGACGCACCACGTTATTACCAAAATAGGCCACTATATACATACCAGATGCAATCCATTTTTCCAGTTTATTTTAAAGGAGGGAAAGTGGGTCTTATATGCCAGCAAATACAGTACAGTATCTATTCTCTGTACTTGGGAAAGAAAATAAAAGGGGAGGGGAACCAGACCAACCTGGGTACGGTTCACAAAGAAGCAATTTAAATTATTACAGCTCTTGGGTGACATTAAGGAGTCACTAAGCAGCATGAATTTTATATAGCTATTTATTTTGTTGTTCAAAGAAAACATATTCCCTGTAGTAATTTTCTCATCAAATTACTAGACATGCCATCTTGAAGACAAAATAACATGATATTAAAGAATTATATTCACCTATGTGCAAGACAATACATTTTGCAAATACAGTACAATTTTTTCTGACATTGGTTAAGAGAAATAAATATGTCACTTCCCCCAAAAACAACAACAACATCACAAGTTCTTGAAAACAGTTTGTTTACATGCATTGCACCTCCAGTGGGTCTCACAAAATGTTGTTGCTATTGCTGTTAATAAAACCCGCCATTAAGTGTACAGAGGAGTAGCACTTCTTGTCGTTTTAACAGTTGTTTGATTTCCAAATGGAAGAATTAGATAGGAGAACAATGAAACAGAGTGGTGGATTGTAATCCATTAAATAAACAGTTATTTAAATGTTTCAATGATCTCCTTTTTAGATGCGCCTTAGAAACACACAGGCTCCCAGGGCTCTGAATCTCAAAGAAGAGAATGAAAGGGAAAGCTGCCGGCAAAAAAACCTTTTGGTGGGAAAAAAGGCCCTCTGTGAAATGGATATAAAAGAAATATTCTGCCATGGGCCCCATAGAGGTGGCTAAATACCTCTGTTAGTGGAAAAATGTCTGCTACAGAATGCACAAATAGCAGAATACAGAAAGACAGGTTAAAATGGGACACTTGGATTTAACACTGAAGATATACTTAACACAACTGCAACTGCTCTGTGTTTTTGATGGGCATGCCTATACCACACAGTTGTTGTGCCCAAAGACACATACTTGAAAACATACTTGTTTGCATGCATCGCCAAGACCTAACCTAGACCATAAAGGTGTATCTTTAAAAAACTTAATTGCTTGGCTCTTAATACTTTAATGATGGATGCATCCCTTCAAAGAAATTGTGCTTATAAATACTACCACCCTTGGGTATTATTATTATCATTTTCTGATTTCTCCTCCTCCCCCTAGCTAATTATATATACAAAATCTGCTAGAGAGAGAGAGAGGTGTGTGTGTGTGTATGAGAGAGAGAGAGAGAGAGCAACAGAGGAGAAATGGATCAGATTTGCTCATCCCCTCTTCCTCCATTGAAAGACCAAACCCATTGGAGATCCCTTGCTTTCTGATATGCTACATAGCATGGGAAGATCTAAGTCAGTAATTTTTAAAAATTAACTTGCTCTTAGACCGTACTGCCAGTGATTCAACACCGAGTGGCAGGCAGCGGTTAACTAACCTGACCAGTAAAAAGTCATCGGGTCAATTTTCTTTAGTTTTTTCTTTAGTTTTCTATGCTGAAAAGCACAGGAGCTTTGCATGTTTGATGATGTCGAGTCCCACCCCATACTTTTTGTATTTACCATGTTAAATGTATTAAAAAGTAATTGAACAATAAACTCTATGTTATCCCTGCTGTTATTTATCCTGGCAATAAAAATGCTTCAGCAGAAATTGCATTTATAGCTTGGGGTCTCAAAGCAATCTCCCTGGTATGTGCTCCAAATTTACTTCAATTTGACTCCTATCAGCACAGAATGGCTCAGACTGGCCAGTCTTTATTGAAATCCTTGGGAAGATTCTGAAAAGCATTTAAAGTTTGTGGCCTTGATAAATTCCGATAAATTTATAAAGGTGAGGTTAACCAAAGATGAGTGAGTTAGAACAGGTCCACATTTGTAGACTTCAATTGAGAAGAATGGGAGAAACCTTGGGAAAACCCTGAATCTAGGTACCTGAAACTGAAGATAACATATTGCATATTTTTGACTGTTAATTCCTTTCCTTCCTGCCATGAGGAGTGAGTTTATTAGTGAGAAATGTTTTTGAGTTGGATAGGATTTTGTATATTTGGTGATAAAATATGTCTGAGACAGATTTCTTGTTCAGATAGCAACAGCTTTCTTTTTATACTACTTGGTTTCTTGGAAAGACCATATGGACAGTTGAAGAACTTGCACATGGCTGTCCAAAATCCTTGAATTTTTTTTAAAAAATATACTTGGGCTGTCTTAGATTCAAGGGGTGAATGCCTATACCAGGAGTTCACAACTTATGGCCCTGGCCCCTGACAGTGTTCCATCTGGCCCATGGCAATGACCCCAGAAGCAGACGCACCCATGCATGTGCAAATGCACCCACCACCATTGCATCCGGCCCACTCAGCTGTCTGAGGGTGAGTAGTCCAGCCCATGGTGCCAAAACCTTGAGAACACCTGGCCTATACTAACAGCCATGTTGTCCTAACCTCTTATAAGGGAATTTCAAAGCATGAACAAAGTGAAAGTTCCATCCCCATATTCTGCCTGCCACTGTCTTCATGGGGAGAGGAACCATCTGAAGAAGAAAAAAAACTGCTTCTGTCTCCATGCAGTTATGGGCCCTGAAAAGTCAAGGATCCAGATCACAGAGAGAGGTTCTACATAGAGCAAATTGCTTCCTTTTCACATGGTATTTTTTCCATGTCAATGCAGTGATAGGATGGGGCTGTCTCTCCCTGCTCATGATTTCAGAATTAGCCCTTTTAAAAGTAGTGTACTGTGGGAGGCGTGGCTAAGATGCTGCCGGGGTAACACGTATTCTTATCAGCTCATGCTATTAATGTGATTTTAATGTGGTAATTAGAAACAATTTGGAGACAAACTTTCAAGAAAAGAGCTGCCCTGAAGTCCTGGATGCTTTTGATTAAGTTTTTGGGTAAAATCAAGGTCGGAGTTTGGAGATTGGGCGGTGAGTGAAGTGCGGCGCAGACCAGGCTGAACGAGCCGTCCTGAGGCCAGATGGGACCTTGATTGTTCAAAACTAAAGAGGGGGGCTTCAGAGCTCTATAACAAATCAAACGAAATGGCGGTGGACAAGGGTTCATGGAGGAGAGAGCCCGAGGAGATTAAGTACGTCTCGAAGGAGAATGGAATCTGGAGGTCCGAAGGAGGAAGGAGCGGGGGGGGGGGGGTGAGAAGGAGTAATGGCTACGAGTTTTTTAAAGATTGAAAGTTAGAGAAAGTACAGAAAGATGACCCGGAGTTAAAGTGACAAGATTGTAGTGGTGGTTCTGGAGTTGGATTGAAGGAGTGGTGGTATTTGGATGGAAGGAGAACAGAAGTGGAAAAGGAAGAATTAAAGAAAGAAAGAAAGGAGGTAAAAGAAATAAGGAGAAAGAGGGTTGCTGAAGTGCACCCGGCTCATTGAACGGAGGTGGACCTTGCTTGGAAACTGCCAAGGTTTGGATTAAGATTTTTCTTTTCTTTTTTATATACATTTTGGAACTGAATAGTTTGATCCCCATAATGGAAAAGATTTATTATTATTATTACTATTATTTTTTGTTGTTATTCTCCCTGGATCACCATTTGAAATTGGTTGGAACACTGATTCGTCATTTTAAAGTTTAGTTTTGTCTTCGCCTTTTCACTGTCTCCTGCATTTTCATAGTTGCCATATTGTTGCAGTTTTTGGATTTTGCTCATTTTAAAAGAGACATTTGAACCTGGTATTTTAGGAATTGGATATTTGGATAGATTATAAATTTATATTCGGAAACTGACACTGCGGCTTAGATTATAATTGGATCAAATAGTTTGATTTTTTCGGTTTAGAAGTGGAGTTTTTTTTAATTGAGATTCTGGATATATAGTTGCTGGGAACATTTAACTGAGTTGAGGACATTTTGAAGCAATATTACAATTGGATTATAATAAGGATAAAAAAGAAGCTTTCTTACTTGGTTGGATAATAACACGTGGATTATAATTATTGAAAGTGTGCAGCTGCATTCAGCTAATTTTTTGCTTTCAATCTTAAAAAATTAATAGAAGTCACAACTCTATAAGTTTACTACATTTAATTGAATCTGGAATTTGACCAGGGAGACAGATTTGGAGGAAATAAAGGGGTAGCCGCATTGAGATTATTATTTGAAGTTACAATGGAAAAACTTGGAAAGGGAAAGGATGAAGAGGTGGTGAAGCCTAAGAAGATGGATGCGAAGAAGGATGAGAAGAAAGATAAATCAGCAACCGAAGAAGCACCCCCATCAACAGCAGCACCAGAACCTGCACCAATGGACCAAACACAAATTATGGTTGAGTTGGATAAATTGTTTAAGAAATTTGAGAGGATGGAGGAGGCAAATGTGAAGGGTTTGCATGAAATTAGTGAAACAAGGGTAAAAGACAAAGATGAAATTATGGAAAAACAGGATAAGCTGGTTGCAATGTTTACTGATTTTTCTAAGAAGGTTGATTTTAATTTTCAGAGGATGGATATAAGTGTTAAGTCAATGCAAAAAGATATAAAATTGATGCAGGATGACATGAAAGGGTTACATGAGGAAGAAAAGGATACTAAAATGAAAGTAGAAGTGCAGGAGAAAAGGATAGACATGATGGAAGAGATGATGAGAAAACAACATAGTAATTCGTAACCTTATGAGAAAAACACCAGACCAGCTGAAGGAAAGAATAGTTAATTGGCTAAATAGTTTGAAAATGGGGAAAGATTTTGAGAATGGAGATATTGCAAATGTTTATTACAGAATAAATTTGAGGCTCTTTCCCTTATCACACCTGACGAGGAACACACAGAGGAACAACTGGTTCCACCTGATGATCTCTCCTTCATCACACTTGATGAGATCCAGGAAGATGAACATCAGGAACAAACTGAGGTTCTCTCCCTTAATATGGTTGATGAGGTGCATGTAGATGAACAGATTGCAGGAGAGAGGCTCCTTGTACTAGGCGATTCAATAATTAGAAATACAGAGAAATGGATTTGTGATGCACATGATAACCGTATGGTGACTTGCCTGCCAGGTGCAAAAGTTGCAGACATCACAAGAAATCTAGATAGATTGTTAGAGAGAACTGGGAACGAGCCAGTTGTCATGGTACACGTTGGTACTAATGATGTTGGGAAGGCCAAGCGGTCTGTCCTGGAAGCCAAATTTAGGTTGTTAGGAAGAAGATTGAAGTCCCGGACTTCCAAGGTAGCATTTTCAGAAGTGCTGCCTGTCCCTCGCGCAGGACCTACCAGGCAGGCAGAGCTCAGAAGCCTCAATGCGTGGATGAGGCGGTGGTGTCGAGAGGAGGGCTTCAGATTTGTCAGGAACTGGAGAACATTTTGGGACAAGCCAAATCTGTTCAGGAGGGATGGGTTGCATTTAAACCATGATGGGACCAGATTGCTGGCACTCAACATCAAAAAGGCTGCAGAGCAGCTTTTAAACTGATAACTGGGGGAAAGCCGACAGGAGCTGGGCAGCATCCGGTTCGGGAAAGTGTGTACTTGAGTAGTGAGGAGGATGCAAAAATTACTGAGCAGAGCAAGGAGCTAGTCACTAGCATTCTAGCAGAAGGATGCAAGAGGGAGTCTAACAATGCAACTGGACACAAAAGACTGTGTCAGAAATGCATATATAAATGCTTGTATACAAATGCCAGAAGCCTCCGGAACAAAATAGGGGAGCTGGAATACTTAGCAATAGATAAAAATATTGATATTATTGGTATCACTGAAACCTGGTGGACGGATGATAACCAATGGGATACAGTTATCCCAGGCTACAAATTGTACAGGAAGGATAGGAAGGGGCAAACAGGAGGTGGTGTAGCCTTGTATGTCAAAGAAGTGATAAAATCTTATGAATTGGAATATCTAGGTGATTTAGAGTCACCATTAGAAGCTCTGTGGGTAAGAGTACCAGGCCACAAGGATGGTCTAACAGTAGGCATATACTATCGGCCTCCGACCCAAACTCTTGAGGGAGACTGGCAGTTGGAGAATGTTGTAAAGGAGGCATCCAGGAAGGGAAGCCTGGTTATAATGGGGGACTTCAATTACCCTCACATAGACTGGGTGAACTGTTGTTCAGCACATGATAAAGAGATAAAGTTCCTAGATATGCTCAATGATTGTTCCCTGGGACAGATGGTTGAAGACCCAACTAGAGGTACAAGAATCCTTGACTTGATCCTGAGTAATACTCAGGATCTGGTGCAAGATGTTAATGTGACTGATCCAATAGAGAACAGTGACCACAACTCAATTATGTTTAACTTGATCATAGACCGCAAGTCACTGATAAAATCTAACACAGAGACCTTAAATTTTCAAAAAGGAAATTTCCCAAAGATGAGGAAACTAGTAAAAAAGAAACTGAAAGGGAAAATTGAGAGAGTCCAAACACTCCAAGTGGCATGGAGGCTGTTTACAAAAACAATAACAGAGGCCCAATTGGAATGCATACCCAAAAGGAAAAAGGGCACTGCCCGGTCCAAGAGGACTCCAATGTGGCTTACAGGAGCTGTTCAGGAAGTGATCAAGAGCAAGAAAAGCTCATTTAGAAGATGGAAGGCTTGTCCAAATGAGGACAGCAGGCAGAAACATAAATTCTGGCAGAACAAATGCAAGGCAACAATCAGGAAAGCAAAGCAAGACTTTGAGGAGCGTATAGCTAAAAATACTCAGAGGAATAACAAAGACTTCTTTAAGTACATTAGAAGTAAGAACCCAACTAGGAAGGCCATTGGACCATTAGATGACAATGGAAGGCAAGGGGTTATTAAAGAGGAAACAGAGATTGCAGAGAGACTCAATGAATTCTTTGCTTCAGTATTCACTGAAGAAGATAGAGACCACATGCCCAAAACAGAACCTATCTTCGTAGGGAGGGAAACCGAAGAATTAAGCAAGATAGAAATAACCAGGGAGGAGGTCCTTGCATGTCTTGTTAAGCTAAACACTAACAAATCCCCAGGACCAGATGGCATCCATCCACGAGTTCTCAGGGAACTTAAAGATGAAATTGCTGATATCCTAGCCAAAATATATAATCTTTCCCTCAAATCAGGCTTTGTGCCTGATGACTGGAAGGTAGCGAATGTAACACCAATTTTCAAAAAAGGATCCAGGGGTGATCCAGGAAATTACTGGCCTGTCAGTTTGACATGTGTCCCAGGTAAAGTGATGGAAACCATCCTAAAAGATAGAATTAATAGGTACATAGAAGAGGAGGCGCTGCTAAAGGAGAGCCAACATGGCTTTTGCAAGGGCAAATCATGCCTCACTAATCTGTTGGAATTTTTTGAGAGTGTCAACAAGCATGTGGATAAGGGGGATCCAGTTGACATTGTTTATCTGGACTTTCAGAAGGCTTTTGACAAGGTCCCACACCAAAGGCTCTTGAATAAACTTACCAGTCATGGAATAAAGGGACAGGTCTTGTCCTGGATCAGCAACTGGCTAAGGGACAGGAAACAGAGGGTAGCACTAAATGGACACTTCTCCAAGTGGAGGGAAGTAAAGAGTGGGGTCCCCCAAGGTTCAGTACTGGGACCCCTGCTTTTCAACCTCTTCATAAATGATCTAGAGGTAGGAGTAAAAAGCAAGGTAGCCAAATTTGCTGACGACACTAAATTATACAGGGTAGTGAAAACTGTGAGAGATTGTGAAGAGCTCCAGAGGGATCTCTTGACACTGGGGGAGTGGGCAAAACAGTGGCAAATGAGCTTCAACATCAGTAAGTGCAGAGTGATGCATGTTGGGGCAAAAAACCCCAATTACATTTATAAACTGATGGGGTCTGAACTCTCTGCGACAAACCAGGAAAGGGACCTTGGTGTCCTGGTGGACAGCTCAATGAAGGTGTCAACCCAGTGTGCCTCAGCAGTGAAAAAAGCAAACTCAATGTTAGGGATTATTAGAAAGGGTATAGAAAATAAGTCAGCAAGTGTCATTTTGCCTCTTTATAAATCTATGGTGAGGCCCCATCTGGAATACTGTGTACAGTTCTGGTCGCCATACCTCCAGAAGGATATTATGGAGTTGGAGAAAGTACAGAGGAGGGCAACCAGAATGATTAGGGGACTGGAACACCTTCCTTACCATCTGAGGCTGCAACGGTTGGGCCTTTTCACTCTTGAACGACGGCGTCTAAGAGGTGACCTGATTGAAGTTTATAAAATCATGCACGGTGTGGACAAAGTGGATAAGGAAAAACTGTTTTCCCTATCACACAACACTAGAACTAGGGGACACTCCATGAAACTTTTGGGTACTAGTTCTCAAACAAATAAGAGAAAGTACTTTTTCACCCAGAGGATTACTGGTCTATGGAACTCCCTGCCAGAAGAAGTGGTGACAGCTGTCAGTCTTGACAGCTTTAAGAAAGGATTAGACAAGTTCATGGAGGACAAGGCTATCAATTGCTATAATTATGGCTACCTAAGGACAACCTCCGGGTTGGAGAGATAGGCAGGATATCTCTCAATGCCATTTCCAGGGAATCCTAAGCAGGTGAAGGCATCTCCTTGGGAATACCCTGAAGGAAATGGTGAGCCACTGTGTGAGAAAGAATGCTGGACTGGATGGGCTGTGGCCTGTTCCAGCAAGGCTGTTCTTATGTTCTTATGTTCTTATGTTTATAGATTGGGTGAAAGGAAAGGGAAAAGCATTCAAAGAAATGTTTTGGTTAAGTTTGCAAATTGGGGGGATAAATTAAAGGTGATGGGTTTTATAAAACAAGCTGGGTCTGGCGTTTTAAAAATTGATGGGAATGATGTTGAGGTTTACAATGATATATCAGTGGAATAACGTGGTTGGCGATATAAGATGAAACCAGCAACAAAATTTTTGATGAAACGTGGGATAAAATATAATTGGAGATGCAAATTTATGAAAAGTCCTATGGTACTTCAAAGCAAGAGGGGTCGCGGTTCTGATCTTGAGTAGACTAGGTTCGAGATGATAAATAGTATTTCCGACCCGGAAGGTAGATATTTAATAATAAAAGGGAAGATTGATGATGAGGAAGTAATCTTAGTGTATATGCACCAAATGATCTTCAAGGGGAGTTCTTAGATAAAATGTATGGTATGCTGGAGAAAGAAAAAGCAACAAAAAGGATTGTAGCTGGAGATTTTAATTTAATAAGGTCAAACTTAGATTGTACAAATATAGCAAGGAGTGGAAGAGGATTTAAAATACAGATTCTTGATAAATGGATGAAATCTCTAGGCTTGAAAGATACATGGAGGGAGTTTAAAGGGTCGGAAAGGGCTTATACATTTTTTTCACAGGTGCATAATACATAATCTAGAATAGATTATATATTTGTAACAGAGAGTATGATCAGGAATATAGATGAGGTGGAAGTGGGAATTTTTAAAGAATCAGATCATGCAAAAGTGTTGGTGGAATTAAGGATAGAGGGAGTAAAGAAAATTGGAAGAAATTGGAGATATGATGCTAAAGTTTTTAAAGACCATAAATGTAAAGAGCAAATAATTGAAAAATGGAAGCAAAGTTGGTATTGGAATGATACGGATGAGGTGAGTTTTAATATGGTATGGGATGCCATGAAGTCTGTTTTTAGAGGGGAGAGTATTAAGTTGGCCAGTATTAGAAATAAACAATTTAAGGAAACACAAGACAAAGTTGAAAAAGAGATAAAGCGGTTACAAGAAGAGCATGTAAAGACAAATGATAAGAAGGTTTTTGACAGGATGCAAAGATTAAAGATGGAATTAGTAGGAAAGGACATTGAAAAGGTAAAAAGGGACTTGGTATATTTAAAAAGGGAATATTTTGAATACAGTAATAATAATTCAAAATTATTAGCAAGAGCTGCTAAAGAAAAGAGAAATAAAAGGGAAATTGGAATTTTGATTAATAAAGAGGGAATAAGATGTAATAGGATTAGGGATAAATGTAAGATTGTCAAATATTTCTATCAGGATTCATATGCTAAAAAGAATATAGATTTGGGGAAATTAAAGGATCAATTGGGGAAACAAATAAAAAATAAGATAAAACAGGAACATAGAAATAGAATGGAAGAGGGAATAATGGAGAAATAAATAAAGGAAGTAATAACCAACTTGAAGTCAGATAAAGCCCCAGGGGAAGATTGGTTATCAGCGGAATTTTATAAGTAATTTAAAGACATTGTGGTTCCAAAATTGATGAAATTATATAATTATATTTTGGAAGGAGGGCAAATTCCGACCTCATGGTATAGAACTATGATTGTTTTATTACCAAAACCTGTAAAAGATCTAGAAAAAGTGGAATCATATAGGCCTATTTCTCTGATAAATCAAGATGCTAAGATTTTTACAGCGATATTGGCAAATAGACTGAATAGTTTTATGGGTAATTACATAAATGAAGATCAAATGGTTTTTTTGAAAGGAAGACATATGGCGGATTTGACAAGGAGAGTTTTAGATTTAATAGATATTGTAGGACAAGCAAAAGAGAAAGTTGGATTATTATCACTAGATATTTTTAACGAGATAATTAAATGTTATGGATTTGGAGATAAATTCAGAAGGACGATTGAACAATTATATCAATATGGTACTGCCATTGTTAGGGTAAATGATGAAGTTACAGAAGAAGTAAAATTAGAAGCTGGAACAAGGCAGGGTTGTCCATTATCACCAATTTTGTTTATCATGGCAATGGAGTTGCTGGCAAAGGCTATAAGAGAAGATAAGGATATTGAAGGAATACTAGGAAATAAGACAAGTTTGTATGCTGATGATAACAATGAAGCATCCTAGGAAGGCACTAGTAAGAATACAAGAGCAGTTAAAAGATTTTGAAGAGATGACAGGTTTGAGAATAAACTGGGATAAGTCGGAAATGATACTGTGTAATATTGATAAGGAGGAAAAACAGAAAATAAAGGGTAAATTTAAATTCCAGGTTAAAGATAATTTGTAGTATCTAGGAATAAATATTTCAAATAAACTTGAGGATCTTAAGAAATTAAATTATGGAAAACAGAAAATGGAAATTAAAGCTAGAATACAGCAATATCAAAAGTTGAAGTTGTCTTGGTTCGGCAGGATTGCACTATGTAAAATGATGTTGTTACCGAGAATTGATTTTTTGTTTGATGCCCTGCCGATCCAATTAAATGATAAGGAAATGAAGGAATTTCAAAATTTGTTAAATAATTTTTGTAATGGTGGAAGACAACCTAGAATTTAAAAAAAATGTGGTACTTATCTCAGAAAGGAGGACTAGGATTGCCAAATTTGAGGAATTATTACAGAGCTTTTCAAATTAAAAATATTGTGAACATTTTAGCGAGGGAAAAGGCAATATGGGGAGAAATTGAGATGAGGGATCTAAATCAAATAGGGAAAATGGTCTTTTTAGATTGTAATATGGGGGAAATTGTTACAAAAAATAAAATGATGAAGACATTATTAGGAGTATGGAAAAGGTGAAGATGGAGTTGGCTCCAGATACATCTCCTATAATAGAAATAGAGGATATCAAAAATTTTCCAATGCAAATTGACAAAAGGGTGAAAGAAGTTTTTTTAGAAATGTTTTCCTGTTGAGAGACTGGATACGGGTTTGTAAAGATGGAAAGAGAAAAGCAGATATGTTTGCACAACTGAGGTTGAACTGGCTCCAGATAGTGTTGGTAAATAAGTGGAATAGCAAATATTTGACGGAAGTCAGTTTGGAAAGAGGTATTGATATCAAAGATAAGAAAGGGAGAAAGGGGTATTAAGGGCTTAGTAAGTAAAATATATATAATGTTAAATAAAGATGGTAATCCACAAGAAGTGTTGAAAATAAACTGGGAACAAGAATTGAAAATAAAGATTGTAGATGAGGTTTGGAAATATAAATGAAAGGAAAGGATTATGAGAACAATGTCTGTTAGAGTGAAAGAACATAATTATAAAATGTTGTGGAAACGGTACTTGACCCCAGTGAGGTTACAGCAAATAGATAAAAAAAGGATAAAATGCGTTGGAGATGTAAGGACACATTGGGAACATATGAACACATGTGGTGGGGTTGTAATGTGGTAAAGGATTTTTGGGGGAAACTTGAGAAAGAGATTTGTGCTGTTATGGGTATGAGACTCAAATTGGGGCCAAGTACTGTTTTGTTGACAGATGTGGAAAATATGGATTTAAATTAGGATAAAAAAGAACTATTGTCGATAATGTTGACAATGGGCAGACAGTGCATTGCCAGGAATTGGAAAAATGAAGCAATTTTGAAAATAGAAGAATGTTATAAGGAGATGTGGGATCTTGCGTTGAATGATAAGTTAACATGGGAAATGAATAAGAAAAAGGGTGTAGTTAAAGAAAATAGATTTTGAAAAATATGCAATTATTTGTGGATTACTCATTGAAGGGGGATAAAGGGAATAGACCAGTACCTGATCAAATGAGTTTGGGGGTTAGAAAACGACTGTGATACTCCGTTTTCTCCAGGGCATTGTAAATAACACTGGGTGTATTATATGAAAAGTGTTTAGTGAATTTTAATTATTGTATTTTTACTTTGACTTAGTAGTTGTATTAAACTGGTGAGTTTAAGAACAGGGTTTGAATATGTATATTAGGATAACTGCAGAAGTATTATAATGTATTAAAATTTTTGGAAATATATTTAAAGATGTATGGAAGAAAGGGGAAGGTAGTATATTACTAAGTCGTAGTTTAATTGTATTCCCATGTTTTTTTCTTATTTTTTGTCATATATATTGTATTTGTAAGTATGATGTCTGTATTTTTATTCATAGTCATTGTTTTTTTAAAGTTGTATTATTGTTTAAACATTTAATAAAAACTATATAAAAAAGTAGTGTACTGTATCTTCAATAGCTATAATGCAATTTTCTTACAAGTGTGGAAATAGAAACCTTAAAGTGTTCAGCCTTTCCTGGAGAGGGTTCCAGACCATTAATGGATCAGGTTTTAGATCCATCCTTGTTATAAGAGTGTTCTCAGGGAATTTGGCTGCCATTTCTCAATTATAAGATCATATATCGGCCAGGACACAAATAATCTGACAACACTTATCTCACATTCTATCTGAAAAGTTCACTTAGTTCAGAACAGAGCAGTTAGCCAGGACTGCTTACTGGAATTGAATATTGCAGCTATATCATACACTTGCAGTCAGCATCAATTGCCAACTCATTTTTGAAGGCAATTCAAAGTTCTAGTTTTAACCTTTAAAACCATGATCAATCTAATTCAGTGACATGCAAAATACAACCCCTCTGGATCCATGGTCCTTCACTATATAGCCGTGACAAAAGAGGTGAAAGTGGTGACTACAAAAGAGAGGGCCTTGGCCTACGTGAGGTCTTCTAGTTGGTAAGAACCTTTTCATTTTTCTAGACATTTTAAGAGCTACTTTGGGGACGGGGACTACTTGCTTTTATTTTGATCTCCATTGCGTTTGGGTTGTAGGCACTGCAATATTTTTATCCTTTTATACAGGTGATTTTATCTTGTTTTTTTTAATGTAATTTTGTTCAGAGTTTGAAAAATCCCCCAAATTAACATTTCTAAGTTTTTACTACTCCTGTTTTACATTTTAATACATTGCACATTTGTCAGAGACCTCTAGCTATTGGGAATCTAAAAGTACATCTATCAATCTCAGTCATTCAGTGAAGTAGTCTGCTAGTGAAACATCAGCCAGGTCTCAGTCACACCTGCACTTACCCTGTTTTGCAAAATCCCTACAGGTTGATGCATAGTGGCCAGAATTGCTCTGCAAGTATAAAAGGGCTTTGTGGGTGAAAAGATGATCACACTCACATACTGATTCTAAGCATGCTGGCCAATATTCAATGAAGTCGTAAGGACATCAGGCAGTAACTTATTCTTGCACTTTCCCCTGCTTTGCTATTTATCTGTAGTTCAGGGTTTGTTGACTAAATGGCCAATAGATTTCTCCACTTTTCCTCCCATGAAGAGATCTTGTTTACTGAAAACAACTCCCCAGTCAACATCATGTCAAACTATCTGTAATCAAAAAGTTTACTACTAGCTAGCAGAAAATCTTTACTAAGAAAATACAAGTGGTGGCTATGCAGCTGGATGACTAATTTTTACACGCTTGAGCAAATGTTCTTTCCCAATACTGTACTAACTTTTGAAAAAAGGATCGATAAATTCAGCCTCCCCTTGCCAAGAGAGAGAGAGCAAAGAGGCAAAGTTTAGTTAGGCTTCAAAACATCTTGCATTTTTCATCAGCATGTCTCCTTGTAGTAAGTTTATTCACCTAGGAATAGAACGAGAAGAATATATATAGCTGAGCAATTTTCTTATTTTTCCTTATGAAGTTGTTTGTTTCAGTTCAGCTAGACATCAACATATCCACAGAAGACCCAAGAGAATCAGTGTCCCTGAAAGGACAAACTTCAGAGTTTCTGTGATGGTGTTTTAAAGAACATTCTCAACAAGATTTAGACAAAATTTAGCACATTCATGTATGTTGAAGGCAGTGAGGGGGCGGGGAGGCAGACCAAAAAAGAGATAGAGTGATTCAAACAAAAGAAGCTACAGCCTTGAGTTTGTAAGGTGCAAATAAAGCTGTCCATTGCAGGACATTTTGGGAGATATTCATAGTGTCAATTTAAGGAGTGACTAGATAGTATAGAATAACAAGTCTGTTAAGACTCTCGTTAACATGATTCAAGCATGAAGCATTATATTTGGTTGGATCATACACAAAAGCTTTCTAATTTGATTTATATCAGAATCTTGACTTCATTTAATGAGAACCAAGTGTTATTTCAGGGAAGTTTATTTCCAATAATATTCTCATGGTGTTTTTTTTAAAAAAAAGTTTGCTAAAATGCTTCTTCTAGTGAAGGGAAAGGATTTGTCAGCACTGTCATCCTGCTAAGTTGGAATAAAATCACAAATGAATAAGAGAAGAAAGGATGGGGAGATAGATAGATAGATAGAGAGAGAGAGAGAGAGAGAGAGAATGGGGAAGGGAGGGGGAAGGGAGGGAGATAATCTGCTCAGATGGTGTTTAAGAGTTCCATGAAAGCCCTTGCCTCCCAAGGTATCATTGTATAAGTACAAACCTCTGTCCCTCTCAAGCAACAACCTGTCACAGTAGGCTCACATTTCAAATATTTATAATGGATGCATGCTATCTTTCGTGATAATGGCAGGAGAAAAATAGGACAAAGCATGCTGGGCTGGCACACACAAAAAGGCAGCATTCATCTTTGTCATGAGAAAATACCCTGCTGGTGCAGTTACAGAGTGGTACATGAAGCGGGAGATGAGTACAAAATCATGTACCTGTTTCAAAGGGTGATAAGTCCATGCAGGCATGGTTTCAGATTCTGTAATTATCCCTAATGCATCATGAAGCACTGTGCTAATATAATGGAGGTACCTATTTCTATTTTCTGCAGCCTTGCTATGTCTTATGCTTCTACTGTTTTACAATTTCAATTCTTGCGTTTGAATGAAGATGGAGGAAAGCTACGTTTATGTCCATTTAGCACCCTTCAGCCTGTTTTGTCAAGTTCCTATTTATGCTATTACAAATACTATTGTAGTTTTTATGTTCTCAACAGCAGTGTTTAAATTATTTGGGAGAGTGATAGAGGGTAAAGTTTCCAAGGAATGGAAGTTTATATGCCTCCCATTTCATTTTGCTTCATTCTGGTCCCTTTGCAAAACTTTCATTTTATATTCTATAATGAGCACTATAAAGGGCACTGCAGTGGCTCAAGCGGCTAAGATGCTGACTGGAAGGCGGGAGGTCAACAGTTCGATTCTCGAGTACTGCAGGACGGAATGAGCTCCCGTCTTTGTCCCAGCTCCTGCCAACCTAGCAGTTCGAAAGCAAGAAATTGCAAGTAGATAAATGGGGACCATTTATGGGAAGGTAAACAGTGTTCCGTGTGCTCCGGTGTCTAGTCATGCCTGTCACATGACCACGGAAACGTCTGCAGAAGCAGACAGCGCTGGCTCTTTGGCTTTGAAACAGAGATGAGCACTGAACCCTAGGGTCAGATACGACTGGCTTTCGAGCAAGGGAAACCTTTACCTTTACCTTATAGTGAGCAGATCACCCTTATTCATGTTTACTCAGAAGCAAGGCTCAGTGTGTTTGGTGAGGTGTTCTTCCGGGTAAGTGTACATTCAACTGCAGTTTAAGCACTAAGATGGGATTCAGATGCCTCCTGGGTGTATAAAAGCTCACCTCATTTAGGAATGTGGTGGTCTTTTGCCTTCAGCAATGTAATTAAAAACATCTTTCTTTTTCTTCCCAAGGTTCTGGGGGATATGTAAGACTGGCATGAAGCATCCCACCTGATATTCAGAGTTTCTGTAGACTCTTTGTCATGAAGAATTGCCTTCCTCCATATATTCCTACTTGATAATTCAGATCTTCCTTGAATGATCTTCTCTAAGTGCAGCCATCTACAGTGGTGTGTTGGATGGCTGCTAGGGAAAATATTATTCCATCTATGAAATGTCCTCCTTAGGGAGAACTTTAAGGCATCCTCATTACAGACAGCTAGCAGTATGGCGCAAAGTAGTGTTACACCACTTCGTAACTGTCACCTTGGAATTTTTCACGCAGAAATGGCTTCTGCCAATATCATGAAGCAGCTGAATATGTGAGCCATTTCTGGATATTGGTAAATGAATCACTTTCTCTCTTTGGTAGTGGTCAGATGAAGTATTTTTTTAACTATTCATGACTATTACTGGTGCTTTACCTCAGATATTAAAAATAAGGGTGGTGGGTGTGGTGGAATTATTTGCCTCACTGGTCACAAAGTCACTCACAGTCAAAGCCACCACAGTGAAAGCCACCACAGTGAATTCAACTGTGGGCATATTTTCAATTGGTGAGGCAAAGGAATGAATTTTCTATTTTTTTTTCCTTTATACCATCAGCCAAAACTCTTACACAATCATTTTTTTTCTTCACTTACTCTGCTCTCTGGCATACAGGAAAATGAATAATTTGACAATATCCAGATGTGGCTCACTTATTAATCCACTTCACAATATTGGCAAATTCAAACTTGGCTTGCTTTGGATTGGCTCAAGCAGCCAGAAAAGTGAGGGAAGAGCTGGTGCAATGTAGCAAAGACAATGTCTGATCGACATCTTTAAGAATGCGCCATTCTATCCCTGGAGCATTTCAAATAGTGGGCCAAGCAACCTGCAGCTTTTCCTACATCAATCTAAGATTTCTATTTTCCAGCAGACATTTGACTGTTAAGTTCTGATTTTGATGATTAGTTCAGTTGCTAGCTTAATTGGTTGGCTAGTAGGTTTTTTAACATTTTAACTTTTTATCTTTTTAAATAAAGATATAACATATAAAAACATAAATAAAAATACATTCAAATACAAAGAAAAATCCATAACATTATATTGTGTTTTCCATCAGCCTCAGAGCATTTAGAGAAAACAAGCATATTGTTTTTGCTTCGTTCCAACTATTATATTCCCTTTTTCTCCAAAAGTACACATATTCTTTCACAGGCACCTGAGCTCTCCCTTTCAGTAGGGCAAATTCTACAAAATCCTTCTATATATTCTCTTCTTCCAGTTTGTTTACTCAGAATCAGTTTGTTCTTGCCAATCTCCTTGTTCACTGCCTTGCATGGTCATGGACTAAATGAATGAATGAATGAATGAATGAATGAATGAATGAAGTCAATTCAATTCAATTCAATTCAATTTATTAGATTTCTATGTCACCCACTCGGCCTAGACCGACTCAGGGCAGCTCACAATCATAAAACAAACTGAATAACAGCTAAAACATACACAAACCAATATAAAATGTTAAAAACACCATCATCATAAAACACTTAAAACTATCCACCCCATAAAAGAGTGCTGAAGAGCGAGAGGGGAAGGATTCTGAGTTATACTAACCAACCAGCAGTGGTCATGCTTCCATCAACACACAAATAAATAAATAAATAACCTCCTGTGAAGGTGAACATACAGCAGCCAGAATGCTATAACTTGTTCACAGGTAGTTAAAATGTTGGTGCTTGTGTTTGTCACTGCTCACTAGTGAGAAATTCATACAAAAGGTGTGTGACAGGAAATGTAAGTTCTGATTTCTCTATTAGTGGCAATTTGCTGCAGCAGTTTACACCAGTTTACTTATTACAGCTTACATAAGTTATATAATTCTGGCCATTTTCTCTTTTATTTGGACTTCCAACTCGTGCAGAAATCTAGCCTTGACCCATTCTATACATGTATGGACTCAATTGTAAATATCCAATACTGAGGGCACCTGAATTTTGCAGGGAAAACAATTCAGTACATTTTGAACTTTGACAAAAGAAAATATTAATACCTTTTGGTGACTTAATGCATTACTTCAGAACATTACAGAAATTGAAGACATTTACTTCTAATATAACTTTTGTTGTTGTCACAGTTTGCATACTTTAATAACTGCAAGAAGCTGAGCTGAACTAGAACACCAGACACTTATGTACCCCTTGTTATATTTTCCATACCTCAGGCTACCATTACTTCTTTTCATTATATTCTCCATTATATATACAGCTATTAAACTGAATATTAAAATAAATGAAACTGATACTGTCATCAATTCTGCTGGAAGCCTAAAAATATTAATGTAATGTCATTGGTACTAACATAATAAAACACCTACCTCATAACAGACTGCAGGTCCAGCTCTGAATTGCTTTCTTATAGTAATCTCAATTTTACATTATTCTAAGGGCAGTTTTTTCATCAATATTCATTTGCTTATTATACTGAAAAATCAATACCTGCACTCTCCAACATATCTTCTGTCACATTCAATAAGCTTGCATTCCTTTATTGCTCACTGTATATCGGGGTGCCCAAACTACGGCCCATGGGCTGGATCCGGACCACGCCACCTTGCCACTCCCAGAAGCAGAAGAAAAATGTGCCTGTGGGCCAGGTAAATTGACATCAGTGGCCAGATCCAGTCGATGAGTTGTAGTTTGGGCATCCCTGGTTTAAGCATAGAAAATGGCAACCTAAAAATCTATCTCATCCTGTTGCAAAACAGATTGCAAGACACATTTTACTTCTGCTTCTGGTGGGAGGAACCATGTGACCGACCCACTGAACCACATGACAGGCCCGCGGTCCGAAATGTTTGGGCACCCCTGCTGTATATCAATGGTAGGGTACACTGCATATCTGTCAACTATCCCATTTTTCCTGGGAAAACCCTATTTTTACCCCTCTTCCCGCTCCTCCCATTTTATTAATTTCCCTGTATTTTCCCTTATTTTAAAAAAATTATCCTGACCGGAACCTTTTTATTTCATGGCTGCAATCACCATCTGCAGCGATCTTTGATCCTAAGAAAGTAAAATCTGCCAGTTGTATCCAACTCTAGAGTACAGTGCTCATCTCCATTTACAGCCAAAGAGCCTGTGCTGTCTGTGTTTGCAGACATTTTCATGTCCATGTGGCAGGCATGACTAGAGCCCAGCAAGTCACATGGCCCTTATTTTCAAATCCAAAAGTTGACAGATATGGCACACTGGCTGCCAGTATAAGCAAGGCACTTTAGAAAGAGAACACTGCAGAGTTAAGATGACAAGGCTAAAAACCTGTTGTGTAATTACAGCAGAGGAAAGTTGATGACATCATGGATTGAGGAGGTTTTCAATAATAATTCTGTTCCATGGTAAGTCTGACTCACAAGTCAGAATGGGAAAAATAATTCTTTACTTGAAAATCTCTCCCAGCTAGTAACAGTTTTAGTGTTCAGTGTTAGTTTTAGTGTTGGTTTTAGAAATCTGATGATGCGGCATTGGGGAGGGAATTTTACATTTTTAATATTTTAATTTTTTTATCTTAATGTTTCTATAAAGTTTTTATTTGTCATGTTTCATATGTGTAAGCCACCCAGAGTCACCTTGGCGAGAGGGCGGCGGTAGAAATGTGAGTAAAATAAATAATAAACAGTACCTCTAACTGAAGATTTTGGCTAATTCAAGTCTCAGGAATATCAGAGAATAATGCTAACAAATCACTCTGTACCTCTGTACCTGATGTATATAAATTGATTCAATGAAGCCTCACTCCCATCTCTGATGAAGTGGACTTGATCCACGAAAGCTCACATATCAGAGAATAAACAAAACAAAAACACTGTAGCACTTTAAAGGCTAACTGTGATGTCTTTAATGTGCTACAGTGTTTTTGTATTGTTTTGTTTATTCTCTGATATGCCTGAAACAAAGACTAACATGACTACTATTCCAGTAAAGTCTCAGGGTGACCTAGAGATATGTAGGCTAACGGTGATGATAGATAAAACTCCTGAGCTATCCCCAACCAAGACTAGTGTACAAGATAGGTCTGCAGTACAACTGTGCCTATGAAAATGCAATTAGTTCCAGTGATGTAACTGCGACATGGTGATGAATCACCGTTATCAACAAAGTGTTGCCCTTCTTGACTTACAGGTAGTAGAAGGGTCTCCAAAGACTAAGGATAGGAAAATCCAAATGAAAAGCCACTGTCATGATCTTGGTTCGCTAAGCCTTATACTGTAATCACAGTAGAGGTTTTTCTCTCTGTGTGTATGCTTGCTATGTAATAGAATTAGCTATTCAGTAGAGCAGTGTTTTTACTCACCACCAAAAGTACTGGGTGTGGAGGATGGACTTCCCTATGACCCATAGTAACTTTCCTGGGTCAGACATGTAACTACCCACTTCCGGAGAAGAGGGGAAGGGTGTCCTTGACCAGATAAAGATCTGTCCTTGGAATACCAAACATTCCAAGGGGGGATGGGTGACCTTGAGTAGATAAAGATCTAACCTTGAAATACCTGACATTCCACTGTACCATACCTGTCAACCTTCCCGGATTGGCCGGGATTTCCCGATTTTCAGTGCCGATTTGCACCATTTCCCGCCTGCAGCTGCCAAAACCCCGGAATTGGCATTGGGGGGAAAGAGGTACTGCGCATCCCTTCTGTGCAAGTCGCGTTCTACGCATGCGTAGAAGGCTTTTACGCTTGCATAGAACCCTTTTACGCTTGTGTAGAAGGCTACGCAAGCGTAAAAGGGTTCTACGCAAGCGTAAAAACCTTCTACGCATGCGTAGAACGCAACTTGCGCAGAACCGTTGTGTGCAGGTCCCGGATTGTCCAGAGCCACGGTTGACAGGGATGCACTGTACAAGGGTGGGGGCGAGTAACACTTTAAGGTATAAAAACCACAAGCCGAGGCTCGTCTTTAGTGGATCTTTTGTTCCTGCTTTGTTCCTGCTTTGGACTGGGTGTTCCCTTGGCCCACGGCACTGAGGGAGTCTGGGAAATGTAGTCATTTCCACGAGGTCCCTAACACTGCAGATTTCAAAGAGGGGACACAGTGAATTTTATTTTACAAGGCAGCGATCCACTTTGGCAGGGGTTTCTGCTGCCTTAGGGATAAGCAGATCCACATTCAGGACAACGGCCATCATGACTGCCGCCCCTGTAAGTGACATCGGGCGGGAAGTGGGTGTGTGTGGGTGGACATGTCTGGGAATGTCTGGGTTCTCACTGCAGGTCTGATTAATGAGATGCATGGGCCTAATTGGGCCCACAGGCCGTAGTTTGGGCTCCCCTGCTGTAGTTAATACAGCAGATATCCCTAAAATGCTTTTAAATCTACGAGAAAAACCATAGATCAATATATGCAGAAAGTAAGAGAAGTGTTCCACAGCAATTTTGCAAAAATTGATAAACTTTCCAAACCATGATAAACCTTTTCTCCCTTAAATAAATTCTAACAAATATGACTAACAAGACAGAATGTAATACTCTTTGGCTCCAATATGAACATGAAGCTTATGGCATGTGTGAATATGAATGTGTCTGTGTGCAGTATCAGCAATTTTCAGATATTAAAGAGTTCACTCCCTCATTTTGTAACAATAAAATGATTCTCCAGGATGGAGAGATCTGTAGTGATCCTTATAAACAAGGGGAGAGTGTTTAGGAAAATTTTATTTCTCCTGAAATAAACATAGTTGATGATGTCATCAGAGTTGCTCAGCATGAAGTTCTACAACAGGATTCTAGTCATAAAATCAGGATACCTGGACAGGGTTGATATCTACTTGTTATTTTGTCTTTCATATGTTTTAAGGGAATCTGGCCCTATCTCCTTTTTTACTGTCAACAGTTTGTAAAGGTTGCATGGATTTGCTTTCACCAAGCATTATGAGTCAGTTACCGAATGTGTAATAGAATTGAAACAGTCTGTAGTCTGTGAAAACCACAGTTTCTGGATCCAGAAACAATCTTGCTCCTTTAATGGAAATATAGCCTTACTTGAAATAGCTGGGTAGCTAACATTCGACAATGACCACCTGATATGTTTCCCACCTTGGTGCTCAGGTGTTAAAACAACTAATCAGATCCGTGTTTCTTAAAGCATATGATCATTTAGTATGTTCATGTGACAGTAGATCATATCATTTGATACTTAAGGTGATCACTACAAGTATCATCGACTGCAACTTGTGTCTGAGAATGCAACCCCCGCCACCCCGAAGCAGGAAAAATGTCATTGCCGTGAATTTGTTTAAGGTGGATCCCATCTTGCCATGAAGTGACCCACACACTATGATCTCGGAGCTATCACCCATGGCACACATGAAGTGCGACATGCAGGATTTAATACCAGGACTAAAATAGAGTGCTGCAGCCTTGAGGATATGAACATGGTGTGCTTTCACAGCCAGGCCATCTGGCATGGCCTCTTCCACCTACATGAATTGGGAACCAGAGTTCCTCTTCTGCTCATTTTGCCGTTTGGCCCAATATGATGGTTTCCAGTGGCATTTCCTCCAGTCACTGGCTGTACAGTCTACTCCATTACCATAGTGGGATGTCCGGCCAGACTACAAGTACTGCATAGCTGCCAGGTAAATACAATGCCAGTAAAGGGAAAACATGTATACCAACCAGAGATGATACATTAATGGATGGTACATTAATATTATTTGATGAAGAAATCTCAAAACAAAACATTTTGTTTGGTGTCAGTATAAGATACTTCCTGGAAGTAATTTACCTATGAAATGGCAGCCCTAAATAGTTATTGCTTGTAATGTAAAACATTGGGAATTGTCGTAATGGACTATTTGACAATTTCCTCACAAGTATTAAAGAAGAAAAAATAGAGTTAGTGAGATGAAGAGCTAATGCATGACTATTTTACCATTAGTGTTTTGTTTGTCTATTAAAAAATGAATGTGATAAAGGAATAATTGTATCAATGATAATGGATTGTGAAAATTGATGTAGAAAAAGAAATGAAAAGGGTCCATTAAAAACCTAAATGCATCTGTAAAAGTAACTATCTAGCCTGAATTACTTATGTTAATGAGATCAACAACGCTCTTTTGCTTCCCATGGTGTAGGTTATAGATAAGTAGCTAAGTACAAGATTGCAAATGGAAACATTAAATATGGGATTTTGCAGGGGGGGAAATCAATACACCCACAAGAGTCAATAAAATAGCCACAGGGATGTTAGTAAGATTAATTCTTGCCATCTAGGCTTAAAGCCATAAAAATTAGCCAGTCAGTAATCACATTAGAAGAGGTATTAAGCAGTAGCCTTTTTTCCCTTTCCCTTTTTAATCTATTTTTTTCTCTTTTGTTTTTCTGCTGCATCCTCTCCTTTTAATGGCAAGTGCTCTGATCTCTGAAAATAAGTCCCACCTACCAGAGGGAGGTATTCCACTGCAATGTATTTTTGTTCTGGTTTTTTTCCAGTTCCCCTTCTCCCATCTTTTAAAACATAGATAAAGGGATAAAACTTTGGCTCACAGTTATTCAAAATGGATTAATACAGATTAAACGTTAGTTATTGAGTGTGATATTTCTAGAATGTATTCAGGCTTTTCTTATATAGATGAAACACTGCAATGTCAAAATTTAATTGTCAATCTTAGAATGTAAAGGTAGAACTTCTACCCATCACAATTCTTCCCACTAACACAAAAGACCGATCCTACCTTTGCACAAGCAGATGAAAAAAGAGAGAAAATATTCACAAACTATAGTGAAGAGGTAGGCACCACCATTAGTGAAATTCAACAGACAAGGGGTCTTTTTCATTTAAAAAATGTTCAGGGATTTTGGGTGGGGTTCAGAATGTCTTGGGGGATAATGTATTCTTCTAAGGTACTGAAGAAGTCAAGCGCAGCCGCCCCCTGCTGATGTTTCTCTGTATTAACAACTGAGAAGTAATGTTACAATTAATGAAGTTACATGTAATTAGTTACTTCTGGACAAATACCACTTCAAACACTGCCCCCCCCAAAGGGGGGAGAATAAGCTCCATACTTTTCTTCTAACCACAGGAAAAATAGTTTTACTCATTGTTTTACTCCTGGTGAGCTCTGTTTCCAGAAATGAGATGTTTTGTGTAATGTTCACTTTCTTTATAGGAAAACCAACACCGCCGGCTCCCCACCCCGACCTGCCTTGGTCAGGGGTGGGTGGGAGCATGCCTCAGCTGACCCGAGTTCCCGCCGCGGGGCTAGAAGAGCTGCCGCCGCCGAGCCGCCACAACACCGCCGGCTCCCCACCCCGACCTGCCTTGGTCAGGGGTGGGTGGGAGCATGCCTCAGCTGACCCGAGTTCCCGCCGCGGGGCTAGAAGAGCCGCCGCCGCCGAGCCGCCACAACACCGCCGGCTCCCCACCCCAACCTGCCTTGGTCAGGGGTGGGTGGGAGCATGCCTCAGCTGACCCGAGTTCCCGCCGTGGGGCTAGAAGAGCCGCCGCCGCCGAGCCGCCACAACACCGCCGGCTCCCCACCCCGACCTGTCTTGGTCAGGGGTGGGTGGGAGCATGCCTCAGCTGACCCGAGTTCCCGCTGCGGGGCTAGAAGAGCCGCCGCCGCCGCCGCCGAGCCGCCACAACACTGCCGGCTCCCCACCGCCGGCGTTCCTGGGACCCGCCTGCAGCTGCCTCCGGCCAGGACTTAAAAGGCCGTTGAGGCAGCGAGACTTTGCCGCCGCCCCCGGCCCTCCTGGCAGGGTGAAGGGACCCCTGCAGCGCCGAACGCAGAGACCACCGCCGGCGTTCCTGGGACCCGCCTCCAGCTGCCTTTGATTGCCTCTGGCCAGGATTTAAAGGCGGTTGAGGCAGTGAGACTCTGCTGCTATTCTTTTTGTATTGTATTATTGAGTTCTTGTTACTGTATCTCTGTATTTCTGTCCTTGCCCTATGCTATATTGTATTTTGTTTTTTGCAACATTGTATTTGCTATTGTATTTTTGCTATATTGTATTTTATTTGATGTGTTGTGAGTCGCCTTGAGTCGGCATGTGCTGAGAAGGGCGGCATATAAATCAAATAAATAATAATAATAATAATAATAAAACCATGACTCAAGGGGGATGACAAAAATGAACAACATTTCTGGAAGAGCTAGTGCCACAATTTGCTGGAGAACACCTACAATTATGTTTCTACAACAGTTTAATGTAGCGCTTTAGTGGAACACTACAGTGCTGTAACAGTATGGAGCCCTTCTAGAGGCTATTGCACCTCTGTTTCTACTTTGAGGGCATAATGGAGTACACAGAAAGAGCCTCCTCAAAGATTGCGATATTTCTGAACTACAATTGAGTGTACCCCAGGCAACAACTACTTTGTGCCAGCTAATCTTTCTCACACTAGGTCAGGTGAAAGGAACTTCTTCTTTGTCTTTGTTGTATCCAAACCTGAATATTGGTGATCCTCATGGTGACCAGCCATGAAGACTCTCCTGAAAATATAATGCAGTAGCCATTCATTTGCCTTCTGAATAGCAGCATGACACCCATACCACTGATCGAAAATTTTTACTACCTACTCTGTGGGCTGGCCAAATCTATGGGCATGGCCAAACATCCTGCATTATGGGCTATGGAGGTGGGCATGGCCAACCAAGTGGATGTGGCCTGGGGAAATTTCTGCTACCGGTCCTCAACAGCTCCAAGCTAGTATTGATGAAGCTGCTGCCCTCAATCAAGATGGATTCAAGTGGGATTTAATCCACTTGGTGACCATCACTCTTCCCTCTGGACTTTGACACCCAAGCTGCTAGTCCTCAGGGTTGTCAAGTTAGTTAACTGCCAACGAATTCACCATTTTGGCAGTTTTACATCTGGCCTAGATACAGAAGATGAAGGGGACATATTAAGATGTGGTTCTAAAGAAAGTATACACTGTAAAACAGAGCAAAGTGAGGGATAGTCGTGGCTGACTCAATCACCTGTTAGTGTTTGTGTAGAGATTTTCTTGGTTCTGAGACACCTACTCTGAAATATACAAAACCAATGGTGATACATTAGGGGGTAAAACCTGCAGAGCAAAGGATGGCAGTGCCAGTTACTACTACTTTAAGAACAGAAGGCAACTGCCCAGTCATGCCTTTCAAATATCAAATGCTCTGAATTGGATCCAGATTTACACATTTTTCACTTTTGCAGACATGAAGAATTGTTTAAACGTCTCTTTCCATTCCAAATATAAAGAAATTAAAGATTTTTTGAGGGATCTCTTTCACGATGACTTGAAATTATCTCTACTCTCAATTGACCAAATTCACTAGAGGGAGACATAGGATGTCTCTTGTCTGGTTTCTTTGAAATGGAATAGGTCAAAGGCTACTATCTTGTGAATTTCCCCCACTAAGTAAACCTTGTTAAAAGTAGTGGAGTTTTCCTCCTGATATCCAAGCATAGAACTGCTTCCTATAACAGTTACCATCCTTTCTGGCTAATGAAGGCTGGTAATTACTCACAGCAAGTAAGAAGAGCCTGATCAATGCATTAGGTCTGTGGTCTACTTAACATCTTGAGACAAAGCTCAAACTCTAAAATTCAACAGTTTCCTGTATTATTAGTAGTTTGTGAAATAAACATTAGAATATACTCAGTATTGGAAGAAGGAGGAAAGCAAAAACAAAAACAAAAACAAACCAAAATGCACATACACATACAACATAATCAAATATTTTGGTGATATATCTTTCTTGGCTACAAGAGGTTTGGACTAAACAGCAGATGGGGTAGATGATTGGCAAAGATTTTTGGCAAAGTGTTTAATTTATTTGTTTTGAGTTATGGCAGACAAAACTAAAATAATAATAGCAAAAGGCAAGCAAAACTGGGTAAAACAGCTGCAAAATATGTCAACAAATTTATTTAAACAGTTTCATTTCAGTCATAAAAAGAATCTGATAGCTGGCTGAGGAATTAAAGGGAGGGAGCAGTGAATTTGTGGCTGGGAATAAATGGCTATGACTTGGTAGCTGATAGGCCTAAGTAATTAAGCAAACCTATGGTGAACATCTGGGCAATGTGGAGATGTGTCTACAGAGGGAGATAAAAAGATGATTGCCAGTGGGATTACCAAGGCACAGAAAACAAGCCCTATGTGACTGATATTCTGAAATTTTGATTAAAGTTAGGGATTCAGTGGAATATCTTATCCTTCAACAGGACAATAAGACAAAGGTAACAGAGCAGTATAAATGAGCATATAAGAGGATATATATAGTTAGTTGATGGAAAGAAAAGAAGAAATAAATTGATTCATTTAAGATATTTATATGCCTTTTTTATTAGGCATAATTTTAAAGGCACAATCCAGCATAAACAAAAGATACCTCAAACTACATGAGAAACATGAATCTTCCACAAGACACAATAGTACAGTACATAAAACTAGCCACCACACCAACCCATCATCATCATCATCATCATCATCATCATCATCATCATCATCATCATCATCATCATCATCATCATCATCATCATCATCATCATCATCAGTAGTAGTAGTAGTAGTAGTAGTAGTAGTAGTAGTAGTAGTAGTAGTAGTAGTATTTTCCAGACTATTTAAGGTATATGTGAAACTACTGTGAGAGACTATCCTGAGTATGGCCGTTCAAGACCACCAGGGGTCTAATATCCCAATCTAACTCTACTTTCCATCCAAATCCAAGAACTGTTCTAGTTGTAAGACAGTGTGTGACATCTGTTATGGACAAGGAGAATGATAGATAAGACAGAGGTATCTGGTAGGCAGGGAAGTGGCTAGAGAGAGAGAGAGAAATGGACTAAACCTGTGCTGGATTAGGTCACATTTCCCTTGAAGTCTCAGCTTTTCTGTTGAAGTTTTAGAAATTTCACCTTGACTAAGACAATTAATGAGACTGGTGACTGGTTCAGTTTACATAATCCAGGCCAATATGTCAAGGCTGCAGATGGAGAGAGAACAGCAGCAGCAAGAAGAATACTGAACTGCCTGGGATGCCAGCTAAGCAACACTGCAGTCTTGTGAATGAGCCTGGCAGTAGTGCATGTCATGGGCTCAGCGTCTAAGCCACTCCACATGTGAAAGTAGCTAAAGCATATGGGGAAAGAATCCAGTGGAAATACCACTCAGGCAGCTGGGTTTGTGTGAGGTGGTTTCCTTTAGGAGGCCCTCTGGCTTGTTCACTCCCTGGCATGTACTTTGTGTGTCTTCTACACATAGGCTGATATTCTCCCCCTGCCAGAGGAGCAATGGAACTGTTTAATTGCAACATTCAATATGTTGATGAGGCTTGTTATTCCCATTAGTTTACTGGATGTGTCCCTCTGAAGCAGCCTTTGATGGCTGCGAACCTCTTATATCCTGTTCCAAGTATTCAGAAACGCTGGGAACAGTGTATATTTAAATGCATTTTAAAATTTGAAGCCCCAGATGAAGGTTGAATAAGAAGCACTTGGAGAGATTGAGGAGCTTTATTGTCCAAGGATGGATGGAGCCCAGACCAATTCCCAGGATCTATACGAGTTGAATAAATGCCCATTTGGACCTGTCTTCTCTTTTCCTAGCAGGAATCTAAGACAAGGTGCAAACTACAGTTTGTATCCAAGCAAACTACCCACAGGTATCATATTTTGCTCCAAATTCTGGGGATTATAGCCAATCTTTAGGATCCCTAAAAGGGAACGTCACTTTGTACACCAATTCCCACTGGTGGAAATGTCTTCTAGTTTTGTGACTATCTCCCTCCACAATGTTTATCCACTTTCCTCAAGTTAAGGTTTTATCCTTACAGTAGAGGAAGAGGCTTGGTGATGTCAGATATGGAGGGCTGAACACATCCCAATTGGGACTCGTTTTTATTGAAACGAGTATTTGCCTTCTCAGGAACAGTGATTTGAAATATCATTCCACCCTTATTTATCAGTAGTGTGAACTTCTCCAGGTTTTGTATCCTGAAGTGATCTTACTGTAGCTGTCTTGCAAAATTATTATCAAGGTGCAAAACAGGCTTTTCCAAAGACATCATCCTTGTGTAACCGGAAGGAAAAGACAGCATCTTGTACCTGATCCCTGAGCAAACCTACCATCTGCATTAGTTTGACATCTTAAATGAGCATGTAGAGCAGCACCCTTCCCTTCTATTAACTGAAATGGAAGTTTCTACTTGCTGCACTGTGGTGGAAGGAGAACAAGCAACTGTAGCTAGCCAGATCATCTGCATAATTAAATTCCAAAAGATAGAATAACTTCAATGAGGGGGGGAAACCTTGGAGTTGCAGATTTTCTGACAATTTAATAATGGAAAAGCACTAACAAAAATAGAAATTATAATTAGATTAGATTAGATTAGAAGTTTATTTAACCCCCACCTGGTGCGAGCACCACTCAGAGCGGCTTACAGCATAGGGGAAAAATTTAACGATATGTAATGCAATAAATACAAAAACTACAAAAAACACATTTCCCAGCAAAAAAATACAAAAGTGCAGTTTTCAAATTACAAAATTATGAAAATAGGATATAACAACAACAACAACAACAACAACAACAACAACAACAACAACAACAACAACAACAACAACAACAACAACAACAACAACAACAACAATAATAATAATAATAATAATAATAATAATAATAATAATAATAATAATAATAATAATAATAATAATAATAATAATAATAATAATAATAATAATAATAATAATAATAATAATGCAGAAACCCAATACCCTAATACAATAGCCTCTCACCACCAACATGTCCAAGACAAAGTCCCCGGGCTCCATTGCTTTCAATGGTATACTACTCTTATACTTTTTATAACAGCAATAATAATAATAATTCATGGAAATAAAACAGTCACCTGGGACAGATCAAGCATGGAATGCTTAAGAAGATTCTAGTTTTGTAACATTAAAAAACTGCATCACTGAATCAAACTAGAAGTCCATGAAGTTAAGGGATCAGCAACTGGAAGACTTGAAGTCAGATCTCATCCTCTGGGGGTACCAATTGGGCTTGATTTCTAGGCAAGGGCCATGGAAGCTGTGGCAGTGTGCAGTCTACACTTTGGAAGAGACACAATACATAATCTTCTTTACATAGTTCTCATGTATGATAAACCAAATCTAAACTGAACAGTTCGCTCATCACTAATCATAATGAGTTCTGTAAGAGACACATATTTTGTGTGTTAGCTTTTATCACATACTTCATTGCTATTTTAATGCTTTTTAATGTCATTTCCTTGGCTTTATGTCTTTTTCCTCCCCATTAAGATTTTAAGCACACAAATACTGGAGTGCTGGCACAATAGAATGTTCTCCAAAAATGGTATATGAATGAAGCATTTTATGACTTATTAAAATAGGGCATATGGGAACTTCTCAAAATCATTATCATCATCAAAACATAGGTATAATATATCAATTTATATAGAAGAGGTGCTCCTTCCACACTACAAGCTGTGCTTTGTCCACATACAATTTATGTGGCACATGCATCATGTTGTTAACATATAGCCCTTACTCTATGTTTCCCTAATGCTGTTTTGATTTTGTGAAGAGTAAATGTTCATAAAATCTGACTTTTGTAGAAAGGAAGAGACACACTCACATCATCAAAAGCATGCACTACTTCCGCCCTTTTGAAAGCTATTGTTTTGAGATCTGTTATGACATTGCAGGGTTTGTATGAATGCATGAGTGAGTTAGAAAGAGAGAGTGAGAGAGAGATTCAGCACAAATGATACTTCCTTCCTAAGCATAGCTTGACTCTTTTGCTTGAGCTTGTCATGATTCCATGACAAGATGACATTATTTTATGTTATTAATCATAGTTTCATGTATGTTATCATGTAGGAATGCTATGTAGTTAATTTCGTTTCATTCTGACTTAGTACACTAAGCCTAAGCAATTCCATTTTGTGAGAATATTCCACCATTTTCTACAAGGTTTAACTCGCCTGCCTACTGGCCGGTTGTTCAAGGTTGTCCCTAGGGAACCAGCCTTGAACACGTTCTCTCGCAGAGTTAGATGGAGAACACTGATAAGGAGCCATATGGATCTTTGATCTACAGACTTGACTTGTCACTTTGACAACCAATTAGCCCTGCTTATCTATCTTTTCTCATCAGAAAAGGTATATAAACAGAAGCTTAATTCAATCATGAAGATCAGAGAGATCTTACTTTCTCCAATGCATACTCCGATACCTTTGAGGAAGCTATCCTCAAGGCTCCCTACCTTTGAGGAAGCTATCAAACCCATCTTTCATGGGGCACCATAGAACACCATAGCCTAGCTTAGGTTAGAGTACTGCTATGCTCTATTTCTTAACTTTGATTTCTTTATTATGTGCATTTATTTTACGATTCTATAATAAACTAGTTAAATTGGCTTTTGAGTCAATCTGAGTTCTTCTTGCTCTCTAAGCCAAGCGAGGAGCAAGATATAGAGAGGGGAGGCTTTTGCATTACAAAAGGCCATTATTGCAGGGAGGTTAGCAACTTTCTCCTGTGAGGTTTGTGAGGGGAATTCTTCCAGCTGTCCGGAGGAGGATCCGCCCATCTCGCCTTTCCCAGCCAAGAAGCGGTGAGCCATCTTTGAAGAAGAAGGTAACGGGCAACCCCTATGCACACACAACACTTCCAAGACCAACATGTTCTCTCCAACTTTAGAGATAAGGGTGTCATTCTGTGGGAATTGGCATTTTCTGTCCCAGAGGTCTTTGCAGCCAAATAAGGCCTGCAACATTAATTTGCCTTTGCCATCTTCCCCAGAACCTATGAGCCAGATTCACTGGACCCATCTTTCTCTGCCGAACTAAGCCTGAGAAGAGGAAGCACACCCTTAGGCTGCGCAAACCAGTGGCGGGTCCCCTACTCGTGCTGCGGCCGTCGGCCTCACCAAAGTTGAGCACCCGAGGTCTACAGGCGAGTAGCCAACCTGGTGGTCCCCACAGAGCTTACTAAAAGCAAGAGTGGAGTATGTAACTTTTCTTCTTCTCCTTGTTGTGCCATATCCAGTTCCGAATATTGGAGATCATCACGACAGTCAGCAATGAAGATTGTTCTGAGAATATAATGCAGTCACCTTCCATTTGTCTTCCACATTGCAGTGTAACAGCCTTCCATTTGTCTTCCACATCGCAGCGTGACACCCGTAATACTGATCTAGTTCCATAAGTCACTTTTTGGTCCTGAGTTCTTTTGGCACACAAAGTCTTCATTAGCTCCAGGCCAGTATTGATGAAGCTGCTGCCCACCATCAAGATGGAATCAAGTGGGATTTTATCCACTTGGGGACCATCACCCTTCCCTGTGGAGTTAGGCACCCAAGACCATTAGTCGTTAGGGTTGTCAGGTTAGTTATCCACCACCTGGCCCTCCATGGCATTGAGTCACTGTTAGTATAGGCTAATCTATTGTCATAGCAGGATAACCTTGCCAGACTGGGAGTGTTACATTGAAAAAATTAATTAATTACAGTTACCACTCTAAGCTACCATCCATGCTGCATGTATCATTTGGCCCTGAGAATCTGTGCAGCAGAGTACATCTACATATGAAACAAGTTGTACACATGAATCTCCCCAACATAACTAACCCCTGCTGCTTAAACAGGAGTGAAGCAATGAAAAATGAAGAAATTGGTCAACCTTTAAAACCTAAGTTTCAGAACTATATAATGTGAAAGCAAACTCAATATGTTTTCATTGTTAAAAAGCACAAACTCCTGGGTTGAAACTCTTTACACCAAGATTTGACTCACAGTAAACCTTAATGGCCATGTTTATAATCTCTTGTAAGGGGTGGCTAATGATAGGAAAAGCTGCAGAAACTCAATTCTCCCCTCACCATGACAGCCAACTGTAGCGATGCTAACAGTCGGGAAAGTGCTTCTGAAATAGAAGGCAACACAGTTTCTCTAAAGCATTTGTCGGGCTTAAACATTCAGTCCATAAGCATTTCTTAGACGTGTGTTTGGATAACGATTTCACTTGAGCTGCCAGGCGAGCAGCTTAAATAGCCTTAACAGCAGGTTCTAGGGAAAGATTTGTGTTCTGAGTACCATAGGGTGCTCTTATTTCTTTACAAAGGGACTCATAAAAGTTGGTTAAAAAAAGGGGGGGAAGGAAAATGTACATATTTTAAGCTTGTAGCTTGACTTTTTTCTTTTTCTGTTAATCTTTAACTGTGAATATAAGCATTTACAGTTGGATCAACCAAGTATGCCTGGCATTCAGTGAGACAAAGAACAGAAAACTTCTCTTATCAATGAGACCTAAGCTGAGTGACCTTAGGTCATGCGCAGGTAGGCATATACAGTACCTTGGTATTTGGGTCGCTTTTTTGGTGGTCTGGTTTGAATCAAATTATGGCATCCCCATGTTTTTTTAACTTAGAGTAATCCTTCCCCTCATTTTTTTAGAGCTGTCCCAATCCTTTTTGGCACAGCTCTAGTGTGACAAGTTTTTTGGCATGATTCAGAGTACTCCTAATGATATCTTTTTGGGGGGCCCATGTGGATAGTTAATTTGCACCTAAACAGAGATGTGGGCAGTGTTTGTTATTTCCTGAAACCTATTTTTTTATTTAAAAAACCCTACAGTAGAACAAAACACAAAAAGCATCACAACAACTATAGAGAGAAAAAACCCTTTTAACACAAAATTAATATAACTACTACGTACACCCGCCACCAGTTGAACATTATAAACCTTCTCAATTAATTATTCTCAATATCATTAAATTTTTATATATTTGTCCCCTAGTTCCAAAAACATAATACATCTTGATCTGGCTTTACCCCTTTCTATTTCACTAATACATAGTCTAAAAATTCTCCCCATATTTCTCTAAAATCAGTTTTTTACTAATATTAAGCTCACACGTTAATTGATAATTTATAGCTATATTCAGTATCTCTTTATATCAATCATCTATTTCAAAATCTCAATCTACTTTCTATTTTTAACAATATTCAATCTCAAAGCTGATTTATGTATAAAAATAATATCTTTATTCCGTTCTATCTTCATGTTTCCCAAAATTCATTAATAATGCTATTTTAGGACACATCTCCAGTTTCATAGACAATATTTGATTGATTTTTTTTTTAAAAAAAAACACCATTCCCCATATTTTTTTCACAATCAGAGATGTGGGCAGTGTTATCTGAAGTAACAACCCTGTGACAACTTTGGCAGATTATGAACTGAAAAGGGAAATGGAGACGGGGGTATTTATCGTGATAAAGGCTATTTTTATTTGCCGAGGAACTGAAACCTCTATTTCTTTTTTTTTTTAATTTTTAAAAATAATTTTATTTAAATCTACACATTACATAATAACAAAAAAAAAATACATCAACTTAATAGAGGACATTCACCATGTGCTATTTACATTGCCATATGGGACAGAGTTACTTAATTCTTATATGATTCCTTTCCAAAAGGAATGCTGATCCGGCGTTGGCTTCTGACCTTGATCCTTATGCAGTATATAGTCTGTGAAACATCTCCACGTGTCCTGAAATTTATTTTCTTTTATTAGTCCTTTTCTTAAATTTATTTCCCAGGTAAGCAATAGTCCATAACTCATTGTACCATTCATCGATTTTTGGAGTGACATCATTCTTCCATTGCCGCGCTATACAGTGTCTGGCACCTGATAACATGACTGCCATTAATTCCCTTTTACTATATTCCACCTTATCAACATCCGTTAGTAATACTATAACTGCATCCAATTTAACCTTTTCATTCAAAATTTTCCCAATTTCATACTCTACACTCGTCCAAAATGGCTTCAACTTCTTACACCCCCACCACATATGCTCATACGTTCCTATATCCTCCTTACACCTCCAACATATATTTAATTTTGTCTTGTCAATTAAATGTAATCGCACAGGGGTCATATACCATTTCCATAATAACTTGTGGTTATGCTCCTTAATCCTTACTGATAACGTTTTCATGATTCTTCTTTTCCACTTTCTATTCCAACATTCATCTGTGATTTTAACATTTAAATCTTGTTCCCATATTCCTCTTAATGCTTTTTGGGATTCGTTAGAATCATCCAATACTTTATATAATTTACTAACTAATCCTTTAATTTCTATTTGACCATTTCTTAACTTATATACTAGCTCCTCAAATTTTGTCATGTTCCTGTCTAAGCCTATTTCTTCCCTGTATTTTTTATTCCAACTTTTCATTGCAGCAACTTGAAGCCAATTTAGTTTCAACTGTTTACACATTTCTGACATTTTCTCCTCATCCTCACAAACATCTAACCATTCCTTTAATAAAGTTACTTTATATCCTTTCATTATTTCTTCAGTCCTATGGTCTAAGAGTAGTGGGAATGATTTTAAATCCCTTAACTCCAAAATTGGTGATAACCCTGGGGATAATTTGTTTTTCAATAGTGTCCATGTTCTAAAGAGTGTCTTTAGCATTTTATTCTCGGTATTAATTTTAACAGTTTCTTTGCCTAGAAATATTAGTGATTCATCTCCCAATTTTTCACGTAATTCAATCTCCCCCATATCAATTTTTTCCTTATTAAAATTTTACAAATATTTTTCAGTTGAAATGCCCAATAATAATTTGTGATGTTCGGGATTCCTAAACCACCCTTTTTTTGTGAAAGATACCACAACGTTTTCGATATTCTAGCTTTTTTCCCGTTATTGCAATAATTATTTATTAAATTTTGAAATACATTTAGTTCCTTCCTTTTAATATTAATTTGGAGAGTATCAAATAAAAAAATTATTTTAGGTAACAATTTCATTTTACACAATGATACTCGACCAAACCAGGACAAATTTAATTTTTTGTATCGTATAATCTTTTCCTTTAACTCCTTTTCCAATTTGTCATAATTCAATCTCTTTAAATCATCGTACTTGTTTGAAATGTTTATTCCTAAATACTTAATACTAGACCTAATCTGTAATTTAAATCTGGATTTTATAACTTCTTGTGCTTCAACATTCCCATTAAAAAAAATTGCCTCTGATTTGTCCCAGTTAACTTTAAGCCCCGTAACCCTATAAAATTTTTCTAAGTGTGCATATACTTTTTCCAATGACTTTTCAGGATTTTTTAACGTTAATAATGTGTCATCTGCATACTGGCTAATTTTTATCCCATTTAGACCTATCGTGTCTGTATCTTCTCTTACCACGTTAGCAATTAATTCCATGACCATTATAAACAGTGAAGATGATAGTGGATCCCCTTGTCTTGTGCCAGCTTCCAACTTAATTTCCTCTGTTAATTCATCATTTATTTTTACTCTTGCTGATCCCCTTTGATATAACTGCCCAATTACTCCACAAAATTTTGAACCGAATCCATATTTTACTATAATTTGTTTTATGGTAATCCACTGGATGGAATCGAAAGCTTTGAATATATCTAATGAGATAAAACCTGTGTGATCTCTTTGCTACTGTGCAATGATTGACATGTCAAGTATCCTCCTTGTCAGGTCCGACATGAACCGACCTCGCAAAAACCCTGCCTGATCTTTTTGAATATAGTTACCTAAAAATTTATTTAACCTATTGGCCAGAACCGCAGTAAAAATCTTCACATCCTGATTCATCAGCGAGATCGGTCTATATGATTCGATGTTTTCCACGTTTTTTCCTACTTTTGGTATTAAAATAATAACTGAGTTATACCATGATGCCGGTACTATACCTCCATCCATTACATAATTAAATACCCTTTCAATTCTTGGTATCAAAACTTCCTTGAAATCCTTATAAAATTCCACAGACAAACCGTCTTCACCAGGGGTTTTACCCACCCTTAACTTATCTATAACATCAGTAATTTCTTTGGAGGTTATTCTTTCGTCCATGTAATTCCTATGTTCTTGATCCAATTTTATCCTTGACCATTTATTTAAATAACTTTTTAACTCAACATCGCTTATCTCTTTTTTAGAATAAAGCTCCCTATAAAAATTACTAGCAATATGTATCTTATCTTTCATTTTGTTACATCTTTCCCCATTACTATTTATCAAAATCTGAATATTTCTACTATTTTTCTTTTCCTCTGCAACTTTAGCCAATAGTTTAGAATTTTTATTACCATACTCAAAATAGTTTCTTTTAAGATAAATCAAATTCTTTTTAACTTCTTCAATATCCTTTTCAATAATTTTCATTTTCAAACCCTGTAATTTATTAAACACATTTCTATTTTTAACAATATTCAATCTCAAAGCTGATTTATGTATAAAAATAATATCTTTATTCCGTTCTATCTTCATGTTTCCCAAAATTCATTAATAATGCTATTTTAGGACACATCTCCAGTTTCATAGACAATATTTGATTGATTTTTTTTAAAAAAAAACACCATTCCCCATATTTTTTTCACAATCAGAGATGTGGGCAGTGTTATCTGAAGTAACAACCCTGTGACAACTTTGGCAGATTATGAACTGAAAAGGGAAATGGAGACGGGGGTATTTATCGTGATAAAGGCTATTTTTATTTGCCGAGGAACTGAAACCTCTATTTCTGTGCCCCACTTTCTTCCCACAGGCTGTGTGCTGAAGTCAAGCCCAGTTGCCAATGAATGTTTGTGGAACTTCCACACCTCTTTCATTCCTTCCAGTCAACCATTATGTTCCCCCTTGCTCACGCACAATCTGCACATGAAATGGTGCTGTGGGCCACATCCGGCCTATGGACCACAGGTTGAGAATCCCTGCTCTAGATATTTGGAAATGTTGGATTTATTTGACTTGAATATCCTAACTAGGCATTTGCTTTTTGTTACTTAAGTTCTAGGAACTGTCTATATACTGAGATGTTACCTTAGGTCCATGGTTAAGTCTTGAACTATTAATTTTATACCAGTCTTGGAATATGAAGATCATAACAACAACAATAAAAGAAGCATATCACCAAGTTGATTCAAATTTATGGCAATCCTTTGTAGAGTTTTCTAGCTAGATAATATAGAGAAGTGGTTCACAATTTCCTTATTCTGGAGTAATTCTAGGATTATGCAGTTTGCTCCTGACTTGTTCCTGGGAGACACTGTGGGGAAATGAAATCCCAATGTTTAACCCACAGCTGGGTGCAAAAACTACCTGAGCTATCCAGCCACTTCAATGGTAATGCTAGAGATGTAATTAGTTAGCAATTATTTGATTCCAGATAACTGGTTGGGTTGGGATAAATACTGAGTCCTGTTTTTTTTGTTTGTTTGTTTTGATTTTTTTTGTTCTTTTTACTTCCTTCACTATACTGCATTTGACAGGCCTACCATATTTTACCTATTTCTGACATTCATGTCAATGTTATTCTTACACTAGTCAGTTTAGAAATGGTTGTGTTGGTCAGTACACAGCACTGTAGGTAACCCTTTGATACTGACCAGTATAAGAGATATTAAAAAACCGTGGATGGTAAAGCATGGGCAATGCACAAATATCAAACTTAATTCTGTGAAATAGGTAGTAGGTAACAGTTATTCAGGTGGTGATCAGGAATGATTAAAAAAGTGTCATTAATTGTGCACAGTATCAGGAATTAAGCACAGTATTTCAGGAGAAGAATCTGAGAAAATTTTGCTAGGAAATTCCAGTGAAGGCAGGGAGAGTCATAAAATCTCATAGAATGCAGTGGGGCCAAAAAGAATACAAATTTACAACTCTAGGCAATATCATGAGTGCCTCTGTACTGATTTTGTTGTTGTTGCAAGATTTAACAAATGATCAGATGTAAATGGGATTCTGCTGTTAGTAATTCTGAAATGTGATGTTATCCAGATGGGTATATAGTCCACAGTTCAGGGTATTTTAGAGTGCTCTTTTTTTTTACAATATTCACATGTTGGATGCTTGTGTGGGCCAGCATTCTCCCAATGTGTGCCTTTTGAGACCTTGTTGGGAAGTTCTACTTTTTCATGGTGCTTTCTCTTAGTGTGTTCCTAGCATGCCTGGATTCAGGAAATGGGCGAGAAGTGAACCTTACATCTGTCAATGCTGCTTCGAGTGTAAATGCCTGATATCTTGATGTGACTTATATAATACTAACTGCTTACCCGGCATTGCCTGGGGTTTATTTTATTTTATTTTTTGCTTACTGTCAGGGAGGGTCTGGCTCATCCGCCACCTCCACCGCCCAGGCTTTCGCTGAGGCCTCCTGGGCCCGGCCCGGAGTATGCTCCACTGCTCCCACATCATTTATGACAGGGGAACCACCAGTCCGGTCCAGTCAGCTGTCTGAGGGGGTGCAGCAGAGGGATCATGTTGGGGTGGTGCCTGGCTCGGCCTGGCCTTGCTTCAGCTCAGACACGCTGAGGGGTTGGCCACCTCCTCCTCCTCCTTGCACACCTTGGCCTCCACCACCTCTGCCACTTAGCAGTCGGCTCTGTGGCTGGCACCGGCACATTGCCCATGCTGCCTCCACCTCCTCCTCGCCCACCACCGCCTCACCCACCGCCTCCACCTCAAATGCTGGTTAGGCTAAGGTGTGCACACGGACTACCATGCATGCGCACTACCACCTTTCCTGACATTTTATTCCGTCGGTGGGGGTGTCCCCTTTGCGACCCATTTTTTTGGGCAAAACCCCCCAAATGCGGTATGGGGACACACACACCTCAGTGCTGATCTCACAAGGCCAACAAAGGTGTGTATCAACTTCCAGCGGGATCGGTGCAGGGGTGTGGGAGCCTATCGAGCACATACAAACCCACACCTGTTTTATAGATATAGATATAGATATACAAATATATGCACATTGCTTTCCTATTTTTTCCATTAACTTTCCCTCTCTACCCATCTCTCTGCCAAAAGATAAAAAGCAGGAAAGAACAATAGATGAAGAAAGTATTTCAAAAAGTATAGCAGTAAGACAACATTGTGACTTAAATAGTAATTTTCTTTTTAATTATGTGTTCATTGCTAAACCCAATACATGGGGTTTTTTTGTGTGAGATAAGAATTACAAAGAGACATCAATGGCTTTGTCAAAGGATGTTTTTACAACTTGTTTTTATTTTTGCACCAGTTAATGCAGTAGAAACGAATAAAACAAGGGGAGGAAGCACAATTAGTAGATGCCCATAAAACTGATACATTCCAGTACATTCTGGTTCAATACTATTCAACTTATTTTGTCACTTGAGATTCATTCAAAACATTCCAAGAAGCCGTTAAGACTATTAAATGTTTCCACTCTATTGACAAGATATTGGATTTGGAATCAACGTCCTTCCATATTACCAGATCCAAAGAAAGAAATTAAACCATTTAAAGTACATTAAAATGCCATTAAAGGTTTTGTTTCCTGAAAAAAGCAGAGGGATTGAGGGGTAAATATGACCTTGGAAGAAGCAAGTAAAATAACAGCTATTTATTTCTCTCTGGAAAGCTGAAAGGCTTAGGCTAGGCCGTATGGTGCATACAGAAGACTTGTATGCCAGTTTTATCTCTGGTGCAGACTCGACTACTTCGCTAGACCTGTTCCACTTTCTGACTGCTGAGGGATCTGCTGGCATTCCAGTGGTCACTCATGATCTTGCTGAAAGAACTACAGACATTAAGGATGCAGGCAAAGTTCTCCTGAGATACAACTACATAGGCCAGTGATGGTGAATCTTGGCACTCCAGGTGTTCTTGAACTTCAACTCCCAGAAGCCAAGTCACTCAGTAAACCCATTTATGTGGATTCACAGATGTGGGCTTGTTGGAATATAATGTTATGCTTGTTGAAAGGAGGGAGAAAGGCCTTTTCCCTCTGCTGTCCTCATGCTATTCTCACCATTTTTACCTCTTCTCAAGTATGGAAAAAAGATGGGGCATCTGGGGATGACTAGAGAAGGGCAGATTTTAGAAATGGAAGAAGGTGAAGGATATAATCATGTAACTTTTGTTATGAGTGCTTGGTTTTGGAGATGTTTTCAGATAATTTTCAGTTCTATCCAGATTAATCTAAAGCCACTTCCAAAGATGATGTGATACTCTCATTAAATATTGCTTCACACTGGGCATCTGATATGAGCCTATCTTCAGTGTGAACTCATTTATTCTGATCTTGATTGCCAAAGGGCCTGCAGAACAGTGTAGCTTTTCCCATAAGGAAACCAAAGAAAGTAATGCTATTTGATGAAACATGAACAGAAAGTCTTGCAGCTCAGTCAAGTGATGCAATATCAATATGAGGAAAAACAACACACTTTTCTATTGTTCTGTCTGAGCAGGCTCAAAATTGGCCAGGGCAATTGGGCTGAAAATCCTTCGTATTTGTGGGTCAAACAAAAGCAGATATCGGTGGTCTGTGGAAAATGGAAATAGGAAAGCTGTTCTGCTTGAACTGAATTCTAGGTGATTGGTTAGGAGGAACTGATCTTCTGTGTTTTATGACATTCATTTTATGTTGTTTTCTCCTGGATACAAAATTTCTGATTTGGACTGGACACACAATTGTGAAGGTGGAGTTGGGCTGGGTGGAGGCTATTCTGCACATGGAAAAAGCAAAATGGTCTTCCACTAGGTTGAGCTGAAGAAAGCTAATACCCTGAAAAGGTATGATACAGTATATTTCAAAAGACTTGCTTGGGGGTCTCCCACATATAATGAGGTGAAAATGAGTTCTCTATGAAGAAAATCAATACATTGTGGATTATGCCAACCCTGTTCTTTCAAGTAAATCCTTAGCAAGTCTGCAAGGGCCAAACTTCAGCATCTGGTTTTTTGTTTTTGGTTTTTTTTTTAAAAGATAGAGAACATACTTTTCTCTACTGCTATATAAGGCTGCAGTGGCTCAAGTGGCTAAGACACTGACTGGGAGGCGGAAGGTCAGCAGTTCGATTCCCGAGTACTGCAGGACGGAATAAGCTCCTGTCTTTGTCCTAGCTCCTGCCAACCTAGCAGTTCGAAAGCAAGAAATTGCAAGTAGATAAATAGGGACCACTTCGGTGGGAAGGAAACAGTGTTCTGTGCATTCCAGTATCTAGTCATGCCTGCCACATAACCACAGAAATGTCTGCAGAAGCAGATAGCACTGGCTCTTCGGCTTTGAAACAGAGATGAGCACTGAACCCTAGAGTCGGATATGACTGGCTTTCGAGCAGGGGAAACCTTTACCTTTACCTTTATATAAGGCACCTGCAAATAAGGCTACCCCCAAAAGCAGAAACAGGTTAAGAATAAAACATCAGCTAAAACCAGTTTAATTACTGGAGAAAAGAGTACAGTATTGGCTTAGTGCTGGAAGCTAGCACTTTAGAAACCTGAAACATTCATACAGTTAAACACCAAGTGAGCATCAATAACTCAGTGCCACCACTAAAAAGGCCCTTTAGCACCGAATCCATCCTGATAGTGGGAGCACCCATAGGTAGTCCTCTCTGACTTACTGTTATGACATGGGCAGATCTGTGTGAAAAAACGTCCAAAAAATCAACCAGCATTGTTATCTGAAATATTTTTCAGACCCCAAAGATTTGTTTCACCAATTTACTGAGTTGTAAATATAGGTACTTGAGAGTAAGCTACACTGGATACAATAGGGCTTGCTTATTATTAGAAATGGATGGGCCTGCACTGTTAATCTCAAATTCCTCCTCTCCTGCCCTCCCAAAAGTGGGTGAATGCTTTTAAATCTTCCAGTATTGTTTTGAGTATACCATCTTGTGTTTTATTTGTAAAACATTTTAATCTGTTTAATTCACCATTTTATTGTATACTAACCAATCACGCTGTACCTGACCTCTGTACCTGATGTGTAGCTACACATTTTGGGCAAATCAGAGATTAAACGAAACAAAAACGCTGTAGCACTTTAAAGACTAACTGTTATATTTCAATGTGAGCTTTTGTGGATCAAGTCCACTTCATCAGACATGGGAGCGAGAATTCATGGCATCAATTTATACACATCAGGTACAGAGGTCAGGTACAGAGTGATAGGTTAGCATACAAATCACTGTGGCTTCATACAATTGGTAATGGCAGATGATCTCTGGCTGTTATTCAGATTAGCTGTGAATGTCTCCTTTTCAATTGCAAAGGATGCCAACGTGTATGGTAATTACCATACCATACGATAATTTTTTTAGAGGGCACCATACGTATGGATCGTACAGGACCGTACGGTAAATTAGGTATGGTAAATATGCCCACTTCCGGGCTTGACTCCGCCCACTTCTAGGGTTGACTCTGCCCACTCCAGCCAGACTCCGCCCACAACTCCACCCATCCCTCTGCCCACCCAGCCCACCCAGCCTGTATGGTATAAGTATGGTAATCTGGCTTCAGCCGTACAGTAATTTGAAGTTCCCGGGTTGGCAACACGCCTATATTGTTAAAGAGAATTTTTCAGGATAGTTCATGAAGGTGGTATAATATAACAAAAATATACAACATATATAGCAGCATATAACAATCTGTGATGGGTGTCTAACAGATGGATGTATTTTATTTCTGCTATCTTTCTCTGGATCCTAGTCTTGTAATTTCTCTGTTCCAGAATGACAAATTTCAGCTCTTGGATAGAGTGTCCAGGCAGATTGAAATGGTTTGAAACAAGATTCTCTGTGTTTATTTATTTATTTCTTGAATTTATATTGCTGCCCTCCCCGGATGTCTGATTTGTGCCCATTAACTTTTTGGTGCAAAGATTGTCCTGTTTGTCCTATATAGAGCACAGAAAGGGCATTTTTGGCAAGAAATGACATAAATCACATTGGAAGAAAACAAGTAAAATTGCCTTTAATGTAGTGTCTGACACCATTGGGTCCAGTAATACTGTTTCCAGAGTGAATGTGGGGACAAAGCTGACATCTGGGTTTGCAGCAGGGTTTAGTTCCCATCTCCATTTTACTTTTGTGTAGTCTGTTGTGTATCAATATTGTTTGAGATTGGTGGGTTGTCTGTAAGCAACTAGGGGTCTGTCACCAAGGGCTTTGGAGAGAGAAGTATTCTTGTCCAAGATGTGTTGGAAATCTTCCATTATGCATGTGAGGGGTTTAAGTTGAGGGCTAAAAGTGACAACCTGCAGTGTTGGATTGCTTTCTCTTTTAGGCCTGTTATATTAGCTACATAAGAGATACCACAGACTTTCTAAGAAAACTTCAACACACACATGTCTTGGATAACAGCATCTTGGCCACAATGAATCTGGAAGCTCTGTACACCAGCATCCCATACAAAGATGGATTACAAGCCATCAGGAACACCACTCAAAACAAAGAGAAAGCCCATACAATTCCACCAGAATTTCAATAATTTTCATCCCAATATTAAACTCAGCTTGGACCAGTCTACACAACAAGCAAATTTCCTAGACATCATGGTGAAACTACAAAATGGACATCTCAGTACCAATATTACAAACCCACCCATTGCAAAGGTTTGAATATTAGCCAAGGGTTTCTGGGACACTATCAAATTTGATACACAGATTGTTATATGCTGCTATATATGTTGTATATTTTTGTTATATCATACCACCTTCACAAACTGTCCTGAAAAATTCTCTTTCACAACATAGGCTGTCTCACAGAACAAGGATGTGCTCAAACAGCAACACAAAGGTTAAACTCATTAGCAAAAGTTCAATGCCAGGTGTTCATTTTGTATCTTCCCAATATTTGCAATTGAAAAGGAGGCATTCACAGCTAATCCAAATAACAGCCAGAGATCATATGCAATTACCAATTGTATGAAGCCACATTGATTTGTATGCTAAACAATCACTCTGTACCTGACCTCTGTACCTGATGTGTATAAATTGATGCCATGAATTCTCGCTCCCATGTCTGATGAAGTGGACTTGATGCACAAAAGCTCACATTGAAATATAACAGTTAGTCTGAAACAGACTAACACGGCAACTATTCCAAAAAATTCAGCTACACATTTTGATGTAAGTGGGATAGCTTTGAAGTTACAGTTGCAAATTCAAGCCAGCCAGAGTGGAAGGTAGTGATTTTTTCCATTGTACTACCTACCTGGATATGTGAAGTACAACCTCTTCATCAAGCTTAGCTGTTGAGAGCATTAAGAAGTATACACAACATAATCAAACAGTACTACTGCAGTTCAAATAGTACATAGTATTAGGACAACATAACAGATCTCTTTTAAAATGATAAGTTATAGTTTTTGAGAAATTTGTTGACTGCTCCATCATACTATATATATTTCTTTGCTACCAGAACCAATTTGTTTTGCTGGGTGTTAGATCCATCACAACTCAAAGGTAACAGTGACTATATCTAGACAAAAGATTAATAAAGACTTCATGTGTCAGATCTGAAGTATCTAACTAATACAGTGGACTCCAATTTGCCATGTTTCTCAGGGCGTGTGACAGAAATTTAATTAAATCAATATATCTCTTCTCAAAGCAAGCTTTCCCTTTCCCCCATCCCCTCAGTACTGCCTTCTTGACCATTATTATACTCAGTATTTCTTATCAAATAAATGTCAAAAATTGTAGTAGACCGTATAATTAATGAGATTATTACACCAAAGGGAGACTAGGAAACATTTTTTAAAATGGATACAGAACATAGAGTACCTACTAAATGTTGCCTTTTTCATCCTGTGGAAGTTTAAATCCACATTCATATCTTTCTTTTAAGGAAGGAACAACAATAATGAATTCAATAGTTATTCACGATTGAGTGAGGAGAGACTGAGTGAAGAAAGCCCTGAAGTCTTCTTTATCCTGATATGCTCAACAGTATAAAATGATTTTAAGTAATGTATTTGCACTACAGCCTTCAGTATTATTTGTAAGCATTGTAGAGCATGTATAGGGAGCCAGCAAGGGTTTGCAAAGGATGATTCCACTCATGACTTCTTTAGATTGACAGGGAAGGTCTGAAAGGAGTTGTAACCATGACCAATCTAGTGGCAGGAGCTTCCTGAAATCAGTAAGTTATGAAACACAGCAGTGAGATCTGGAGCATTGTGGGCCCAAAAAGTAACTCTTCCATGCTCTGATATCATCTTTCTAGGTTTCACCAATCATATCTGTTCCACACCACTCTCTTAGTCCTGGGCCTCTGTTTCCCTTCCTTTTTCATTGAACATGAACTTTCCAGACAATAGTTTGGTTTCTTATGTACCAGCATTTTATACCCTGCAGAATACCTAGCACACAGCTGGTTTTAAATTGAGGAGAAAATGGCAACAACAGTAGTAAAGTATTATCATACAGTATTGTGCAAAGGCCTTAGGCCCCAACCATCTGGTTTGGAGAAAATTCAATGAGTGATTTGTGTGTGTGTGTGTGTGTGTGGGGGGATAACATGGACATCTTACTCCAAATTTCACAAACACTGGAGAGGGTTGACAGGAGAGTCAGCCGAAGCCTCTCTCCAATTTTGGTGTGTCTAGGTGGCTCGCAGGCAGAGTTATGCCCCCTTAACCACTCATTATATTTCCCCTAACCCAGCTGGTTGTGGCCTAGGACTTTAGCACAATACTATATATGGTTAAGAAAAAGAATTAGACATTTTATTTAAAATATCTCATTGAAATAACAGAATTAAGGAAACACTGATGTTAAACTATGCACTCAACTATAAATAGGGATATTCTCTCTATTTCCAGTGTGCACTCCAATAAATTACTGATATTAAAGTGCTGATCTCATTAAGTCATGGTAGCCTTATATCCCCATGTACTGTGAAGAAAGCAGAATTATGATATTGCTTAGAACCCATCTTATTTTCTCGTGCCTCACAAACTGAGAAATAAAAGACATTATTCCTCTCATCAGCTATTTTTGAACTCTCCTAAATGAGTAGACCAACATTTCTCTTGCCAGAGTGCTTGAAAGAATAACTAAAGCCACTCTATGCAGTTCCTTAGAAGTTCCCAGGTTTCTAATAAAGAATATGGTTAATAGGGACTCTATCTTTCCTCCAGATATTATAACATGGGTGGAAAGCTGGTTCAGCTTTCAGATTCACTAAGCTTGTAATGGAGTGTGAGGACAGAAATGGGGTACACAGAAAGAGCTTCCTTAAAGATGGTGGTATTTTTTAACCACAATTGGGTGTAACCTGGTAATGGCAACTTTGTGTTGCCAGCTAATCTTTCTCACACTAGGCCAACCAAAAGGAACTGTAGAATGAACTCACCAAAAGGTGCCTTTATTTTGGCAGTTTAACATCTGGCCTAGACATAGAAGAAGGAGGAGGAGGAGGAGGACTACAGAGACACCTGCTGACATAAGTGAGACATTACCAGCAGAACAGGATTCTTAATTTGTAACTTAGTTCAGGAAAACCAAACTATCTTCTTAAGCATCTTAGAAGTAGTTTGGTTTCCCATGTCCAAATCTGAAGGGGGGCAAAACATTAACCGTATCTTCAGTGGAGTAGAGGCTGCTATAGCATGCCTGTTTATCACACTGATATCAAGACATACAGGTGGGAGGAGTGTTGATATTATCTTGTGTCCCCCCGCTTTCCTTGGACTGAAGCAAAACTGACATTGGAAGGAGCGATGGAAAGGACACTTTGACATTAAATTTCTTTCAATTACATTGGTGAGAACTGTACTTTGTTTGCTGTCTTGCTGGTGAAGGGGAACATCTGAAAAGGATATCCAAAAATCTTAAAACTTGAGCAGATGTCAGAAGTCTGGAACAAAGGTGAAGAAGTCAATCTAATATGAGAAGACATGATCCAGAGATGCCCAGCTCAGACTGACATGCTAGTATAGCCTTTCAGCTAGCAGTCTTCTGAGCAAGGGGAATCTAAATGGGACCCCTGGTTATAGACTTCAAGTAATGACAACCCATGTTCCCTCCCTACTGTGGAACTCAGGACTACAACACATGTAGTCAGGGGGAGGTAATGCACAAAGAGGGAAAGAGAGTGCAAGGCTTTAGGTCAGAAGATTGTAGATTCAAGGCTCCACAGAGTTCTTGTCCATGTTAATTGTTGTTGTTCAGTTGTACAGTTGAGTCCAACCTTTTACGACATCATGGACCACTGCACACCAGGTACCCCTAGCCTCCACCATCCTCCTCAGCCCGCCCTACTTTGTGCCCATTGTGTTAACCATGCTATCTAACCACCTCATTCTCTGCCACCCCTTCTTCTTTTGCCCTCGACCTTTCCCAGCAGCAAGGCTTTCTCAAGTGAACCTTCTCTTCTCATTTGATGTCCAAAGTACTTTAACTTAATCTTCAATATTTGACCTTCCAAAGAGCATTTGGGGTTGATTTCTTTTAAGATTGACCTATTTGTTCTCTTTGCTGTCCAGGGTACTCTCAAAATTATCCTCCAGCACCACATTTCAAAGGTGTCTATTCTTCTGTGCGTAGCCTTCCTTATGGTCCAGCTCTCACAACCATACATCACTACTGGAAATTACCATTGCTTTGACTATGCAGACTTTTGTTTGCAAGGTGATGTCTCTATTTTTAACTATGTTGCCCAAATTTCTCATGTAATTAATACCAGTAAATTACATTTTAAAATACAATTAAATAACAACTGCAGAGAAGCAAGAGCAGATTTTTCCGTGGGTTGAGGAGGACAATTTGGACTTGTCCCACCGTAACAAATTAATTACTTTAGCCCCTGTTTCTTGTAGAGTGGTTATTTTATTATTCAACACAATTCTGAATTCAGAATATTTACCTCCTAAATGTGACACTGTGAGCATCATTTTCAAGATATTTATGAGCAGGTGTTCAACCTAAAACCAAGGCAGAAAACTCCATGCACAGGAAGAAACAACTGTCTTATGGTACATCAATGACTAAGACATTTTGCATCTGTTAACCCTTGTGGACTGCAGATGTTGGGATGTAAGCAACAAAAGTGTTTTAAAGAAATTGTTCATCTTTCAGCTGACACAAGACTTTGTTGTTTTTGCTACAAAAACTAACAAATATGTCAATGGGGGGATCTATGCACATGGTGTCTTCTTTAATCTGATTGCACCTGATGAATTGATATGAAGTAGCTTCCATCAGTGTGAAGCAACAGATTAGCATACCAACTGCCTAATTCCATGTGTGATGCCTTGCAGAAAGCAGAGATACAGTATACCATTGTTGAATCCAATATTCATATGTGCAGGGCATTGATGTATAGACTTATGTTTCTGCATGGCAGGAATCATAAAGCACTTACATATGCTACTGTATATTATAATACAGAAAAAGCAAAATAAGTCATCAGTAAAGAAGGCTTGTCAGACAGCTAAAAAGACCAGAAGCAAGGAATGGCTCCATTTTCACATGTGTTATCTTTTTAACTTGCACATCGGTTGTTTGATAGAACATAAAGTATTCCAGGGCATAGATTAAATGTCAAGCATGAGGAAATGGTAAGTTCACAGGGAGAGTAACAGTATGTCAAGGAAAACAGCAGGGTCTCAGGTGTAAAACACAACCAATTTTTACATCCAAAAGTTGTGTTTTATGTTTTATGTTTTTGTTTAGATTTTTGGCCAGTGAAGTAGGGAGGGCCTCTGTGAGCACCCTGAGGTTTACTCTCACACAAAGCATACACACAGACAGACAGACAAAGAAACACACAGAGACAGGGAACTTCTTGCTGAAGCCAGCTAGGAGGGAACAACTGAGACAAAGGGACCCAGATGGTTTTATTAGCCATACAATGCTATACAGGAAGTGGGCATGGTCTTTGAGGTGATTGGTTAAGCAGGTCATGTGAGCATATTGGCTACAAAGCAGTGGTCATGAGGGGATGATCTAAGCTACAGGTGACTAGAGCTTGCCATAAACAGGAAATTGGATGCCCTTCTATTTTGGGAAAGGTGACTCATCTGTCTGGCCCTAGGCCAGATCCCTTCAGCTGGGCCCATACGTGACCTCGTTTGCGTAGGACACGGGCCTGTAGGAAGGGGCAAACAGGAAAAAAAAACATGCCAGTAACAATGAAGAATCTGGTTGCCCTTGAAACAACCAGACAAGAAACCGCTGGGTGAGATCATTCATTCCCATGGATCGGGATGCCTCACTCACTCACTCTCTGGTCACCTCCAGATTGGATTATTGCAATGCGCTCTACATGGGGCTGCCCTTGGAGACTGTTCGGAGGCTTCAGCTGGTCCAGAATGTGGCTGCCCAGGCGGTGATGGGGTGCAGACGGTATGCCCGTCCCTCACCTCAGTTACAGGAGCTGCATTGGTTACCGGTATGCCTCCGGGTGCAATTCAAGGTGCTGGTTTTGACCTTTAAAGCCCTTCATGGCATTAGACCTGGGTACTTAAGAGACCGCATCACCCCAAGGTTATCAGCCCATCCGACAAGGGTAGACAGGAGGGGTGCTTTGGTGGTACCATCAGTAAAAGAAGCATCTCTGATGGGGACCAGAAGGAGAGCCTTCTCCGTGTCTGCTCCAGCCCTCTGGAACCTCCTTCCATCAGAATTGCACCTCCAGTCGGAGCTACTCCCCTTCAGGAAGACGGTGAAAACCTGGCTCTGCCAACGGGTGTGGGACACATTAGGCTCCACATCTCAAGCCCGTTGTCTTATTTAGCCTGCCTGTTGTGGGATTGAGCCCCCCCTTGTTCTTTGATAAGCCTGTTTTACTGTGGGTGGAGGGAGGGTTAGGGTAACTTTTAGTGATGATGATGTTAGTTTTTATGTGTTTTAATTTTGCTTTTAGCTGAGGTTTTTATGTAATGTATTTGTTGTTGCTGCCCTGAGTGGTGTGTTGCACTAGAAGGGCGGGGTAGAAATAAATAAATAAATAAATAAATAAATAAATAAATAAATAAATAAATAAATAAATAAATAAATAAGGATTCTTTTAAATCCAACTTTTTGAGGAAAACTCTGGTTTTCCATATGAAACTGGGCATTCTTTATCTTTAAATATAAAAGCAGCCCTGCCAACACTAAACTTATACAATTCACTATTTCATCTTTTGTTTTGGAAGCAAGTTTTACAGGGAACACAGAATACTTAATGTTTGCTACACAAGAAAAATTTGGGAGCAGAAGAAAAGAGACATCATTTAGTCAGTGAGATGTGTTTCAGTAAAGGTAGAGTAAAGGTAAAGGTTTCTCTTGCTCGAAAGGCAGTCGTATCTGACTCTAGGGTTCAGTGCTCATCTCTGTTTCAAAGCTGAAGAGCCAGTGCTGTCTGCTTTGTCTTCAAGGAAGATAAATATTAAAAAAAATACATAAACAGAGTTACTCTGCAATTGTATAAAACAAAATTTCTCTTCCAATGGATCTGGCAAACTTGAACAAAATTTATTAGAAGTGGCACAAATGCGTTTGGAGACCATAAGGAATACAAAAAGCAAAGTAAAAATAGTTACAAATAATTGTAATGTGTATTTAATTACAGTGAGCCAGGTAACTTCAGTTATTTTGAGCAAAATTCATTATTATTCAGGCACAGGAACTGCAAATGAAATTAGGATAACCACAAGAAAAAGAGGATAGGACACTGGTACATTTAACAACTGTGTGGAATTTCAGCAGGTACGTATTATTTCCTTTTGGTGAAGGTGTGAAGAAAGAATAGGTAGGAATGGTGGGGACAATGCTAGCATGATCAGTTTAAGAATATATATCTTGTACTTTTTCTTTCATTTTATTTAATGTTTTTAATCCTCGGGGGTTTTTTCTGCCCAAAATATGCAATCCTTACAATTGGTTCATTTCAAATGAAATGAAATAGGAGCCATGTAGGGGAAAGCTATTTTCTGTAAGGAAAGGACCATGCTGTACATCCCTACCATAAAAATGATAAAAATGAGGAATTTTCCATTTAAAAAAAGGTGGTCACAGCTCTAATTTAGCACTAAAATGCTTGAAACTACAGAGAATAAGCTCCACATATTTAATAGTTAAGCACTCAAAACTCTTTGTTTGAATGGGTAAATCTATCTTTTTTTATTTCTCCATCTTTTGCATTCTAAAGATGCTCCAGTTTCAGAATGGCTGAAGAGGGCTATTACCATAGAAATACGGCAAATGTAACAAAACAATTTTATATTGGTCTTCTGCATGTTTTGCAATTATTGGATTTTTGTGGCTGTTGAATTAGAAGATGAGCATATTAATAAATTAAGTTTGCCAAGAGCTACAAAAATCTTATGCAGCCAGTCAAACATAGCAACAGATATTCTACTTTATTTCTTTCAGTTCTCTTCCTTAAAAAAAAAGAAAATAAAGTAGATTGTATAACTTTTTCCAGAAGAACTTCAAGGCTGGTAGCACAGGAGTCTGCCTGTCACACAATAACTACCACAAGATTTTCAACCTTCACAATTTATATTTTCATATCTATACACATCTGTGGTCCTAAAAAAATCCAAGATTAGACATATACTGTATTTGAAATATCACACACACACACCAAGAAAGTAGTCCAGATAGGCATTTGGTCCACTCTCTGGGGATGGGGACTGAAGTATCATTTTTTTCACAGCATCCAAACATTGGAAATGGGAACAGTCCAGCTCTTCCCCAAAGTGTTTTTAAGTCCCCACGAGGGGCATTCTACTTTTGAGGAGTGTCCACTTTTCATCTATTCCCAGTGAGTGTGAGCACTGGGAATGGGCTAAAAGCGAGACCTGCAGCTTGTCAAAGCTTCTTCTGTTGTCAACATCCAATATCCTGAAGTAGATCCTCAATTAGCAGTAGACAGACAGGTGAGAAGTGAAGGCTGCTTCCCTATTGGAGAGAAGCAATGGCTGCTATGGTGAAGTGGCTGATGAACCACTTCATGAAAACAGCAAACTGAAGAGTTGTGTTTTCCCATTTGATCAATGTTTTTGCCAAGGCATTTTTTCCTGAAGCAGGAAAAAATACTTTTGGTGTGAATTTTCTAAGCTGGATCCCAGCTTGCCATGAAATGACCCACACACTATGATCATGGAGCTATCTCCTGTGGCACATATGAAATGAGACACACAGGATTTAACACCAGGACTGCAATGGACTGCAGCAGCCTGGAGGATATTAACAAGTTGTGCCTTCACAGCCAGTCCATCTGGCATGGCCTCTTCTGCCTCCATGGCCATTGGGAATCAGAGTTCCTCCTCAGCTCATTTTGCTGCTGGGCCAAATATGATGGTTTCCAGTGGCATTTCCTCCACTGAGGGGACCATCACCCCACCTAAAGGGGCTCATCCACCTTTAGCCATTGACCCCTTTAGGGAGTCAGGTTATTTACCACTGCCCAACACTCGGCGTTGAGTTGCTGGCTGTACGGTTTACTCCATTACCGTAGCGGGATGTCCAGGCAGACAGAAAAATGCATCACCAGTTGATTGCAATAACCAACCGCCCCCCCCAAAAAAAAACCACCAATGGTTTTATTATGCTCTAAGTAACATATCACAACAGTGATAATCTCTGCTAACTCTTCTAAAAGTCTGTGCCAAAAACAAAGCTCTTATTTTGATTTACACTCTGTAATTACTGTATATTGAAGAGGTGTTGCTATAATAATGAAGTACAGTAAAACTTCGCATAAAGAGCACCTCACTTAGAGAGTAACTCACTTAAAGAACAGATTTTTCTCTGAATGGTCACCTCGCTTAACAACTAAAACCAACCAAAAACTCGCTTAACAACTAAATTGGGGTTTGCAATCCCCCCCCCTCCAGAAGTCACAATTGGTCATTTACAATGGTGTTTCACTTAAAGAGCAAACTCACTTAAAGAGCAATCTGTGGAACACATTATGCTCTTTAAGCAAGGTACCATTGTATACAGCGGAAAGCTTTTCTCATGATATCCAGGTCTTCTTAAGGTGTGTACCTTCAAGGGGTCAAGGGAATTATGCCATTTGCATATTGTGATTGGGGGGAAAATCACTGAGGTCCACATTAGCAATCCACATGACTAAGATTTACATGGATGGGATGAGGTAAAGGCTTGTTTGAAAGTCAGTCGTGTCTAACTCTAGGAGGAGGATGTTCATCTCCATTTACAGCCAAAGAGCCTACGCTGTCTGCAGATAATGTCAGCAGATGTTTCTGTAGTCAGGAATGACTAGTTGCCAGAGGATACAGAATGCTGTTACCTTTCCCACCCAAGTGGTACCTATTTATCTACTTAGGGCTATGGCCCTACATGCTGTTCTGACCCATTTGGAGAAACAAGGGACTTATGTGAGACTGTTATTTGTAGATTTTAGTTCTGCTTTTAATACTATTCTTCCGCATAGACTGGTGCCCAAACTATTAGATCTGGGGCTTCTGCCATGCTTATGCAGGTGGATACTAGATTTTCTATCAGTTCGTTCCCAACGGGTCAGGATGGGCTCTCATGTCTCTGCAGATCTCAGTATAAGTACGGGGATGCTGCAGGGGTGTGTGCTGAGCCCGCTTCTGTACACGCTTTACACATATGATTTTTGTTCCCAGTTATCCCAGCAATAAGATCATCAAGTTTGCAGATGACACAACGGTGGTGGGTCTGATTACTGCTGGGGAGGGGGAATCGGCTTACAGGAAGGAGGTTGAGATGCTGACGGAGTGATGTAGGGAAAACAATGTATTCCTCAATGTAAAAAAGACAAAAGAGATCATTGTGGACTTTAGAAAATGCAAATTGAACATCCAGCCACTTATTATTGAAGGGAATTGTGTGGAACAGGTCTCGGTGTTTCGATTTCTGGGAATGGAGCTGAGGGATGATCTAACATGGGGAGCAAACACCAAAGCTCTGATGAAGAGAGCACAGCAGAGGTTATACTTCTTGAGAATCCTCAGGAAGAACAATCTGTCAAAGGACCTGCTGTTGGCATTCTACCACTGTACCATAGAGAGTGTGTTAACCTATGGTCTGTGTGTATGGTTTGGGAGTTGTACAGCTAGGGAAAGAACAATGCTGTCCAGGGTCATAAAGACTGTGGAGTGGATAATCTGGTGTACTCTTCCCACTCTAGATCAAATCTATGCCACCAGGTGTTATAAGAAAGCTGTAGAGATTGCACAAGATAGTACGCACCCCGGGAATGATCTCTTTCAGCTTCTGCCTTCTATAAGAAGGTATAGGGTCATAAAGACCAGGACCAGCCGCTTGAGAAATAGTTTCTACCCAAAAGCGGTTCTGGCTTTGAATACAGTGCAATGCAGTCTATGAGGGAGCTTCTGTATATAGTTTTTAGAGTTTTTAGAGTTTTAGAGCTTTTAGAGTTTTAGAGCTTTTAGGGGTTAAATGTGTATATGTGGGGTGGGAGTATGTTGATAATTTTGTATAGTTGTATTTTGTTTAGGTTTTGTTGGGTTGTTAAGTGTCCCCCCCCCCCCCCAAATCTCGTTGTTCTGTGCAGGACAATGACAATAAAGATTTATCTATCTATCTTTATCTACAATTTCTAGCTTTTGAATTGCTAAATTGACAGGACAGATGACAGGTGCTCACTCTGTCACACACAACTGAACTGCTGACCTTCTGGTCGTCGAGCTCAGCGTCTTAACCCACTAAGCCTACAGTAGTCCTCCTGCATGGGAATAGGGTCTTGCTAATTTGTCCAACCATGTTTAGACAAGGTAACAGGCTCATCATTCTGCAGTCTCAGATGATGTGATGTCACCAGATGAAGAAGGGATATGTTCTGGAAAGTATTTTACAGAAGCAGGTCAGGTGGGATTACTGGAGGAAGCTGCATATTCTTTCTCCATGTCATGTCTGCCACATGTCCATGGAAATGTCTGAAAAAAATAGACAGTATAATCAGAGATTAGCGCCGGGCACAACACCACCATCGGCTTCCTGGGTCCTGCCCGGCCGCGTCGGCAGGGGTTTAAAAAGACTGTCGAGGCAGCAAGACTGCTGTCGCTGCCTCTGGTCTCCTCTGCGGGCGAGGTGGAGCGGCCCCCGCAGCGCTGGACGCCGAGAGCTACACCTCCACCGGTGTCCTGGGCCCCCCTCAGCAGGGTTGTAAAAGACTTTTGCCGCTGCTACTGTTGTACCCTATTGCATTGTATTATTGTATTTTGCATGCTGTATTTTGTTTTTTTGTTATATTGTATTTTCATTGACATGTTGTAGGCTGCCCGGAGTAAGTCTGTGCTGAATAGGGTGGGTTATAAATTAAAAATTATTATTATTATTATTATTATTATTATTATTATTATTATTATTATTATTATTATTATTATTATTATTATTATTATTATTATTATTATTATTATTATTATTATTATTATTATTATTATCTTGGCCTCAGGTATGTATGATTACCTGCAGCTACAGAATGTAAAATCACCATGGCTACTTAGGCTATGATGAGCTAATTTAATTGGATTGCTAAGAGGTTTGAAGTTTGACATCATTAATCTGCATATTGTAATTATGTAAATCTTTGCCCTTTCATTGTGTACAAAGCGCCCATATTTTTTTTCTCCTTGCCAGAAAGACAACAGAGTTTTCTAGCACTCTCAGAAAGATTCTTTGTATTTTGTGAACATAATTTTTGTGCATGCTACACTGAACTGTGACAGCTGCGGCTTTGTTGCAAGGACTTTTAAAAATTAAGGGGGAAATAAAATTTGCTGATAAAATTATAATAAATTCAGAGAACTGAAGTCACAGAAATATTTGTTTGCTAAAAGCACAAACTGAACAATGATACAAACCCTCAGGTTTCACATATAATTAAGACATAATTTCCCCTAATGAAGAAAATTCTTCATCTTCTATCGCCTGCTGTAGCATTTCTGCAAAATGTTTAAGGGGCCATTAAATCCTACCTGAAGGCAATGTTAATCTGTATATATGATAGATAACGGCTGTATTTTTGCAGTAAGTAGAGAAGTGAAAATGTTATTCCTTTATGATATAATGACCACCATGTTTAATCTTAATGCAGAAAAGATTAATGTGTTTTTCTAGAAAATATGCTGCGAGGAAATGGGGCTACATCGATTACTGAGGTAAGAAAAGTATTTAAAAATATTAGTAATCTACTTTAAATTCCAAGCTCAATAAACATCCTCTAGACCAGGAGTTGTCAACCTTTTAAACCTGGGGGCCAGGTCACACTCCCTCAGACAGCTTCGGGAGCCGGATGGCCATTTTGCCCTTCCTCCATCACATGGCATTTCCTGGTGTGGTGGAGGTGGTGGTGGGCACATGAAATGGTGCTGCATCAGGCGCACAGGCACAGGTTGAGAATCCCTGCTCTAGCCAAAAGGAAAGTTTAAAAAGAGTTTTCTCCACCACCCCTTTAAAAAAAAGTCGCTGTATTTACAACCACATCATTATATATATTTTCACTTCTTCTGTAAAGTAATGTGGCAATCAATTTTCAAAAAGAAGTATTTAAAACCAATGCTCAACTAAGGAACACAATAGAAGTACAATGGATTTTTGTTCAGTGATATCAGTTTTTGCTAGACACATTTTGTACTTAACCATGTCAGCGTGGAGCCTGAAAATCATTGCTTTTAAAAGTACTGTAAATAGAAAAGCTATAATAATGATGCTATTGTTGGTTTTCTATGAATGGTAATAAAAGATGATGGTGAGCGGTTTAAGCAGTTCACATACAAAAAGTGCCAGCAAACTGGTGTTCAACAGGTCCAACCTTTCATTGCCTTGTATACTTTAAACACAATAACATACAGTCCTATGAGAAAGAGACAAAAAAGTCCACAACTTTTCTTCTGTCCAGCCACTTTATCCAAACATATTGGTTGACTGAGGAAGGCACATCACCTTCCTTTTTAATTGGGCTTTAAACACAGTATTTCTCTGCCTGTTATTATCTACTGAAGGGAACTTAACTGTACCTATGTTGTCTTCAAAGGCGACATATCTTCATATCACCATATCACCAATTCCAGGGAAAGACAAAGGTTTTGGATCCCGCCCATCCACAGCATAGGTCCCAGCATCCACACTCACTGGAAACGGACTACAGGTAAGTGTGCTGCTTAGCAGCAACACAAAAAAGGCATGCATTGGGATGGACTGGCCCACTCTAGTGCACAGCTTGTGCAGATGCTAGAAACATATGGTGGACCAACCCAACCCATTAGCCCCTGAAGAGCTGGATAAATGTCCATGTAGATGATCCCATAGAGAGGACAAAAAGAACAGATAGGGAAATGCATGGAAAATGTACAGTGAATAAAGTGTAAATACAGGCAGGCAAAAGCACAGTAAACCAGTCAGATCACTGTAAGACAGAGCTTCGAGAAGTTACATTTTGGACTACAACTGCCAGAATCCTCTGGCTGCATGCCATGATATCCTGTCATTAGCCCCAGTTAGAGTAGACCCATAGAATTGATTGGAACTTCATTAGGTAAAGGTTTCCCTTGCTCGAAAGCAATTTGTATCCGACTCTAGGGTTCAGTGCTCATCTCTGTTTCAAAGCTGAAGAGCCAGCGCTGTCTGCTTCTGCAGACGTTTCCGTGGTCATGTGGCAGGCATGACTAGACACCGGAGTGCACAGAATGCTGTTTACCTTCCCACCAAAGTGGTCCCTATTTATCTACTTGCAGTTTCTTGCTTTCGAACTGCTAGGTTGGCAGGAGCTAGGGTAGAGACTGGAGCTCATTCTGTCGTGCAGTACTCGGGAATCGAACTGCTGACCTCCCCCTTCCAGTCAGCAATGTTAATACTGTTATTCAAGCCCTATTGCTATTGTACAGACACCTAGATGTCAGGAATGGGATGCTCAAAAGGGGAGCAAACCAGAAAAAGGGACAAAAAGATGGATCCTTAGATGTAGATCTGGCTCCTATATAGGACAGGAAATGTTGGTTGCCTAGAACATGGGATACTGGGAACAACTTTGGAGATGCAAAGTGTTTAAATGCTCTGATGAAGAGTAAAGAGAGCAGCACTAATGCTAACTATGCTGCAACCAACCAACGAATCATGTAGCCTGTTATGCCAAAAACTGCAATTTACAGCAACTTAAACACAGTGCATCACATGTAAGATAGATCTTACCCATTCCCCCTCAATGTTGGGGAATACCCTGCAAGCTGATTAGTGGCCAACACTTGGGCATTAATAACTGTTTTCTCTATCCTGTTGTAGATGTTAGCTTACAAATAGTACTTCAGACCAACACATTTCTGACTTTTACTTGAAAGTCTTGCATGTCTTTCATTGTTATTATTATTTTGCATTCGTTACATCCAGCTCAGCCTTTATCATCTGATTCAAATTATTTGTACAATGGTATTAATATTGACTGCAACTATGCAAGTATATCATTGTGAGTGGCATGCCTAAAGACCTTGTTACCAAACATAACTCAGATGTGATAATGTTATTATCTGGTATTTTATGTGAAACGTTAATAAGATTTTGATGTGTCATTCTACATAACTGCCTTCATTTGATTGAAGGATACTAATGGCATATTGGTGGAAACAATTCATACAATTCTGCTGATTTCTCAGAAAAAGTTTCATGTAAAGTTTTTGTTCTAATATGAATAAACTATTCTTGTTTGAATGATTCTGAGATTATTTTGTGCAAGACTCAGCCCAACAGGCAGCCAGGAACTGACCTGCCAGCAATTATTCTGTTCTATGAAGAGCAGGCTGCTCTTGCATTTCTTCCTCCTTGCAAGAATGTTTTTTTTTTTAAAAAAAACAAAAAAACCTTAAAATCACTAAAAGATCACAAACAAAACTTTTGGTGACCAATGTAGGAAACTATGACATGTGATTAAAATGTTGCACAAACATGCATTCCTCGTTGTCTGCCAGAACTCCATACTTGAGTCTGAATTTAGCAATTAAAAAGCTTTTGATGTCTTCCCAGTTTTCAAACTTTTTATAACTCCCCCTATCTCTTCTTCTGTAACTTTTGGCTCCATCGTATCCCTACATTTATCCTGAAATTTAAGATCCACATTCGTTTTAACATAAGTTTCAATTCTCTCCTTCGATATATCTTTGACTGTGTTCAGCTTTTGATGAAAATTCTGTATTGCCTTAGTTTGTCCTTCCTTAGATTGCATCTACACCCTTTTCCATCTTTAATTATACCTATTTCACTTTTAACTTTTTTTGGTGGCTCTAGCCAGCAGCTTTGAATTTTTATTACGATACTCAAACTTTTTTTAAAATGCAGTAAATTTCTCTGCACCTTTCCGATTTCTATTCCTTGTAACTCCTTCTTTACATTAATCCCCTTCCTACTGCTTTCAAGTCCCAGAATATTCCATGTCCTATCTCTCCATTATAATTTATCTGCCATAGTTCCTTCCATTCCTTTTTCATTTTTATACAATTTGTTTATTTCTAAGAACATTAAAATCCATCTCCATCTTCGTACTTCTCTATAATCACACTTATGTGCAATCTGCATATATTCCCCATTGCATAATCACTATTTTTATTACACCTACTTCAGGTCTTGTAATTTTTGACAGTAATTTATTTGATACAAATATATAATATATTCTTGACTGTATTATGCACAGGTGAAAAATATGTATACACTCTTTTCTCACCTTTCATTTCTCTCCATACATACTTTATATTTATTTCATTTATTAATCTATTTAATATTATTGTTACTTTAGATTTATCTAACTTTCTATCTAAAACCATTACAATCTCCTGATAAGATAATATTGCTTTACTATCATTTTGTATTTCCTTCACTATATTTAAAAAAAATTATCTGTCTTTCATTTGGTGCATATACATTTATTAATATTGTTTCTTCACCCCTAATTAGATCTTGTATAATCAAACACCTGATCACGCATTGTTCTAGAAATATTCTAAATCTGATGCCTAATGTTTCATCCAAACACAATTCTTGCATGTTGCCTTCTGAAAGGTCATTACAGTACTTGGAAAAAGATTATTTGGGGCAGACTTGGAAATCAGGTGTCTGGAAATTTCTCAGCCCTGCATGCTAAACCATTAGTTCTAGTTAATATTCACCAGTCAGCTCTGATCAGTCAGTTCAAGCAAATAAGATGGGATTGCCTGCAACCTGTTTACATTACTACTGGAAGAATTTTCAGCAAGTTCAAAACATACAGTCATTAGTCTTGCAATAATTTTTGACAAGATTCCATTTTCACTGCAAACCTTTTCACTGAGAAAGCCACAAAAATTGCTTTCCCCTTCAAGCTCAAAGATATGAACAGGGATTCATAAAGTGTCTACTTCTATTCCATGCCACGTCTGCACAATTTAAAAACCCATTCTATTTCATTTCAGAAGTCTCCTGTATTTTAAAAAGTTGCCAAATTATGTTATTAACTGTGTATTTTACGTGTTTGGTTAAAATGAAAATATGCATTTATAATGAGTTTTTTGTTTAAAATACATATATACCGTATATACCAAAATAGCCTACTATAGGCCACTATATAGAGTACAAGACACGCTCCATTTTTCCAGCCTATTTTAAAGGAAGGGAGTGGGTCTTATATGCCAGAATATATGGTACTTGAATTTTCATTCAGCTATATTTAAACTGCTAATAATGACAACAGCAATATAACAATATGCTAAGAAGCTAGCTACAGTCCAGGTTGTGTATTATCCCAAGTGGTGACAGCTGGGCGATTTTGTATAAGCATTTACATAATATTCCTCAAACATCCCTATGCATAGAGGGTATTTAGAGCCATTAAATGACAAGTTTCATATTAGCATTAGCCAACAACTCCACCATCATCATCATTGCTCAAGTTAAATTATGCAGCCTAACCAATGAATCCCACCTGTGCTTTCATCTGCACTTTGCACGAAATATCCAAGCCAGGGGTTCTCAATGTTGGGCCTCCAGGTGTTCTTGGGCTTCAGTTATCAGAAGCCCAAGTCAACACAACTGCTCATTAGGACTTTTGGTTATTTAAATCCAAGAACATCTGGGGGCCCAAGGTTAAAAAAACCCTGATCCAAAATGTTGGGCCTTACACCCAAAATGTTGGGCCTTAGGTAACTTTTGTAAAATAAAGACTAAAACCTGGTTTGGATTCACAGCACCAACAAAACCGGAGCCACCAGTTGCTACAGAAATAAATCCTGCCAGAGAGGGAAAATGTATTCTGAAGGACAAAGGTAGACACCATTTATGAGCCAAATTTCAGTGATGTACCAGAAACTCAAACAGAGACCTGCCAATGAATGAGAAAAGATGTAAAGGAAGCAGCTGGAGGGAACAACCCATAGCTTCAGATGTCTCAGTACCAATAAATTCCCATCCCACATGGGCTCCCATCCAAAAGTAAGTACAGATGCTTCATTTTTCAAAGTTTTCTCATCTCCCATCTGTTGCAGCACAAAATTGTATAATTTGTTAGAAAAATGCCTATAGTAAAACAAGCCCAGTTAGTGCAATGCAGAAATTGCTCAAAACCAAATACTAGCTCTCAAATAATATAAGTGGTTTGTGAATTACAGCTTCAGTGATTCTAGAAACTAAAACTCAAATTTCTGAAATACAACCAAGCAGCTGTGAAGAAGATAGCCTAAAGATAAAGCTGCCTTTAATACATTTCAAAGGAAATCCAATGAGTTTATATTCAGAAGTTAATGAAAATGCTTCATCCATTTATAGTGCAATATCCTATATTCTTTCTTATACTGTATCTGCTTTAATCCTTCAGGCAAGTAACTTCACCCAAATTCATTCACACCTTATTTTACTTCAGTGGTGAGTGGTGAATTATTTAGAAAAAGAAAAGAAAAGAAAAAAAGCATGAACCCTATAATGGCAAAAATCTGTTCAAAAATAATCTTTATTCAACAAGATTTTTAAAAAATTCAAATGAAATAATCCTGATTCCATTCCTCCAATGTCATATTACAGCCTTTCACATTAAAGACTGGAAGAGCACTCCTTGAAAATTAAATTAAAAATGTAATTAAACAATGATGAATCCTCTCTCCAAACAGTATCAGAATACATACCAATGGGTTTATTATGCATAATGTGCAAAGCATAGATCGAAACGGGTTTAAAAGATGTTGTTTTAGAATGCTGAGAGGCTTAGGCAGAATATTACAAATTTGGCAGTCCTGGGTATCCTTTAATTATAGAACAGATATTGATATTTACAAGTATTAAAGGAGACATTGTTTTACTGAACTACATACATGGCATTACAGGAGTGTTGCTAGTCTGTAGAACCTCCTCCTTTTTTGTACTGGAAGAAAATAAGAATGATGTTTTGCATAATTTCTTCCCTGATTTGTCCGCCACTTTTATACTCTCATTCCCCCCCAAAAAAACAACAACAACACCAACAACCCCAGATAACCTAATCCTTGTATTTAAATTGGTGGAGTGGCGTACACAGAAAGAGCCTCCTTGCGGATTGTGGTATTTTTGAACCACAGTCGGGCGTACTCATGCAAAGGCTACCTTGTACCTGCTATTCTTTCTCACATTAGGTCAGGTGAAAGAAACTGCAGAATGAACTTAACAAAAGGTGGCTTCATTTTGCAGTTTCACATCTGGCCTAGACACAAAAGAAGAAGAAGAAGTAGGCGAGGAGCAGTCTGAGAGGCAATAGGTCTGCCATTTTTATGTTCTTGAAGAGTGCTTGTGTAGAAGAAGAGCAAGTTTGTTTTCTGCTGTTACAGAGAACAGGCCCCAAGACAGAAACAAGAAGTTTGACTACAGGTAAACATTAGGAAGAATATCCTGATATTAAGAGATGACTGACAGTAGACCTGATTGACTTCTTTGGTGGAGCTTTCTATACAGAGGTTGGAAGGCCATTTGGTGGGTGTGCTCTAGCTGCAGATTCTAGTATTGGGAGAGTGCTCAGACTAGATAAGTGATGGCAAACCTTGACACTCCAAGTGTTCTTGAACTTCAATTCCCAGAAGACATGATCAGTAGGAGTGCTGACTTGGGCTTCAGGTAATTTAAGTCCAAGAACCTGGAGTGCTAATGTTTGCCATCATGGACTAGATGATCTTTGGACTCCCTCCCAACACCACTATTTTATGATTCAAATACACTACCCATACAATTCCAGTCTACTGATCTATCTTAATGTGTTTCTGTGTTGTTTAAGAACACTGTTCCAAATCTAGTACCTAATATGGTAAACAAATGTTCCTCCCTACTGCATTAGTAGGGGACAAAGGCAGAGCAGAAGAGAGGCAGGATGGAGCTACTGGCCAGAGCAAGAGGAACCTGCCATTAGGAGCTAACTGTAGCATGGGAATTATAAATCCTGAACAATTCCTGGCTTCCTTCAGAGTGATTCAGAATGGCAAGAAATAAAAACCCTTGCTTGCTACTCCAGATCATTCCAGGCCAGTCATGGTGAGAAAGTGGTGAACCTGTGAATGGAGGCCCTCTAGGGAATTTGCTGTAAAATATCCCTGGAACTGATCATCCCTGATGACATTGCCTCCTTAACGGTGCATGTTAACCACCACAGTATGACAAGAATGCAAACGATTTATGTGATCTGAAGAGAAACCAGAACGCAAAATGTGTGCACTTCCAAGCAGATTCAAAATGCCTAGGTAAAATGCGTCAATGTGTGTACTGATCCTTGAAAATTATAACGGTTGTGCATAAAACACAGGGATTCTGCCTACACCCACCAGTTTACTTCTGTAGCAAAAATATCACACTAGAGACTAAAAATCTACAGAGCTATTATTATTTGTAGAACCTACGCTTCAATCTTAGCTGTCCCAAACTATCCATGCTGATTTTGAAAGCTGAAATTTGAAACAATATTGGGTAAATAAAACACTCACATCTTAAAAATTACTGTGAGCAAATCTTTCACACTGGGGAATTGAACTCCAACAGCAGGAAACAATGAAGCAAGATAATAACAAAAATCCTTCTACTGAAAGGAGTGTTTGGTACTTCGTTCATGTTGTCTCAGATCAAAAATGATTACTATGTTCATGGTTCAGAGTTCTATTATATTATACTGCACTCCAACCAAGCTTGTTTACAAGAACAAATACATTTTGATTAAAATGTTTCCAGTGTACTGTCATTTTCGAACTTGGCTAAAAATAAAAGAACTTGTTCTGTCAGTAACATTTATACCAGGCTATAGTGCCTGGTATCTAAGCCACTTTGGCTAATGGCCAATGCCATTTGTGAGTTGTAGTTCAAAAAAGTAACTTGAGTAAATGCATCATGTTGCTACTCTTTTTGCAGACATTTATTTGAAACATCCTCCTGGAGACAGTAGACTAAGGCCAATAAAAAAGAGAAGCCAAAGACCTGGGCTCCATGATGGAATGTGTCTCTGTCCCTTCCTCCTCCAGATAGTTTATTTATTCCCCTCTTGTAGCACAGTGTAAGGGGGGGGGGAGGACAACAAGATGTTGATTGCTTACAAATTTAAACACTTTGGATAGCCTTGGCATCAGACCCCCGGAGCTAAAAACAGGGAGGCTAAAGGCCAGGTTAGTAAATGGGAAAACAAATCCATGCAGGATTTGATCCTGGATTAATAAACTAACCTCACCTCATCAAGACCTGGTAGAATGAATCTGGGGTAGGGATTAATATCACTCAGTTTTGTCCACCAAGGTTCTCTGTGTTGCAGCAGCAAGAACTGGGAGATAGGGATGCAGAGTTGCAGTGGCCTTTGAGGTTCTGTCCTCCTTCATCAGAAGTCATATTAATTATATTACATTATAATTACTTAATTATTAAAGTATGGAATCTACACATTGCAGCACAAAACTAATCTAAGTACAGTATCTCTATATAAATGTGACAAGTCAGAGGACAGCAATTCATCCCATGCTGAAGTAGTTTTTAACATACAAAGCCCAAAATTAATTTGGTCCAGCTTGTTTGAAAGGCTGCATTTCCATTTATGACCCTCCCCAGGTTTTAAAATAATCAGGGGACACCTTTCCCTGTGTGCCTCCACCCTCATAGCTACATTTTGGTGAGGACACATGAGAGGCTGTTCTTTGTCACTGTTCCTAAACTACAACCCATGGGAAGCCAAGCTGGCTCCCTGTTTATTGACCTTCTGCAGATTGGCTTTTTCTCACTGACCAGCAGATTTGAGTTGCTGTTTTGCTGTTTCCAGCTTCTACATTGTTTGTTTTTCACACTGCAAGCTGCCTTGGGTCCTCTTGAGGAGAAAAGCAAGATATAAATATTTTAAACACATGAATAAATAAACTTGCCATGCTCTGGTAGTTGTTTCTCTAGAGGTGAAGAAACATAAAGTATATTACCTTTAAAGTTGCCATGCTTCACATTTATACAGACATGATTAGATTAGTTGCATGCTGTACTGTAAACTATAGGTGCCATTCTTTAATAATATCATGCATAAAATAATCCACATAACACACTGAGTGCCATGCAACAATAGCATGTAAGGACTAACCAGACAGTCAACAAGAGATGGGGAAAGTTATTTTGGGGACTACAAAATCTTAATGACTGAGATTCTAGGAGTTGCACTCTAAAAAAAAATCTTCTCATTTCTCTATAAAGACACAGAACTTTTGGATCTTCTTTTCAGCTGATCTATACTCTGCCTGGCACAGTATACAGTACAGTAAAACTATTTATCTTACCAAAGTATCAGGGGAACAAGTACAATTACAACCTGCTCACCAGCAGAATAGAAGCTCCTGGGGTAGAATAGATTGGTTCTCCTCTGTATTATCAGAACACTACATATCTGCTCTGAGACTTTGGGGGGCACATTCTATCACAGAATTTGAGGGCATGAATGAATGAGATAGAGGCAGATGGAACAAAAGGTCACTATCTAAGTGAAGATGTAGTCCAGAGAGACCCCACCTGACCCAATGACTTTGTTGGAACAATTGGGGTTTTGTTGTCTGAAAGTGAAATCTTTTAATATTTGAGTGTGCTTTGTCCATATAATAAAGGTGCAAATTTTAGTAGAAACAGCTTCTCTAATAATTTTATCAGTATATAAGAACTGGAAACAACATTTATTATGTCAAAATTGATTTATTTTGACACAGCAAGTCATTTTTGACATCCCTTACCAGCAGTCTTTGCAGGCGCACCCCCCAATAAAGGACTCAGACACTGATAAAAGTGGATAACGGCATTGGGCCACATTTATTGATTCATGCCCTAGTCCGAATTATAAATTTCTATTGGTAATTGACCAATCATAATTCTTAAGGCAAGCAGGCCGAAGTAACACTGGTAAGGTACCACCCAAAATTGCCAACGGCAATTGCTACAATGTATCCATTTGTATCAATTTGTTTGTAGACAACAAACAAATTGTTGACCGTAGTCAATATCTAACTAATGACCACACCCTCTGACGCGTATCCGTAAAATCACGGGGTGATGCATGCTGTCTAGCTATAGCCATCACCCCGTCGCCTAGTTCGTCGTTGACCGGACAACGTTTAACCAAATTATGCCTGTCTAGTGTTGTCCAGTCAATTGCGAACTTGCCGGATACCTGTGGGTCATAATGTTTACCTTACCAGTGCTACCCGCCACACGGAGGGGCTTCAAAGAAGGCTCGACGCCCCCCCCCAGACCGTCAGCTCGGTCAACAGGCCTGCTCGCCAATCACCCAACAGGAGGTCCATACCTCCTCGCGACAGATGGACCCCATCCCCTGCATACAAGTCATAATTTTGTAGGCTAATAGCGGGGTGACGACTGACCCTCCCCCAAGCCCTGTCGACAAGGAACCGCGCCACTGCCCTATTCACCATGCGTCTAGCGCGGTCAAAGGCCAGGAGGTCAACACCCCCTCTGTAGGAATGGCGCGGGACCATGTCCGACCAAACAAGGGTTGTGGCGGGCCAGACGTAATGCAGGTAGGCGAGGTCCTCGCAAATCGCATGCTTCAGCGATAAGCCGGTGACCTGGCCCAAGTCATTGCCCCCCAGGTGTATGATCAGAATGTCAGGCGGGTCAGCATTCTGGCCTGAAAAAAGGAAAGGCAGCAGCTCCCGCCATAACATCCCGGGCTTACCATGCCATGTGAGACTTGCGTATGCACCCAGTCCCAGTCGGGGTCCCCACTCTGTCGCCGCAGCGTAACGCGCTGCCCTGTGCACGTAGCTATGGCCCACCAGCCATACTGTCACCGGTGTAATACGACACCCAGGGTCTGTAAAGAAAATGAGGAAAAGAAGGTAAGGTGACTGAATTGGTACTCACGGCGGAAGTGGACGCACAGAAAACTGAAAACATTGCGAACCCCACCTTCCCATGCTGCGTATGTCAGCCCCGGAGTACCCAAAAGCAGCTGCGGGTGAGGCCGCCCCTATACGGAATGAATGGGTGCCATAGCGGGCACCTGGGAGGCCCACACTGGCCAGCGCTTTGCCCGTCACCTTCCAAAATTGAAACTTAGTAAGGGGAGACCCATCTTGGTGACAGAAAAACGGGCCATGGTGCGTGCCACGCAGTGCAAGGAACTCCTGTAGGGCACCAACCGGACAGATGTCTGCCAAAGAACACCGTAGCAGTCTCACACCACTGCCTACGCCATGCTGATCCGTCTTAGAGGAGCGTATCCTCAACTGAGCCCAGTCTTTGGCAACCCAGACATCCTTGAGTTCCAGTGCCCTACGACTTGCATCCGCCTTAGACAGCATCACAAGCTCGCTGATGCGGAGCACTCCAAAAAATACCACCGTTGTGGCTGCATGAAATAGGGCTGCCTCATATGTATCAAAACAGAGGCCAGGCCAGCCCCGGGCCAACTGGGTAAGAACCCCTGGGGAAATCGGGTGGCGGTCGTCCGGGCAACGCCCGCGCTCGTGCACCCACCCCTCCAAAACATGTCTCACACGGAAGTCAGAGGTGCTGTCCACATGACCTCCCACTTTGGCCATAAAAGCCAACGCTGAAAGCTTAGATGCTATGGTGCGAGGTGCAAGGCCCTGAGCATGCAGGTAAACCATGAACCACAGAACATGGGTTACCGGGATCGGCCAGGTTCCTGGCAGTTGAAATTGGGTACAGAATGCCCTGAAAGAATTAATTGCGTGGTGATACGCCTTACGCGTGCGTGGCGCTAACGACAGGCCAATCGCCCGGTTCACCTCTCCTTGCCAATGGTCCATATCTCCTCCGGGAGTGGCGAGGGAAATTCCTCCGCATCCGGGGCCAAGGCACGGAACCGGGAGATCTGTAGGCGGGACAAAGCGTCAGCAATATCATTATTAACCCCTGGGACATGCCTGGCCCTGAACAGGACGTTGAGGCGCAGGCTGCGCAACACAAACTGGCGCACTAGGTCCATAACCCTGGGCGATTTAGAAGTCTGTGCATTGACAATGTGGACCACAGCCGCGTTGTCACACCAGAAATGCACGACCGAGTTGGCCCACTCCTCGCCCCATAGCATCAGAGCACCCAGGATGGGGAAAAACTCCAGATATGTGAGATCACGCAGGCGACCTGTGCCTGCCCAGCCCGGTGGCCACCCACCATAGGCCCACTTCCCATTGAAGTACATCCCATAACCCAGGGATCCCGAGGCATCAGACTGAATCTGAAAATGAGGGGAAGCCAGGAGGTCATTCCTCCAAAATGAGACCCCATTGAACTCCCTCAGGAACTGTAACCAGACAAGCATGTCTGCCCTGATACCCCGGGTAAGCCGAACCCTATGGTGAGGCCTGGATAATCCCGCCATGGCGTCGCACAAGCGCCGGGCAAAAGCCCTGCCCAGTGCGACCACCCTGCAAGTGAAATTAAGGTGACCATGTAGCACCTGCAGTTCTCTCAGTGATGCCTTGCGTTTGGCCAGCAAGTCCGAGATAAGGGCCACAATCCTTGACACCTTATCCCCTGGTAACCTAGAAGCCTGCGCTATCGTGTCAATCTCCACCCCCAGGAAGACTAGCTGTGTAGATGGGCCCTCGGTCTTTTCGGGCGCTAAAGGGACACCGAGTTCCTCCATTAGCGTCTGAAATGTGTTGAGGAGACGTGTACACGTGTCCCAGCCCCGTTCACCCCCGAATAAAAAGTCATCCAGGTAATGGGCTACAGACCGGGACCCTGACCTGCGGACGAAAGCCCACTCTAGGAAGGTACTGAAACGCTCAAAAGCCGAGCATGATATGGAACAGCCAAAAGGCATGGCCTTATCAAAGTAATATTCGCCCCGAGATTTGAAACCCAGCAATTCAATGTCGCCCGGGTGCACCGGCAAGAGGCGGAAAGCCGACTTAATGTCGCACTTAGCCAGCAGCGCACCCGGGCCACATGAGCGCACCATGCGCAGCGCGTGGTTGAAAGAAGTATACCTGACCGAGCAAAGGTCATCAGGGATAGCATCATTGACCGATCGGCTGGCTGGGTAGGACAAGTGATGAATAAGGCGAAAATCGCCTGGAGACTTTTTGGGAACCAAGCCCAGGGGCGATACCTTAAGGTTGGGGAACGGGGGTGCAGGGAAAGGGCCAGCGACCCTGCCCGCATCGACCTCCTTATTAATGCTGGCAGCAGCCACCTCCTCCCTCCCCCTAAGGGACAAAAGGTTGGGGGCATCCTGAGGGGACCTATCACCCATGAAAGGGATACGGAACCCCTGCCTAAAGCCCTGAAGGAGATAATCCGCATCCTCCCCTTTTGGGTACAATGTGAGCCAGCGCTCCAACATGTCCACATTAATTGGGGAGGGAGCCTTTCGGTGAACCAGCACCATCTGCGGCAGTCTTGCCGGCCCACTGTCCGCCCCTCCCTCTGCCCCGCGTCCCTCCAGGCCTGGGACAAGCAGAGGCCGCATGGGGGCCCGCACAGGTGGGACACTCATGTCTGTACTTGCAATTCTTCCTATTGCAGGAACCAGAGGACGAGAAAGTCCAGCACAGCAGGCGGGCTGGAACCCCCTGCCCCGCCACCTGGTGGGGAACCTGTGCTGGAGCCACTCACTGGAACGCATGTCCAAAATGGTATCTTTCCCCTGGCGCGGGGCGCGTGGGTGTCATGTACAGAAACCAAAGCCTCTGGCATGGCTCGTCCCACTTCATCTCGGGGTGCAGGGGAATCCGCATACGGAATTCCTCATCATAAGCCAACCATGACGGGCCCGGGAAGTCAACCATCGCCCGATAGATGTTGTCCAAATACTGGACCATCGGAATTGCCAAATCCGGCCGGGCCCTCAGGTACACCGCCATGTAGATGAGGTAGGCCGGCAGCCAGTTGGCCCACGTACGTGGTGGCTTGCGACGACGTGCCTGCTCCTTATCCTTCTCATCCTGCCCCTCCCTCTCTTCCTTGGTGGGCTCCCTGTTTAGGAGTGAGAAGATATCTACATACTCCCCCCGCCATATTTTCTCTTTGGTGGCCTGTGCCAAGTGGTCACCCAGTGGTAAGGAATACCCCGCTGTCGGCAAGGCCGAGACAGGCACCGCCGAAACTGCGGGCACCTGGAAAGGGGCTTGGACCAACCCAGCCACCCCGAACACATTCCCTACAGGGCAGGAAACACCCCCCACCCCAATGCCCTGGGTGGTAGTTGACGACGCCGGATGGGGCGTAAACGGCTGTACCGCCGCACCACCCACGCGAGGCCAAGGCCATTGAAAAGCCCCCCCCGACGTGGGAACATGTGTAGGTGCACTAGTTTGGACCGCATACTCACATGCCGCACCCCCGAGGGCTGCCCCCACCGGGGGTTCCGGCCCACTGGGGGCATCGGAGCTCACGACCGCCGTAGAGCTCGTCGCTGGGGCCTGACCCGCACTGGACTGTTGGTTGGGGAGCTGCGAGGCAGTGGCCAAAGTCGAGCCACACGCCTCCAGCAGCTCAACCCGTCCCGTCGCCTGCCGCTACCCAGCAGACGACGCATCAAAATGCACCCCGAAGGGAGCCCCAGCGTGGCTGGCCCGGGCCATGGAAGCCTCCAGGGCCGCAACACGGGCCAGCAAGGCCTCCAAACTGATGGGGGGCCAAGGGCCAGCCGGCCCTCCTGCTACAGGCGTGGGTACAGGTCCCTGTACTCCGGGGCCCGAATAGGGCCATGACCCCACACCCAGGCCCGGTAGGGCCGATGCAGGCACCTGCCAGGAAGGGGGACCACACCACCCCCCAAGGCTGGAAGGCCCCGGGGTGAGCTGCGCCCCTATAGAGGAAAGCCCAGTAGAATGGGAAGCACCAGGAGCGGTGTCCACCGCTTGCGGGCCGCGGGCCGCAGCCCTCGCTGGACCCATGCTCGGGTCCCCGGCCTCCGGCCAAGGGGGAATAGACCCCATCCCACCGATCCCGGTGGGTGCAGGCAAAGGCGGCAGCTGGGGAGGCGCAGCCGCGGTCCTCCGACCCGGATTGCGCCTCCGAACCGCGCGAGCCACGCTCGCTGCCGCCTTCTTCTTTGAAGGCATCTCAGCCCAACCTATGGGAAGCCGATAGAAGAAAAACTAGCAGCCAAAAGGCTTCCCAGTCAAGGCAAAAGCGACGGAGGTAAGAGGGAAAAACTTCTCCGCTCCGTCGCTTCGCAAAATGGCAGCTCGGCTGCCTCGTGGCCACCCCTTTTATCAGGGAGCTGGCCACACCCCTAACTACCCGGATGCCTTCGTCCGGTGGAGGGGCCCCCGCAAAGAGCGTGGCGGCCATTTTGGTGCCGCGCTTGCATTTTATTTTTACATTGCTGTCTCTGTTGGATCGGGGCCGCGAAGCAGCCGTTGGGTCCCGGAGGAGACTGGTCAAGCAATGAGACATGAGGCAAGATGGAGTGAAGACCAGTGATTTAATGAGGGAAAACCATCAGTATATATCATGTACAGGCTGCGTCCGAAAGAACTGCGATCTGATAAGATCCACATGCCATGTTTACACAAGTTAATTGGGAAACTCTTCAGGGGAAGTTAATTAACCGACTTAATCAAGGACAGGGGAAATCCATTGTTCCAAACTATCTTGGGGTAAACATGTGGCTGTTATTGGTTCAAGATTTAGGGTAATCCGCGGGTGCGATATTACCTATTACATGACTAGCGAGTTAGTCATTCAGCTTCCTATTGTCCGAGCTGCTTGTCAGATCAGCTGTGGGTGAATTAAACCCTATCTAATATTCCGCTCCCCCAATTCCTGTCCCTTCGGAACCAAGGCTCAAGGGAGCGTTCTCCCGAACCGTGGTTCTGTCAGGGACAGTATGCCAATTGTGTCTGCGGATACCACATGTCTCAAAAAAGAGAAGGAGAGAGCGAGAGAGAGAGAGACTTTCTGGGGTTAAGGATTTGAAATGATTAGCTGTTTTTCCAGGCAGAACATGGACTTTAACTGGTTGCACAAAGAGTGGAAATGTATTCAATCCCCTTTAATTAGACACAATAACCACTGAACCAATTTTTAGTTTAGATTGGAAGAGACAACTGGTCTGGCTGATGTAAAATAACCCAGGACGTAAAGGTTATGTTTGTTCATTTGCTAGGGTCCCCCCCCCTTCAAATAACAAGAACAAAAGTTTGCCAGAAACATAATATGGCTCTCTTTTCTTGTACTACTGCTGTCTGAATAATAAATAAATGAGAAATTATAGAGTGTTACCCCATGAAGACAAACATTACCAGATAAACAGGTACACAGCAGAAAATGCCAGCTGTTATTGCAATGAAGGAAATGTTTTGTTTGGGAGAGATAGCTCTTTTCAAAATGAATGCTGTAGTTTGATCCTGCTTGGCAAAGTATTTGCTTATAACCAAAGAAAATGAGAGACTGCCTGCTGCTCCAAACAGTGGCATATTTTGTGAGCTTAATCTTTGCACTAACATTTCAAAAAGTGCTGGCCACTTGCCACAACACCCCTGAAAACACTGCAATCAACAAATATATTGCAAGAAAACATAGTAGGATACAATTCATCAGTGTATTGGAGTGTAAAAAAATAACGTAAGGGCAAAACTGACTACACATACAGCTTTCTAAGATTCTCTATACATCAGACACCAAATGTTCCTTGTAATCTCTCACATTATTTCATTATTGTTATGACGTACAATCTTTACAAAGACCTGAGAGAAAAAAAATCTTAATATTGATTTATAAGAGTATTTTTTCCATTCCAAGCTTTATGCGGTTACTAAAAGAGGGAATTGGCCACAAATGCTGAGGGCTTCCACAGATGCTTCACCCCAGCACCTGCTACCTGAAGCCATTTGCCCCTTTGGGCTAATGGCACAGCCAGCCTGGACTGGCACTTATTCAAGGCAACAAGCGCAACTCGCCACTGTATTGTTTTTGTCTTTCCACACCATACACCTGGCTCAGATTATAATGTACAGACCATATTCCATCTCTCACTCCACAGCTGCTTTCTGCCAAATCAATTTTGCTTCCAATTAATTTTAAATAATTCAAACTTGCCTGGGAATAAAAGGTACACTAAATGGAGAAATTTTGACCAAATCAAGGAGCACAGCATGAACCAAGTTCACCATGCACATGATTGTCCATATAAAAATGCCATTATTCAGAATCTAACAAGTGTCATGTCTGTCATTAGGAAAAGATGATGAACAGCATGTCGATCTGTAGCCTTTCACTTCCCAGAGGTCTGCCATCAAAACATCACCTTTGTTTTGCATACAATGATTAAAAACTAATTAAAATCAAGAAGAGGGCCTTTTAGAAGTGTTTTATGACTGCTAATCCAAAATTAGGAACATATAAGTAGTAGCTTTATTCCTAGAACCTTTGCAGATGTAAAAAAACAGACCTCAATTTTCCTATACACTGCATAGCAAGAAATTAACCATTTAATGCAGGCGTTTGCAACCAATGGCCTGTGGGCCTAATTTGGCCCATGCATCTCAATAATCCTGCCCGTGTTGGTCACCCAGGCACCTCTAGGGCGACCTTTACCTTTACCTAAATGCTACATGTTATGCACTATCGTTAATTCATGATGTTACATTATTTTATAAAAATGTACTGTATTTTCTCATTTCTCAAAAACAGCAATGTGTTACGATATTACTTCTAACAATGAATTTCCATGTGTTAGTCCATCTTGGAAAGCAGCAGGTGGTGAAATAATACTTCTGGAAGAATTTAGTTTTGTAGTAGGCTGTAAAACTAGTCTTCTGCAGGTGTTAAAAAAGCATGCAGGAAAGAGATGTGGGAAATGAGTGTTAGGTTCCATTTCCTCTTCCTTGTCTTTGTTGGTCTCCATGTGTAGAATATACCTAATTGGAGCTGAGAGAATTCTCTGTCCAGTTTCTCCATGAAATTGAGAAGACTGATTTCGAATGACTACTTGGACTTTTGTTATCTTTTCACACACCTTACTTACTTACTTACTTACTTACTTACTTACTTACTGCCCATCTGGGATGTTCTCCCACTCTGGGTGGCATATAGCAACTAGAAAACCCCATGCAATACAAATCAAACAATACAATATAAAAGACATTAACAATAACCCATAACAATAAAACTATAAATCATAGGCAATAATAATAAGCATCGCGCGACAGACCATGGTGACAATCCGCAGGAATAAAATTGGATAAACCTATTGAGTGATAGTTGAGTGATAGTTGGCGAAAAAGCTTTAAATGCCTCCTTAAAAAGAAATAATTTCAGTTGTTTTAATACCTGCAGGGAAGGGGAATGGCACATTTCCAAAATACAGGGGAATGCTTCCACTGTATGCTAGACTTCTAAAATACTGTTATTTGGTCAATTTGTTGTGTATTTATATTGTGAATTTGCTTTTGTTTGCTTCTTTGGAAGTGGGTGAGCTGATGGTGGAATTTGTGACTGTACCCAAGTGCCACTGGGCTGTGTGGGTGATGGCAGCTGTTGGTTGGGCAAAGCTTGAACATTTTCCTCTTGTGTTCTTAGTATTACCTGTATGTTGCAGTTGGTTGCTTTCATGAGGGGATGGAAGTGGATTGCCAGTGCCAAGCAGGTTCTGCTATGTTGATATTGAATGTCATAACATAAACTAGTACTGGAATAAGTCTAACGATGATTTTTCTTTTTCATTTACACTTGTCTGCTTTTGAAGCAGATTGATTTTTATTTTAGTTTTTGCTTTGCCTTTGCTCCCCCACCCTTTAAAGTAGTTTTCAGAGTTCTTGAGGTTTTTAAAGTGCCAGAAAACATGAAAGAGAAAACAAAGATGGAAAACCTGAAAGAAACTTTTTCTTTTTTATATAACAAAGGCCCGGTATACAAAACTATGCAAATATGAAAAAGATACTCTCCAGAAAGAAATATGAACATTTGCACTTTGTACATCCCCGCAAAGCCACCTTAGATGATTAGTATGGTTGATTCTGAAGTATCAAAGCGAAAGCTACATATAAGTACTTCACATTGTGGTCATATCATGTGAAACATGATTCATGACTAGTCATAAGATTAAGATATTTCACTTCAGAGGAAATTATACTGGATGCTGTGCTGGAAAATAAGTTAGGAAAATTGACAGCACCACACATGGAAAACCCAAGTTACTTTCTAAAAAACCTAATAAGAAATGCAGGGTTAAATGTTTATTAAAAACATTGTTTATAGAGGTTATATATTTTTCTAGACATGGTACATACACTAGATCATTTTCTAGCACCAGAATTGGTCTCACTTTAGTTAACTAAATTTAACTAGGATGTCTAGCCAGTACAAACTATGCACTACTAGCAATGGCATGGAACATGGAAAAATCCATTTCTAACACACTGATTACAGTGGTTAAACAGCTGTACTGCATCTAGAATGTTGTGGGTTCAATCCTGACCAAAGCTCAAGATTGACTTAGCCTTCCATCCTTCTGTGGTTGGTATAATGAGTACCGTGCTTGTAGGTGGCAAAACGTTATTTACCTTGTGAACTGCACAGGGAGTGCTCTAAGTGCTATGGAACAGTATAAGTGCAATTGCTATTATTATTAGGCTTCCTGGGTCTTTGTTTGTTTGATGGATATATATATATATATATATATATATATATATATATATATATATATATATATATATATATATATATATATATATATATATATATATATATATATATATATATATATATATATATATATATATATATATATATATATATATAATTTTAAAAAATTAAAACACAAACACACACACACATAAAGAAGGGGCAAAATTTACTCATCCTTCCATCCTTCCAAGGCTGGTAAAATGAGTACCCAGCATGTTTTGGGCAAAATGCTAATTAAGTGAACCACCCGAAGAGTGCACTAAGCTCTATGGGGCAGTATATAAGTGTAATTGCTATTTGTGTGATGCTCGTATATTAGTTGGTTTCTAAAAAATAATTTATAGAGATTCACAAAAACACGAATTTGTTCCAACATGAAAATCCAAACACTGATATGTTAAAGGCACTGCTATGGTGCTTCCTAAAAACAAGACCTCTTCATAAAAGAAAGATCCAAACAAAACAAAACAAAAATAGTTGAAGGAAATACTGGGGCAGAGATGTTCACAAAGATATCTATCAATAACTTGTAACAAAATTCACACTGTTTAGTATATATCAGTCATAAACCTATTAATCAGCCTTATTCAAATTAAACAGATATAACATTTAACAAGTGCACACTCCCCCCCTTTGGGACCGTCCTTTCCTTTCCACCTATCTTAATTCTCTAATTAATTTTTCTTCTTCTTTATATGTGTTTTTTTAAAAAAAATTAGTTTAAAAATATATCTATCCATCAAACAAACAAACAAAGAAGCAAACAAAGACCCAGGAAGCCTAATAGCAATAGCAATTACACTTATATTGTCCCATAGCACTTAGAGCATTCCCCGTGTGGTTCACAAGGTAAACAACATTTTGCCCCCAACAAGCTGGATACTCATTTTACCAGCCTTGGAAGGATAGAAGGCTGAATCAACTCTGAGACCACTGAGATTGAACTCAGACCGTAAGCTGAGGTTTGGCTAAGTACTGCAGCTTAACCACTCCACCATAAGGGCAGGGCTGTTGCTCTTATCTGTTATCAAGTTAGAACCAACTTGTAGTGACCCTAATAAGGCTTTTATGATAAGTGAAATGTTTGCAGTGTTCATCAGTTCCACATACCCTAGTGAGATTCCATATCTGAGTGGAGGTTGAAAAAAGAATATGCTGTTAAATTAGATAACTTTATTGATTTACACCTCTTTCAAAAAATAAGCGAACCCACAGGAAAACCTAAATCAACCCTCAACAGAACAAAATCCAAAATAGGAAAGTCCCTAGGTATCAATAAACTTCCTGTAGAATTTTATACAGCATTTAGTCAGACATCCCCCCATTGCACATTTGACAGCATTATATAACAAAATATTAAAGGGAAGAGTTATATCAAGCACCTAGGAAACTGTATACATTGCCCTGATATCTAAACCAGCAAGTGACAATGCTTAGCATGAGGAATATCAGGCTACCCTAAATCATGAATTTTAGGTTTTACCTTCCACCACAGTTGTTACTAGAACAGAGGAATAGAGTCCCTGACTACAGAGCCAGAAGCTGGGAATTTGAATTTGCAGTGTCTTTTGGGACTGGGACAAGCCTAGGATGTACATAGCTGAATGGGGCAAGCCCTGGCCGAGCTGCATATTCTTGTTGTGCCACCAGGAGAGGCTGATAAACCACTTCTGAGTGCTTTTACCTAGGAAACCATAGGAGAGGCACTGTATATTAAAATTCACTTGCTGGCACATGATGGTGGTTGTGGCAATGATTACCTTTGCAAACCGGATTAAGTCATTCACTCCAGGTGACATAGCAGTTGATCAATCTGGCCTTATGCCAAAGAGACAGATTTCAGATTCAATCTGATGAATATTAAACATAATTTATTATGGCACAAAAAATCAATTTCATTTTTTTATATCTGCTTGCAATGAAAATATCCCATAAAATTAACTGGAGTTAATCATTTAAATTGCTGAGGAAAGGGAATTTTAGTAATGAAACTGTACATTTTTTAAAAAATGCAAAAACTGTCAAGCAATTTATGCAGTCTGGGAGTGGGGATTCAAAAGTCAATAAACTGAAAATGGAAATAGAGCAAGGAATCCCCCCACATTCACCACTATTATTTGCAACTACAAGAAGAAAATCCAAAGCAATACCTAGAATCCAAATAAATGGAAAGACACCTAAAATAAATATTTTCGGAGACAATACATTTTTGTTTAATGTTGAGAAAGTGACATTTACCTTAACAAACACACTGAACAAATTCCAAATACAGAATGGCTTTCAAATAAATAACAACAAATCCACTTTAATTAGAACAGCAGGAAACACAAACACAAACAGATCTGAACTTTAGCTATCCCAGCTTCAAATCATCACAGTCTCATCATTAAAAAAATTGCTTTACAGAAATTCATACTACTCATAAACTTGATGAAATACAAACTCAGTCATGAACATGTCTAATGTTATCCCTCTTCAGCAGACAGGCTGCAGTTAAAATGATGATTCAGCCTCAATGACTGTTTTCTATTTCAGACCAAAGCACACAGCTACTGAACAACAAAATAAATGGCTGACAAACTATATTAGCTAGGAGTGGGGGCAATGTTTAAATAGCTATCATATTGAAACCACTATGTAAAGGTGGGCTAGCAGCTCTGAGACTGCAGAAAATATTTTGCCTGATACATCATGACGACAAGAGGGAGTCAGTCTGCATGGAACCGGGGGTGGAGGGGGGCATTCACAATTATCAAAGCCTTAGTTTTTAAAATAGTTAATCATGAAACTCTCATTATGATAAACTCCCTCTATCAGACATGCTTAAACTATGGTAAAGTAACACTGCTACATTTGCCCAATCCAGTTCATCACTTTGATGTAACAACTCCTCAATATCAGATATACACCCAATTTAGCAACTAATGTATAAAAGAATGTAACAATTAGATTAATTGTTGCCTATTTTACTTAGTTGGCACTTTTTCAATTCCTTACCTATTATCTTTTCTTCCCCTACTCTTTTTGTATCTTCCTGCTGTCTGCATATATCTCAGGGTGGTTCAAAATGTATTTTATATACCAATGCATATACTGTTAATAGCTTGTACATTCAAAATTATTTAGTAAGATTGATTTTTAAAAATTATACGTATACTTATTGTAAGATTCTTAAAAGAAATAAATTTCCCTTAAAAATACAAAACATTCAGTTTGAAGCAAAAAAAGTTATAGTTTAAAATCTACCATTCCCAAATGAAGAAATTGAGACCACAGATCTTTTCTTGTCATTCACTTGGTTGGGCCTTGCCAACCTAGCAGTTTGACCAGTGTGAGCTTGACCGGCGGGCAGCTGGAGGGAATGAGCGGCACCTGAGGGCCACTCCACCACCCTCAAAGCCGCTTGTCACCACTGCTGAGACCTGTGTGGGCTCCTCAACCGCCAGCCGACTGGAGGGATACGAGTCCCCACTGCTGGCACTCTGCTGCTGTTGCCACTCCCGGGTCCAATTCCCTCTTTGGTCCAGGAGGGGAGATATGCCAGCGGTGGCTGGTGTTGCCAGTTCTCTGCAGCTGCTGCCCCCGGGGGCCAACTGGACTGCTGCCTCCACTTCCGCTGCCATGGCCAAGGCGCAGAGCTCCTTCCTCCGAGTTGACGGGGGAGTGGAAGCACCTGCGGCTTTTTCTAGTGGACATGGGGGACTTTGTCTCTGTTGCAGCTGTGGCTGTGGGGTGTGATTATGTAACCTTGTAATTACATTTTTATTGTATTGTGTAATTTGTATTTGGATATTATATGATATTATGCTTATTATGTATTGCACTGTATTTTTATTATGTTTGCACTGTATATTATATAATATTTATGCCGTATTTATTGTGTATTGCTCTGTTGGTATTGCTTTTTGTATTTCATTGTATATTTTGTTTGTTGTTGGCCGCCTTGAGTCCCCCATTGGGTAGAGAAAGGTGGGATACAAATAAAACTTGAAATAAAATGAAATGAATTGCTTTTGTGTATCAATTTTAATGTCCACCACAAAACAAAACAAAACCTAATTCTACCTGCCAGTTAAATCGTGGAAAATGCATCATTTCTTATATCAAAGTCTCAAAATGAAAGACTGGCTATGATTGTGTTAATATCACCAAAGAGGATCTGGAGCACAATCCTTTACAAAGTAACATTATCTTTACTAGTCTAGCCTAGCTGATCCATATTTGGAGGAAGGAAATCTCATTATGTTTAATGGGATTACCTATAGTATCTATGAACACAGTTTCCATTTCTTTAGGAAACAAAGAGTGTTAATCACCTCTTATGTTTATTTGAAATGGAAGTTAGGGAATGAAACAGGTGAATTTGTTTGCCAATGTTTTGAGTGATTTTGATCTGTAGTCTGACTTTCTCTCCTTTGGGAAGTATAACTTCAACCACAGCTTTTTGCTTTAATTTTTTCCTCCTTTGAGAGTTTCCTTCCTTTTTGAAATGTAAGAATAAAAATATCTCACTGTTCAGAAAAGCCAGCCTGTCCTTACTTAGGGGTAAGAGAATAGTTTCAGAAAGTGATGGACTTAATGGTAGAATTGCTACATTCATGCATAATGCCCATAATAAAAAGGATTTATTTAATTTCTGCAAGAGAGATAACATGGAAAGTTATCATATTAAGTATACAATGGCTAGATCCACCATCTAATATTATTATTTTAATTTCAACAGGCTATTCAGATATAGCCTACAGCTGCATGCCCACAGATTTGCACTTATTGAGGAATAAGCCGCATTGAATTCAGTGGAACTAACTAAGAATATATCTAGATTATCTAGACCCCTTTCAATCGGGATTCAGGCCCGGATATGGAACGGAGACGGCATTGGTCGCACTGATGGATGATCTCTGGCGGGAGCGGGACGGGGGTTGTCCATCCGTCCTTGCTCTTCTTGACCTCTCAGCGGCTTTCGATACCGTCGACCACGGTATCCTGCTGGAACGGCTCGAAGGACTGGGGATCCAGGGCACTGTGTTGTCCTGGTTTTCCTCCTTTCTGGAGGGCCGTACCCAGTCGGTGTGGTTAGAGAGTGAGAGGTCCAGCCCTAGGCTTCTCAAATATGGGGTGCCTCAGGGATCTGTGCTCTCTCCTCTCTTATTTAACATCTACATGAAGCCGCTGGGTGAGATCATTCGTTCCCACGGGGTGCGGTACCATCAGTACGCAGATGATACTCAATTGTACATCTCGGCCCGTGGGGACCCCAGTGATGCTGTTGAAATCCTATCCGGATGCCTGGAGGCCATTGGGGTCTGGATGGGGGCCAATGGGCTTCGGCTGAATCCCAGCAAGACAGAGTGGCTGTGGATAAGGGGCCCCATGTTATCCAAGGAGTTACCATCTTTGGTACTGGATGGGGCTGTTTTGCCCCAGACAGACCCAGTGCGCAACTTGGGGGTCCTCCTGGACTCACGGCTCCTGCTGGAAGAACAAGTGGCAGCCGTGGCCAGGGGGGCTTTTGCCCAACTTCGGGTGATTCGCCAACTGCGCACGCTCCTGGACCGGGGCTCCTTGCTTATGGTCACTCATGCTCTGGTTACTTCCCGACTAGATTATTGTAATGCGCTCTACATGGGGCTGCCCTTGACGACCATTCGGAGGCTGCAGCTGGTCCAGAATGCAGCGGCCCGGGTGGTGATGGGGTGTGGGCGATATGCCCATGCCTCACCGCTGCTTCGGGAGCTGCACTGGTTACCAGTTTGTCTCCGGGTGCAATTTAAGGTGCTGGTTTTGACCTTTAAAGCCCTATATGGCAGGGGGCCAGGATACCTTAGAGACCGCATCGTCCCAAGAGTGACTGCCCGTCCAACCAGAGCGGACCGGAGAGGCTCTCTGGTGGTGCCATCAACGAGGGGTGCACATTTGACTGGCACCCGAAGGAGGGCCTTCTCCGTGTCCGCACCAACTCTCTGGAACCTCCTACCAACAGATCTAAGACTTCAAAGTGAATTGCTGCCCTTCAGGAAAGGAGTAAAGACCTGGCTGGCAGGGCAGGTGTGGGGCCCGAACGGGACTATGGCCCCCGCCGGCTGGCTTTTATAAGACTCTCTTTCTTTCCCTCTGTGTGGTAGGTGGGACGGGTTAGTGGGATATGGGTTTTAAATGGGGGTGGATGTCGGTTTTTCTTATTGGGTGGGTTTTTTATTGGGTGGGTTTTATAAGGTTTTTATAATGTTTTTATGTATTTTCTTGAGCTGCTGTAATGCCGCCCTGAGTCGGGTTCTGCCTGAGTGGGCGGCAGTTACAAATGTGAATGATAAATAAATAAATAAATAAATATGAACAAGTTTTTTTTGCCAGTGTCTTTTTTTTATTATAGTTGAGACAGATGTTTGGACACAGTGAGACTGTTCCTATAAGAGACCTAATCTCCACTACCATGTCAAATCAGGTGATTTTCATACCAAATGCTTGAGAAATATGGGTTATACCTCCTTCCGAACATTCTCCTGGTTGATTTTTATTATTGGGAGGGACAGCACTATTGTTGACATTTCTCAGTAAACCTAACCAATGCATAATACAGTGATACCTCATACAACGTCCAAACTTGGTTCCACAAGTTTGGACTTTATATGGATTTGGACTTTGTATGAGGCATGCAAAATCCTAGCCACAATACCTCATACAACATCGAAATCCTTGCCACAATGCCTCATACAACGTCATTCTCATAGAGATACATTGTACTGTAACAGCACAAACTTCAGGGCAAAGTCAAGGAAACAGACAGGAAACTGACAGAACTTTAAGAAATCATTGTCTAAAGGCTAAATACATTACAAAAACATGTCAAACAACCCTGATTGTCCAAGAACCTAAAAAATGCTGCAAAAATCCCAGGGATGCTTCTAAAAATTCTGACGAAAAAATTCAACAAAAACCCAAAATCGTGCTCAAAACCACTCAAAACCACTCTTAGCCTCGTGCAAAACCCATAAGAGCAATGCATGCATGTGTCCTGCCTTTTATACTGCCAAGGCACAATGAAACCTGGGTAAAACCCCAATGCCTCATACAAAGTCGCAGCGACTTTGTATGAGGCAAATTTTTCCAAGAATTAGGTGATGTTGTATGAATTAAATGTTGTATGAAGCGCACTTTGTATGAGGTATTACTGTAATTCATGCAACATAAAAATAGTTACTGCAAGCGCGGCGCCAAAATGGCCGCCGCGCTCTTTGCGGCCCCCCCCCCACAGGACGAATGATCCGGGTAGTTTAGGGCGTGGCCAGCTCCCTTATAAAAGGGGTGGCCACGAGGCAGCCGAGCTGCCATTTTAGCTAAGCGACGGAGCGGAGAAGTTTTTTCCCCTGTGTCTCCGTCGCTCCTTACCTAGATTGGAAGCCATTTGGCGGCAAATCTTCTCTTTCGGCTTCCTTTTGACTCGAGTGAGATGCCTCCGAAGAAGAAGGCGCTTTCGAGTGCGGCTCGCACGGGTAGGAGGCGCAATCCGGGTCGGAGGACCACGGTGGCGCCTCCCCAGCAGCCGCCTTTGCCGGCACCCGCCGGGACCGGCGGGATGGGGTCGATCACCCCTTGGCCGGAAGCGGGAGACCCAAGCATGGGCTCGGTGAGGGCTGCGGCCCCCGGCCCGCAAGCGGTGGACACCGCTCCTGGCTTTGCCCATTCTGCTGGGCCTGCAGCAGTTGTGGCGCATCTCCCCCCGGGGCCTTCTAGCCTTGGGAGGTGGTGTGGCCCCCTGCCTTGGCAGGTGCCTGCACCGACCCTTCCGGGCCTCGGTGCGGGACAATGGCCCTATTCGGGTCCTGGGGTACAGCGACCTGTACCCGCGCCTCTAACAGGCGGGCCGGCCGGCCCTTGGCCCCAGGTCAGCGTGGAGGCCTTACTGGCCCGCGTGGCGGCCCTCGAGGCCTCCTTGGCTCGGGCCAGCCATGCTGGGGCTACTTGTGGGGTTCGTTTCGAGGCGCCGTCGGTCGGGCAGCAGCAGGCGACGGGACGGGTCGAGCTGCTGCAGGCGCGTGGCGCAACTTCGGCCACTGCCTCGCAGCTCCCCGGCCAGCAAGCAGGTGTGGATCAGGCCCCGATGATGAGCTCTACGGCGGTCGTGAGCTCCGACACCCCCGGTGGGCCGGAACCCCCGGTGGGGGCGGCCTGCGGGGGTGCAACATGTGAGTATGCAGTACAAGCCAATACACCTACACACATTGCCACTACGGGGGTGGCCTTTCAATGGCCTTGGCCTCGCGCGGGTGGTGCGGTGGCCCAGCCGCCGGCGCCCCACTCGGCGATGACAACTGCTACCCAGCTCGCTGGGGTTGCAGGTGTTCCCTACCCTGCCGGGAATGTATTGGGGGTGGCGGGGCCAGCACAGGCCCCTTTTCAGATGCCCGCGTTGTCTACGGTTCCGGTTTCGGCCTTGCCAATGGCGGGATATTCTTTGCCACTGGGTGACCACCTAGCACAAGCCACCAGAGAAAAGATATGGCGGGGGGAGTATGTAGATATCTTCTCACTCTTAAACAGAGAGCCCACCAAGGAGGAGAGGGAGGGGCAGGATGAGAAGGATAAGGAGCAGGCACGTCGTCGCAAGCCACCACGTACCTGGGCCAACTGGCTGCCGGCTTATTTAATCTACATGGCAGTGTACTTGAGAGCACGGCCGGATTTGGCTATTCCGATGGTCCAATATTTGGACAACATCTATAGGGCGATGGTCGATTTTCCGGGCCCCTCGTGGTTGGCTTATGACGAGGAATTTCGTATGCGGATTCCCCTGCACCCCGAGATGAGGTGGGACGAGCCGTGCCAGAGGCTTTGGCTTCTGTACATGACGCCCACGCACCCCGCGCCAGGGGAGAGATACCATTGCGGACATGCAGTCCAGCGAGCGGCTCCAGCTCAGGTTCCCCGCCAGGTGGCGGGGCAGGGGGTTCCAGCCCACCTGCTGTGCTGGACTTTCTCGTCCAATGGTTCCTGCAATAGGAAAAATTGTAAGTACAGGCATGAGTGTCCCACCTGTGCGGGCCCCCACGCAGCCTCTGCGTGTCCCAGGCCTGGAGGGACGCGTGGCAGAGGGAAGGGCGGACAGTGGGCTGGCAAGACTGCCGCAGATGGAGGTAGTGTACCAAAAGGCCCCCTCCCCAATTAATGTGCGTATGTTGGAGCGTTGGCTCACATCGTACTCGAAGAGGGAGGATGCGGAGTATCTCCTTCGAGGCTTTCAGCAAGGGTTCCGTATCCCTTTCATGGGTGATAGGTCCCCTCAGGATGCCCCCAATCTTTTATCTCTTAGGGGAAGGGAGGAGGTGGCTGCTGCCAGCATTAAGAAGGAGGTTGATGCGGGCAGGGTCGCTGGCCCTTTCCCTGCACCCCCGTTCCCCAATTTTAAGGTATCGCCCCTAGGCTTAGTTCCCAAAAAGTCGCTAGGCGAATTTCGCCTTATTCATCATTTGTCTTACCCGGCCGGCTGATCGGTCAATGATGCTATCCCTGATGACCTTTGTTCGGTCAGGTATACATCCTTTGACCACGCGCTGCGCATGGTGCGCTCGTGCGTCCCGTGTGCCCTACTGGCTAAATGCGACATCAAGTCGGCTTTTCGCCTACTGCCGGTGCATCCGGCCGACTTCGAGTTGCTGGGTTTCAAATTTCGGGGCGAATATTATTTTGATAAGGCCATGCCTTTTGGCTGTTCCATCTCATGCTCTGCATTCGAGCGTTTCAGTACCTTCCTGGAGTGGGCTTTCGTCCGCAGGTCAGGGTCCCGGTCTGTAGCCCATTACCTGGATGACTTTTTATTCGGGGGTGAACGGGGCTGGGACACGTGCACACGTCTCCTCAACACATTTCAGACGCTAATGGAGGAACTCGGTGTCCCTTTAGCGCCCGAAAAGACCGAGGGCCCATCTAACAAGCTAGTATTCCTGGGGGTGGAGATCGACACAGTAGCGCAGGCTTCTAGGTTACCGGGGGATAAGGTGTCCCGGTTAGTGGCCCTCATCTCGGATTTGCTGGCCAAGCGCAAGGCATCGCTGAGGGAACTCCAAGTGTTACATGGTCACCTCAATTTTGCCTGCAGGGTGGTCGCACCGGGCAGGGCTTTTGCTCGGCGCTTATGCGACGCCATGGCAGGGTTATCCAGGCCCCACCATAGAGTCAGGATTACCCGGGGTATCAGGGCAGATATGTTCGTCTGGTTACAGTTCCTGAGGGAGTTCAATGGGGTCTCATTTTGGAGGTCTGACCTCCTGGCTTCCCCAAATTTTCAGATCCAGTCTGATGCCTCAGGATCCCTGGGTTATGGGATGTACTTCAAGGGGAAGTGGGCCTATGGTGGGTGGCCACCGGCATGGGCAGGCACTGGTCGCCTGCGTGATCTCACATACCTTGAATTTTTTCCTATCCTGGGGGCTTTGATGCTGTGGGGCGAGGAATGGGCCAACTCGGTCATGCATTCCTGGTGTGACAACGCTGCTGTTGTCCACATTGTCAATGCACAGACTTCCAAATCGCCCAGGGTTATGGACCTAGTGCGCCAGTTTGTGCTGCGCTGGCTGCGCCTCAACGTTTTGTTCAGGGCTAGGCACGTCCCAGGGATTAATAATGATATTGCCGACGCTTTGTCCCGCCTGCAGATCTCCCGGTTCCGTGCCTTGGCCCCGGATGCGGAGGAATTTCCCTCGCCACTCCCGGACGAGATATGGACCATTGGCAGGGAGAGGTGAACCGGGCGATCGGCCTGTCACTGGCGCCCCGCACGCGTAAGGCGTATCAACAAGCTTTTAATTCTTATCGGGCATTTTCTGCCCAATTTCACCTGCCAGAGACCTGGCCTATCCCGGTGGATCATGTTCTGCGGTTCATGGTTCACCTGCATTCCCAGGGCCTCGCACCTCGCACCATAGCATCCAAGCTCTCGGCGCTGGCTTTCATGGCCAGCACCTCTGACTTCTGTGTGAGACATGTTTTGGAGGGGTGGGTGCGTGAGCGCGGGCGCTGCCCGGACGACCGGCACCCTATTTCCCCAGGGGTTCTTACCCAGTTGGCCCGGGGCTGGCCAGGCCTCTGTTTTGATCATTATGAGGCAGCCCTTTTTCATGCAGCCACAACGGTGGCATTTTTTTGAGCGCTCCGCATCAGCGAACTTGTGATGCTGTCTAAGGCGGATGCAAGTTGTAGGGCACTGGAACTCGAAGATGTCTATGTTGCCAAAGACTGGGCCCAGTTGAGGATACGCTCCTCTAAGACTGATCAGCAGGGCGTAGGCAGTGGTGTAAGACTGCTACGGTGTTCTTTGGCAGACATCTGTCCGGTTGGTGCCCTACAGGAGTTTCTTGCACTGCGTGGCATGCACCACGGCCCGTTTTTCTGTCACCAAGATGGGTCTCCCCTTACTAAATTTCAGTTTTGGAAGGTGACAGGCAGAGCCCTCGCCAGGGTGGGCCTACCAGGTGCCCGTTATGCCGTACATTCATTCCGTATTGGGGCAGCCTCTACAGCAGCTGCTTTTGGGTACTCCGGGGCTGACATACGCAGCATGGGGAGGTGGGGTTCACAATGTTTTCAGTTTTATGTGCGCCCACTTCCGCCGTGAGTACCAATACAGTCACCTTACTTCCTTTTTTCCTCAATTTTCTTACAGACCCTGGGTGTCGTATTACACCGGTGACAGTATGGCTGGTGGGCCACAGCTACGTGCAAAGGGCAGCGCGTTACGCTGCGGCGACAGAGTGGGGACCCCGACTGGGACTGGGTGAACACGCCAGTCTCACATGGCATGGTAAGCCTGGGATGTTATGGCGGGAGCTGCTGCCTTTTCTTTTTTCAGGCAGAAGTGCTGCCCCGCCTGACATTCTCATCATGCACCTGTGCGGCAACGATTTGGGTCAGGTCACTGGCTTGTCGCTCAAGCATGCGATTTGCGAGGACCTCGCCTACTTGCACTACGTCTGGCCTCCCGCAACCCTGGTTTGGTCGGAAATGGTCCCGCGCCATTCTTACAGAGGAGGAGTTGACCTCATGGCCCTTGACCGTGCTAGGCGCGCGGTCAATAGGGCGGTGGCGCGGTTCCTTGCCGACAAGGCTTGGGGACGGGTCAGTCGTCACCCCGCTATTGGCCTAGAAAATTATGATTTGTATGCAGGGGATGGGGTCCATCTGTCGCGAGGAGGTATGGATCTCCTGTTGGGTGATTGGCGAGCAGGCCTGTTGACCGAGCTGACGGTCTGGGAGGGGGCGTCAGGCCTTCTTTGAAGCCCCTCCGTGTGGCGGGTAGCACTGGTATGGTAAACAGTTATGACCCACAGGTATCCGGCAGGTTCGCAATTGACTGGACAACACTAGATAGGAATAAATTAGTTAAACGTTGTCCGGTCAACGACGAACCAGGCGACGGGGTGATGGCGATAGCTAGCCAGCATGCATCACCCCGTGATTTCACGAATACGAGTCAGAGGGTGGGGTCATGAGTTAGATATTGACTACGGTCAACAATTTGTTTGTTGTCAACAAACAAATTGATACAAATTGATACATTGTAACCAATTGGTGTTGGCAATTGTGGGTGGTACCTTACCAGTGTTACTTCGGCCTGCTTGCCTTAAGAATTATGATTGGTCGTTTTACCAATACAAATTTATAATTCGGACTAGGGCATGAATCAATAAATGTGGCCCAATGCCGTTATCCACTTTCAATGGTGTCTGAGTCCGTTAGTGGGGGGTGCGCCTGCAATGCAAGCGCGGCACCAAAATGGCCGCCGCACTCTTTGTGGCCCCCCCCACAGGACGAATGATCCGGGTAGTTTAGGGCGTGGCCAGCTCCCTTATAAAAGGGGTGGCCACGAGGCAGCCGAGCTGCCATTTTAGCTAAGCGACGGAGTGGAGAGGTTTTTTCCCCTCCACCCCCTCCCTAGTTAACAGTGTGATATTCTGGTCGCTTCGGGGCCGGGTGGGAATTTTTGGCTGGGACCCACATTGGCTTCCGGGTCCTGGTTTTTTTGCCCATCCCACACTGTTGCTATGGTTTGATATAGGGGTTCTTCTACGACTACTGTTGACTTTGGTCACATGGGCGGGTAGCACTGGTAAGGTAAACAGTTATGACCCACAGGTATCCGGCAGGTTCGCAATTGACTGGACAACACTAGATAGGAATAAATTAGTTAAACGTTGTCCGGTCAACGACGAACCAGGCGACGGGGTGATGGCGATAGCTAGCCAGCATGCATCACCCCGTGATTTCACGGATACGAGTCAGAGGGTGGGGTCATGAGTTAGATATTGACTACGGTCAACAATTTGTTTGTTGTCAACAAACAAATTGATACAAATTGATACATTGTAACCAATTGCCGTTGGCAATTTTGGGTGGTACCTTACCAGTGTTACTTCGGCCTGCTTGCCTTAAGAATTATGATTGGTCGTTTTACCAATACAAATTTATAATTCGGACTAGGGCATGAATCAATAAATGTGGCCCAATGCCGTTATCCACTTTCAATGGTGTCTGAGTCCGTTATTGGGGGGTGCGCCTGCAATGTGAATGGACATTTTATACATTTACAAAAATGCACAAAAAGCATTCTCAGAGATGTACATGTTTCAGTCAGGATTAACAAAAACAAATATCATTGGTCTACTAAAAGTATCTTTTTCCTTTTTATGCTTTCTTGTTAAGCATGAAAGAATGAACCACATTAGGGTTTACGTGGTTATGACCTCTGCCTGTATAGACATTTCAATCTACTCTTTATATGTATCTTGCAGGACTATCATTTTGCTGAGACACTACTGAGTTGACTGAATATTTCATGGATCTCTCCAAAGTCTTTGTCACATTCTAATGAGAACACCACTGTGTCTCTATCGATGCTTTGATCTTGCCTAAGCAAAACTTTAAATTTATACCTAAAACTGTATATACGGCTTTCACTTACATAAATGTTGCTCTTAATTTGTCTTTAAAATGATGAAAATCTAGAGATTAATAGAAGCAGTACCATCAGTTCTGAGTTAACTATTTCCTTCATGGACCAGAAATGGCTAAGAAGAGACTTTGGCAAGACAAATATAAATGTACAAAGAGTTTCTTATCTGAAAACATTTTACCACCATTCAGTTACAACTCAATGTTTCTGCAAGTCATTCTGTTTCATAAACAAAATTCATGCCATAATTAACAAAATCCCATAAGGCAAACCAATGAATTTTGCTAATGGCAGTGTTGCATCTGTTCCTCCAAGCTTACTGTCCAAGAACAGAATGAGTAATTTCAAAGACTATTAAAAAACAAAATGTTGAAATTGAATCATCTCTATTCACATTTGGGCCTTTTCAGATTTTGACTTGGCTAACACTATAAACTTGCAGTAATGCAGCATGCCAAGGGCCAATGCAAACATCATAATTTCTTCCAAAACAGCATATTTTATTCAGCATAGAAAACATACAAATTATATATATGTTGTCTGCAAATATTGAGTCAAAGGCAATCAGCTGAAAACTTTTCAGCTTAATAAAGGAGATGGAATTTGGAACTGAGCTCCTCTCAGTTGTCCTCAGTTCTAGATCATCTACCTCAACAATTCAGAATTCACCATTCTGAAGGAAACTTCTGTCACAAAATGTAGTGGCTGCTGACAGGTGCTTTGTTCCTACCTAGATACAGTTTTAGCAGGTTAGTGGATAGAGTGTCAGATTATGACTCAGGACACCTACTCAGCTTCTATACCTGGTTACAGAAACTCACAAAGGGGAGAGGTACTAGAAAGGGGGAATGCCCTCCTTGAACATCTCACAAACTTCAAAAATCCTATTAGGGTTGCCATGTGTCAGAAATAAACTTCCAAGCACATAACAAAATTGATAAATACAATTTAATATAGTTTTAAGGAGGAGCTCAGTGCCACCAATGAGAAGTCTCTGGGGACAAAAGACCTGAAGATCTTTATGAACTCAGATGCAGTGGAACTCCGGATAACAACAAAACTTGGTTCCACAAGTCATGTTGTTATCTGGATTTTGACGCTATGTGGTCCCTATGAGAGATGCTCCACATAAGGACAAAAAAATGCCAAAAAACATTGTTAGTTGGAGCATTGATACAAAATACCCCGCATAAGGATGTTTTTTGTGTTTTTTCGTTGTTCTGCGGAGCATCACGTGGTGCATAACGAACGCGTCATTATGCAGATTTGTCCTTTTCCGGTGCTGTCGTTATCAGGAGTTACACTGTATACAGTATGTTAGAATTGCTACTTGAAATCAGAATAGCAAATTTAGGACAGAGCTTAAACAATTACTCTTTTGGTTGATAGCTCTCAGAATCTCCAGCCATTCTGAAGGACTCTGAGAGTTGTAATTTTTCTGAACTATGATTTAAGGGGACATTTTTGTTCAGCCCATTTTTGACTATTTGTTCCAATCTTTCTCACTATGCTCCCATAAACCTCCTGAAATTTGGAAGTTGGGCAATATAATAGGTCTTGGGCTCCATATGTCTCCATTTGAAACTGAAAGCCATACTTGTCCCATGTCCTCCTCCTCTTTTTAAAAAAAATATTGTCTATAGCGTTGGAGAATAGGAGTAATATATTTAAATTGCAAGAAAGGGGATTTCATTCCAATGTTAGGGGAAAAAAATCTTGACATTGACAAAAATAGATGCTCAGAAATAAATGACCCACCTTGAAAAGTGGTGGACTCTCTTCCACTCGAGGGTTTCTTCTTGTCAAGGAAATTTCAGCTGTGGGTTTCCTATTTTACAGTTCCCTAATTCTACTAAGAAGGTGCCAAATTTTAGCTGTTAAAAATTATTCTAGAAATGTAGTGAGAGAAAGATGTGCTTGAGCCATCAGTACAACCAAAACTATCCCCCATGGCCCATAGTGAGCAAACGAGAACATTTTGGGTAATATGTGTTCTGGTTCTAAGTCTATCTCAACCAACCTGCTCCTTAATTCTCTTTCCATCTGTTCAGGAATATTTACACACCTGGCTCTGGAACCAGTATTTCCACATGGTTGATTTCAGGATTTCATGTTGCCTGGCAAGCCCTTCTCTATTTTGTGAAAGCATTTAATGTTATTATACTGGAAAGGTGTAGTTAATTATTCAAAAAATACAGACACACTGTAAGAAGGAAATGAAATGAAAGCTTCTATAGTTGCTAATTGGGATGTTACAGCAAAGTGTTTAAAAACCAATAATAATCTGTTACTGCTCTAGAGGTTTCAAGTAAAAGTTCATTACACAAAATAGGTTGCTATAATTGTTATTTACAAGCTCAAGAGACTGAGAATAGTAATTTGTAAAACTGGTTCACTTGGTTGGCAAAGTGTGAGCAAAACCTGATACAGCAATCAATAGCTGTTTTAGTCAAAGGGTAAAGCAAACTCTATTATTCCATTAATCTTACAAGGGAAAGGGTAAAGTTCAACATAAAATGCATGATTCACTTCACTTTGGTGCTGTCCTCCTGCCCTGAAGTGCTTTGGAAGGTACCCCACTCCTCCAGAGAAGATTTTGAGAGTATATACAGTAGTGGCGAACCTTGACACTCCAGGTATTGTTGGACTTCAGTTACCAGAAGCCCAAGTCAGCACTCCTGCTGATCAGGGTTTCTGGGAATTGAAGTTCAAAAAAACCTGGAGTGCCAAGGTTCATCATCACTGGCATATAGAGACCCATCATCATTCCTCTGAAAGAAGTAATTCATTCAGTGGGATGGATGAGTACATTTAACCTCAAGCACACAATTAACCAGCAGCAAGCAATTTGCAATAATCTGGGGGAGCTTTTTTACCTAGGAAAGTAAAATTGTAATGACCAACAGTAGATCAAGCCATTCTATAGGTATTGTTTTACATCTCTGTGCAAAACAAAAGCAATTATGCCTTCAGGGCACATTTACAAAACTAATCTAAAGATCATCTTAAATTTAACATGACAGCAACATACACTGCTTTAATATTCACTCTCAATAGTCTTGGTACCACCATATGTAAAGACCCGAATGCATTATATGTTGTCTTTCAACTATGATTGCTGGTGTAGTGTAGTGGTTAGAGTGATGGACTGGGGCTCAGAAGGCAATGGTTCCAACTTCCACTTGATTATTATACTCACTGGATAACATTGGGTCAGTCACTTTCCTTCAGACTGATTTACCTCACATGGTTTTTTGTGAGGATGCAAGAAGGAAGAAGAGAACATGTGCACAGTTTTGACCTTGCTTGAGAAAGGGGGATTGAAATGGAAATACTTTTTTTCTTTTGTGTCCAGATCAACCTTAGGACTGCCAAAATGAATCCATCTTCTTGGTTTTGCCATTGGCCATAATTAAATTTTAGTCAGTACAGGTTTCTGGTAGTAACTGGCAGACCAGTAAGTAAGAGGTATTCATAAGTTGATGGTATATACACACATATTTACATATTTACAAGCATGTTGCACTCAAGGTTGTATATCAAGTTACAATCAATGAAGGCTTACCTCTGGTACAGTGTAGCAGAATATATAAGTATTAATAGTTTTATTAGCGTCAGGCTATAAGTAGAGTCTCATTTGCCCAAGACATTACTTCAGATAGTCAAATAACTGCTTATATTCTTATTCTACCCTACCCAGGTGCAAACGTGCTGGAGCAGTAAAAAAATTTTTTTTAAGATACAGAGAGGATATAACATGTGAAAGTACCTAAGACGACAGTAGACATGGCTACAACACCTTCTATAAGAAGCAGCTGAGATCCTGGTCGGAGTTTAATCCAAATGGAGTTAATGAATTAAATAAATGAATGAAATGCGCTTCCCTGCGTAATAATTTATTATTAATGTCTATTTTATCATATAAGTTGGGAAGCATTTTTTCTAATGCAATAAATCTAATATCATCTTCACTGTGCTTATTATCGAGAAAATGCGACACGAGAGGTGCAGTAAGTGGCTGCGGATCCGAGAGCGATGCTCAAGGATCCAAACCTTTAGGGGGCGCCCGGTGCAACCGATGTAAAACTTTGCACATGGGCAGATGATGGCATATACTACATTTTGGGAGTTACAATTTGTACACCCAGTCAGTGAAAATTCGCGTTGTTCCCCAGGAATCGTCACAGTTTTAGCTTCAATAGCGAAGCGACATGCTGCACAGCCCCCACACCGAAAGTGCCCTCAAATAATAGACGAAGGATTGGCACTTAGAGCATCTGCACGAACAACCATATTCCCAATATTCTGCATCTTTTTGAAGCTTATAAAGGGCTTCTGGGAACAGCCTGGGATATCCTCAATGATGTGCCAATATTTTGAAATGATATTCTTGATTTTAAACGCCAAAGGAGAATATTCAAAGGCACAATGAATAAAGTGGGATTGTTCCTTACTCTTAGGAGTTTTTCTAGATGTGTTGCAGACGCGCTGGAATTGACTATTAATAACGTTGTTAGGATACCCTTTTTGTTCTAAGAAATTTTTAATCGTGGTTGCTGATTTTATAAAGTCACCCTCCCTGGTAGAGTTCCATTTAGCCCTTGCTAAGAGACTAAAAGGTATGTTTCTTTTAAGGTGGCCCGGGTGGAAGGAACGGAAATCTAGATAGGCATTCCTATCCATGGGTTTTCTAAAGAGGCGCATGTGTAAACGATTGTTGCAAATATACACAGAGATGTCAAGAAAAGGTACCACTACCGTATCATAATGCCCAGAAAAACTAAGGTTGCTATCTAATGTGTTAATCCACTTAATAAAATTAGGAATAACATTTATGTCATCAAATACGAAAAACAGATCGTCAATGAATCTTTTGTAAATTATCATATTATGATAGAAGGGATTGATATCACTATTGAACACACATGAGGTTTCGAATTTAATCATGTACAAATTTGCCACGGCTGGCGCAAGTGCTCTCCCCATGGCGACTCCTTGTATCTGCAGGAAAAACTGATCTTTATATCTAAAATAATTGTTCTCCAGGACAACATCAGCCAGGTCCAGTAGAAAGTGAGTGGGAGGCATATCAAAGCTTCTAGACTTTAAAACCTCTTCTAAAATAGGTCTTACACTTTCTAAAGGGATGTGGGTGTACAAAGATTTAACATCAAGCGTTAATAACCCAGCACCCACAGGAACCTGGACATTTTCTAATTTATTGATGAAATCCGACTAATCCATAACAAATGACGGTGTGTTCCTAGTAAAAGGATTGACGAAAGAGTTTACGTATTTCGCGGACCTTTCTAAAACGGAACCTGTATTTACCACGATCGGTCTCCCTGGTGTAAGCGGATTATCCCTACACATTTTATGCAGTTTGGGCAATGTATAGAAAACAGGTACCTTATAAAAGGGGAAAGACAGATATTCGTAGGTCTTATCACTAATGTAATTAAAGGAGTATCCTTCATATAATACTGTTTTCAAGATAGTTACAACATTCTTAGTCGGGTTCCCTCTTAGAGGTTTGTAAAACTTAACTTCCCCCAATTGTCTAAGAATCTCTTGATCGTAATGCACAGTATCCTGTATCACAATGCCTCTGCCCTTGTCTGCCGGCTTAATGGTAATGGTAGAATCTTTTGCTAATCCCAGAAGCGCCTGTCTTTCAATATAAGTTCTTATAGAAATGCCCACTGCTCCGTTCAATCTTAGTGATATCCTTAAGAACTAATTTGTGGAAAACCTCGATGGACGGGCAGTCCACATGGGGTGTAAAATGTGAATTCAATCTAAATTCCTCCCTCTTCCCCGAGTTTTAGTAGTCTAATCAACTTAAAGAGATCCACTCTAGTTGTGAAAGAGTTGTAACATGACGTGGGAACAAAGTTTAAGCCAAGGGAGAGTACACGATTTTCAATGGGGGACAACGTCCTAGATGAAAAATTGAAGATCAGGTTCTCCTCCTGCCTCGTCGAACGGGCTGCCCTAAAAAAGGAGCACTGGACATGGAAAGTTCCATTCTTCCCCTGGTGTTTCTAAACTCATAAGTCTTAAAGGCGCGGGAGTCCAAGGAGGATGATCTCGGGTCACTGTCCATGGATTCCAAGTCTGAACTGGAAACCGGTTGTTTCCAAGACACCCTCTTGGTTTTTTTGGTGGAAAATTGCCATCTGTAGATTTTGGAGGAGTTGTAATCAGCTATATCCCAGTCAAACTTTTTAGTTTTAAATTCAATGAGCAAGTTGCGGAATTCATCCAGTTTTTTTGATAGATCTGATAAAGAGGAATCCGTGGAGGGACCCGGGTGTTTTTCAATCAGTTCGGTTTTAAGAGTGTCAATATCCATGGATAGAGTAGACACTTCTTTGTTGGATTGTTCAATAATAAGGACCATAAGGTCGTATGAACACCAGTCTAAGATCGCTCCCCATTTATCCACAAATTCTTTGGTGTCTGCAAAAAGCGTAGGGCTTTTTTGTATTCGCAAACCGCTACAATCAATGAATTTTTTTTTTTTACTGCTCCAGCATGTTTGCACCTGGGCAGGGTAGAATAAGAATATAAGCAGTTATTTGACTATCTGAAGTAACGTCTTGGGCAAATGAGACTCTACTAATAGCCTGATGCTAATAAAACTATTAATACTTATATATTCTGCTACACTGTACCAGAGGTAAGCCTTCATTGATTGTAACTTGATATACAACCTTGAGTGCAACATGCTTGTAAATATGTAAATATGTGTGTATATACCATCAGCTTATGAATGTTTTGTATTACCCATTACTTGTAGAAAACCAGTGGAAGATTTTCGAAAAGCTGTAAACCGGAGAGCTTCGTTTTCTCTCAGCCATTGAGGCATTTCCTGCAGTAAAGGACTTTTTGTTGGATGGAATTTGGTGGTTTGTTTGTGCTTTCATTCCGTCCTGCCATTGTTTCTACACAGACCAGTAAGTAAGCCGGATTCTGTATCTCTCCACATTCATACAGTTTGTTGATGTGTGCCAGCAGCCTCAATTTGAGCATGTTGGACTTGCATTTAGGCACCTCAACCCTCAGCCTATTCAGGGTCCTCCAAGTGACGTAGGGGAGGTTGAATTCTCCAGTCACATCCTCCTTTAATGTTATTCTTTGTCCAGTGAGCTCCTTCCTCCATCTTCTAATTTGTTTTTGCTCGTGTGTACCTCAAGAGTGTTTGTTCTTGACATAAAGCTCTTCCTGAATCTAAGATGGCAATCTTGAGGGCCTTCCATTGAAATGGAAAAAAATAAATAAATACAACATTCCAGAACTTTCTTTCCTTATCTGTTAGTTTTGCAAAAGAGGAAATACACAAATGTGCTACTGGGTTTAATGTATGGGAAACTCAATGCTCACCCTCACAACTGACTGGAGAGTCTTTCTCTAACCACATTTTCTTGGTAGATTTTTAAAGTGCCATTCCATGTCATATTTCATATTACTTCAAATACAGTGCTTAGGTGAATCTACACAAGTAATTTAATTTAATTTAATTAATTTGTATGCCGCCCAACTTGCAGAGTGGCTCTGGGCAGCTAACAAAGAAAAACACAATATCACAATTATAGTACAAAATATAAATTCATAAGTGTCTGTCCTGGAAGCCAAATTTAGGTTGTTAGGAAGAAGATTGAAGTCCCGGACTTCCAAGGTAGCATTTTCAGAAGTGCTGCCTGTCCCTCGCGCAGGACCTACCAGGCAGGCAGAGCTCAGAAGCCTCAATGCGTGGATGAGGCGGTGGTGTCGAGAGGAGGGCTTCAGATTTGTCAGGAACTGGAGAACATTTTGGGACAAGCCAAATCTGTTCAGGAGGGATGGGTTGCATTTAAACCATGATGGGACCAGATTGCTGGCACTCAACATCAAAAAGGCTGCAGAGCAGCTTTTAAACTGATAACTGGGGGAAAGCCGACAGGAGCTGGGCAGCATCCGGTTCGGGAAAGTGTGTACTTGAGTAGTGAGGAGGATGCAAAAATTACTGAGCAGAGCAAGGAGCTAGTCACCAGCACTCTAGCAGAAGGATGCAAGAGGCAGTCTAACAATGCAACTGGACTCAAAAGACTGTATCAGGAAAGCATATATAAATGCTTGTATACAAATGCCAGAAGCCTCCGTAACAAAATAGGGGAGCTGGAATACTTAGCAATAGATAAAAATATTGATATTATTGGTATCACTGAAACCTGGTGGACGGATGATAACCAATGGGATACAGTTATCCCAGGCTACAAACTGTATAGGAAGGATAGGAAGGGGCAAACGGGAGGTGGTGTAGCCTTGTATGTCAAAGAAGTGATAAAATCGTATGAATTGGAATATCTAGGTGATTTGGAGTCACCATTAGAAGCTCTGTGGGTAAGAGTACCAGGCCACAAGGATGGTCTAACAGTAGGCATATACTATCGGCCTCCGACCCAAACTCTTGAGGGAGACTGGCAGTTGGAGAATGTTGTAAAGGAGGCATCCAGGAAGGGAAGCCTGGTTATAATGGGGGACTTCAATTACCCTCACATAGATTGGGTGAACTGTTGTTCAGCACACGATAAAGAGATAAAGTTCCTAGATATGCTAAATGATTGTTCCCTGGGACAGATGGTTGAAGACCCAACTAGAGGTACAAGAATCCTTGACTTGATCCTGAGTAATACTCAGGATCTGGTGCAAGATGTTAATGTGACTGATCCAATAGGGAACAGTGACCACAACTCAATTATGTTTAACTTGATCATAGACCGCAAGTCACTGATAAAATCTAACACAGAGACCTTAAATTTTCAAAAAGGAAATTTCCCAAAGATGAGGAAACTAGTAAAAAAGAAACTGAAAGGGAAAATTGAGAGAGTCCAAACACTCGAAGAGGCATGGAGGCTGTTTACAAAAACAATAACAGAGGCTCAATTGGAATGCATACCCAAAAGGAAAAAGGGCACTGCCAGGTCCAAGAGGACTCCGATGTGGCTTACAGGAGCTGTTCGGGAAGTGATCAAGAGCAAGAAAAGCTCATTTAGAAGATGGAAGGCTTGTCCAAATGAGGACAGCAGGCAGAAACATAAATTCTGGCAGAACAAATGCAAGGCAACAATCAGGAAAGCAAAGCAAGACTTTGAGGAGCGTATAGCTAAGAATACTCAGAGAAATAACAAAGACTTCTTTAAGTACATTAGAAGTAAGAACCCAACTAGGAAGGCCATTGGACCATTAGATGACAATGGAAGGCAAGGGGTTATTAAAGAGGAAACAGAGATTGCAGAGAGACTCAATGAATTCTTTGCTTCAGTATTCACTGAAGAAGACAGAGACCACATGCCCAAAACAGAGCCTATCTTCGTAGGGAGGGAAACCGAAGAATTAAGCAAGATAGAAATAACCAGGGAGGAGGTCCTTGCATGTCTTGTTAAGCTAAACACTAACAAATCCCCAGGACCAGATGGCATCCATCCACGAGTTCTCAGGGAACTTAAAGATGAAATTGCTGATATCCTAGCCAAAATATATAATCTTTCCCTCAAATCAGGCTTTGTGCCTGATGACTGGAAGGTAGCGAATGTAACACCAATTTTCAAAAAAGGATCCAGGGGTGATCCAGGAAATTACCGGCCTGTCAGTTTGACATGTGTCCCAGGTAAAGTGATGGAAACCATCCTAAAAGATAGAATTAATAGGCACATAGAAGAGAAGGCACTGCTAAAGGAGAGCCAACATGGCTTTTGCAAGGGCAAATCATGCCTCACTAATCTGTTGGAATTTTTTGAGAGTGTCAACAAGCATGTGGATAAGGGGGATCCAGTTGACATTGTTTATCTGGACTTTCAGAAGGCTTTTGACAAGGTCCCACACCAAAGGCTCTTGAATAAACTTACCAGTCATGGAATAAAGGGACAGGTCTTGTCCTGGATCAGCAACTGGCTAAGGGACAGGAAACAGAGGGTAGCACTAAATGGACACTTCTCCAAGTGGAGGGAAGTAAAGAGTGGAGTCCCCCAAGGTTCAGTACTGGGACCCCTGCTTTTCAACCTCTTCATAAATGATCTAGAGGTAGGAGTAAAAAGCAAGGTAGCCAAATTTGCTGACGACACTAAATTATACAGGGTAGTGAAAACTGTGAGAGATTGTGAAGAGCTCCAGAGGGATCTCTTGACACTGGGGGAGTGGGCAAAACAGTGGCAAATGAGCTTCAACATCAGTAAGTGCAGAGTGATGCATGTTGGGGCAAAAAACCCCAATTACATTTATAAACTGATGGGGTCTGAACTCTCTGCGACAAACCAGGAAAGGGACCTTGGTGTCCTGGTGGACAGCTCAATGAAGGTGTCAACCCAGTGTGCCTCAGCAGTGAAAAAAGCAAACTCAATGTTAGGGATCATTAGGAAGGGTATAGAAAATAAGTCAGCAAGTGTCATTTTGCCTCTTTATAAATCTATGGTGAGGCCCCATCTGGAATATTGTGTACAGTTCTGGTCGCCATACCTCCAGAAGGATATTATGGAGTTGGAGAAAGTACAGAGGAGGGCAACCAGAATGATTAGGGGACTGGAACACCTTCCTTACCATCTGAGGCTGCAACGGTTGGGCCTTTTCACTCTTGAACGACGGCGTCTAAGAGGTGACCTGATTGAAGTTTATAAAATCATGCACGGTGTGGACAAAGTAGATAAGGAAAAACTGTTTTCCCTATCGCACAACACTAGAACTAGGGGACACTCCATGAAACTTTTGGGTACTAGTTCTCAAACAAATAAGAGAAAGTACTTTTTCACCCAGAGGATTACTGGTCTATGGAACTCCCTGCCAGAAGAAGTGGTGACAGCTGTCAGTCTTGACAGCTTTAAGAAAGGATTAGACAAGTTCATGGAGGACAAGGCTATCAATGGCTATAATTATGGCTACCTAAGGACAACCTCGGGGTTGGAGAGATAGGCAGGATATCTCTCAATGCCATTTCCAGGGAATCCTAAGCAGGTGAAGGCATCTGCTTGGGAATACCCTGAAGGAAATGGTGAGCCACTGTGTGAGACAGAATGCTGGACTGGATGGGCTGTGGCCTGTTCCAGCAAGGCTGTTCTTATGTTCTTATGTTCTTAAGTGTTTCAGAAACATTAAAGCAAATATCCCAACCACCATCATAAAACTTCAACCCATCCCCACCCGCACCAAATAAAAGTTCAGTAAAAATTTAAAAAGCATGAGTGATTCCCATTCTAAATAAGCCAGTGGGATAGTTACTCCTTCTCCCCACACCTGACCTGGCATCCATGTCATGCATCCATGCTTCAAGCCAAACTTACACTAACAAACTGAAATCTCATGCATAACATACAGCTCTTAGCCTAACATGCTTTCTTTTTTACGGTGCCATGTCTAATCTAGACCTCATAAAGAAATTTAGGAATGAAGAGGTGTACAAATAAAGCCAAGGACATATTTCACAAATTTAAGCAAGGATTGTTTGGTGGACAGAAGTGCTTCCATCAGAACAACTGGGAAGGGTTCAATCTCCTTTTTGCCCTTCAACTGCCTCATTATTCACCCTCAAAACTTTTCCCAGAGAAATTCCTCTAGAGCAGGCTGGGTTTTTTTTTTGGGGGGGGAGGGGGGTAGCACAGAGGACTGCAGTGGAAGAGAAGAGGAAGAAAGTCAATAAAATCAGGTCCTACCACAACACCTGATTCAGACTTCATCCTGCTGCATTCAGGGAGAGGACTGGAAGCTTTCACTGAGCTATTCATCAACCACCAGTTTCAGGGGGAAGAATTCTTACAGTGTGCCTGGGCAAGAGGTGGAGCTATTGTGCACTAGCCCTCAGGCAGTGGTGGGCTGGCCCATTGGGAAACCAGGACTCAGCCCAGGGTGCCCCCCAGGACCATGGCACCCCCCTTGGGTGCCAATCCAAAGAGTTGAGCCGAGCTATGATGCCCGGAATGATTGAGCAAACGAGTGAGCTTTCATGTTCCTCTGCCTACCTCCTCCTCCTGTGCTGACAAGGATAAGATTACAAAAGCAGCTCCACTGACAGTGGTTACAATTTTGCCTTGTAAGAAGGAGTTTGTTGGTTCGAGTCCCAGAGGAGAGTTGAAATTAGAAGGTGAGTGGGAACGTATATATTTTGTTAGGGTTAGATGCCCTCATCCCTCCCTGTCCAGTGCCCTTTTAGCATAGCCAGCATGCCCCTGCCCCCAGTAGAAACCATGAAATGTGACCTCTCTAGGCTGAATAGTTCCACAGCTTAAAAGCCAGCCTACTTTGGGGAAAAATGTAAAACAACAGCATCATTACATTTCCCACCCCCCCACCCCACCCCCACCCCCTACATTGGAAGTCTTGACCCCAATAATGAGATATTTACATATATTTTCCCTGTCTTCCCATTGAAAACAGTCTTTTCATGGGTGTTTTTCATGGGGTTCATGGTTTTGCTATGGGAAATAAGAGATGTAACTTAACTGTCATCTTGACATTAAATGTGTCTTAAGGCAGTCATTTTTACTCTACATTTTTTAAGGAGTCATTTTTACTCTTACTTACAGTCTGTAAGAACACTTGTATTTTTTAAAAATTTAATTTTAAACATCTAAACCTGCATTTCTAAATGATAAATCCACTCTCTGAAGAAAGATCTTCACAAATTATTAATTACATTAAGTGTAAAGAGTTGACCTAGAGATGAAAGCAAAACTATTATCATGCTATCGCTTTGATGCCATCTTTCTCATTCAAAATGTAGTAGCTTCTTCCAATCTTCATGGTGACATCTTACCTGCTGCTTCTTTACCATTCACTTCACTCTTCCTCTGGAAACTTTTCAAGTCAGTAAAGTAAAACTGAGAACTTTTTGCTAAATTACCTATAATTTCTCCTCTCGAGGAATGTACTTACATTAAAGTCCCCAAACCTCTCCTTTAGCCACAGATGTTTACAGCAAGAACTTTAAATGTGTTCCTGAATGCTGCGGCCCGGGGGGTATTTGGGTGTGGACGTTATGCCCATGCCTCACCACTGCTTCGAGAGTTGCACTGCTTACCAGTTTGCCTCCGGGTGCAATTCAAGGTGCTGGTTTTGACCTTTAAAGCCCTAAGAGACCGCATCACCCTAAGGATGTCTGTCAATCCAATTTTAAAAAGAGGGAGTGAGATCAGAATAATAATAATAATAATAATAATAATAATAATAATAATAATAATAATAATAATAATAATAATAATAATAATAATAATAATAATAATAATAATAATAATAGGTTTCCCTTGCTCGAAAGCCAGCCGTATCCGACTCTAGGGTTCAGTGCTCATCTCTGTTTCAAAGTTGAAGAGCCAGCGTTGTCTGCTTCTGCAGACATTTCTGTGGCCATGTGGCAGGCATGACTAGATACAGGAGCACACGGAATGCTGTTACCTTCCCACTGAAGTGGTCCCTATTTATCTACTTGCAATTTCTTGCTTTCGAACTGCTAGGTTGGCAGGAGCTGAGACAAAGACGGGAGCTCATTCTATCCTGCAGTACTCAGGAATCGAACTGCTGACCATCCGCCTCCCAGTCAACGTGTGAGCCACTGCAGTCCCTAATAATAATAATAATAATAATAATAATAATAATAATAATAATAATAATAATAATAATAATAATAATAATAATAATAATAATAATAATAATAATAATAATAATAATAATAATAATAATAATAATAATAATAGGTGTTGGAGGAGAGTTTTGAGAGTCCCCTGGACAGCAAAGAGAACAAATAGGTCAATCTTAGAAGAAATCAACCCTGACTGCTCATTGGAAGGTCAAATAGTAAGGATGCAGCTGAAATACTTTGGACATCAAATGAGAAGACAGGATTCACTTGAGAAAGCCTTGATGCTGGGAAAGGTAGAGGGCAAAAGAAGGTGGGGGCGACCAAAGATGAAATGGCTAGATGGTATTGTAGATACAATGGGCACAGAGCTGGGCGGGCTGAGGAGGATGGTGGAGGACAGATATGCCTGGAGGACAATGGTCCATAGGGTCGCAAAGGGTCGGAATCGACTGTGCGACTCAACAACAACAACAACATTATTATTATTATTATTATTATTATTATTATTATTATTATTATTATTATTATTATTATTATTATTATTATTATTATTATTATTATTATTATTATTATTATTTAGTAATCTTAGAACTGCAGAGTCATAAGGGAAGCTATAGATCAATGAATCCAGCCAGAGGTGGGCTCCAAAAAAATTTACTACCACACTGTGGCCGTGGTATGGTGGCCGTGGCCAGGGAGAAAGCACTGTTTTGCACCTGAATTAGGACTACTTTATTTCAAAATTTGGATGAGTGGGGCCAGCCAGAATTTCTGCTACCGGTTTCTGGCGAACCGGTGTGAACCTGCTGATGCCTACCACTGAATCCAGCCCCTGTCAAGAAAGCCGAGTGGGGAATCGAACTGCCAACCTCTGGTGCTGCAGCAAGATACTTAAACCACTGAACTATTGAGCACTTATGGAAAATCTTTAACAATGTTGATGCTTAGTTGATCTAATACATCTTTGACTGCATCTTTTGGTATATCACAGTCATCTAGAGAGATTCTAATTTAGCACTTCCTATTCAGTTCATATTTCAAATGAATGTCAACAGCAAGCAACGATTCTCTACTGAAATGTAGCACATCATGAGTATTCATGAGATCACAGTATGAAAAATAAAATAAAATCACACCATAATTGCTTCATTTCATCAGCAATATCTGCATCTTCCCTAAATCAAAGAGACGATAGATATGAGATACAGATGGCTTTATAATAATTTCACTTCTCACAAAATGTGCTTCCGTTCTTTTCTTTACTACTAAAATGAACAGTATAAAATCCAGTTCTATGGATTTATCATGTGGTTTTATTTAAAAGGGCTGAAGAGTTATCCTTTTCTGCTCAGGTGGTCAATCTGTCAATTCCAGTCAGTTTCTTTCTGTTTTTCACCTCCTCCCCCAGCCTTCAGATTGGCAACCTACTTTTGAATCAGTGTGTGAATTGTTTTAAGTTTGCACAGAGACAAGTGAAGCTTTTCATATACATTTCTCTGAATGTCCACGTTTTAATGCATTCTTACATAAAATAAACATATTCATTCATTCATTCATTCAGGTGCTTGCAGTGAGAGTGGCCAAGGAAGCATCACTTAGGAAGATAGCCTCATTGATGGTGACCCCCTCCATCTGGAATAGATTCTCCATGGTAGTGCACCAGTCCACCTCCCCCTTGATATCTTTTTAAAAAATGCCTAAAATTTGAACTGTGTATAGGGGGCTATTAGTGATGTGACTCCTTCCCAGTGACTGATCTCTTCTTTTTTCCCCTGTACCCTCAGGTCTAAATGTTTATGTTAATGCCTTGTTGCACTAGTTCAGAGGGTTTGTGTCATGCTTTTCATTTTATTTAAATAAATAAATAAATTTGCTAGAATCATTTAGGCGCTTTTCTGACCCTCAAGTTTCCAAAAACAAATATACTAAAAGAAAGATTAAAAAATGTTATTTGAAAACAGATTAAAAGCCAAATTTTAAATCAGTTTTAAAAACCAAAGGCCATATGGCATAGTACACTTTTGATTTCTCATAAGAAGGAATGCACCCTCACGTCTGAGGCGCACCCTTCTGGCAATAGTAATTAAAATCCTAAATCCCCGACAGGATCCTATGGGAAATCGCCTTTCACATAACCTCATTTCATGGCATTTGTCTAATATATCCAAGTGGTATTTCCCTTTTAGAAGGGTTTTATGTACTTTTGTGCACATTTTATGAACTTTTTCCTAATGCACTTCTTTTACTTAAGAGCTCTGTTGTTATATAAATTAAGTTAGTGCACAGATACAAGGGATAACAAAAACAGTGTTGAAATTGATAATTTGTCAAACCAATTCATGGTCATCTTGGGTTTCAGTCAATGTTCATTATCCAGGGTGTACTCTTGTAGCTTGGTGTATTTCCTGTGCAGCATATTGATGCATGGAACTACACTGGCTTAAAAAATTATTTCTTTCTACACTGATTTGGAAATCATGATTTGTATTTTACTTGTTGATCTTGTTGTTCTCATGCAGACACAGTTAGTGCAGGTTTAATTTTGTCTTAATTTTATTCACACTGACATAAGCACAACAGTACTGCTTCATATATTCAACGTGCCCCCTGATGTCTGAACACATACTGGATTATTGCTTATGGGATTTGAAATATATAGGAGATAAATACCTTGTTTTCTGTGCTTTTTTTAACATCACATGGCCAAAAGTGAAAATAACGCTATGGAGGAAAAATGACAGACTATGTACATGATGGGTAATCAAATTGCATAGGTTTCACTGCATTTCTCTGCACTGAAGTGATGTAGTGCAGGAAATGTAAATGTAAAAAAGACTGCCTTTCAGCTTAACAGTGGAAACTCCAGAGGAAAACTATGTAATGAATCACATGAGGTTACATACCAAATTGGTACAAGATATTCTAGTACAAATATTGGGTTAACAGAAACAATCCTCTCCAGGCCATTTCAGACAACCTATGATTGGTGATTACAATGAATGCAAAAAATGCAGGAGGAAGGGTATACCTTTATTGCGTTACTCAAAAATTAAAACGTTGTGCAAGCTTGTGAGATCCAAATTCTCTTCATCAGGCAAGGCACGTTGTTTTGCCAGGTACATATCTTAGAAATGCATGTTGAACAACAGCAAAAAGGCTGCATGGCATCATTACACCACTCCCAAAGGAAGCCTATGATTGCCTATGATTGGTAGGTAGAGGACAGGAGAATTTTTTTTTCCAGAACGGTAGAGTTATCAATGTCTTCCAGAACAAGCTTCCAAATTCTTTTTGAATATATTCTTTGTTATTCCCTTGTGGAGAAGTGGATGTTCCCCACAGAAAACAATTGGAAAATTTAGAATTGTAGTATGGTAAATAGAAAATAGTATATGTAGTGCAAAACAGTAGGAAGCAGCAAAAGCTGAGCAGCACTTTCTCACTCAGAACACAATCTTCAGTGGGGAAAGTGTGTGTGTGGGGGGGGGCGGGGGGCGGGGGGGGTGAATGAAGTGACAGGCCTACCAAAGGCTTCCAAAATCTTGTCAACTTTCTCTGGTTGTAACAAGTGGCACCTTTGCCACCGCCGCCGGCACCACCCACCCCAATCATTGTGCAAAAGTCAGCTATTCCAACCCTGGGCTGGCATAGCTGAGGACAATGAAATCAAGGCGTCTGAGGAGAAAAGAAAGTTATCCCTAATTACACTAGTAGGCATGAATTGAAGTGGAGAGGAGCGTAGACAAAGGAAATACCTAGAATTATTGTTCTGATTAGAGCTACACAGCCTCTTTATTTTCTAGTTACAACCTAAGCAGTGTCTGTCATGCACCTTTGGGAAATAAAATAGAAGCACAGTATCTCACTCTAATGGGCAAGCTTTACCTTCTGGGTGTGCATACTTTTCTTGCTTAGTGAAGCAGACTTAGGTGAGACCAAGAAAATTCAATTATTCATTCACTTCGCATTTGATAAATAAAAATATACCCCTCTTTAAATTTATGCCCCAAAGTATTAGCTCAGGATGCTTTTAGCATAAAATCTTAGTATTGCCTGAAGGAATACTCCTGGGTATAACATTTCGGCTGCTGGAATCACAGGCAGAACCCTCCTGAATTATTTTCTCACTGTTTCCTTTTTTTAAAAAAAAAAACATTTCCAAAGGGCTTGTTTCCTTGCAGATGAGGGAACTGTCAAATTATGTTAACAAATTCTGCATTTTCACACAACAAAACATTTTACAGTTAGCATTTTCCCCTCTCTGACATAAATTCCCTAATAGCCTGTGAGGTGAAAGGCTTACATCGGGGTTCTCGACCTGTTCAAGTTGGGGGCCGGGTCACACTCCCTCAAACAGTTGAGGGGGGTGTACTGGTTGTAACCCCACCATTTATGGTCATTGTAAACGTGTTTATGATGGCCGTGAATGAGTCTATGGCTGATTCCAGTGGCGGTGGTGGTGGCTGGAGCAAGGGCAAGGACTGAATCATTTGGCGCTGCAGGCCAGATCCGGCCCATAGGTTGAGAACTCCTGGCTTACATGGATGGACCCTAAACATTCAACAAGATGGACCCTACACATTCAACAAGATGACATGAAGAGCAATATGTAACTTAGAATAAAAGAACAAGGTACTGTAAAGACATTTGCCCATCATTGTTTCTTCCCAAAGAGGGGCTCCACGCTGAACCTGAATTTGAAACCTTTTGGCCACAGTGTCTTTCCCTTAAACAGAGAAGGCTAATAAACATTGATTGAAGGATGTCTACTATCCATCACACTGTGGATATTCATCAGCTAACAGAGCATTAAAATCCAGAGCTTATGAAGAAAACAATAAGCAATGGAGAAAACCTCACTGACATTAGGCTTTTTAAAATGGAAGCTAGGATGGCAAATTACCCAGATCTAGGTGTCTGATTTCAGTTCACATCACTCCTTCTTTCAACTTGGGTGGAGCTGCTGATTAGCTCACCTTTAAAAATCATTATATTTTAAACAGGAGGCTTTACCTCCTAGCGATACATTATCTGCCACAACAGAAAAGAACCAAATGAATTTGGAGTATAGACTAAATACAACATCTTGTCTGCATCTTCAGTGTCAAAAACTTCAAGCGATCTAACAATTCATAACAAGAGGAAGTTCCCATCCAGATGCCTTTACCATCAATTTTATTCCTCCAGCACTTTAGTCTCCTAAGTACTCAGGCAAAGGCATTCAGAGTTGCCTACTCTTCCGGTTTCTCTCCACAAATGTGACCAAATTGGCTCTAAAATCAGAACCAACATTTGTCATGCTGTTTCAGCATGGATTGTCTTAGTAGGGAAGTCAGATCTTAGTTATTAACCCTCAGGGTTTAGAGTCTGCTCTCTAAGTCTCAAGCTTTGGCTCTGAAACTTGACAGAAATGGGATGCTGTTGACCTGGAGTCCTGACCATATTGCTAATCATCCAGAGACCTGTCCCACCTTTGGCTTAGAAACCAATGTTCCTTTTGCTCTAAAGCAATGTTCCCCAACCTTTAGCTTTTGGACTTAAATTCCCAGCAGCCTAAGTCAATTTCCCAAAGCACTGACCAGCCAATGTACTGACTTAGGCTTCTGGGAATTGAACTTCCGCTGTGGGAACCACTGTTCTAAAGCAATGCCCTTGTTTCCTGCTGTATATTAAACCCTTCAGCCCACAAATTTCTTTCAACAGGTTCTCAGATGCAGACCTTTAGTGGCACTGTCTCCATGTGTCACACACACCATTTTATCATTGTTGCTGAAGAGTTTGCTTCCATCACAAGATACCTTTAGATTCAGGTTTTGATCCTAAAACCATAGGGAATGGGATGCTAGTGACCTGGCAACACTAAACTTAAACAGAGGTTTACATTGTAGGATTTATTTTCTCAAACTCTACTTTGTATAAGCACAGATGTATTTGAGACCTGTTCTTATAATTGGGGAATCATCCCTTCATTTACTTTTTTTATCTTTACCAGATATTTCATCCTATTCATGTCATACTGATTTTAATTCATTTAAACTGCAATTACCTGTTGCCGAATTTCTTCTTCCATTTTAACAGGTGATCCCAGCTCTGCAACTTGCTTAACACCTTCACTTGCATATCCTCCATATTCCCAAAGGACGTAGTTCTTTGAATGAGATCCACCAATGATTGCAGACCAATGATTGGCTCTTCCTTTAGAAAACAGGATAGAAATACCGGTAAGTGTTTTGGAACAAAATAGAATATATTGTCTTGATCTTATGTTTTCTATGGATGGACATGTAACCTTCTAATAGAAAGGAAATAAGAATGCTTTGCTTACTATGTATGAAAACATTCTTCTGTTGGCCACTCTTAGGTAAAGGGGGTAAAAAGTAGTTAAGATAATCTTTTTACCATCTATTGATAGAGCAGTTTCTAGGGATGCAACTTTTTTTTTTTTATTAGAGGGGAAAATACAAAAGAGGCTCTTATTCTTATTTTTGCTTTATTTCATTGATTCCAAAAAGAGGGCCTCTAAAACATGAACTATTTGTATTAACAAAAGAGAGGAACACCTTCATTTTCTGTCATATTTCTCTATTTCATTTAATCTTTTTTCTTGTTTTTTGTCTGGTAAATCATCTGGGAAATGTTCTATCTAATAGATTTCCAAGGACAGCTGTCAACAACCAGTCAGAACATTTAGCGGGAAGTGAGAGTTTTGAAGTGGCTAAAAGGTCTGCACCTTCATTTTCTGTCTTATTTCTCTATTTCATTTCAACTTGCTTCTGGCATCTCCATCTAGTACTGTCTGGTTGCAGTGCTTCTAGGATCTTCCCTTTTCTGTTCAACTTATTGGGACAATTTTCTCTATACAGTATTCCTTTAGATATTTTTTGCTGCTGCCCCCAGCATGCCAGTGACATTATGCCTTCCGGGGATTACTGTTTGAATCCCAATACTACAGATTCCTTTGAGGATTTTTTTTACTCTGTTTCAATTTATTCTTGATATTTTCCCCTGTATGCCTGGTGCACAGTAGTAGCAAAAAGGAAAATTGTCTTAGAGGCTGACTACACGATCATCTAGCAAACTTAAGGGGGGAAATGCACTTCCTCTGAATATCCCCAGATGATTAGGGGAAGTGTTTGCTCCACAGCTGCTGCACAATTTATTTATTTATTTATTTAGATAGTTAGTTAGTTCAACTTATATTTCCACCCCATCGACAGGCGACTCCAGGCGGCATCAACAAAGGTAGCTGGAGGGGCAAAGTGCCCTTTGGGTGTGGGGATAATACAAAATAGTATTTTGCCCTCCCGCCTTAATCCCAAACCATGTCATTCCAAAATCAGACAGTGTATGCACGCCCTTTGAGTCTGAATTAAAGAAAGAACAGGCTAAAATAGGAGTTCAGGTTTGAGCATTTTAGAGAGAAATCTGTGTATAACAGAGACTGGAAGTAGTTCTGGAAGAGTGCAAGTTGTGAGTTAGTTAAGAATTGTGCTAAGAGGTTCTTTCTTTTCTTTTCTTTTCTTTCTTTCTTTCTTTCTTTGGAGCTGTGGGAATACAGACAGTACTATTGTTTTCCTTTGGAACATGTGTAAAAGAAAACCATCTATATCAATACATAACAAATTTTGTTTAAATTATAGAGTTCATGTAGGAATCGGGGCCACTGGGGTGGCCTTAAGGTCCCGGAGGAGACTGATCAAGTGACGACACGAGGCAAATGGAGCGAGATCAGATCAGTACTTTATTGGAAAAAGGCAACATCATTTATAGGGGAAAAAGCGCAACGGTGGCGAAACTGTCATCGGACAGGAAAATTACCTCACCCACGTACCCGGGTTAATGGGGAACCTCTCAAAGGGAAGTTAATTAACTTGGACAAACACGGGGCAAGGAAGACCATTGTTTAGGGTTTAAGCAAGGGTAAATATGGCTGATATTTACACCGGGGATTACCTTGGCCAGAGGATGAGTGATTACTCTAATGGATAACTGGGGTCTGCAAGATGCTTGCTCGGCAGAATCGTCGGTCAGGCTACAAGCGGCCGAATTAATCCCTATCATTAATTCACCCCCCTTACGCCCTGACAAGGGCCAGAGGCCAGGAGTTTGCTCACTGGTTTAACCTCTGCCAGAAGCCACTGATGCCCAACCGAGCACGGGGAATCTTCAAGTTCAGCTGTATAATAAAAACTTAACAGCTTGTAATACTGAACCTCATTGTGAAAAAAAAAACCTTTTTAGTTTACAAATCCTATTTGTTATTTTGGGAAATAGCAGTCACAAAGTATCATACCACATTTACTGTTGCCCCAAGGCTGGAACACATTGTGTCACCAAAATTAACATAGACTGTGTTTCCTCAGAAGTATCCTTACCCTTCTTTTTAAAAGGACAGTAGCTTTGGCATACCTGTCAAGCGCAGCTCCAGAAAATCCAGGAACTGCTCCTTCCTGGCTGCACATATGCAGCAACAACCCTTCTGTGCAGGACCCATACACAGTAATAACTTTCCCCTGCTGGTCAAATTATGGGATGGTGGCGAATGGCGGCGGGAAATTAGAAAAACGAGCGCTGAAGTACAGAAAATCCCAGCCAATCTGGGATACTTGATAGATATGCCCAAGGGCCAGATCCAGCCCCCAACACCAATTCATCCACCCCGTGCCACCTTCGTCACTCCTGGAAAACCTCAGCTTCCGGGAGCAATGAGAGTGGTGTGGGCCAGATGAATTGGCTTTGGGGGCCAGATCCAGCCCCCCTTCCCCAGCTGTAGCTTGGTTTAAGCAGAGAAAATGGCAGCTTAAAATCTATCTCATTCTGTTGCAAAACATATTGCAAGGCGTATTTTACTTCTGCTTCCGGTGGGAGGAACCACGTGACTGGCCTGCTGAACCACATGACTGGCCAATGGCATGAAAAGTTTTGGTACCCCTTGTTTAAGCAGCAGAGGAAAGGAATATTGGCTGTTTGTCTCTTTTATTAAAAGTGGTATTCCAGAGAAAGGAGTCCCTATGTACAAGTTAAGCAGTAACTCTTCACTTTGTAAAGGAGTTTAGGGACATTTGTTGTTTTATGGCAGCAGAAACCAGATTTATTTATTATTTATTGATTTTCTAGATTTCTACCCCGCCCTCCTAGTGCAACACACCACTCAGGGTGGCAACAACAGAAAAATATACATATATGTACAGTACAAGAAATATAAAACCATTACCAATAAAACAATTACATAAAAACCTCATCTAAAAGCAAAATTAAAATACATAAAAACCAACATCATCATCATTAAAAGCTACCCTAACCCTCCCTCCACCCACAGTAAAACAGGCTTATCAGAAAACAAACGAACGAAAGAGGGGGGGGCTCAATCCCACAACAGGCAGGCTAAATAAGACAACGGGCTTGAGATGTGGAGCCAAATGTACCCCACACCTGTTCGCAGACAGACGATGGTGAGGCTGAGAACCACAACAGGTCCTTTTAAGTGCTCCCTAATTTGCACTTGGATTAGAGGTATTCATTAGTTTCTGAAATACAGTATGTAAACTAACAGGACAGCCCTGTGATCCTCCCCCAGTTCTTCATGTTTTCCAAACACTGTGCCAGTATCCTGTCATTACTGAGCATTCACACTTCTCATTATGCTGCCCACCCACATTGGGTTTATTCCCTACACTGTGCAAAACTTCAACACAAAAAAGTCCTTTTGTGCAAGAACGGGATCATCCTGGCTACAGAAAACACCCACATTTGCAAAAAGAGCTGTTGGTTTTGATGTATTTTATGTATTTATGTGAAAATTTTAAATTTTAAAATTTGTGTCTGTTTGTATTGTTGAGTTTTATGCTGTTAGCTGCCCAGAGTAGGAAAGTCTTTCCTAGAGCTGCTGGGTATAAGTTTAATAAATCAATAATAATAATAATAATAATAATAATAATAATAATAATAATAATAATAATAATAATAATAATAATAATAATAATAATAATAATAATGATGATGGTGATGGTGATGGTGATGGTGATGGTGATGATGGTGATGGTGATGGTGATGGTGATGGTGATGGTGATGGTGATGGTGATGGTGATGGTGATGATGATAAATAGTTTGCAAATAAACTAGCTTCACATTTGCTGCAATTCAAGAAGTTATTACTGCCATCTTTGCTTGAGTCATTATATCAGTTGTACTAAGGCAGCCTTGCATTGGAAATTGATAAATCCTTTAATCTGACAAGGGTCATTGCGATGCATTACAATTGGATACATTCCTTTGTACAAAGCTTTGTACAACACAGCATGAAACTCAGAGGAGAACTATGAAAATGATACTGTATGACATACCAACTCTCCAGTCTCCAAGCAAAGAAATGTTAATTCAATGTTTGCTAGAAGTCGCAATCAAATGGGGCACATTTGTCTGTTTCAATTCACTGTACTGCAGACAGGGGAAAGTACTGGTAAAATGCCAACACATTTCATGGCACTTGCACAGAAGACATAACAGTTATGAGCCAGAGAATAGTAGCCAGCTCTCCCATCTCTGTCAATAGAAAGCTTGCAGGATATGTGCTTTTCCAAACTGCCTATAAAATAAAACTAACTTGTCAAATCTGTCTGAAACAACAGCAACCCAAGCTGTACTGTCACCTGATGCAGGAGTAAAGTGCAGAGCCTTTAGGTGGCAGCAGCCACCCCTCCAAAGATGAAAGCTTGTTCTTGGTAGCACCTGAAAAGGCGGTACAAGAACAGGTAGCAGTAGCCCCATGTCCTGACACCTGTCTGGGAAGAAGGATGCACAGAAGCACCATTGCCATTTTTGGCCTACCATCAGAATGAGAGAAGATGCAGGTGTGTGTGTGTTTATGTATCTTTCATCCCACCCAAAAACAATTTGTCGGTAAAACTTTGCTAAAAAAATTAAAAAAGCAGTAAAATAAAGGAATCCAAATGTGAGTGGTTTATGAGACATCCTTTGTATACAAATGCTGAGAAATGTAAAGGGTTGAGGTGGACTGCTCCCTTATGTAGAGGAAGAGCATCCTACAGAGAGAATATTGTTCAGGTATAAAAATTACGTCTCCTTCCTTCAGGGCCGCCATCAGGGGGGTACAACCAGGACTCCCATCCCAGGCCCAGAGCTGTAAGGGGCCCCCGTGGTGGGCAGCCCATTTTTAAAAACTTTATAAAAAACTTTTTATTTTATTTTAAATCGCAGCGTGTGGTGCCACTGTGCATGCCCTGCCAGAGGGCCCCTGCCTCGACTTGGATCCGGGGTCAAGGCTTGCTTGCCTTCAGGCTTCAGGACACCCCGTCAATCCAGGACACCCCGCCAATCCAGGACACCCCGTCAATGAGGCAGGAAGAAGCCCGACGCTCAACGCCTGCCCATTCCCCTGCCTTTAGTCCACAAGGAGGGCCGGGCCCCAGGGCTGAGTGCAGCAGCGGGAAGCTGCGGGGCGCATGCCATCCACCGCCACCACCACCACCTGGACCAGGCGGGTGCTTCCGTGCATGCTGCCAGCCATTGCGGCCTCCGCCCACCCTGCCCCCGCCATAATGCTGGGCAAAACGCCCCACAACTGCCAAGCAAGCCTGGTGTCATTGGGGACTGCCTGCCCGCGGGGTGGGAGGAGGTGGGAACAGAGCTGGGGTGGTTGGGGGCCCCCTCCCGGCAGTTCATGTGGGCCACTGCTGTTCTTTGGCCTGTCCCCTCCCCTCCCAGGTGGGTCGGTCCATCCGACTGTCCCTCTGTCTATCTATCTTCACTAATCCACTCTTCCTTCCTTCCTTCCTCCCTCCCTCCCTCCCTCCCTTTCTTCCTTCCATCCCTCCTTTTTCCTTTCTTCCATCCTTCCTTCCTTCCTTTCTTTCTTCCATCCTTCCTTCCATCCTTTCCTCCTTCCTTCCTTCCTTCCATCCTTCCTTTCTTCCATCCTTCCTTTCTTTCTTCCATCCTTCCTTCCTTTCCTCCTTCCTTCCTTCCTTCCATCCTTCCTTCCTTTCTTCCATCCATCTATCCTTCCATCCTTCCTTCCTTCCTTCCTTCCTTCCATCCTTCCATCCTTTCTTTTTTCCATCCATCCTTTGTTTCTTTCTTCCATCCTTCCATCCATCCTTTCTTCCTTTCTTTCTGAGCCCTGGTGCCGCAAAACTGTGGTCATAAGGACTACAGTGGCTCAAGTGGCTAAGACACTGACTGGGAGGCGGAAGGTCAGCAGTTCGATTCCTGAGTACTGCAGGATGGAATGAGCTCCCGTCTTCCTCCCAGCTCCTGCCAACCTAGCAGTTCAAAAGCAAGAAATTGCAAGTAGATAAATAGGGACCACTTCGGTGGAAAGGTAACAGCATTCCGTGCACTCCGGTGTCTAGTCATGCCTGCCACATGACCACGGAAGCGTCTGCAGAAGCAGACAGCGCTGGCTCTTCGGGTTTGAAACAGAGATGAGTACTGCACCCTAGAGTCGGATACGACTGGCTTCCGAGCAAGGGAAACCTTTGCCTTTTAATTATGTTCGTGTTGATATAAAAGTCTGTTTTTTGGGCATAATGTGTGGCACCTTAAAGATTAACTGCTGTATTTTAATGTGAGCTTTTGTGGATCAAGGCCACTGGCTCTTTGTCTGTAATCAGAGATGAGCATTGAACTCTAAAGTTGGATACAACTGGCTTTCAAGCTAGGCTTAAAGACTCACTGCTGTATTTTAATGTGAGGTTTTGTGGATCAAGGCCACTGGCTCTTTGTCTGTAATCAGAGATGAGCACTGAACTCTAAAGTTGGATACAACTGCCCATTGATTTCTTTTGGGAAATTGTGTATTCCACCCACCACCGCCACCCCAATGCGAGGAGAGAGAAAAGTGTGTGTGTGTGTGTGTGTGTGTGTGTGTGTGTGTGGCCCAATAGGATTGCTCTGTACGGGGCCCAGAAATTTCTGATGGCGGCCCTGCCTTCCTTAAAGCTTTAGGAAGCACACAGGACTCAACAGCAGCCATTCTTGGTGAGAAGTGAGGTTGCAAGTTGTCTCAATGCAGACTTCTCTTCTGTGGGGAGATGCTGATAGTGCAGAACAAAGCAGCCACTTCCTTTGGTGGAGATCTTTGGTGATGATGTATGTTGAGTTGCTCAAAGGAGTGAAGGGACAAGACAATGAAAGTAAAGACCAAGTCTCATGAAGGAGGAAAAGTAGTATGATGAGGAAGAACTTGCCTCACTTGGCTAATTGTGTTTGTGTTCATTTTAGAAATGTACTGTGTTTTTTCACATTTCTCAGTAGCATGCAAGTTATTCAAGATTTTTCCCCTATTTCAATTTGGTACAAGGCAGCTCAAGTCTGACAGGTGTGGTACTGTGATTGTCTTCAGTCTGACAGGTGTGAGATTGGGTAAATCCATGATAGATCAAACATACCACTAATGTATAATTTGAAAGTTAGTGCTTCCCAGAAGATATGACTTAGCAGTCCCAAGAATTTCAGCAACAAGTAAGAGACCCAGGTCACATGACTGTTACTCTTCTTTTTGAACCCTTAGAGATGGTTTTAAAATTCAGCCATAACTATGCTTTTGTTGCTCACACCTTGCATTTCGATCAGTAGCTTCAAAGTGAGCTGCTGTTATTAGTGTTCAGCAGCTGTTTCACTCTCCCTGCAGGCCTGGTGCCAGAAACAAATGTTCTATTCCTTCAAAAACTGAGCAAAAATCTTTTAGAATAAAAAAGGCTCACTCAGAAATAATAACTAAGAATGAATATAAGAAATAAATGAAGATAATGAATGTTTCCTACTCTATTAGGGTGAGAAAACACATAGTTATTTGTGGAAAGGGCAACTAAAATGGTTAGAATAAGTGTATGGGAATAAACAACAGGGTGCGGAAGGAAGAGAAACCGAAATGCATATGCAATGCACATTAAAAATGCAAATACATACAATTTAAGGCAGGGGTTCCCAACCTATGGCCCACGGGTTGGACTCAGCCTGCGATGCCATTCCATCCAGCCTGTCGCCACTTACCCGCACCCAGAAGTGGAAGCGTGTGTTCACGTCAGCGGTAAAATGCACCCACGCATGTGCAAATGCGCCGATGGCTGTTGTAAACGCAGATGTGGGTGCATTTACAACAGCCGTAAATACAACAGCCGTAACAGCACCTACTTCTGCTTCCTGGGGGCATGGTCCGACCCACTCATATTTCTGTGGGCGTGGTCAGGCCTGTGGTGTAAAAAGGTTGGCCACCCCTGGTTTAAGGCCTCAGAAAGGCCAGGCATGAAATAAAGATCCATTTTTGAACATTTGTTAGAAAAACCAATGCAAAGAAAAGAAAAGAAAATGATTGACACATATGTATTAGCCACCAAAATATCTTAGGAACAATCACATAATAAAATGTCTTCAAAAGGAGGAAGTGATTCTATTCATGCTGTCTGATAGATGTGACTAGATATCAAGACTCATATAAAAAGTTTGACTACAGCCTATGTTTTAAAGGCTTTCATAATTTCTGTCTGGACGTATTCTGGCTCCTGTATGCCTCATAAAATGCAAATAGCCTCACCAACAGAGAATATTGGTTAAGAGCACAAGTTTATGAGATTAGCAATCCACGGATTCATTGTAGATGATCCCAAATTGTAGAAGGCTTGACTCAGATTTCGCTGCCAGGTATACAATAGGCATAATGATAACTGCTTGTTTTAATGGCTTTGTAAATCAAATTCACTGCAAGGAATCTTGCTAGGTACTTCTTTTGAAAAACCAAAGGATGAAGGAGTGTGGGAGTGAAATAAATTCTGATGCTTTGTTATAAGGGCAACCTGCAAAGCCTGATCAGAAACAGGTTATAGTTATTTGGAAGCTTATTGCACCAAATTCAGTGAGACCTTTCTTCTGCTTGAACTTTAAGAATAAGACCTAATTCATCACTCATTTTTTTGTGGATTTTTATTGGGGTGCACACACCATGATCTAAATGTGGGGCCCATTTAGCCCCAACCACTCTTTTTCTTAGTGTGGTAGTAGGGGAAAACACGCATATATATTTCCCTGTAAAGTCAGGCACACAGGATATCTTGTTTCAAGGTAAAAGTAAGCTCTTACTTTCCCCTCTATATTAGACTTCCTTATGTATATGACATGTAGTAATAGCTAAAGGCACTGATCTTTATGAAAATGCTTGTCCCTGGAGATCTCAAATCTCCTTAGTCCCAAACCAATATACAGTGGTACCTCACTTAAAGAGCATAATGCATTCCACGGGATTGCTCTTTAAGCAAGTTTGCTCTTTAAGTGAAACACCATTGGAAGTGACCAATTGTGACTTCTGGTGGGGGGATTGCGAGCCCCGATTTAGTTGTTAAGTGAGTTTTGGTTGGTTTTAGTTGTTAAGCAGAGTGACAATTCAGAGAAAATTCTACTCTTTAAGCGAGTTAGTCTCTAAGCGAGGCACTCTTTATGCGAGGTTTTACTGTATTCTGTATTCATGCCTTAAAATGGGGAAAAAATTGTTTTCCAGCGAATAGCTTTTCTGGCTCACTCAAAATATACTATTGCGAGGAATCTCAGAAACACAAACTGAAGCAACATTCCAAGCTGCCATGTTTGTCTTCTAATGAATAATTTAGTTGCATTGAAGGCTGCATTTCACTATACCCTAGTCTCAAGTGTTTTTCTTTTTAGAAGTATATCCAGGATATTACCAAGAACAGAGCTTTGAAAATTAGATCTGTGCCAAAGTGCCCTTTGAATGACAATCTAATAAAATGAAGTTTGCAAGTGACTTGCAGGGACATCAAGAGCAAATCTAAGTACTTCTATCTTCTTTATAAACTAGTAATATTAATGCATGCAGTGTAAAGAGAAAAGTGAATTCTTTTAAAAGCTTTTTAAAATTTCCATACAAATGTAATATAACCATATATAAAGAATATATATTTATTCTCAATAGAAGAAAATTATTCCTTAGAAGCACTAGGACTAAGCAGTCAGGACTCAATTCTATCCATCTTTTCAAGTTCTGACTAGGAATTAATAAATGGTGGTGCTAATTCTTTTGTCAATAGTTCCAAAAATCTGCAGTGTGAAAATCTTACAAATTTTAGCACAACAAGTGGAATAGCCTTTTTGCAAGCAATAAAAAGCCTTAGTTGATAGAAGGCAGTCAGTCAGAAACATGTTTAGGGAATTTCTGCTGCTCTGTGATGACAAAATGCTTCATGATTAACCACCATCCAAAGCCAATTAGGTTTTGTTTCATTAAATTGTTTTATAGCCTCTGTGTAATCAACAACAGTTTTGACATCTAAGTCTCATTTTTAAAAATCAGGGCATATGGATGGGAGGAGCAGCTTTCTAGCCTCCCAGGAATTAACAGTTACACTTTGCGGTTGCCTGTTCTGTAGGGGCTAGTGGTGTCTCTGTTAGTATCAATATCACTAGCAAAAACACATTTCTAGATGACAAGAAAGAAAAGAGAATAATTCTTGCTGAAGCAACACCAGGCCTTAGAAGTGATAATATTTATGAGGTGAGCTTGCATTGGAATTCAGGAAAGTAAAGGAGGGGAGATCATTTCCTATCATAAAGCTTTAATGATATTTAATCCTTTCCCTATAGCCTGACAACTCAATAAAATTATTACAAGCTGTACATTATTATTTATAACAATGACAACTTTTAAGTATATGAAGTGCTTTGAAATAGGTCCCTCATGCATTCTGCGAAGCAGGCTGTATACCAACAAATAGTTAAGATGGCAGGATTCCAGACAATGAATATTCCAGTTGACTATCTGGCTAACATACAGTTTTGAGCCCATGTTTCTCAAAGCTGTTACTCTTTGGGTCCTGCACCAAAGGCTCTTGAATAAACTTACCAGTCATGGAATAAAGGGACAGGTCTTGTCCTGGATCAACAACTGACTAAGGGACAGGAAACAGAGGGTAGCACTAAATGGACACTTCTCCAAGTGGAGGGAAGTAAAGAGTGGGGTCCCCCAAGGTTCAGTACTGGGACCTCTGCTTTTAAACCTCTTCATAAATGATCTAGAAGTAGAAGTAAATAGCAAGGTAGCCAAATTTTCTGACACCACTAAATTATACAGGGTAGTGAAAACTGTGAGAGATTGTGAGGAGCTCCAGAGGGATCTCTTGACACTGGGGGAGTGGGCAAAACAGTGGCAAATGAGCTTCAACACTAGTAAGTGAAGAGTGATGCACATTGGGGCAAAAAACCCAAATTACATTTATAAACCCCAATTGCATTTATTATGGGGTTTGAACTCTCTGCAACAAACCAGGAAAGGGACCTTGGTGTCCTGGTGGACAGCTCAATGAAGGTGTCAACCCAGTGTGCCTCAGCAGTGAAAAAAGCAAACTCAATGCTAGAGATCATTAGGAAAGGTATAGAAAATAAGTCAGCAAGTGTCATTTTGCCTCTTTATAAATCTATGGTGAGGCCCCATCTGGAATACTGTGTACAGTTCTGGTCGCCATACCTCCAGAAGGATATTATGGAGCTGGAAAAAGTGCGGAGGAGGGCAACCAGAATGATTCAGGGACTGGAACACCTTCCTTAGCATCTGAGGCTGCAGCGGTTGCGCCTTTTCACTCTTGAACAACGGCATCTAAGAGGTGATCTGATTGAAGTTTATAAAATCATGCACAGTGTGGATAAGGAAAAACTGTTTTCCCTATCACACAAGGCTAGAACTAATGGGCACTCCATGAAACTTTTGGGTACTAGTTCTCAAACAAATAAGAGGAAGTACTTTTTCACCCAGAGGATTACTGGTCTATGGAACTCCCTGCCAGAAGAAGTGGTGACAGCTGTCAGTCTTGACAGCTTTAAGAAAGGATTAGACAAGTTCATGGAGGACAAGGGTATCAATGGCTATAATTATGGATACCTAAGAACAACCTCTGGGTTGAAGAGATAGGCAGGATATCTCTCAATGCCATTTCCATGGAATCCTAAACAGATGAAGGCATCTGCTTGGGAATACCCTAAAGGAAATGGTGAGCCACTGTGTGAGACAGAATGCTGGACTGGGTGGGCTGAGGCCTGTTCCAGCAAGGCTGTTCTTATGTTCTTTGCAGGGCCCATGCTGTTTTGTACTATATGAAAAACCCAATCGCTCTACTGTCTAGCAACCTATTCATTTGCTTCACATCAAGTCTCATTTAATTTAATTACTGGTTAGCATTTCAAAAAGTACTCTAATGATCAAACTGTTTCCAGTTCTATTTAGCCCATTTAGATAGCATTCCTCTAAATGTGACTAGGGTGGAAATGAAATGCATTTGTTCTTCACTATGTAAATGTCTGTTTCCCACCTTTAAAGGTTAATAATGGAATGGAACATATTTTGCCTTGGAAATGTATGCATTTAAAAGATTTCTGATGCATTTTGTAGAGAAAAAACGCATAGAAAAACAAGACAAGGTCTGGGGAAATGGAAGACAAAGAATGTGTACATTTGAAAAATGCAGAGAAACATGGATCAGCCATTAGAAGAATGTTTATAAAAAGGCATACATAAAACATGTATACATTTTGAAAAATATGCACAAAAAAGCCATACAGATGTTTGTGCAGGGGAAAAAGTCTTGCCACCTGATATGGAGTTAAAAGGAAACAAGAATTTCAGAGAAGAGTACCATAAAATTAAACTGAAATTGTACTTTATGAGAAATTGTTGTGTATGTGTTACATATGTAATGATTGGTTATTGTATTTAGAAAAATGATTCTCCATTTTGGGTTCCCCTCAGAGTTAAAGTATCGCGAGACTGGGGTTCGTGCCATTCTATCTCGAGACGTGCAAATGGTCTCCAGTTGAAGATCACCCCACTATTTCCCCAGTTTCAGCAACCAATTCAATTGTTTCCCGCCTGAATGTATCCTTCCCAAGTTGTATATAAGTCACTGTGGCGCAGTTGAAAAGTGTGTTCAGCTACCAGAATAAAGGTGTGTTTGGCCCCATTGCAGGCGCACCCCCCCAATAACGGACACAGACAACATTGAAAGTGGATAACAGCAAAGGGCCACATTTATTGATTCAATGCCCTAGTCCGAATTATAAATTTGTATTGGTAAAACGACCAATCATAATTCCTAAGGCAAGCAGGCCGAAGTAACACTGGTAAGGTACCACCCCAAAATTGCCAACGGCAATTGGTTACAATGTATCAAATTGTATCATTTTGTTTGTTAACAACAAACAAATTGTTGACCGTAGTCAATAACTAACTCATGACCCCACCCTCTGACGCGTATCCGTGAAATCACAGGGGTGATGCATGCTGGTTAGCAATCATCATCACCCCATCGCCTGATTCGTCGTTGACCGGACAACGTTTAACTACTTTATTCCTGTCTAGTGTTGTCCAGTCAATTGCGAACCTGCCGGATACTTGTGGGTCATACTGTTTACCTTACCAGTGCTACCCGCCACACGGAGGGGCTTCACAGAAGACCTGACGCCCCCCCCAGACCGTCAGCTCGGTCAACAGGCCTGCTCGCCAGTCACCCAACAGGAGGTCCATACCTCCTCGCGACAGATGGACCCCATCCCCTGCATACAAGTCACAATTTTGTAGACTAATATCGGGGTGATGACTAACCCGTCCCCAAGCCCTGGTGGTGAGAAACCGCGCCACTGCCTTATTGACCGCGCGCCTAGCTCGGTCAAGGGCCAGGAGGTTAACGCCCCCTCTGTAAGAGTGGCGCGGAACAATGTCCGACCAAACCAGGGCTGTGGCAGGCCAGACATAATGCAAGTAGGCGAGGTCCTCGCAAATCGCATGCTTGAGCGATAAGCCGGTGACCTGGCCCAAATCATTGCCCCCCAAGTGGATGATTAGAATGTCAGGCGGGTCAGCCCCCAGGCCAGAAAAAAGGAAAGGCCGCAGCTCCCGCCATAACATCCCAGGCTTACCGTGCCATGAGAGACTGGCGTGGTCACCCAGTCCCAGTCGGGGTCCCCACTCTGTCGCCGCAGCGTAACGCGCTGCCCTGAGCACATAGCTGTGGCCCACCAGCCATACTGTCACCGGTGTAATACGACACCCAGGGTCTGTAAGAAAATTGAGAAAAAGGAAGGTAAGGTGACTGGATTGGTACTCATGGCGGGAGTGGGCGCACATAAAACTGAAAACATTGTGAGCCCCACCTCCCCCTGCTACGTATGTCAGCCCCAGAGTACCCAAAAGCAGCCGCTGTAGAGGCTGCGCCAATACGGAACGAATGCGTGCCAGAACGGGCACCCGGTAGTCCCACCCTGGTGAGGGCTCTGGCAGTCACCTTCCAAAACTGAAATTTAGTAAGGGGAGACCCATCTTGGTGACAGAAAAACGGGCCGTGGTGCACTCCACGCAGTGCCAGGTATTCCTGTAGGGCACCAACCGGACAGATGTCTGCCAAAGAACACCGTAGCAGTCTTACTCCACTGCCTACGCCATGCTGATCTGTTTTAGAGGAGCGAATCCTCAACTGGGCCCAGTCTTTGGCAACATATACATCTCCGCGTTCCAGTGCCCTACCACTTGCATCCGCCTTAGACAGCATCACGAGTTCGCTGATGCGGAGCGCTCCAAAAAATGCCACCGTTGTGGCTGCATGCGATTGGGCTGCCTCATAATGATCAAAACAGAGGCCTGGCCAGCCCCGGGCCAACTGGGTAAGAACCCCTGGGGAAATAGGGTGCCGGTCGTCCAGGCAACGCCCGCGCTCGCGCACCCACCCCTCCAAAACGTGTCTCACACGGAAGTCAGAGGTGGTATCCACATGACCCCCTACTTTGGCCATAAAAGCCAACGCCTAGAGCTTGGATGCTATGGTGCGAGGTGCAAGGCCCTGTGCATGCAGGTGAACCATGAACCGCAGAACATGGTCCACCGGGATGGGCCAGGTCTCTGGCCATTGAAATCGAGTAGCAAAAGCCCTATACAAATTGAATGCTTGTTGATACGCCTTACGCGTGCGTGGCGCTAGTGACAGGCCAATCGCCCGGTTCACCTCTCCTTGCCAATAGTCCACATCTCGTCCGGGAGTGGCGAGGGAAATTCCTCCGCATCCGGGGCCAAGGCGCGGAACCGGGAGATCTGCAGGCGGGACAAAGCGTCAGCAATATCGTTATTAACCCCTGGGACATGCCTGGCCCTGAACAAGACGTTGAGGCGCAGGCAGCGCAGCACAAAAAGGCGCACTAGATCCATGACCCTGGGCGATTTAGAAGTCTGTGCATTGACAATGTGCACCACGGCAGCATTGTCGCACCAGAAATGCACCACCGAATTAGCCCACTGTTCGCCCCATAGCATCAAAGCCCCCAGAATGGGAAAAAATTCCAGGTATGTGAGATCCCGCAGGCGACCTGTGCCTGCCCATGCCGGTGGCCACCCACCATAGGCCCACTTCCCATTGAAGTACATCCCATAACCCAGGGATCCTGAGGCATCAGACTGGATCTGGAAATTGGGGGATGCCAGGAGGTCAGACCTCCAAAATGAGACCCCATTAAACTCCCTCAGGAATTGCAACCAGACAAACATGTCTGCCCTGATACCCCGGGTAAGCCTGACTCTGTGGTGGGGCCTGGATAACCCTGCCATGGCGTCGCATAAGCGCCGGGCGAAAGCCCTGCCCGGTGCGACCACCCTGCAGGCAAAATTGAGGTGCCCATGTAGCACCTGCAGTTCCCTCAGGGATGCCTTACGCTTAGCCAGCAATTCCGAGATAAGGGTCACTATCCTGGACACCTTATCACCCGGTAACCTAGAAGCCTGTACTACTGTATCAATCTCAACCCCCAGGAATACTAGTTTGGTCGACGGGCCCTCGGTCTTTTCGGGCGCTAAAGGGACACCCAGTTCCTGCATTAGCGTCTGAAATGTATTGAGGAGACGTGCACACGTGTCCCAGCCCCGTTCACCCCCGAATAAAAAGTCATCCAGGTAATGGGCTACAGACCGGGACCCTGACCTGCGGACGAAAGCCCACTCTAGGAAGGTACTAAAACGCTCGAAAGCCGAGCATGAGATGGAGCAGCCAAAAGGCATGGCCTTATCAAAATAATACTCCCCTTTAAATTTAAAACCCAGCAATTCAAAGTCGCCCGGGTGCACCGGCAAGAGGCGAAAAGCTGACTTAATGTCGCACTTGGCCAGCAAGGCACCCGGGCCACACGAGCGCACCATGCGCAGCGCATGGTCGAACGATGTATACCTGACCGAACAAAGGTCATCAGGTATCGCATCGTTGACCGATCGGCCGGCTGGGTAGGACAAATGATGAATAAGGCGAAACTCACCTAGGGACTTTTTAGGAACCAAACCCAATGGTGAAACCTTAAGGTTGGGAAAAGGGGGTGCGGGAAAAGGTCCGGCGACCCTGCCCGCGTCTAACTCCTTTTTAATGCTGGCCTCGGCTACCTCCTCCCTTCCTCTGAGGGATAAAAGGTTGGGAGCATCCTGAGGAGATCTATCACCCATAAAAGGGATACGAAATCCCTGCTTAAAACCTTGGATGAGGTACTCCCTGTCCTCTCCCCTTGGGTACGATGCGAGCCAGCGCTCCAGCATGTCCACCTTAATTGGGGAGGGGGCCTTTCGGAGAACTAGTTCCATCCGTGGCAGGCTTGCCAGCCCACTGTCCACCCCTCCCTCTGCCTCGCACCCCCCCAGGCTTGGGACAAGCAGAGGCTGCATGGGGACCAGAACATGTGGGACACTCATGCTTATACCTGCAGTTCTTCCGGCTGCAGGAACCAGTGGACGAGAAAGTCCAGCACAGCAGGCGGGCTGGAACCCCCTGCCCCGCCATTTGGCGGGTAACCTGCGCTGGAGCTGCTCGCTGGACCGCATGTCCACAATGGTATCTATCCCCCGGGGCAGGACGTGTGGGTGTCATATACAAGAGCCACAGTCTCTGGCACGGCTCATCCCATCTCATCTCGGGGTGCAGGGGAATCCTCATACGGAATTCCTCATCATATGCTAGCCATGAGGGGCCCGGGAAATCTACCATCGCCCTGTATATGTTGTCCAAATATTGGACCATGGGAATAGCTAGATCCGGCCGCGCCCTCAAATACACCGCCATGTATATCAAATAAGCGGGGAGCCAGTTAGCCCAGGTACGCGGCGGCTTACGGCGGCGTGCCTGCTCCTTGTCCTTCTCATCCTGACCCTCCCTTTCTTCCTTAGTGGGCTCTCTGTTCAGGAGTGAGAAGATATCCACGTACTCCCCTCGCCATATCTTTTCTCTGGTAGCCTGAGCCAAGTGATCACCCAATGGCAGGGAATACCCTGCCGTCGGCAAAGCCGAAAAGGGGATAGCTGGCCTACCCAAAGGGGCATGAGTTAACCCTGCCACCCCAAGTACGTTCCCAGCAGTGTAAGAACCAATGCCCACCCCAGCGGGCATGGTGGCAGTAGTTGTCGCCGGGTGGGTCGCCAGCAGCGTAGCCCCTGCACCACCCGCGCGAGGCCAAGGCCACTGAAAGGTCCCCCCTATATTGGGAATGTGTGTGGATGTACTCGTTTGCACCATATACTCACATGCTGCACCCCCGCGGGCCGCCCCCAATGGGGGTTCCGGCCCACTGGGGGCGTCGGAGCTCACGACCGATGTAGAGCTCATCACCGGGGCTTGACCCGCGCCAGGTTGCTGGCTGGGGAGCTGCGAGGCAGTGGCCGGAGCCGCGCCACCCGCCTGCAGCAGCTCAACCCTCCCCGCCGGCCGTTGTCCTGCTGCCGATAGCGCCTCCAAAGGTACCCCGAAAGGGGCACCTGCCTGACTGGCCCGGGCCAAAGACTCCTCTAAGGCCGCAATGCGGGCCAGTAAGGTGTCTACAGTAACCATGGGTAAAGAGCCGGCCGGCCCACCTGACCCTTGCATGGGGACAGTTCCCTGCACCCCATGGCCCAGATATGGCCATTGGCCAGGGCCGAAGCCCGGTAGGGCTGGTGAGGAAACCTGCCAAGGCGGGGCACCGGGCCACCCCCCAAGGCTAGAGGGCCCCGGGAGAGGCTGCGGCCCAGAAGTAGTCGGCCCAACGGGTTGGGCGGAAGGAGGAGCGGTGTCCACCGCTCGCGGGCCGCGGGCCGGAGCGCCCTCCGCGCCCGCACTCTGAACGGGCCAAGGTGCGATAGACCCCAAGCCACTAGCCCCGGCCGGGGATGGCAAAGGTGGCTGTTGAGGAGGCGGCACCACGGTCCTCCGACCTGGGTTGCGCCTCCTAACAGCCCGAGCTGAATTCGCAGCAGCCTTCTTTTTGGAAGGCATCTCGAGCAAAAAAGGGAAGCTAGCTAAGCAAAATCGACCCAAAAGGCTTCCCGGCAATACCAACGAGCGACGGAGGCGCAGGGGAAAAAACTTCTCCGCTCCGTCGCTGAGGCAAAATGGCAGCGCGGCTGCCTCGTGGCCACCCCTTTTATAAGGGAGCTGGCCACGCCCCTAACTACCCGGATTCTCTGTCCTGTGGGGGGGGCCCGCAAAGGGCGCGGCGGCCATTTTGGCGCCGCGCTTGCATTATGCTGGCTGCTGCTTCTTATTTACTGTACACCAAAGAAATATAATAAAATGTGACTGATATTGTTGAAACACTTGGAAATTAAAACTGCTACCTCCTGCATCTGAACTTACCATTCTTACTTATTACAATATACTTATACCAAAGGTATATAGTCATGATTTTAAGAATATAATTTGTTGTTGTTCAGTCACACAAAAGATTCCAACCCTTTGTGACCCCATGGACCATTGCTTGCCAGGCACCTCTGTCCTCCACCATCCTCCTCAACACACCCAGCTCTGTGCCCATTGCACCTACAATACCATCTAGCCATCTCATTTTTGGCCGCCCCTTCTTCTTTTGCACCCCACTTTCCCCAGCATCAAGGCTTTCGCAAGTGAATCCTCTCTTCTCATTTGATGACCAAAAGTACTTTAGCTTCATCTTTACTATTTGACCTTCTAAGGAGTAGTCAGGGTTGATTTCTTCTCAGATCAACCTATTTGTTTTCCTCGCTGTTCAAGGGACTCTCAAAACTCTCCTCCAACACCACTATACAGAGATGGTTACTTTGTTGGTATGGACTTGTAATTTGAACTTACTTGTGATGTGATATTTCTATTGTATTTTGTCTGTTGTCTTGCTTGAGCGGCAGAGGACAGTCCCGCCTTAAGGCTGAGAACACCTGCCAACCCATCCCTGTACTTTGTTTTGGGAATTTTTCTATGTGGTTGTAACTTTATTATTATATTATAGTATTGTACTGTGTTGTTGTATATTATAATGTGCTGTTTTTTGTAGATTGAATTTTGTATATTGTATTATTGTGTATTTACTTTGTATATTGTTGATTTATGTTGTTGTTGTTGTTGTGAGCCGCCCTGAGTCTGTGTATGCTGAGTGGGCAGCATACAAATCAAATAAATAAATAAATAAATGACATTTCAAAGGCATCCATTCTTCTGCGCTCAGCTTTCCTTATGGTCCAGCTCTCACAACCATACATTACCACTGGGAATACCATTGTTTCTGGAAGAATATACTTTATAATTCTTTTTAAAATAATACAGTTTATTTTGAAGGGAAAAGGTGGGCTACAATGACAGGCCTTCTGTATTCTGAATTGACTTCACCCATCTCTTCCCTCGAAACCACTCTTCATAGTGATTCTTGTTATATTTCCTTGACATGTGCTTTGAAGTACACAGAAAGAGCCTCCTTGAAGATTGTAGCATCTTTGAACCACAATCAGGTGTACCTTGACAACCTTCTGCTGCTGGTTAATTTTTTCCACATTAGGTCAGGCGAAAGGAACTGCAGAACTAACTCACCAAAAGGTGCCTTTATTTTGGCAGTTTCACATCTGGCCTAGATGTGGAAGGAGAAGAAAACCTGTGCTTTGTAAAACATAACACTGTTGTGTATTAGAATAATATCTAGTATTATTATTATTGCTTAACACTGCAAGATAAAATGGTGATTCACGTCATTTGAGTTTAGGGTAAAATTAGCATGCCCTTCCCCGATTCAAGGCACACTCTTTATGTAAATGTGTAACTTTAGTGTAAGGGACCAAAGACAATGAAACAGCCGAAGGGTTGGCTTAACACAGGTTTATTGCATGATGATCCGGAGGAACAGCTCAATATATACAGCTGGCTATACATTTGAATGTGGCTCGTCGACAGACTATTGGTTGCTGCCTGCGTGACGTCGTAGAAGGTCACGCCCTTCTTGTCCAGGTGAAGAGGTGGCGGGAATCTTCCCGCGCTGCTGATCCAGGTGAATCTGAGCCATGAGAGCTGGACGCTCGCTATTGCCGTCTAGTGGTCACTAGCTCACGTCTCCTTATCAGGTTTACATTGATACAGCTGAAGGTTATAATGTTGCACACAGAAAGGTTACATTGTTACCACATGGCTAGGTACATTGTTAAAGGCACAGCTTTACAGAACACAACATCCCTCCCCCCTAGGATGAGACGAAGTCTCTCAGCCAAGATGGCTTATTGCACATGCGTTTGGGCCGTGATGAGGGCTGACCCCCCCGGGGGCGCTACTGCTTCTTTGTTCCCTGGTCCCTTGTCCTGTAATGGGAGAGGGAGACTCGTTAGTGGCTTGCCGCGGTTTGGCGGCCTTAGGGGAAGGGAAAAACTCCATTGTGGGCAGACCGGGGGCGATCGGGGCTAACGAAAAACCCCTCTTCTCGCTTGGACGGGTGGGGGACCACTCCGAAAAACTCCCCCGGTTCTGAAAATCAAATTCTAACTCAGTTGGGGTATCCGCATTTGTGGGGGAATTCCGCGAGATATGTATGGGGTCGGGTTCCTCCTCCTCTGAAAAATCCCCCAGGATATCTATGGGAACATCCCCCCTTTCCCCCTCCCCCCTTGGTGGGGACCCGCGGCCCCCTTTTCCTCCCCCTTGGGCTGAACGGGTGGGGGAGAACCCTAACGCTGATTTTTTCTCTGTTTGGTCTGCGCCCTGCTCATCGGGGACCCTGCGTCGGAGCTGGTCCGCGTGCCGCCTCCACAGTAGCCCTGTGCTGGTTTCCACGCGGTACGACACGGGGCCGGTTTGCTCCACAACTACGCCCGGTACCCAGGCTGGGCCCGTGCTGGCGTAATTCCTGCAATGCACGGGGGCGCCTACACTGAAACTCTTTGTGGCCTCTAGCCCAATGTTCCTTCCCTTGTCCTCTACCCTCGTGGGGTCTAGCCTAGTAAGGATGGTGGTCAGTTTCCTACGCATTAAGAGCTCTGCGGGGGAGTATCCTGACGCCAACGGGGTCACCCTGTACCCTAGCAGAAACTGACACACTTGTAGGTTCAGATCCCCGGGGCCCATGCGCTGCAACGCGTCCTTTGTGGTGCGGACGAGGCGCTCCACTTGACCATTGGTGGCTGGGTGAAACGGGGCGGAGGTGATATGCCGAACGGCGTTAATCTCCATGAATGCCCTAAACTCGGAGGACGTGAAACAACTAGCGTTGTCGCTAATTAATGTGTCGGGTATGCCGAACGTGGAAAAGAGCCTCCGCAAATGCTTAATGGTCTGGGCCGAGGAGGTGCTCGTGACTGGGATAACCTCCAACCACTTGGAGAAGGCGTCCACGACAAGGAGAAACAGGGTGCCTCTGAACGGGCCCTCGAAATCAATGTGCACCCGGGACCACGGCCCCTTAGCCGCGTCCCACTCCCTGTGGGGAAGGCGGGCTTCCTCTGGTCTGGAGCATTGGCAACTTTCACAAGTGCTGACCATGTGCTCGATGTCGGCGTCCAACTGGGGCCACCAGAAGTAGCTCCGGGCCAGCGCTTTGGATCGCACGATGCCGGGGTGGCTGACGTGCAGCAGTTTGAGCACCCGCGGCCGTAGGGAAGTGGGAATCACCACCCGCTGCCCCCACAAGAGGCACCCCCTCTCTAGGGACAGCTCTAACTTTTTCCTGAAAAATGGGGCGAACTCCTCCGCTGGGGAGGACGCCGGCCACCCTTTCTGCACCCAGGAGCTAACTGCCGCTAACGTCTTGTCCTTCTCTGTCGCTTTGGCAATGTCGGCGGGCACTACGGGGGGCGAATCCAGCACCTCTATCATAAGAACCTGATGGTCTCGCTCCCCCTTGCTCACCTGGCTAGGCATCAGGGGGAAGGGAGACCTTGATAGAGCGTCCGCATGGCTGATCTCTTTCCCGGGCCGGTAGACCAACGCGTGCTGGTACGCGTTGAGAAAGATAGCCCACCTGAGCATCCTCGGGGACAGGATCTGTGGCGTAAAAATGCCTAGCAGGGGTTTGTGGTCCGTTACAATGGTGAAGGGGCGGCCATACAGAAAATCGTGAAATTTTTTCGTCCCCGCAACTATCACTAGTGCCTCCCTGTCTGTCTGTGCGTAATTTCTCTCCGCTTGGGACAGGGACCTGGAGTAGAATGCTATCGGGGCCTCCCTTCCGTCTTCCAGCACGTGGCACAGCACCGCCCCCACCCCCACCGGGGATGCATCACAGGTCAGGACTACCGGGTGTTTGGGGTTGAAATGGGTCAGTATGGCATCAGACGCTAGGAGACTTTTTAGTTCACTAAATGCCCTTTCTTGGTCATCGCCCCACTTCCATGCCTGGTCTTTTTTTAGCAGTTTGTGTGGCGGTTCAGCCACTGCTGCCTTCCGGGGGAGGAAGGAGTGGTAAAAGTTGAGCAGCCCCAGGAACGACTGCAGCTCGGGCTTGGAGGTGGGGCGGGGGGCTTTCTTAATGGCGGCCACATTGGATTTGGATCGTTTTATCCCCTCAGGAGTCACACAAAATCCTAGGAACTCAACCTCAGTCGCGAAGAAGACGCATTTGTCCTTTCGCAGTCTCAACCCCGCTTTTTCGAATATTGTCAGGACCTTCCCCAACCTCTTGGCCAATTCGACCCGACTCCCCCCCCCCCCATTATTAACACGTCATCAAAATAAGGCAACACCCCCTCTAGCCCCTTCAGGAGGCGTTCCACGAGTGACTGGAAAATTCCAGGCGCCGAATTTACGCCGAACTGAAGGCGCGTCACCTGGAACGGCCCCTTATGGGTGACTATGGTCTGCGCAGCAGCTGCAGCAGGGGACACCGTAAGCTGCTGGTAGGCCTGTGCTAAGTCGAGCTTAGCGAAACACTTTCCCCCGTGTAACCTGGCCAGCAGGTGGCTGACTACCGGCACCGGATACGCATTCGGGCGGATCGCCTTGTTGATGGTGCACTTGTAATCGGCGCATATGCGGACCTCCCCATTGGCCTTTAGTGTGGTTACAATTGGAGTTTCCCACTCCGCAGAATCAACAGGCACAAGGATTCCCTGGCCCACCAATTTGTCCAGTTCCGCCTCTATCTTGTCCTTGAGTGCGAACGGCACCCGGCGTGGTTTGAGTCGAATTGGGCGGACCTCCGGGTCTAGGTCGAATGTCACTGGGGGCCCCTTGAATTTCCCCAGTCCTTTTTTGAAAACTTCGGGGTGCGCCTCGGACACCTCCTGAATCGGGTCAGTCCCAATGGCGTGCATCCCAACGGCGTGCACCCCCCAATAAACAAACCCAGGGGCTGAAACCATTGAGTCCCGAGGAGGCTGCAATCTCCCCCTTTAAGCACGACTAGAGGGAGAGACGCGGCGTGCTTCTTGAATTTAACCTGAAATTCTCCAACCCCCAACACTGGAATGCTGTTCCCTTGCACGTCCCGTAGTGCGGACCTCAACGCTTTGAGCTTGGGTCGCCTGTGGGGGGCAATTCTCAAAAACTCCCTCTGGGAAATGATTGAATATGAGGACCCCGAGTCAATTTCCATTCTAATGGGAACCCCTTGAACTAGTACCTCAACAAAGTAGCGGGGGTGTCCTGCGGACACGCTGAATACTGGGGCGTCGTCCTCGCTGCCGTCGGAGATGCGGCCCACGCCGTCCTGCTTCCGCGTGGCCTGAGCGCCGTCCTTAGGTCTCGTTGAGCGGTCTTGTCCCGCGGAACGGTCTGCCGAGCTTCTCCGGGTCTCGCGCCTCTTCCTGCACACCTTGGCGATGTGCCCGCGGCGGCCGCAGTTGTGACACTCGGCCTTCCGAAACGGGCATTTTACGCGGTCGTGGGCCGCTCCACAGCCGTCGCACCGCCGGCTCTCTTTCCGGACCCTCCGGACGTCCTCGTCATCGCTGCTCTCTGCGGACGACCTCGAAGCTCGCCGGGCTGCATGCACCGGAGTCTCTGCCTTGCTCGACCTCGGCCGCCAGTCCTGGAGTTCTTGTACCCCAGCTTTTGTAGCTTCCGCGGTCTGTGCCGCTCTGATGACCTCCTGCAACGTGGGAGGCGGCTCTTGGTTCATTAATGTGCGCTGGGTTTCGGCGTCGTTCAGGCCGCACAGCACACAGTCCCGGAGGGTGATTTCGACATTCTCCCATTTGCACGGGCCGGCCGCCAGCCGCAGGGCTGCCACGAATGCGGCGACCGTCTCCCCGGGCGCTTGGACTCGCCTCCAGAACGCACTCCGAGCGGGAAACATCGCCGTGGCGGGCCGGACATGCTCACGCAGCATCTGCATGAGTTCCTTGGCCTTGAATTCGCTCACCCTCCTCGGTGCGATCAGGTCCACCAAGGTCCTTTTGGTTTCTTGTCCGAGCATCCTGGTGAAGATGGCCCTTTTCTTTGCCTCTTCTGTGACTTCGGACTCAATCAGTGCTGCCTGGAAGTCCATTTCGAAGATCTCCCAGTTGCCCGGTTTCCTGATTTCGAAACCGGCGCATGTTTTGGTCCCGTGGGCTGCCATGATCCCACCTTCATCGCCAATTTAGTGTAAGTGACCAAAGACAATGAAACAGCCGAAGGGTTGGCTTAACACAGGTTTACTGCATGATGATCCGGAGGAACATGTGGTAATGGCGGATGGGTAGCTCAATATATACAGATGGCTATACATTTGAATGTGGCTCGTCGACAGACTATTGGTTGCTGCCTGCGTGACGTCGTAGAAGGTCACGCCCTTCTTGTCCAGGTGAAGAGGTGGCGGGAATCTTCCCGCGCTGCTGATCCAGGTGAATCTGAGCCATGAGAGCTGGACGCTCGCTATTGCCGTCTAGTGGTCACTAGCTCGCGTCTCCTTATCAGGTTTACATTGATACAGCTGAAGGTTATAATGTTGCACACAGAAAGTTTACATTGTTACCACATGGCTAGGTACATTGTTAAAGGCACAGCTTTACAGAACACAACAGTAACATTTGATTGGTTGTTATTTTGGATCCTGTTGGGAATTTGTCAATACTTGAATACTGCAATTCTGATTGGTTAGTTAAGGTTATCTGACAAGGTTGCTAGTTTGTATCATTGGGGAACTGCCGCTCGGACACTATATAAAGCACCATTTGCAAAAGGGCATTGGCTCTCGGTTCGCATGCACAACACACATACACGTGTGGGTTGCTTCCAGAACACTGCAGGCATAGAACTGATCCCGGGGTAGCATAATAGCAGGAACGGGTGCAGGCAACTCATGTCTGGTTAAGCTGTATTATTGTTCTTCCAAGAGTAGTGAATAAACCGTTGCTTCTTTGTTTGATTCACCGATTGTTGGACTCTTCTTTGCAAGCTCCGGACACAAAATTTTGGTGACGAGGATGGGATCTTCTGAAGTCCAGATGGCTGACCTAGTTCCTGTTGGTTTGGAACCATTCGATATCTTCACGCCAGAAAAATTGTCATTTTACGAAATGCAACTCAAGAATTACTTCATTGCAAGGAAGCTTGACCCGACCCTGAGAAAGGCAACCTTCCTAGCCCACTGTGGATTAGCTACTCTTGAGATTGTGTCTAGAATGCTGCTGCCCGATGCTTTGCAGAAAACTCCTCTGCAAGTCTTGCTGGTCATTCTACAAGACTACTTCCAGTCTCAAGCTGCCCGCCAGAAGACAGAATCGTCGGGTCCGGCTATGACCCCCGATGACTCCAGGGACTACCAGAAAAATTTCAGGGTACATGGGCATCAGCACAAGGAACTGTTGCACCATGTGAAGGCTGTGGTAGGTGCCATCTGCAGTAAGATTGTCCGCTCAAGGGTGCAGAGTGCCATTCCTGTGGTAAGAAGGGCCACATTGCCAAGGTGTGCCACCAGCACTCGGCGGATGTCATCAGCAACAAGGAGCGTCCATAGGAAAAGTACTTCATCTCCAAGGTCTACATGAGCCACGGTTTTGATGGCTTGGTCCAAGAGCTTACAGATGGGTTCGTTGTCAACATCCACTTGGAAGGGGTGTTGTTTCGCATGGAAGTGGATTTGGGATCATTTCTCTCCATCATGGCCAATTGTGAGTTTCAGCACATTCCATGAGACCACCGTAAGATGAGGGCCCTGCCTGACAAGCTGGTGGACATGCAAGGCCACTTTGTTCAGGTAGCAGGGCATAGGCAACTTCGAAGTTCTCTTCAACAATATTTTCACACGTCTGCCTCTCATGGTGATTAAAGTGGGTAAGGACAATCTCTTGGAGTCCCAGCAGTTCGGGCCCCTAGGCATTTCATTCATGGGCATTCACTTGGGTGGGAGTGACTCTGTCCTTAGTATTGAAGACAAGGCCCCAAGTTTGCTGACTTCTGGGACGGGTTTGTCTACGGTGCCCCCTTGGTGTTCAGTTTCCAAGAACGAGTTTGCCCCTATGGACTTCCATCATGCGCATGTTGTGCTCACTGACTGTAACTTTACTGACTTTGCAGGATGTTCTACTCGGGATTCTGACTCACCTGAAAACTCTGAACTGTGGGAAGCTCCTGAACTTTTGCAGCAGGGCACTGTGGAGCCTACAAACCCTGAGTTTTGGGACAGTTTAGCAATTACCTCTCTTAAGCTAGGCATGGATTTTGCATCTGCTACTTATGGGGATCCTCTGTTGTCTTAAATTGTAATGTGGGTACAAATTGGGTGGCCACCACCACCAATTCCTATAGAGTTTGAGGTCTTTTACAAAGACCGGGATAAGCTATCAATGTTGGGAGGCTGTTCATACTGGCTAAGCAAAACCGTAGCTCTGTCCCGGGTCAGGGGTAGGATTCTGCATACTATGTCATCAGGTTCCACCGACTTTGCTCGCTCTTTAGCGATTGTGAGGAATTACATCTGGTGGCCAGAGCTCGAGGAGTCCATTGTGGCCTGGGTTCGGAAAAATAATGCTACATTCATTCACAGGGTGGAAGGGAAGGTTTCAGGTTCCCAAAAAGAAAAAGGAAGGGTGCCTGTAACTACAGGGGCAGAGGAAACTAAGCCTCATTCCCCGAGGTTGGAGGCAGAGTTTTCAGGATGTCCAGGTTTTGAGAGAGTGGTGTTTACCAAAGGGAAAGCGGAGAATGCTGTTAGCCGCAATGGTAACGTATTGTTGGGCACTACTTCACAGGCATCCCAGGAAGCTGTTCAAGGACTAGTCTCTGGTGGTTTGGCTACAGTCAAGTCTATGGGTCAGTCTGACTCCACCGAGTGTATGGGTTTCCTGCAGAGTAGGAACATGGGGGAAACAGGTGCCAGGTTATGCGAAAGGCAGAAGTTGCCCGTAGTATCAGGCTGGCATTCGCTGGGGTTTATTCATTTTCCAGTACTCATGTACAGAGGGTTCCCCGAGTGTTCCTCAGCCTGCATCTTGCAGTACGTTCTTAACCCAGGATAAGGAGCAGGTTCGCGCAGAAAAGCTACAAGACCTAGTTTTGTCCGTACAACTTAGCTTGCCACACTTAGATCCACAAGCAATTATTTTGTCCCCTCTAAGCCCTAAGCAATAGGGTATGCCAGGCTCTCGGGTTAGCCGATTCATGCAGAGATCACATAAAAAACTAGGGGGGAGGAATGTTGTGTATTGGAATAATATCTAGTATTATTATTATTGCTTAACACTGCAAGATAAAATGGCGATTCATGCCATTTGGGTTTAGGGTAAAATAAGTGTGCCCTTCCATGGTTCAATGCACACTCTTTATGTAAATGTGTAATATCTGATTGGTTGTTATTTTGGATCCTGTCTGAGATTCGTCAATTAAATACTGCAATTCTGATTGGTTAGTTAAGGTTATCCGACACAGTTTCTAGTTTGTATCATTGGGGAACTGCCACTCGGACACTATATAAAGCGCCGTTTGCAAAAATGCGTTGGCTCTCGGTTCGCACGCACAACACACACACACACGTGTGGGTTGTTTACAGAACACTGCAGGCATAGAACTGATCCCGGGGTAGCATAATAGCAGGAACAGGTGCAGGCAACTCATGTCCGGTTAAGATGTATTATTGTTCTTCCAAGAGTAGTGAATAAACCATTGCTTCATTGTTTCATTCACCGCTTGTTGGACTCTTCTTTTCAAGCTCTGGACACAACACACACTCAGAAAGATTAATTTGCATAGGTAGCATTGAGAGCATAATTTCTTTAAAGCTAAACATATATATCACAATAAGCCTGTGATCAGAGAAGTGCCCCTTGAAATTTTGTGGGAAGCTACCTTCACCTGCTCGGATGGCAAGATACACTGAGAGGGCAGTTCAACTTCAAGGGGCTTTAGATTACCTTTTACTAATTAATGTAATTGCAATCAGTGATGATCTGCTTGTGTGCTTTTTTAAAAAAAACCTTTACTTTACTTTTTTAAACATAGAACAGAGGGAACATGTGAAGTGATTTTAAAGTAAAACATAAACTCCTGGATGTTTTCTGCAGCAAAATTCTTCATATTTTATATTGAACAAACAAACAGAGTAGGTTATTATTTTTGGACCATAAGACGCACCCAGTTTTCAGTGCAGGAAAACATTTTTTTTAAAATTTAGTACTGTATTATGTACCACCAACCAGTCATGGCACTGCAGGGGAAATGGGCAGCCAGGCCAATTGCACTGAGGAAGGAAGTGATACCTTAGAGACCGCATCGTCCCAAGAGTGTCTGCCCGTCCAACTAGAGCGGACCGGAGGGGCTCTCTAATAGTGCCATCAACTAGGGGTGCACATCTGTCTAGCACCCGAAGGAGGGCCTTCTCCGTGTCCGCACCAGCTCTTTGGAACCTCCTGCCAATAGATCTAAGACTTCAAAGTGAATTGCTGCCCTTCAGGAAAGGAGTGAAGACCTGGCTGGCAGGGCAGGTGTGGGGCCCGAATGGGACTACGGCTCCCGCCTGCTGGCTATTGTAAGGATTAAGAACTCTCTCTTCTTCTTTGTGTGGTGGGTGGGATGGGTGGGCGGGATATGGGGTTTTAAATGGGGTGGGATGTGGGTTTTTTATAGTGTCTTTTAAGTGTTTTTAGAATTGTTGTAATGCCGCCCTGAGTCGGGTTCTGCCTGAGTGGGCGGCATATACAAATGTGACTATAAATAAATAAATAAAATAAAAGATACTCTAGCCTAGCCTCTAGCTCTCCTTTCAACCAGGAAGCATATTTTTCCCCTCCATTTTGTCCAGTGGCGTAGAGACAAAGGCAGCAAGGTAAGTGAAACCCGTTTTTTTTTTTAAGCACAGGCTTGGTTTCCCACTTAAATGCATTGGGAACATACAAACAGAAAACTTTTGAATACAAGAAATTTATTTCCAAAGCATTTAAATGGAAAATTGTGATTTTTGCACTCTAGTGGCTACTTGTTTTTCATATGTTTTTCCCCCTGCCCCGGAACAGCTGAGAGGCGGCAGTAGAGGTCTTTGGCTAGCTGTGGCTATTGTAAAATATCCTTTTACAACAGCCACAGCTGGACGAAGACCAGCATTTGGACTATAAGATGCACCCTCATTTCCTGCCCCCCACACACACTTTTGGGGGAGAAAAAGTGTGTCTTATGGTCCAAAAAATACGGTACATCATAGATTGCAAAGGGGGGGGGCAATAAGGAATGCATGAATTTACAATCCCTGTGTTTCTCACTCTTTTATAAAAGATAATGTCACATGAACTAACCCTCAGGAAAGTTGGGACAAAAGCAGCTGAAAGGTTTATTTAGAAAATTGACACACATTTTCTTCTGCTCTTTTGGTTAACCTAATAATATCTGATTGGCCTATTATGACATTCATATTTTCTCATTCTTCAATAAAGCAAATACATAAAATGGAGGGAGGTGATCGCATATTCATGAAAAATGCCAATGAAGTAAGAAAACAGCTTATATGATTCTTTAAAAAAATCAAGGCAAAAGACCCAGAACTTAAATCTGATAGATATCTTATATTGAATACTTTCTTCCATCTTGCTGTAGGAGTTCACCTATGTGAATAGTCAATCATTTTGGTTTGTTCTGCCACCTCAGCTTCACATCCAAAATTTTAATATGTCAATATAAACTCTTTTATTAATGTGCATGGCTCTCTATCTGAACTGCCCAGTATTCAACTTATTAAAGCTGAGACAAAAATCTATGCAAAGTATATCAAATAAGAATTGATATTCAAAGTTCTGTCTACATCAACCTCAAAGGGGCATAGCAATATTAGAGAACAAAATTGATCACAAAGCCTTTAAACTTTGATAATCAGTTGTCCATTGTATGATCTTTATTAAAATAAAAATCTCTGTGATTCAAAATTCCAGGTTACTTGCTTGGCCCCATTTTTATGGTTGCAAGGCCATTATCTGAAGATCACCTATAAGATTTAAACTGTCTATCCAAACAAACTGAGTAAAGAAATGAAGGAATCCCACTCCTTGCACACCTATTCAAGTAAACCATAGCAATAGCATGTACTTCCCCATTGTGCCTAGTGCACTCTCTGGGTCGTTCACAAGGTAATTACCATTTTGCCCCCAGCATGTTGGGAACTCATTTCACCAACCTTGGAAGGATGAAAGATTGAGTCAAACTTAGTCATATCAGGATCGAACTCAGATCATGAGCAAAGTTTTGGTTGCAGTACGGCAGTTTAACCACTGTGCCACAAGGGCTCCTATCTTTCAAATCTTAAAATTCTTCAGAAGCAAATAAGGCTATTATGCAGCTGGGGACTCCAACATACACAGCAACAGGCAGCCAATGGTTTCCCATTTCTCCCTTAGGTCATAAATAGAATAGCCAACAAACTAAAAAAGAATGCTGCTGAAGTTCACATGTGTATTATCAGTGACACAAGCTGATAAAAAATATAACAACCATAATTTGAAACAACAAGGCACTAACTCTGTAATTTTAACTTATTTTGGAACATATATCTATGTTGTATTTCATTGTACTGACTCTCCCATGACAGAGATAAGGAAATTATTGCCTCCCAGATGTTGTTGGCCTGTAACTGCAGTTCTGTTCATTGCTAACCATTAGAGATACTGGCTGGGCCCAGATGGAAGTGAAATCCAACTTTATACGGATTTGGACTTTGTATGAGGCATGCAAAATCCTAGCTGCGATGCCTCATACAATGTCCTTTCCATAGAGATACATTGTACTGTAACAGCACAGACTTCAGGGCAAAGTCAAGGAAACAGACAGGAAACTGACAGAACTTTAAGAAATCATTGTCTACAGGCTAAAAATATTACAAAAACATGTCAAACAATGAACCTGCTGCAAAAATCCCAGGAATGCTTCTAAAAATTCTGATGAAAAAAATCCAAAAAAATCCAAAATTGCGCTCAAAACCACTCCTAAACACTCTTCACCTTGTGCAAAACCCACAAGAGCAATGCACGCATGTGGCCTTCCTTTTATACTGCCCAGGCACAATTCAACTTGGGAAAAACCCCAATGTCTCATACAAAGTCACAGCGACTTTGTAAGAGGCAACTTTTTTCAAGGAATTAGGCCATGTTGTATGAATCCAATGTTGTATGAAGCGGACTTTGTATGAGGCATTACTGTATTCCTAGATATCAATGCAAGAGCTCTATCATGAATGAAATAATTTAATTAAATAATGAAAACCTCTTTCTATCACACTAGACTGGATGCTGGCTCCAGACTACTCTTTTCTGGAGTTGTAAAATCTTAGCACAGAAGAATTACAAGCCCTCGAAAAGGCAGTACACAGTGTTGTACCACAAGAATATAAATAATTAAATAGCTAACAAACAAAGAAACTCACGTGGATAATCTTTTGGATGTGTCTTCTCTGACCAGTTTCCATAAAAAGTAAGCCTATATTTTGCAGTTCCACAAGCACAGCAGTCGATGATTGGCTTGTCAGTTGCACCTTCAAAGGATGAGTCTGAAAGGAACAACAATGAAAGCATTTAATAAGTATAAAGGAAATGATAAATAAATCGAAATACAAAAAGTAAATTGTGCTGGAAACCATGGATCCAGATTCCACCATGTACAGTTAGTCCTCTAGTTTAAATTTTACTTCACTTTGCCTCAATTTTTAGTTCTAGCTAGATCAGGGATCCTCAATCTACAGCCCGTGGGCAGCATCCAGCCCATTGCACCAAATCATCCGGCCTGCACTCTTGCTCTAGCCGCTGTTTCTGCCACTGCTGCTGCTACCTCAGTCCTTGTCCTCACCGTTTGGCATGTCCCTAACAGTGCTCCATAATAGGGTAGATGTTGTAAGAAGCCGGTGCCCCAGCAGTGGCAGTGGGACCACTATCCCGGCCCCTCAACAGTTTGAGGGGGGGGGTGAACCGGCCCACAGATTTAAAAGGTTGCAGATCTCTAAGCTAGATTTTATCATCATTTCAGAAAAACAAGAATATTTGTGTGTGGCAAATGGCTGAAATTTGAGGACATCTCTCAAATTATTCCTGTTAGACAGCTGTGCACCTATATTTGAAGATATAGATAGTGTAACAAGATGTAGCAGCTTCCCAATGAACCTGGAATCTTGGAGGTTTGCACTCCCAAATAATTTTCATTTCTTTTAAAAATAAGTTTCATTTTTAAAAAATAACTTATTTTACTGAAAATGCTGCCTTGTGTTTCCTAGTGGCTGTGGGAGCAATTTTCTTTTTTCTTTCTGTTTCTTACTGAAATTGTTTAATGTGATTTCAGTTTTTGAGAAATGTCCCACTGTGTAGCTAAAAAAGCCAAGGTGGAATAAAGCAGTGGAAAATTGTCCTTCCTCACATATTTTAACAAACACAAACAAACAAAATGTAGCAGCAAAGGCTTCAGGGCTGCTGGAGCCAAATCTTGGGCTCCTGTAGTTCACATGTTAGCTGGAGATCATAGTTTGCCCATGCTTCTACAGAAGTAAAAATTAGATCAGTTCAAAACCTCTTAAGGACATTGTAGAAATCAATTGGATCCATCAGTATTCAGGGACTATATTCTAAAAATTCCATCTCCCCAACAGACAGACACAGTTGTACAAAGACCAAATCTTACTAGGTGGCTATCTGACCATGATAAGGTGGAAAATTCTGAGTTTACTACCAGGTCCAAGGTATGACCTGCCTCATGTGTCAGACCAGTGACATGATGGGACAGGACTATGGACCCCATTGTGTCCATTAATTCCACAAATCTTGGAGTTGCACAGATGTTAAAGTCCCCAGAAGTAAGAATATGGGGAACCTCAGCAATGCACCTGAGATGAAGTCAGTCAGCCCTGGTTTTGGGAGGATGTGTGGTACAATAACACAATTCTCACTCTGTCCCACCAGAGAGAAGATATTCCGGGCCTGGGGCTGAATGGGCAGAGAGCCTGCTGGCCTTAACAGAGTTCCTATGAACTATGGCAACACTCCCTCCTTGTCCTTCTGATTAGCCATGATGCTAATGGAATATCCTGGCGGACATATCTTTGAAAGGACTACCACACCTTCCACACCCACCCAGGTTTGGTTATACAAGCCAGGGCAGCCTTTTCATCTACTATAATCTCACAAATTAACTCAGGTTGGATTGACCCAGTATTAAGCAGCAGCGTAAGCAAATAAGATGGCCGACTGTTAAAGTCACCTTGATTCTGCTGGCTGAGAAAAAGACTGGAGAATGGAACAGATATTAAGCACCTGAAAAATGCTCTCCTGTAATGGCTCATCTTTCATCCAGCTCATATCTCCCTCTATCTATTATCACCAATATGTTAGGTTCATGCACATATTTTTGTGTAGAAGAACTGTTTGAAAATCCTTACACGTTTTAAAAGTCCATGTGGGCATATATGTACTGAAAACAACTTCTTGCTATCTTTTAGAAAAGTTAGCAATCTACATTCTGATGTTGAAGATTGACACAATGGACTGTCCCATAGATTGCCAGTGAAAGAAATCCTGTGCCCAATTCTGCTGCTATCTTACAATAACACTACAATCCTACATATTGGGGAAAAGTCTACTTGAACTTATTTCTGAATAGATATTAATTATTACATGTATAGCCTGCCTTTCTGCTAAAGAAATAGTAATCAAAACAGCTAACACACATTCATAGGGCTGTATTGCAAAGTACATGCATTACCTTCTAAAACTGTAGTCCAGTGTTTCCCAATCTTTGGTTTTTGGACTTCAATTCCCAGATGCCTAAGTCAATTCCCCAAAACACTGATCAGGTAATGTGCTGACTTAGGCTTCTGGAAACTGAAGTCCACTCGTGTTCCATGGAACATAATTTGGAAAATGCTGTTGTAGTCAATGGCTATTTTATCAGCTAGTTCTCTTGGTTTACACCAGCAGTGTTGTTTCAATTTGTATGGAATTTAATTTAATAGGGGTTCATTGTACATACTGAAAGCAAATGCACTGCCTCCCTAAGCCCCTTCTGATGCTGGAACAGATCATTCAGATAGTGCTAAACTATTTATTTATTTACTACCCCGTCCATCTGGGATATTTTCTGGATGGCTTACAACACATTAAATAAAATGTTTACAGTAACACTAAAACATTAAACATGAAGAATAAACAAACTGAATACATTTATAAATAATAACAAAAACAAAAATGATGCAGCCCCCCACACAGAAAATGGGGAAAACCCAGCACATATTGGTTAGGGTAGTCATCATCATTCTTTATTAATTCAATAGTCATTTGACCATAACAGGTTAAAATAAAATACATTAGATCCAGGATGATTGCATAAAAGATAATTACATAAGATAATTACATAAAACAGGAGTAAAACAGGTAGGAGGATACAATCACAATAAAATGACATATAAAATTTACTCAAAATAATTTATAAATACAATTCATCACCTTTACATGCAACCCCATCTGATTAATAAACCATCTTCTCTTTTGAATGGCCCCAACTATAAATCTGACAGTTCTAATATTTATGTATTTATTTGTGCCCTGAAGGAAGTATGTTAGTCTTCTGTTAGAGTCCCAGTATTTTGGCTAGGTTAGTCAAATCCTACTGCTCAGCTATTGGTAATGTGTCCTTAAAAGCCTCTTTAAAGAGGAACATTTTTAGTTATTTTCCAAAAATAGGTAGGGATTAACAATGGATTTGTGAATTCTTTTGGTGAAGTCAATCTAAATACAGGGTTCAGATTCTGAGCTGGATAGTAGTTACTGGAGAATCAACCTGCCACTGATCCACAGAAGAATGGGATTACAACTTAGTTTATCACAATGATCACTGTAAAGTATACTTATAGGTAAGAAAAAATGGAGCAAAGCGGAGAAGATCCTGGGAAAAAGAAGAGAATTCCGCTTGCGTAGGCAAGATATCAAATATGTGGTAGAGAATGTCCGCTCTTACTAATAAAATATGTAATGTCCGTGCTTGGTAATAAAATATATATAAAGAACTGAGTTCCAGGCTTAGTAATTGATTGTAACTTTTTTCTTTTTATATATACAGAAGTGTTAGAAAGTAGATCCAAAGCTTTTTCCAGATAGTGACATAGCTTTTCTGGGTGTTAACCCTTTCCTCAGGGATCATAGAGCCAAGCAGTAAAATAGTAAGATTATTACAACAAGCATGTAATCTCAGCGTCCTCGCCTCCTCGCGCTATCTGCTTTGTGCCCTTGCCTCCTCGCGCTATCTGCTTTGTGCCCTTGCCTCCTCGCATTATCTGCTTTGTGCCAATGGACTTTGGATCTCCTTTCTAACACTTCTGTGTGTGTGTGTGTATATATATATATATACACATATACACACACACACACACACACACACACACACACACACACACACACACACACACACACACACACACACACACACATATTCTTTATATATTATTTTATTACCAAGCATGGACATTACATATTTTATTAGTAGAATAAAATTATTAGACATTCTCTACCACATAGTTGATATCTTGCCTACGCAAGCGGAATTCTCTTCTTCTTCCCAAGTGTACTTATAGACCAGATCCAAGTGTCTATAGCATTGTTGAACACTGGAAGAGAGCACTCAAATGGGAGGTGTTGTGGGCATTGTAAAGAAATACAGCATCTTAAGCCCAGGGCTATTTTTCTTTACTATACTACAAGCATTTAATCAGTTTATTAATCAGTTTGGTTAACCCACAGAATCATTTCAATTAAATTAAAAGATGACCTGTTTAACCAGGCAGATGATTGTTGCTGCTGTTGTCGCAAAAATCAATTGATTTTTTAAAAAATTAAGTACAAAAAAATTAAGACAAAAAGCTTAAAGGAAACTCCTTTTATTCATGTAAAGACTTCTCTTTGAAGATGTGTCCTGATGACAAATGCATGCATAATCTATCTAAAAAACAAAGTAGGGTTTTTTTCTCTTTAAGATTTTGCTTTTCTAGTGATCTTTTTTGGACCATGTAAAGAAGAATCTAACAGACATGTTATTGAAGTCCTGCTGACTTACTAGAATGGTGTTATCTCTGTAGGACTGAGAAGTGAATGGAATGAAACATTCTAAGTTTTAAGAATGGGGCTAAATTTTACTGGAAATTCGTTCGACCAACCAATTCCTTCTTTTGGTTTTATATTTTGAATTTTTATGGCAGCTTCCCACTAAAAAGCAACAAACACAGTACAATTTCAAATAGTAAAACCACAAAAATATTAAGGCTAAATGTGGTAGGGAACCTGCAACCTTGAGGGGAGCCTGGGCTTCTGAGAATTGAAGTCCAAATACACCTGGAGGCCCAAGGTTGAGAAACCTTGGCCTAGACTCGGAATCAGGCTAGTCCTCCAGGTGTTCTTGGACTTCAATTCCCAGAGGACCAGGCTTCCCACAAAACCTGGGTTAAATGATTATCATTACATGATATGCATGTAACTAGAAGCAATGCAGTCCTCAGGGAAGACAGCACCATTTCTGGTGGGCGGTCTTTGAACAATATAATTTAACAGCTTCAGGTTGCATCAAGAATGACAAGAATACAATATAAACAAGTACCTAATGAATATCTTAATATTAATGCCTTAATATATACATTAATGTATTGATGTATACAATAGCTATGGAAAGGAGATTTCAAAAAAAAAGAAGAAGACAATATGGGGTATTTTATGACATTAGCAAGAAGGTCAGCATGTACACAATATAACAGTGGCTAAATAAGCCACTGTCTAAATAAGCTTTTCCTCTTCCCAACATCAAGAATTGGAAAACATGGGTTTATTTTTAAAGTGAAATAAACTAAATAAAAATAAAAAACACATGCTTCTTTTATTGAGAGGTTATTTCTTGATTCCAGTTAATTCCATTGCCTCCCCAAAATGTTTTCTACAAAATAGGCCCAACCTGCAGACAACTGGAGAATGTCATTCCATTTTCAGTACATTATGACTTATTGAAAATAACATGGGACTTGTTTTGTCATTAGACTGGCAGGGACAAGTAAGTACGCAAAAGGTAAAAAGCAGTAATTTGTTGAGATAATTTCTGTGCCAGCCATTTAAGTAGTGAAGAAAAGAGTGTACCACAATGGTTGAAACTTAGCAAAAAAAAATTAAACAACTGTACAGGTGACAAAAAAACTTGAGATGCCTAACAGCAGATCTAGTTTCGTGAGCATTTTGCAACAACATTGACTCTGGGGACTAAAATGGCCCATCCAGTTGTACAAGGCATAAATACAGAATCTTTTTTTCTACCCCAGAAGCAACCAAAGTATGCTTAAGATTCTTGGCAAGACCTTTCTCTTTTAACAATCCTTTTGATTTCTCTGAATTCAAGAGCACAAGACAGATGTCTCAATTTCATTTGCATAACTTGCTCCAGTAACTTCACTGAGCACATTCTCTATTCACTGCATAAAGAGCAGTTTCAAATTGAATGCAATTTGCATTTCTAAATGGATTCAGAAAGTGAAAAGCCTGGCCAGTGTCAAATATGTCACATTTATTAAATTCAATTAAGCATCTTACAGCACACATCTCAATGTATTAAAAAAGAAAGAAAAAGAGCCAATTAGAGTCAGGCCAGATTATGCTAATCCACTGTCCTTGCACCGAAGGAAAAAGATGAAGACCAGACTCTCTTAGTGTCTGCTTAACATGGCAGGATTTCCTGATGGCCAGTATGAAAAAGGGAAGTGGTAAGATGAACTTATACCCATTATCTTTGCAATGCTGCATGAAGAAATTACTGCTGCTTTCAAGAGAGGTCTGAGTAGCAGTCTCTGAAAGATGTATGCCTAAAATTATACAATTGGAATATAATTCTGAAAGAAGTTACGCCTGAGGAGGTTGTGTGTTTTATAGCTTCTAAGCAAAATCACCTGCCAGCTGAAGACTTTATGAAAGAGAATGGAAAAAAGGTCAAGTTTTGTTGAAATGGAATTTTACACAATGTTTATGTACATCGTCTCTTACACTGTTCTTTGAAACTTTTCAAATTATTGACCTCCCACCAAACACAGAGAGTAGATTCAGGAGGTTTTTCTGTGCCCCATCATGTGTACAGAAGAGAACTTATGAAAAGCAGAGTTGAACCTAACATTAGCAAGGCAGTATTCTTCAGCAGTAGATATTTGGTGGGATTAGGAACCCCCGGTTGTACATTCTATAAGAACTGTCCTTTCTATCAGACTGCACAGCTGTCTGTGTGTGCCACAAGGTCTATCCTATACCTTCTAAGATAGCCTATCATCTTCTAAGGCAGTGTGTTCCTAACCTTTGGTGTTTGGACTTCAATTCCCAAAAAGCCTAAGTCAATTACCGAAAGCATTGATCAACCAATGGGAATTGAAGTCACCCTGTGGGGCATGGGCTCCACATTGGGAACCACTGTTCTAAGGTGATGTTGATCTCTAATTTCATTGCTAATGTTGGAGCAAAGTTCAACTACCAAATAGTTGTACATGGAATGTCAAAGCTATACCACTTGGTTCTTTGCCCTGCACAGGAAACTGTTATGACAATTGCTGGTAAAAGGGCAATGCACTCTTTGATACAGGCATAAATGAGTCTATTGATGCTATACAACAATAGTGGTTTGATACCACCTGAATTGGTATACAGTATTTCCATCCTATATAATCCAATGGTTTGTCTGTAAGATAATTTGGTAATTAGAATTATGTACTGTAGTTTAGTGAAGTTCACTGAAAGCTTTCAAAAAGTGATTTCCAAGAACCTCATCAAACTACGAACCCCAGGATAGTAAAGGTAAAGGTTTCCCTTGCTCGAAAGCCAGTCGTATCCGACTCTAGGGTGCAGTGCTCATCTCTGTTTCTAAGCCGAAAAGCCAGCGCTGTCTGCTTCTGCAGACATTTCCGTGGTCATGTGGCAGGCATGACTAGACACCAGAGCGCACATAACGCTGTTACCTTCCCACCGAAGTGGTCCCTATTTATCTATTTGCAATTTCTTGCTTTCAAACTGCTAGGTTGGCAGGAGCTGGGACAAAGATGGGAGCTCATTCTCTTCTGCAGTACTCGGGAATCAAACTGCTGACCTTCCGCTTCCCAGTCAGCATCTTAGATAGTTTAGAGTTAAATGTTATCAAACGGTTTTAATTGTTTAGTGTAGATATACAAAATGAGAATGCAGACTCTCTCACTGAACATGCATATGGGGAAATGGGTGGTGCTCACAGACCTGACCCCTGTACAAGAAGCCCTAGTGGCACAGTGGTTAAACTGCTGTATTTTAACAAAATGTTGGGAGTTTGATCCTGACAGGGGCCCAAGGTTGACTCAGCCTTCCATCCTTCTGAGGTTGGTAAAATGAGTAGCCAGCTTGTTGGGGGCTAATTAATAGGTGAACTGCCCAGAGAGTGCACTAAGTGCTAAGGGGCAGTATAGAACTGTAATTGATATTGCTACATGGGCCTCTGCATCTAGAATATTCAAAAGAGGCTCCAAAGCCACTGATGCATACATTCTCCATGCTCATCCTAGATTTTAAAGACCCCAGGTATAAGTATGAAGATTGGAAAGAGAGTGAATGGGTATATTGGAGAGTAGTGGGGGGAAGCACTGGATGGGTCAGAAGCCTCCTCCTTCACATTGAATCAGAATGGATGGAACATCTACACAGCTTCTTGTCTGATTATCAAAGTGTGCAGCCCTTTTCGCTGAACAAGTGGCATGGGTGACTGCTGACCTAACCCCCAATTTCAATGTGCATGCCCACTCTGTGGCCTGTTCTCCATTCTTCAGGTAGAAGAAGTGCATTGGGAGTAGGGTATGCCCAGTTCTCAATAGTACTGAGAAGACTCTGGGTATGCAGTTCTTCAAAATCTTCTGCAGAATGCACACCAGCGGATGTTTTGAGCACCTTGCTCCTGGGCACATGTCAATAGTCTTTTGAGTTCCCAGTAATAGAACTGAAAGATGTTTCTGAGTGTTGCATAGTAAAACTAGGCATGGAAATGTATATCTGTGAGGCCAAACTGGAAGCCCAGATGTCTTTGAACTTGCTCATGTGCTCTCTCCTGACCGTCTCTGTCTATAAAGCTCTCAGGATGAAAGGCATTACATAAATGAACAATTTATAGATTGCAAGCGCGGCGCCAAAATGGCCACCGCGCTCTTTGCGGCCCCCCCCACCGGACGAAGACATCCAGGTAGTTAGGGGGCGTGGCCAGCACCCTTATATAAGGGGCGGCCACGAGGCAGCCGAGCTGCCATTTTGCGAAGCGACGGAGCGGAGAAGTTTTTCCCTCTTACCTCCGTCGCTCTTGCCTTTCTTAGGGAAGCCTCTGGCTGCTGATTTTATTGACTTTTCCGGCTTCCCATCATTTAGCTGCTATGCCCTCGAAGAAGAAGGCGACTGCGAACGCGGCTCGTTCTGCACGGAGGCGCCAGCCGGGTTGGAGGACCGCGGCTGTACCTCCCCAGCAGCCTCCTTTGCCTGAGCCCACCGGGACCGGTGGGATGGGGTTAATTGCCCCTTGGCCCGAGGCGGGATGTCCGCATACCGGCCCAGCTGGGGCCGCGGCCCCTGGCCCGCAAGCAGTGGCCACTGCCTCTGGCATGGCCCATTCTGCGGGGCCTTCTTCTATTGGTGCGCAGCTTCCTGTGGGGGGTTTCAGCCATGGGGGGTGGCTGGGTTCCCTCCCCTGGCAGGGTACCCCCCCGGCCCTGCAGGGGCCGGGCCTGGGGTCGTGGCCGTATATGGGCCCCGGGGTCCAGGGACCTGGACCAGCGCCTGCAGCCAGTGGGCCGGTTGGCCCTTTGCCCCCACTTGGCTTAGGGGGCTACGTTAGTGTTGAGGCCCTTCTGGCCCGCATTGCGGCCCTCGAGGCATCCCTCATGAGGGTTAACCACCCGGGGGCGCCTTTTGGGGTGCAGGTTGATCCTTTGTCTGCTGGTCAGCGGCAGGCGGCAGGACGGGTCGAGCTGCCCGAGGCGTGTGGGCTGGCTTCGGCCACTGCCTCGCAGCTCCCCACTCAACAGGCTGATGCTGGTCAGGCCCCGTCGACGAGCTCAATTGCGGTCATGAGCTCCGACGCCCCCAGCGGGCCGGAACCCCCAGTGGGGGCGGCCCGCGGGGGTGCTGCATGTGAGTATGCGGTTCAATCTAGTGCACCCACACACCTACCCACGTTGGGGGGGGCATTCCAGTGGCCGTGGCCTCACATGGGTGGTGCGACGGTTCAGTCGCCGACGTCCCACCCGGTGACTTCACCTCTCACCCAGGGCCCCGTTTTGGGTGGTACCTCTTATTCAGTTGGGAATGTGTTAGGGGTGGCCGGGTTGGTCCAGGCTCCTTTCCAGATCCCCATGGTTCCCACTGTGCCGGTGTCGGCATTGCCGACAGCGGGGTATTCCTTGCCCCTGGGGGACCATTTGGCCCAGGCCACCAAAGAGAAGATCTGGCGTGGGGAGTATGTGGACATCTTCTCCCTTCTTAACAGAGAGCCCACCAAAGAGGAGAGGGAGGGGCAGGATGAGAAGGATAAGGAACAGGCACGTCGTCGTAAGCCGCCACGTACGTAGGCCAATTGGTTGCCAGCGTACCTCATATACATGGCGGTCTACCTCAGGGCCCAGCCGGATTTGGCAATTCCGATGGTCCAGTATTTGGACAACATTTACCGGGCGATGGTCGACTTCCCGGGCCCGTCGTGGTTGGCTTACGATGAGGAATTCCGTATGCGGATTCCCCTGCACCCTGAGATGAGGTGGGACGAGCCCTGCCAGAAGCTGTGGCTTCTGTACATGACTCCCACGCGCCCTGCGCCTGGGGAAAGATACCATTGTGGACATGCGGTCCAGCGAGCGGCCCCAGCACAGACACCCCGCCCGGTGGCGGGGCAGGGGGTTCCAGCCCGCCTGCTGTGCTGGACTTTCTCGTCCAATGGTTCCTGCAGTAGGAAGAATTGCCAGTACAGGCATGAGTGTCCCTCTTGCGCTGGCCCCCATGCGGCCTCCGCCTGCCCCAGGCCTGGAGGGGTGCGGGGCAAAGGTAGGGGCGGACAAGGGGCTGGCAAGACTGCCGCAGAGGGAGCTGGTCCACCGAAAGGCCCCCTCCCCAATTAATGTGGACATGTTGGAGCGTTGGCTCGCATCGTACCCGAAGGGGGCAGATGCGGTTTACCTGCTTCAGGGTTTTCGACTGGGGTTCCGTATTCCTTTCCAGGGTGATAGGTCCCCCCAAGATGCCCCCAACCTTTTGTCCCTTAAGGGGAGGGAGGAGGTGGCTGCCGCCAGCATTTCTAAGGAGGTTGATGCGGGCAGGGTCACTGGCCCTTTCCCTGCACCCCCGTTCCCCAACCTTAAAGTGTCACCCTTGGGCTTGGTGCCCAAGAAGTCACCGGGCGAGTTCCGTCTGATCCATCACTTGTCCTACCCAGCCGGCCGATCGGTCAATGATGCTATCCCTGATGACCTTTGCTCGGTCAGGTATACATCTTTTGACCAAGTGCTGCGCATGGTGCGCTCATGTGGCCCGGGTGCGCTGTTGGCTAAGTGCGACATTAAGTCTGCCTTTCGCCTCCTGCCGGTTCACCCGGGTGACTTTGAGTTGCTGGGTTTTAAGTTCCGGGGTGAATATTATTTCGATAAGGCCATGCCTTTTGGCTGTTCCATATCGTGCTCGGCCTTCAAGCGTTTTAGCACCTTCCGACAGTGGGCTTTTGTCCGCAGGTCTGGGTCCCGGTCTGTAGCCCATTACCTGGATGATTTTTTATTCGGGGGTGAACGGGGCTGGGACACGTGCACACGTCTCCTCAATACATTTCAGACGCTAATGGAGGAACTGGGTGTCCCTTTAGCGCCCGAAAAGACCGAGGGCCCATCTACACAGCTAGTCTTCCTGGGGGTGGAGATTGACACGGTAGCGCAGGCTTCTAGGTTGCCAGGGGATAAGGTGTCAAGGATAGTGGCCCTTATCTCGGACTTGCTTGCTAAACGCAAGGCATCACTGCGGGAACTGCAGGTGTTGCATGGTCATCTCAATTTCACTTGCAGGGTGGTCGCACCGGGCAGGGCATTTGCTCGGCACTTGTGCGACGCCATGACAGGCTTATCCAGGCCCCACCATAGGGTGAGACTAACCCAGGGCATTAAGGCAGATATGCTTATCTGGCTCCAGTTCCTGAGGGAGTTCAATGGGGTGTCATTTTGGAGGTCTGACCTTCTGGCTTCCCCTCGTTTCCAGATACAGTCCGATGCCTCTGGGTCCCTGGGTTATGGGATGTACTTCAATGGGAAGTGGGCCTATGATGGGTGGCCACCAGCCTGGTCAGGTACGGGGCGCCTGCGGGATCTTACGTATCTGGATTTTTTTCCCATCCTGGGGGCCTTGATGCTATGGGGTGAGGAGTGGGCCAACTCGGTCATTCATTTCTGGTGTGACAATGCGGCCGTTGTCCACATTGTCAACTCACAGACTTCCAAATCACCCAGGGTAATGGACCTGGTGCGCCAGTTTGTATTGCGCAGCCTGCGCCTTAATGTACTGTTCCGGGCCAGGCATGTCCCGGTGGTCAATAATGATATCGCTGACGCTTTGTCCGGCCTGCAGATCTCCCGGTTCCGTGCCTTGGCCCCGGATGCGGAGGGATTTCCCTCGCCACTCCCGGAAGAGATATGGACCTTTGGCAAGGAGAGGTGAACCGGGTGATCGGCATGTCGCTAGCGCCACGCACGCGTAAGGCGTATCAACACGCATTCAATTCTTTCAGGGCATTCTGTGCCCAATTCCGGCTGCCAGATACCTGGCCGATCCCGGTGGCCCATATACTTCAATTCATGGTTGACCTGCAGTCCCAGGGCCTTGCACCTCGAACCATAGCATCCAGGCTGTCAGCGCTGGCTTTTATGGCCAAAGTAGGCGGACATGCGGACAGTACCGCTGACTTCCGTGTGAGACATGTTTTGGAGGGGTGGGTGCGGGAGCGTGGGCGTAGCCTGGACGACCGCCACCCAATTTCCCCTGGGGTTCTTACCCAACTGGCACGGGGCTGGCAGGACCTATGTTTTGATAGGTATGAGGCAGCCCTGTTTCATGCGGCTACAACGGTGGCCTTTTTTGGAGCACTCCGCATCAGCGAGCTTGTGATGCTGTCTAAGGCGGATGCTAGTCGTAGGGCACTGGAACTCGAAGATGTCTATGTGGCCAAAGACTGGGCTCAGTTGAGGATACGCTCCTCTAAGACGGATCAGCATGGCGTAGGCAGTGGAGTAAGACTGCTACGGTGTTCTTTGGCAGACATCTGTCCAGTTGGTGCCCTACAGGAGTTCCTTGCACTGCGTGGCACGCACCATGGCCCGTTTTTCTGTCACCAAGATGGGTCTCCCCTTACTAAATTTCAATTTTGGAAGGTGACCGGCAAAGCGCTGGCCGGTGTTGGCCTCCCAGGGGCCCGTTACAGCACCCATTCATTCAGAATAGGGGCGGCTTCCGCGGCAGCTGCTTTTGGGTACTCCAGGGCTGAGATACGCCGTATGGGGAGGTGGGGATCGCAATGTTTTCAATTTTATGTCCGCCCTCTTTCACCGTGAGTACCAGTCGAGTCACCGCTCCTTTTCTCTTCCTCGTTTTTTCCTTGACAGACCCTGGGTGTCATATTACGCCGGTGACAGTATGGCTGGTGGGCCATAGCTACGTGCACAGGGCAGCGCGTTACGCTGCGGCGACAGAGTGGGGACCCCGACTGGGACTGGGTGCATACGCAAGTCTCACATGGTATGGTAAGCCCGGGATGTTGTGGAGGGAGCTGTTGCCATTCCTTTTCTCGGGCCGGAGTGCTGACCCGCCCGACATCCTGATCATACACCTTGGGGGCAATGATTTAGGTCAGGTCACCGGCCTATCGCTGAAGCATGCGATTTGCGGCGACCTCGCCTACCTGCATTAAGTGTGGCCCGCCACAACCCTCGTTTGGTCAGACATGGTGCCGCGGCACGCGTATAGGGGAGGGTTCGACCTCCAGGCCCTGGACTGGGCTAGACGCATGGTAAACAGGGCTGTTGCCCGGTTCATTGTCAGCAGGGGTTGGGGGCGGGTCAGTCGTCACCCCGCCATTAGTCTGCAAAATTATGGCCTGTGCGCAGGGGATGGGGTCCATCTGTCGCGAGGAGGTATGGACCTCCTGTTGGGTGATTGGTGAGCAGGCCTGTTGACCGAGCTGACGGTCTGGGGGGGGCGTCGAGCCTTCTTTGAAGCCCCTCCGTGTGGCGGGTAGCACTGGTAAGGTAAACATTTATGACCCACAGGTATCCGGCAGGTTCGCAATTGACTGGACAACACTAGACAGGTATAAGTTGGTTAAACGTTGTCCGGTCAACGACGAACCAGGTGACGGGGTGATGGCTACAGCTAGACAGCATGCATCACCCCGTGATTTTACGGATACGCGTCAGAGGGTGGGGTCATTAGTTAGATATTGACTACGGTCAACAATTTGTTTGTTGTCAACAAACAAATTGATACAAATAGATACATTGTAACAATTGCCGTTGGCAATTTTGGGTGGTACCTTACCAGTGTTACTTCGGCCTGCTTGCCTTAAGAATTATAATTGGTCAATTACCAATAGAAATTTATAATTCGGACTAGGGCATGAATCAATAAATGTGGCCCAATGCCGTTATCCACTTTCATTGGTGTCTGAGTCCTTTATTGGGGGGTGCACCTGCAAAAGTTTTTTCTCATTGTAATTCTGCAGTTCTTCTCCCAACCCCCACAAGATGTAGCTCCAAGCATGTTCTTCTGGGTACACTAAAGTAACAACAAATAGTTTTTAAAATTATTCTTGTTATAGTTTGTAGGTACTTTGACTTGCAGCATTGTTGATGCAGTGGTTGTAGATCTGGGTAGATTACGGAGAATGGCAGGTGACAGAGAAGCCTGCCATGCTGTGGTCCATGGGGTCGCAACGGGTCAGACTTGACTATGCAACTCAACAACAACAACAACAAACTTTGACTTGGTTGAGCAGAGGGAGCAATTTGCTGCTCTGCCTTAGGCAGAAAATTTCTTCAGATTGCCCCTGTTAAAAGCAATTGTGTTGCTGTAACGGTTTCTTTGAACCTGCCAATGAACCATGCTGGTCAAAAATCTATGTCAATATAGCACTAGTGTAGCTGTTCCTTCTGTCTTTTCAAGCCTAAAATATAATTATATTCTGACGTAAATCTCATTGTTTTCTTTTGAATTAGTGATAGTCTCAAGGCTATTTCTGATCTTAAGTCTTATTTTCCTTTCCAGATATCTCAGGACTGGATTTGATTTGAGAACTATCAGACCCTGATCCTTTCTCCATATTGACAGGCAGTCAACAAATAAATCTTAGCACTCATTTACAGAGAACTGGATTTTCTTTCTATTCTGTTTTTAAAATACAGTAGGTGGAAGGCTCCTTCATATATTTCCAAAGCTTCATTCATTATCATGGTTACCTAGTAATGTGATCAGGGTTTGTTAGATCCGGCCCTTATAAGCACCAGTCCAGGACAATGATGAACAAACAGCAGCAGGCTTTATTTAACAGTCAATGAGCTTACAAGGTGTTCTGGATCCCGAGATGGCTATAAAATCCTAGTGGAGTCAGTCCATTTGGATTCTTATCCAACAATAGGTAATAAACTAGCTACCATAGAAGTGTAGCATAATGGAGGGACCCAGGCTTAGCACTACCCGACTACCTGTATGGAGTAGGAAGTATAGATCCAGTCCGGCCGCACCCTTGTTTACCCGTGGGGCTTATATAGTGTCTCCCCGGTGGTGGCTCCTGAATACAAGGTAGCGACCCACCAGACAAATGTAACTAACCAATCATAACAGGGAACATATGTAGTTAACCAATGGAGAACAGGATCCAAAACTGTAACCAATCACAGGGCTTGGTTTAGCCTAACAAGCGTACCCTTTTGCAGGGGTTTCACACCACTTTGGGCTTCTAGTTAGAATGGCGGGAAACCGCCATTTCCCTCTTGCAAGAGCACTCCCCGCGCTACTTGCAAATGTGCCTCAATCAAAGATGTGCGCAGGTCCCGTTTTTCCGGAGCCGTGGGTTGACAGGTATGGCCTCAATACACAGCAGGGTTGCAGTGAATTCAGTGGGCTTTTCCTGTCATTTATATCTGGACCTAGGCAAATAAACATGAAGGTGTACTTGTTGGCTAAATGTAGATATGGAAATAGTCCAGTTCTATTAGTTCTTGAAGAAAGTTATTTTCTAACATATCAACAAAGGGAGAAGATAATGTGGAACAAGGGTGAACAACTGTGGGCCTCCAATTGTTCATAAGCTGTACAATTGTTCATAGAATTCCCATTAGTTCTAGCTAGTACACCATGAAGTAAGGGGCGAGAAAGGGTTATGGGAATCATGGTCTAAAAATATCTAGAGGATGGCTGTTGCCTAGACACTGTAACTAGTATACTAGGGGAAGTATGAATCAAAACAAATATTTCAGGAGTCTCCTTGTCTACAAAAAGAGAGTGAAAGCAATTAGAAATTTTTTAATGCTTTGTCCACCAGTTGCCAGGAGAAGTACATTTTGAAGCCATCTTGGTTGGGAGATAAGATTTGCAAAGGGGGACATGGATGAATGCAGTCTGGAAAAGGAGTGACTATACAATTGTAATCTTCTGTCTTCCATTCCATTCAGTCCCACTCCCATCTTTGCACCTTTATATAAAAGTGGGACCCAGATATTCTGTTCTTTGTCTGAAGAAGTGGATTGTGATCCACCAATCCAGCAATAAAATTAAAGTGCTAGTCTTAAAGATGCCACATTGCTCTTGTTTTTTTATTCCATTAGAAAAGTGAATAATATACATCATACCTTGTTCACACAGCCTCTTGGTGAGAGAACCCTCATCTTGAAAATAAATTATTCGCTTTTGCACGATGCTTGCCCTGTTGGAGAGAGAGAGAAAAATAGGGTTCATAAAATGTTTTCGTAAGTTAGGTAAAGGTTGCCCTTGCTCAAAAGCCAGTCATATCCAACTCTAGGGTTCGGTGCTCATCTCTGTTTAAAACCAAAGAGACAGCGCTGTCTGCATTGGCAGACGTTTCCGTGGACATGTGGCAGGCATGTTTACCTTCCCACCAAAGCAGGGCCATGCTGGCAGGGGGATACCGGGATATATCCTGGTGTGCCCCACTTTAAAAATAAAACGGTGCCTTTCTGCCCCCCTGCTGCCGCCAACACCGTGCATGGTCCACCACCCAGGGAGCTACACCTGAAGTTTGGCTGATGGCTAGAGAAGGCAGCAGGTGGCAGCGGGAGGAGGAGGAGCAGAGCTCTATGCACGTGCACTCTCACTGCTCCTTGGGCATCTGTTTAGTGCCTCCACCCACCTCTTGGTGGCTAATTGGCTTCCAGCCCCTGAGTCTGGCATCTAGGCATGCCTGCCACACATGGAAACATCTGCAGATGCAGACAGCGCTGGCTCTTTGGTATAAACCAAGATGAGCATTGAACCATAGAGTCAGATATGACTGGCTTATGAGCAAGGGTGACCTTGCTAAGGGGGGCAGGGGTGGGAGCGATGGTAGAGCAAGTTCCAAGAAGAGGGGGAAATTCAAAACAAAAATAATGGAATGTACACTTAAATTCATTCATTTCTTATAGGCTCTGTTTTTCAGACTAAAGACAGCTCACAGAGTATTGAAACACAAACAACAATTTTAAAATGCAATGCAATACATTTTTAGGTGGTTTTTTTTTAAAAAAAGTTAAGCATATTGGCTGAAATCCTATTACACAATAATGACATTAGCAGAACAGACAAAATACCACTGATTAAAGGTTTTCTTTGGATAAACTTCCCCATGTTGCATTGTGTATGAGTTGCATATACCCCCAAATCACTTTTAATTTGTGTGATTTGCCTTTAATTAGTGCTCATATCCAGCTGGTGATGATCTCATTGCCATTGTGCATAGAGGGCTGCACAACAGCATTTCAGCCAAGTTTATTAAAAAAAACAGTGAATTAAAAACATTTAATAAAATGTATGTATTAAATAGCTTTAAGTGGTTTAATATATTGAAAAAACTTAGGCATAATTGCTGAAACACTGTTGTTCCATGGTAATATTAGCAGTGTCACTCTGTGGGTGTGGTATGGTGCGTGTGGCCAGGGGAAAGCCCTGCGTTACACCCGAATTAGGACTACTTTATTTCAAAACTTGGATGGGCAGGGCCTGCCGCCTGCTGGAATTTCTGCTATCGGTTCTGGCAAACTGGGGCAAACCTGCTGAATCCCACCACTGTGTCTACTTCCATTTTGATCTCCAAATTCCTATTAATTTACCACATCACTACATGGGACTGTATATTTCTCTTACCACACAGCCCAATGCATAACTCCTTGAAAAACACCTACTTACTTCTCTGAATCTTACTCCCAAGTGAGTAAGCATAGGATTGCAGCCTTAATACAGTATTCTGCTCCAATAACTTTCCATCTTAGTGTAATCATTAGTACAGAATGTAATTTGGAAAAGTAAGTAGGACACCAGTTTAATTAACAAAATGGGCAGAACAAGCTTATGCACGTTTACTCAAAAGTAAGTTCCTCTGTCTTCAGTAGTGGTTGCTTCTTTGTAAATATGTTTAACAATATCTGCTACCGCTTCTGGCGAACTGGTGTGAACCTGCTGAATCCCACCACTGTGTTTGAGATAGAAGATTGAACAAGATACTTAAAAGTGCTGCTTTGCCACTCTAGTGTTTCTTTAGCCCTGTCCAGATAAATCCTACATAGGAAAGGCATCCTCCATGGAAGTTGTAACTATCCTGTTCAACTTATTGTTTCTTCTGCTCATTCTGAATAAGTCCTGAACAAGAACAAATACCATCTTTCACAGGCATGGTAATAATGCTGGAAATGCTAGAACAGGGGTTCCCAACCTTTTCAAGCTGGGGGCCGGGTCACACTCTCTCAGTCAGCTTCAAGGGCCAGGTGATCATTTTGCCCTGCCTACACAATGGGGGATGGCCATTTTGTCCCAACAGCTTCAAAGGGGTAGCCATTTTGTATCTTGAATGCCCATGGAGGGGTTGGTGGCCACATGAAATGGTGCCATGGGTCAGGAAACATGCTAGAGTTTCCTCCCAAAAAAAGTGGTCACAAAAAATCTTGCAGAGTGAAATATTGCAGGGAGTTAAAAATAGTGATTCCCACCCAGCTCTACTTGATCACTCTCTGAAAACAGGAGATTGTAAGATTCACATGTTTAGTACTAAAGCACAATGAGAAAAAGGGGTTGAGGGTAGGCCGTATAATCCAAACCCAAAGATATCTTGGCATTAGTAGGTTTGGGCTGGGCAAAAGCTTCTTGTGATGGCACAGCTGCTCGTCAGTTGGCACCCCTCCCCTATGCTCTCTGATCTCAGACCTGCCGGCACTACTGCTCTGCTAGCTGAAGGATAAAGAAGAGGATGAGCTGGGGATAGCTGAGTTACACCAGAAATGAAACCTTCTTGACTCAGATGCACAGCAACTATGTTGGCACTAACTTAGGTCAAGGTCAGGGTAATCCTAAGTAATTTCCAACATGTGTAGGCTGGGAGGGGTTTGGATTCAGCAGCACAGCTTCAGCTGTTCTCATTTCAAGTCAACCGGCTATCTCCCCTCCCTGGCTACTTAGTTCAGTGTTATAAATCAGTTTAATTCTGTGTAGCCATTGAGGTTAATGAAGTGGACAAGAGCTCTCTAGCATGAAATTCTAAGTATCACAGTAAACTGCTAATTTTAAGATCCCTTAGGACAGAGCTATGGCAATTACTAAAATAAACTGGTAAACCTGGTGTCTCTAGATTTTGTAGGAGCCAAGATATGAGGCAAAATGTGAAGTCACTGTTCTTCCCAAGTATATTGCAAGACATTAACCTGCTTTTGCAAGTGAGTGTGTTTGGTGTTGAGGTAAGCATTGTGGGGTTTGTGGGCAGCATGCAGGTCCCAAGCCATGTTTTCAGTTTCCTTCAATTAACTTTTTTTAAGTTGCAAAAAAATGGTGCTGTTCCTTCTCTGCCAAATTTCCATTTTCATGATGGCAATTTGCTGCTTGATTTACTTTCTTTAATATAACCTCCTTCCATGTTCATTGCAGACTGTTATTTACTACTACGTGTCTCAGCGGATAGAAGCTGTTTAATACAGTTAAAATGTGTTATTATGTGCCATCAAATCAGAACAGACATTTAGTGACTCTAATAAATCAAGCTAAGGCAGATACAGTATTTAAGGATTCGCTTACCAGTTCCATACCCACAGTGAGTTTCCATGGCTGAACAGGGATTTGAACCAAGATCTCTTGAAGCCTAGTCTGTCACTCTATCCACTACACCACATTGAGTATCTTTCACAATTTTGTGTTGTTGTCGTTGTTCAGTCGCACTGTTGAGTCTGACCCTTTGCGATCCCATGGACCATTGCACACCAGACACCCCATCCTCCACCATCCTCCTCAGCTCGCTCAGCTCTACGCCCATTGCATCAACAATGCCATCTAGCCATCTCATCCTCTGTTGCCCCCTTCTCCTTTTGCCTTTGATCTTTCCCAGCATCAAGGCCATCTCAAGAGAGTCTCTCTTCTCATTTGGTATGCAAAGTACTTTAACTTCATCTTTAATATTTGTCCTTCCAAGGAGCAGTCAGGGTTGATTTCCTTCAGGATCGACTTATCTGTTCTCTTTGCTGTCCAGGGTACTCTCAAAGTTCTACTCCAGCACCACATTTCAAAGGAGTCTATTCTTCTGTACTCAGCTTTCCTTATGGCCCAGCTCTCACAACCATACATTACTATTGGGAATACCATTGCTTTAACTATGCATACTTTTGTTGGCAGGGTGATGTCTTTACTTTTTATTATGTTCCCTAGGTTTCTCATAGCTTGCCTCCCAAGAATTAATCTTTTTATTTCATGACTGCAGTCACCATCTGCGGTGAACTTGGATCCTAAGAATGTAAAGTCTGTCACTGCTTCTTCCCTTTCTAAAGTAAACTGAATTTCAACAGCAAAGCAGGGATAGAAACTGGAAGCATCTACTCCTATTTCTTCTCCTCATACCAAGAGTGGAATGTTGTTATTAAATTAAATAATTAATTGATCTATCAATATAGATACTAAGTTGCACTAGTTAATTAATTAGTGCTATCCAATAGAACAGCTAGTATCTAATTAAAAATCAAATTATAAAGCCAGTTTGGACATACCACCATGGGAGTGTATCTTCTGAGCTGCTAGCCAATTTTATGATTGCCCACCCTGATTTAACTAATGGGTGAACACATACTAGTGACTGATAATCAGTTTAGAGTGACCCAATTTGCTGAATGTGTACACACTTTGTGTACTTACATCAAATGTCATTAGTATTAAAAGGGTAAAGTAATACCACTCAACTGTGAATGCATCATATATCACCTTACCCAGTAGTAAGCTAGACTGAACTCAATTGTAACCACATAGTCAAGACACCATTTTTCCTTTTTGAAAGACCTTTTTAGAGGCTCAATATTTCATACCTACAGCATGGATTCTTTCCAAACAAACAAATACTCTCCCCCCGTATGCTGAGATGGGCTATATTTCTAAATGCTTATCAGTTTACATTGATTCATCACCCAGGAAAAGACATAGGCTATGCCGATGCTCTCTCAAGATCCCCATTGCCCGAACTTGGGGAGCCAAACTGCGAGATAGAGCTGATCATCAGGTTCCAATGATAGAATCCCTCAATTCAACCCCTATTGTTCCTTCGGACATTGCTAAGGCTACTGCAAAGGATAACCTGCTGTCCCAAGTTGTTACTTGGGTCCAGAAGGGTTGGCCCATAGCTCCTCTTTCAGAGGAATTAAGAGCCATTCATAGGAAATGGTTCGAGCTGTCGCTCAAGAGGGGTTGTTTAGTATGGGGCCAGCGGGTAGTAATTCCTGCTGTGTTGCATTCAAAGGTCCTCAAACTTCTGCACATCAGCCATTCAGGAATCATGTGCTCCAAAGCCTTGGCACGGAGCTATTTTTGTGGCCGCAAGTAGATCTAGAGATAGAGCAGTTAGTAGGCTAGCTGTCAGAGTTCCTGACCTGAAGAGTCCAGACTTCCCTCCCGGGAATAGGACACAGCTCGTGGACCGTGGTCATGAATCCATATGGATTTCACCGGTCCATTTCAAGGCACCTTATTCCTTCTAGTGGTTGATTCATTTTCAAAGTGGTTGGATGTAATTCCTGTTCCAAGTACAACATCAGCTGTGACTATTAAGCAACTATGCAGGCTGTTCAGCTGTTTCGGACTGCTGGAAGTGCTTGTTTCCAACAATGCCACTACTTTTACGTCTGTCGAGTTTCAGGCATTTCTCGAGAGAAACGCCATCTGGCATGTCACTTCTGTCCCTTTTCACCCTACCACCAATGGCCAGTTTGAGCGACAGGTCCGCACGACTAAGGAAGCTTTATGACATATGGGGCAGGGGGATATTGAGATGCAACTCTGTCAATTTCTTTTAACCTATTACACCCCCACCCACCCCCTGTCTGTCTCCAGCTGACATCCTCATGCACAGAAAACCAACCACCTTGTTGGAAAGGTTGGATCCTTCCAAGGTGGAGGATAGGTGGGTTAACATAGAAATTAGGCAGAAAAAGTTTTTTTGCGGTAGTGGATCCTGTGCACTGCTGGAATTACGTTGCAGGAGGACCAGCCTGGGTTTCAGGTACTGTGTTAGAGCAAATGGGACCAGTCTCCTACTGGATAAAATTGGAAAATGGCCTTCTTTGGTGGCAACATGCTAACCAAATCAGGCATAGAGTAACAGACCAGTCACTGGAAGGACAGGGAGGACCACTGGATTTGGGGGTACCCTCAGCTGATGAAACTCGCAATAGTTCTACGTTAGAGTCCTCCTCCACTCGCTTATTCCAAGGGGGAGACATAGAGGGCTCAGTTCTGCTTTCTAATTATAAGTGAGGTTCTTTTTCTCTTGTGCAGGGCTTGCCAGTGTCTGGTAATTCTGCTATTGAGTTACAGTTCTGCTATTGAGTTACAGCGCGAGTGGTATCCAGTCCAGGATCACCCCATTCTCTCCTGAGTTCAGCGGGGGAGGGATGTTGCATCTTTAATAAAATGATTCGCCATTTTGGGTTCCCCTCAGTTTCAAAGTAACGCGAGATTGGAGTTCGCACCATTTTGCTTCGAGAAGCGCTAGTGGTATTCAGTCCAGGATCACCCCATTTTCTCCTGAGTTCCATCAACCAATCCTGTTAATTCCCGCCTAAATGTATCCTTCCTTATCTGTATATAAGTCATTGTGGCGCAGTTAAAAGTGTGCTCTTATCCCTGAATAAAGTTATGTGTTTGGCCCGTTATGCTGGTTGCTGCTTGTTATTTTAATGACACTAAAGAAGCGCTCTGTGGAATGGAACTTTTTCATTATATGGGGTTCTACTGTATTTCTCTACCTAGAAAATTCTGGAAAGGGTCACCATAACTTAGAATTGACATGACAGTATGCAATTGTAGCAGTATCCTTGCATATCTTATTGCTGCATTTATGAGTATTTTTGTGGGTCAAGAGGACAGCAAAACCTTCCTTGGAATCTCAAAACTAGGACTTGAAAAACTGACTGTGTTCTTCAAATGATAAAATGGAACCTTACATTGTTACTCTTTTTCCTTTTCTGTCCCACTATTTTCAGTACTCTCTTTTGACTCTCTCCTGCCAACTGCATCAGAGCCCAAACCTGGTTTATATCATGGAGTTTGTCAGCAAAGATTATCTTCTACAAGGTGCATTTAGGATTGCAGGGCTAAGAGGTGAAAGAATACTCATAAATTTGTATTCTTCTGACAAAAAGTGCAGCAGGCTGAAACCTTTGGATCTGTATCACTTTTATTATGTTTCTGAGGGTCATTTTGCATGTTACATTTTTTCTACATCATGCCAACCATTGTGACATCCTGTGTTTGCCACATGAATTAGGCTAGAGGTTATCCAGTAAAAGATTCAATCACAGTCTCGTCTCCTCTTCTCAGGTTTATTATGGTTGTAAAAATGCATTTGTCCAACCAAACAAATACAGGAAGGGTGTTTAAGTTTTCTAAAAGACTTTCTACCAAGGAAAGAGAATTGTGGGAAAGAAGGAAAGTATGTGATATAGTGAGGAGCATATTTTCCTGATAAAAGACATCCAACCTAAAGATGCAGCTTTTTACTTTCAATATTTACTGAGCAGGAAAGGTCAAGAGTTGGCATTTACAGAAATAACCTAGAATTAATCATATGCTGTCAGCCGAAGAGTTCAAAGGTGAAGGCAATGGAATTTCAGATGCTGACCTTATCAGGGAAAAGGGGTCAGGATCCCACCTCATGTTTGCTGAGAAATCAGGATGTGGAGTGCCATTCACTCCATTGAGATACGCTCTTAAAATTAAAAATGTAGCCTTATCAATAATTTCCGGCATATTTAGGACACTTTAGCATTGTGGTTACATGCAACTATACAGTTCCTGGTTCAAATGTCACTTCCCGGGAGAAGTCCTAAAGGTAGCTGCAGGGAAACCAACTTCTCACTGTAGTCCTCCTCTACATTACATACATTATGGGGATCACAATATAATGAACTTGTAAGAATTACTACAGGGAAAAAACTCACTTGAAAACTCTGAAGCACTACATAAATGCCAAGAATTATTATTGTTACAGTCAAGTGCCTGGCTTTATTTGTGAAGAAAATGAAAAAATATGAAGGGCTTAGTAGCCCTTGCCCCTCCCTCCCCATCCAAAGACCTGGGGCCAGAGAGAAGGACACCTCAGGAGACGCCAGACCACCCCCAGGAGATATCATCCACAACCACCATCACAGCAAGGCCCGAGCCGGCGCCTTTGACCAACTCCATGCGGCCGAAGGGAGGCAAGAGCTGCTGCGTGCATGCAAAGGATAAGTAATCGAACTGAAATAATATAGTTGACTAAACATAGATGGCTTATGGCAACTGACATAGTGACTGTACAAGAAACTGACTTACATAGAGACTTGATATAGTGGACTTTTTCTTTCTTTCTTTCCCTTTCATTAATTAGTTCAACTTTTACTTTGGTACTATGTGATAAACTGTGATATTGTGCATGATAATACTTTGTTTTAAAACTGTTTAAACTGTGATAACATGTGTGATGGGAAAAGACTGGCATAGAGACCGGCAAGGCACGCCACAAAGTTTGCCAAGAGAACCCTATGGACCAAAACAAAAGGCAAAACAAGGGGATGCTCAGCACAGCAGACCTGAAAAGGGGGAGGGATACAAAAGGGGGAGGAGAAATACAGTGTTGCAGGGAACAATACTGCATAGGGACATGGAATGTGAGGTCTATGAATCAAGGAAAACTAGAAGTAGTTAAAAATGAGATGGAAAGAATAAGCATTGACATCCTGGGCATCAGTGAATTAAAATGGACAGGGATGGGTGAATTCAGCTCTGGAAACCATCATATCTACTACTGTGAGCAAGAAAACCTCAGAAAAAACGGAGTAGCCATAATTGTCATCAAAAGAGTGAGGAAAGCAGTAATGGGATACAACATCAAAAATGATAGAATGATGTCAGTCAGAATCCAAGGCAAACCTTTCAATATCACTGTAATCCAAGTCTATGCACCAACCACTAGTGCAGATGAAGCCACAGCTGACCAGTTCTATGAGGACCTACAACACCTCATAGAACAGACACCAAGAAATGATGTCCACATTATCTTAGGAGATTGGAATGCCAAAGTAGGAAATCAAAAAGTAAATGGAATAACAGGCAAGTTTGGTCTTGGAACATAAAATGAAGCAGGGCAAAGATTGATAGAGTTCTGCCAAGAGAATGCACTAGTCATAGCAAACACCCTCTTCCAGCAACACAAGAGGCAACTTTACACATGGACATCACCAGATGGCCAGCATCGAAATCAGATTGATTACATACTCTGCAGTCAAAGATGGAGAACCTCCATTCAGTCAGCAAAAACAAGACCTGGAGCAGATTGTGACTCAGATCACAACCTACTGATTGCAAAATTCAGGCTTAGACTAAAGAAAATGGGGGAAACAATTAGACCAGACAGATATGACCTACACAACATCCCTAAAGAATACACGGTGGATGTCATGAACAGATTTAATGTCCTGTACCTGATAGACAGAGTACCAGAAGAATTATGGACAGAGACGCGGGACATCATGCAGGAGGCAGCAAGAGAAACCATACCAAAAGAAAATAAGCGTAAGAAAGCAAAGTGGTTGTCTGATGAGGCCCTTAAAATAGCAGAGCAAAGAAGGAATGCAAAAGTCCAAGGAGAAAGGAAAAAATACAACCACCTGAATACAGAATTTCAAAGAAAAGCAAGGAGAGATAAGGAAAACTACCTGAACAAACAGTGCAAAGTAATGGAGGAAAACAACAAAAGAGGCAGGACTAGAGATCTTTTCAAAAAAATTGGGGAAATCAAGGGAACATTTAAAGCAAAAAATGAACATGATAAGGGACAAAGATGGAAAAGAGTTAGCTGAAGCAGAAGAGATCAAAAAAAGATGGCAAGAGTACACAGAGAAACTCTACAAAAAGGACCTCAACACTCCTGATAATAACAATAATGACAAATTTGAACTTGAACCAGACATTCTGGAGAGTGAAGTCAGAAAGGCCCTAAAAAGCACTGCAAACAACAAAGCTAGTGGAAATGATGGCATCCCAGTTGAATATTTCAAAGCCCTAAAAGATGATGGAATCAAAGTACTGCATTCAATATGCCAGCAAATTTGGAAAACAAAACAGTGGCCACAGGATTGGAAAAGATCAGTGTACGTTCCAATCCCCAAAAAGGCAATGCCAAAGAATGCTCAAATTACCGAACAATTACGCTCATCCCACATGCCAGCAAGGTGATGCTCAAGATAATACAGGATAGACTTCAACAACATGTGGAGAGAGAACTACCACCCAGCCCCTTTTCCAAAGGCCTCCTTCGCTGGACCAGGAAGGAGAAGAGAGAGTGCCGGCAGCTGTATTAAGGCAGGGAGAGGTGGCTGCAAAGACCTTCCACCCAGCCCCTTTCCCAAAGGCCTCCTTCGCTGGACCAGGAAGGAGAAGAGAGGGCCGGCAGCTGTGTCAAGGCAGGGAGAGGTGGCTGCAAAGACCTTCCATCCAGCCCCTTTCCCAAAGGCCTCCTTCGCTGGACCAGGCAGACGGCTTCAAAGATTGCAACCCAATTCCAGCCATGGAGAACGGACACTGCCTTTCCTCCCAGCTGCCCCGACGCCGACGCCGCGGCTCGCCAATGCTCCCTGCTTGTTCCAAGAGCCCATGCCACCGGCTCCCGGGATTTGGGGCAGGTGGGAGCCATTGCTTCTGCCTCCGCCCTCCCCACCTGGGGGAAAGAAAAGGAGATGCCGACGCCGCGGCTCGCCAACGCTCCCTGCTCGTTCCGGGAGCCCATGCCACCGGCTCCCGGGATTTGGGGCAGTTGGGAGCCATCGTTTCTGCCTCCGCCCTCCCTACCTGGGGGGAAGAAAAAGGAGACGCCGATGCCGCGGCTCGCCAACGCTCCCTGCTCGTTCCAGGAGCCCATGCCACCGGCTACAGGGATTTGAGGCAGGTGGGAGCCATCGCTTCTGCCTCTGCCCTCCCCACCTGGGGGGAAGAAAAAGGGGACGCTGACGCTGGGACTCGCCAGTGCTCCCTGCTCGTTCCGGGAGCCCATGCTTGTTGCTGGAACCAGGGGGGGATTGTGGATGGGGTGGGAAGAGAGAGAGTTGGTCCTGCCAGCCAGAAGGAGGAGCAGCATTCCATCTAGGGAGGTTCCAGGGATCCATATAGGTGTTGTGACGGGCATGGGGCAGTATGGCAGGTACTGTGGGGCGGGCCGCACTTGGGGAATGCGGGTCCGATGTTTAAGTGCGGTCCCTCATTCCAGCCCTGCAGGTACATCTCTGGGCCCTGAGCAGCAGATCCAGAGTGACCCCGCCCTTAGGCTGCTGCTGGTGAATGCCAGATCGGTCTGTAATAAGGCCCCCCTGATCCAAGATTCTATCCAGGAGGGGCAGGCCGACCTGGCATGCATCACCGAAACCTGGCTGACACCTGAGGATGGAGTACCTCTTTCGGACATGTGTCCAGCTGGGTTCAGTATTTGGCACCAGCCTAGAGTGAGGGGAGGGGCGGTGGTGTCGCCATTGTTGCCAGGGAGTCTTTGGGAATTGCTAGGGCCACTGCTCCACAAGTGTCTGGTTGTGAGGCCCTGCTTGTACGGTTGGGCCCCAAGGGTCAGTTGGGGATCTTACTCCTGTACCTGCCCCCTTGCAGGGTAAGGGATGCCCTGAGCTCCTCGAAGCCGCCTCGATGCTGGTGTTGGAGTTCCCGCGGCTTATGGTTCTGGGGAACTTCAATTTGCCATCATTGGGGATGGCTTCTGAGGTGGCAAGGGAGTTCATGGCTTCCATGGCAGCCATGGGCCTGACTCAGGTAGTTCAGGGTCCGACCAGGGGCAGTGGTCACATGCCAGACTTAGTTTTCTTGTCGGAGCAGTGGCAGAGTGATCTGAGATTACAGGATTTAGTCATCTCACCTGTGCCATGGTCAGATCACTATCTGGTGACTCTTGACTTTCTGGGGGCGACGCTTCATCATAGGGAGGCAGGGCCTATTAAAATGGCCCGCCCTCGGCGACTAATGGATCCAGATGGATTCCAGCGTGAACTGGGGGATGTTCCTCTGGATCGGCTACACGATTCACCCGAGGCACTTGTCGACCTGTGGAACAGGACGGCAACAGCACCCTTGGATGAAATCGCGCCACTGCGGCCTCTCTGCACCCGTGGGATTAGGTCATCCCTGTGGTTCATGGATGAACTGCGGAAACTCAAACGGGCAAAGAGACGCCAAGAGCGCCACTGGGTGAAGACCCAGGATGACTCCGATTGGACACTAGCTAGAGCTGCTATTAGGGCCTACCTAGTACGATGGGGGTGGTGAGGCGGCAATACTTCACCACCCTTATTGCCTCCGCTGATAATTGCCCAGCCGCCCTATTCCGGGTAACCAGGTCCCTCCTCGGTAGGGGGAGATCGGTGCCCGGTTGGCAGGGTTCGGCTGAGGACTTTGCTGACCATCTGGTGGAGAAAATCGATCGGATTCGTTCAGGACTGAATCCTGGCGTGGATGGGGAGGGTCGGGGGGGTACCGGAGCACAGTCTTGCTGTACGATCTGGGATCAGTTTGATCCTGTTGTCCCTGATGAAGTGGACAGGCTCCTTGCAGCTGTGCATGCCACTACATGTCCTTTGGACCCCTGTCCCACCTGGTTGGTGAAAGCCTCCAAGGTGGTGACAGGTGGCTGGGTTGGGGCGATAATAAATGCATCATTATGGGAGGGGGTATTTCCTGCACCGCTAAAACATGCTTTGGTGCGCCCCCTCCTGAAGAAAATATCCCTTGACCCAGCTGTCCTTAATAACAACAGGCCGGTTTCCAACCTGCCCTTTTTGGGTAAGGTTTTGGAGAATGCGGTGGCGCGCCAGCTGCAGAGTGTCCTGGAGGAAGCGGATTATCTAGACCCCTTTCAATCAGGATTCAGGCCCGGGTATGGTACGGAGACGGCATTGGTCGCACTGATGGATGATCTCTGGCGGGAGCGGGACGTGGGGTTATCCATCCGTCCTTGCTCTTCTTGACCTCTCAGCAGCCTTCGATACCGTCGACCACGGTTCCTTCTGGAACAGCTCAAAGGATTGGGGATCCAGGGCACTGTGTTGTCCTGGTTTTCCTCTTTTCTGGAGGGCCGTACCCAGTCGGTGTGGTTAGAGAGTGAGAGGTCCAGCCCTAGGCTCCTCAAGTATGGGGTGCCTCAGGGCTCGGTGCTCTCTCCTCTCCTATTTAACATCTACATGAAGCCACTGGGTGAGATCATTGGTTCCCACGGGGTGCGGTACCATCAGTACGCGGATGACACTCAGTTGTACATCTTGGCCCGTGGGGACCCCAGTGATGCTGTTGAAATCCTATCTGGATGCCTGGAGGCCATTGGGGTCTGGATGGGGGCCAATGGGCTTCGGCTGAATCCCAGCAAGACAGAGTGGCTGTGGATAAGGGGCCCCGTGTTATCCAGGGAGTTACCATCTTTGGTACTGGATGGGGCTGTTTTGCCCCAGACAGACCCAGTGCGCAACTTGGGGGTCCTTCTGGACTCGCGGCTGCTGCTAGAAGAACAAGTAGCGGCTGTGGCCAGGAGGGCTTTTGCCCAACTTCGGGTGATTCGCCAGTTGCGCACGCTCCTGGACCGGGGCTCCTTGCTTATAGTCACCCATGCTCTGGTCACTTCCCGACTAGATTATTGTAATGCGCTTTACATGGGGCTGCCCTTGACGACCATTCGGAGGCTGCAGCTGGTCCAGAATGCGGCAGCCCGGGTGGTGATGGGATGTGGGCGATGTGCCCATGCCTCACCGCTACTTCGGGAGCTGCACTGGTTACCAGTTTGTCTCCGGGTACAATTCAAGGTGCTGGTTTTGACCTTTAAAGCCCTATATGGCAGTGGGCCAGGATACCTTAGAGACCGCATCATCCCAAGAGTGTCTGCCCGTCCAACCAGAGCGGACCGGAGGGGCTCTCTAATGGTGCCATCAGTTAGGGGTGCACATCTGTCCAGCACCCGAAGGAGGGCCTTCTCCGTGTCCGCACCAACTCTCTGGAACCTCCTGCCAACAGATCTAAGACTTCAAAGAGAATTGCTGCCCTTCAGGAAAGGATTGAAGACCTGGCTGGCAGGGCAGGTGTGGGGCCCGAATGGGAACACGGTCCCCGCCTGCTGGCTTATGTAAACAATTAAGAACTCTCTCTTCTTCTTTTTATAGTGGGTGGGATGGGTGGGTGGGATATGGGTTTTTTAAAGTGGGTGGGATATGGGGCTTTTAAAGTGTTTTTATGTGTTTTTAGAACTTGCTGTAATGCCGCCCTGAGTCGGGTTCTGCCAGAGTGGGCGGCATATATAAATATGACTATTAAATTAAATAAATTAAATTACCAGAGGTTCAGGCCGGTTTCAGAAGAGGCAGCGGGACTAGAGACCACATTGCCAACATACGTTGGATCATGGAGAAAACAAAAGAATACCAGAAACAAGTCTACTTTAGTTTTATTGACTACACCAAGGCTTTTGACTGTGTGGACCACAACAAAATGTGGCAAGTAATTAAAGAGATGGGAATACCAGAACACCTCATATGCCTCATGAGAAATCTGTACACGAACCAAGAAGCAACAGTTAGGACAGAACACGGAATGACAGAGTGGTTTGGAATAGGAAAAGGAGTAAGACAAGGCAGCATTTTATCACCCTGCTTATTCAATCTATACACAGAGCACATAATGCGCAATGCAGGGATGGAGGAATCACAATATGGGATCAAAATTGCTGGGAGAAACATCAACAATTTGAGATATGCAGATGACACCACCCTAATGGCAGAAAGTGAGGAAGACCTAAAGAACCTCTTGATTGGATTGAAGGAGGAGAGTGCTAAAGCTGGCTTGAGACTCAATATCAAGAAAACCAAGATAATGGCAACAGGTCCGATCATTCCCTGGAAAATAGATGGGGAAGAAGTAGAAGCAGTGACAGATTTTACTTTCCTGGGATCTAAGATCACTGCAGATGGCGACTGTAGCCATGAAATAAAAAGACAACTGATTATGGGGAGACAAGCAATGAAAAACCTGGGGAATATAGTGAAAAGCAGAGACATGACCTTGAAAACAAAAATTCGCATAGTCAAAGCAATGGTATTCCCAGTGGTAATGTATGGGTGTGAGAGCTGGACCATTAGGAAGGCTGAGCGCAGAAGAATAGATGCCTTTGAGATGTGGTGTTGGAGGAGAGTCCTGAGAGTCCCTTGGACAGCAAAGAGAACAAATAGGTCAATACTGGAAGAAATCAATCCTGACTGTTCATTGGAGGGACAAATAGAGAAGATGAAGTTAAAGTACTTTGGACATCAAATGAGAAGGGAGGACTCACTTGAGAAGGCCTTGATGCTGGGAAAGGTGGAGGGCAAGAGAAGAAGGGGGCATCCAAAGATGAGATGGATAGATGGTATTGTAGACACAATGGGCACAGAGCTTGGTGGGCTGAGGAGAATGGTGGAGGACAGAGGTGCCTGGAGGAAAATGGTCCATGGGGTCGCAAAGGGTCGGAATCGAATGTGCGACTGAACAACAACAACAACAAAGTAGCCCCGAGCAACTCAGTAAAATGTTACAAGTCTGCAATGCACAATCACTGACATAAAATGGTAATGTTAATAAGCCAACTAATGACAATTCTCAAATTTCCAAACAGATTTTTTCCCGTAAGGTAAATTTCATATGTTTGGTTCTTCTTTGCTTCTTTGCTTCCTCTTTTATACCATCGGGTTTAAATGTTTATAAGATTTCTGTTTTATTCAATCAAAATTTCAAAATTTACTTTTCTGAGTTTTGTTGCAAACTCTTTCCCACAATCAGCTTAACTTTGGAACATTTATAGGGCATCTCTTCTATGTATTATCCCACTTATGTCAAATTCAAATTCTACAATTTGGGATGTATGTAACAGCTTTATACCAAATTAGACCAAGGTCGCATCATCTTGTTCAGTGTGGTCTATTATGATTGACATGATTCTTTCTTAGCCCTGTTTAAAGATGCCTGGGGATAAGCATGAGACCTTCTATAATACTGTCTACCACTGAGACATGGTCTTGCCTGGACTACCCTGAATAAATTTGATCCTACCTGATGTTAGACCAGACCATCTGGGAACACCAAGGACCTTCAGGCAGGAGGCAAGAGAAGAATTCAACCTAAAACTCCAAAGACGTGCTGCTAATGTGAGTGAGTTAAAATTACTGGCCTTTATGGACTAATAGTCTGGTGCAGAATAAGGTAGTTTACTTTGTTCCCATATTCTCCCTGTCCTGTGTAGCTTGACCTCACTGTCAGGTGGGCTGATGTTTCTTTAGTGCTCTCTCCAGAATAAAATATAACTTCTATAAACACTGGGAGAAGTTATGTATAACCAAGGGTTGTACTACATTTCCTCAGCTGTTGCTCCTTTCCTCAGCAAGTACGGCTGAGGGAAGGAGTAACAGTTGAGTGGCTCGGCTGGCCATAAGAATGGCAACGCCGCCGCTGCCGCCTTCTCTACCGGACTCTCCCTGAGCCACCCCAGCTGCGGGAATGAGCAATAGATGAGCGGCTTGGCCAGCCATAAGAATGCCACCGCTGCTGCCTCTACCGGCCATGGGAGGCTGGAAATGCCAGCTGTGTCGCCACACCCTCCTGGCCCTTTCCACCGGCCAGGAGGAGGACAAGAGCGGTGACTTTTTAACTTTTGTTTTTGTTGCTATTGGACTTTCTCATATGAGTGTTGTGGGATTTCGCAAACAAGGTTTTTTGTTTTTGGCTTTTTGTAATGCTTTGTTATTGTGATACTGATATTTTTGATACTGCGACTTGTGATGATTTGTGATGATATTTTAAAATGTTTTTGTATTGTGATGATATGGAACCTCGTAATTGTAACTGTATATTTTGTATGTCTGTTAGCCACCCAGAATCGCTCTGCGAGTGGGGCAGCATACAAGTATAATAATAATAATAATAATAATAATAATAATAATAATAATAATAATAATAATAATAATAATAATAATAATAATAATAATAATAATAATAATAATAATAATAAGCCATCATCATCTCCTCTGCCTATATGGTATACTTAGCAACATTCCACCATTTTGTGGGCTACAGCAATTAATGTGAGACCAAGATGAACAGATGTTTAACTACTAACAATAGTGGTTATGCAGCCATAACCAAAAGAGTCAGAGCAAATGACCCACAAAACTGTGGAACAGCAGCAACAGTATGCATTCTGCCTGTTGGTCCCAGATGTTATTCCCACAATTTAAAGGCTGGATTTTGCCTGCCATGTATTATGAAACAAAATACTTATAATTAAATAGGTGGCTATGTTGTTCTATGTTCAAAAATATTTCTCTGTTCTCTATCTGACAGATCATAAGTATAGACGTTAAGTGTAAAAGATTTAAATTTGCCAATTCCATAAAGAGGGTCAAGGAGAGGGAACAGAATCAGGTCTGAAAAACTGAAGCAGAACAATAGCCTACATATTAGCAGCAATTTTTCATCCACTGTGAAGCGAACTGTTGGTTATTTCAGAAGATGTGAGCCAGTATATAATAGGCAGGGGGAAATTAGAGAACAGCTATACAAATCTGTGGCAAGGAGGCTCCTGTCTGTAACACGTTATGCTACTTGTTGAATTACAAAAACAACTATAAAAGTATTGTGGTAGTAGATACAGAGTATACCTCACAGCTGGCACTCTATTGATTTGCTCATGTCAGGACAGTCTGGTGTAATCACTTAACTCAGCCTACTGCTAATGTTGGAAATCTTATGTACAAGGTAGTAAAGTAGGGAATGTCTGTTGTCTTTGGACAAATGCATAAATATGGACCAAATCAGAGCTATTTTATCTGTTCCTATAGAGCTCAGTGGTTAACAACATTTGAATTTGATGACTGGAAGGTCGGCAGGTTGGCAGGTCAGCAGATTAAGACCCAAATGCTGCATGACGGAGTGAGCTTCTGTCTCTGTCCCAGCTCCTAGCCGTTTGAAAGCAAGAAATTGCAAGTAGATAAATAGGGACCATTTTGGTGGGAAGGTAAATAGAATTCTGTGCACTCTGGTGTCTAGTCATGCCTTCCAGATGCAGAAAACACTGGTTCTTTGACTATAAACAGAGATGAGCACTGAACCACAGAGTCGGATACAACTTTCGAACAAGGGCGACCTTTACTATAGAGACCACAGGATGATGCAATAGCCACGGCCACCCCATAGGATGAAGTGGCACCTCTCATCGATGCTTCAAGTTCATTCCTGGTGTTAAAAATGGGCAGGGAGAGATGTACCATATGAAGCCAAGGGAAATCGGAAATGACATGCAGTATCAGAAAGACTGAGCAGGTGCCTAGAGAAGGAGATTAAAAGCTGAATCCTCCAATAAAGCTTTGAGGCTTCTACTGCACAATGTAAGCATGGAAGTAATAGTAAGGTCTCTGAATGAGGTCACCAAACTGGAGTCTCTTTATGTTCTGTTTTCATAAAATTACTCTCCTAGGTGTGTGTATTTACTACCTTTGATGTTCAGCAAAGGATACACAGCAACCAGCATAACAGGGCCAAACACAACTTTATTTCGAGAATTGAATATACAGAACAGGGGCACAGCAGCGCCTTATATACAGCTTAGGGACAAATACATTTTTGGTGGCAAACAATTGGATTGGTTGCTGAACATGGGTGATAGTCGTGGCTATCTTTGATTGGTTACTGGACATGAGGTGATAGTCGTGGCTATCTTTGATTGGTTACTGGTCATGGGTGCTCTTGGATTAGGGACCCTTCGCATGTCTCGTGTAAAATAGGTTGGAGCCCAAGTCTCGCGAGTGTTTGGTTCTGAGAGGAACACGAAATGGAGGATTGCCCGATCCCAACAATAATAACATACAGTTGAAAAACATTACACATTTTCCCCATACACAACACTACCACGTGGGTTTAAATGCACACATATGCAAATGAATGTCTGTATTCTTGTTTTTAGGTCTGAAATTCAGGACATTAAGCTCTATCCTCTATTCCCTTTGTCTTCTCTTTCCTTCTTGGTATGGCGGAGTCACAGCCTTATGTTCATAATTCTTATCTCCTAGTTTTCTTTTTCTTGCATTTTTTTTTGTTCTAGGTTGCCAAATATGTCTCCAGAATTAATTCTGACAGTGCTGTGTAACCTCCTTTACAAGTCATAACTCTTTACATTTCTCCATTTGGATGGCAGAGATATTTCATGGAGAGCAGACACAAGACATTTATGCTGGCATAAAAGTGGCAGGCAAAATTCCCAACGACAAAGAATTGCAAAATTGGTCATATGTCTCCTGGGCAATCAATTGTGCTATGTGCCAGCTGAAATGTTTTCTGTGGTAAAAATGCTACCATGGGCACAACACCACATTGTGCATGCATAACTGCACATTAGGATTTTGTTCACAGTGGCTCCAGAAGGACACATGGCCAGGCAGGCCCTGATCTGTATGTCCTTATCTACTGTAGGGAAAGCACTAGTATAGTACAACATACTAACGCTGTGCAAAATAACCCCAGGACTCTTGTAATCCAGCTCCTCAGAGGTTTGGCAGAGGTAGCTTTTTTCAACTTATGCATGACTTGCTGAAATTCTCTTTCTTACCCAACTTTCATTGTAAGAGAGCTCTGAGTTCTTTATCCCCCCCACCCACCCCCACTCCACCCCACACTCAGTCTATTTACTTTCCTCACCCAGTTTTTATTTGGACTTACTCACTCCTTTTGTCTCTTTCTCTCACATTCTCATCTATGCTTGATTCTATGAAAACTAAACAATAGCAATTAGACTTATATATCACCCCATAGTGCTTGTTACATTCTCTGGGCAATTTACAAGTTAATTAGCATTTTGCCCCCAACATGCTCATTTTACTGACCTTGCAAGGATGGAAGGCTGAGTCAACCTTGACTCCTAGCCAGGACTGAACTCACAACCTTCTGGCTGCAGTACAGCAGTTTAACAACTGCACCACCAGGGCTCTAAGTGATTATCAGAAAGGAAAGAAGGATCCGAGAATGGGACCAGCGAGACAGTGGTGAACCGATAAAAGTGGCACCAGCAAGAAAGTGAGTTAAACAACTGATATATATATTGATGGGAGCTTGAGGTGGCAGCGGATGGTTTTGCCCTGAAGTGATTGGAGGTGGCAAGAGTCGGCAGAAGAGAATAGAGGGGCGTTGTACTAGGAGATAATGGCGGCGATCCTGGAAATCGAAAGTGGAGTTTGCTTTTTGGACAATGGCTTTTGAGAGTCCCAGGGGAGCTGCAGATTGATTTGAGGTGCGTGGAAGTGGCTATTGAAGAAAAGTGTTTGGTTTTGGGGCACTAGTCATCTCAGCATTTTGAAGCCGAGGCTGAAGTAAAGAAGTGTGGTTCTTTTTTTTTTAAAAAAAAAAAAAAGTTTGCCGAGTTGGGGAAGAAGGAGGAGGGGCTTCCCCCTTGAAGCCTGAAGCCATTGCAGCCGCTGGGAAAAGGGCTTTTGTTTCGTCTGCCCTAAGAGTGGATTTACTTTTTTCTTTTTTACTCCTTCGCTGTGTGGATTATAGCTTTTAATTCTTTCTTGGGAATTTTTCTCCTTTCTCTTTCTCTCCCCTGCTGAGCTGATACAAGTGGCTCTATTGGGGCATTTGCTCCCTGAAAATACTGGGCATGTTTAGTGGCTGATTTTGGTGGTTGGCTCCATTGGATTGCAAATACTTACTGGTTGTTTGGCTCCTGCTTCCTGCTTCTTGTGGATTACAACAATTGATTTGCTGGCTCTTCTCCATTAATTAGGTTATACTATATTCAAAGGATTGCTGGCAGCTTTGGCTGCATTGGACCAGGCTCAATTGGAGTGTTTAACAACTATATAGTGCATTGCAGCATTAGAACTTTCAGTGTTTGTTATCATGGATAAGGGCACAAGAGGAAAAGCAAAGGAGGAGGAGCCTGTGGTGAAATCAAAGAGAAAGGAAAAACTGCCAACGGAAGAGGTCCCCCCGTCGTCATCACCACCACCTGAACCTTATGATCAAACCCAAATCATGGTGGAAATTGGTAAATTGTTTCAGAAGATGGAAAAGATGGAAGATGGAAGAGTGAAGGACAGAAATGAAATGTTGAAAAAGCAAGATAAGGTGGTAGCATTTGTTATGGATTTAACAAAAAAAGTAGAAGGAAATGTGAAGTTGGTTCAAAATGAGGTGAAGGTTATGAGAAATGAAATAAAGGGGACTCAGGAGGGGGTGTGGGAGAATAAAGTGAAAATGGAGGAACAGGAAAAAAGGATTGATGCTATGGAAGATATGATGAGAAAACAGAATATTGTTATACGTCACATGGTTGAACGGACGCCAGACCTCTTAAGAGAGAGGGTGGTCCAGTGGTTAAACAATTTAAGTATGGGAAAGGAATTTGTACAGTAAGACATTGTGAGTGCATACAGGGTGGGCTCAAGAAGAGGGAAAGTGGTCCAAAGAAATGTTTTGGTTAAATTTGCAAATTGGGGTGATAAACTTAGAGTGATGGCTGTTTTAAAACAAGTGGGTTCGGGCGCCCTGAAAATTGATGGTTTTGACGTGGAAGTGTATAACGATATTTCTATTAAGGAAAGAGCTTGGAGGTATAAGATGAAACCGGTAACCAAACTGTTGATGACTAAAGGTGTATGGTACAATTGGAGATTTCCACAGCAATTGCGGTTTTGTTTTGTTTTTGAAAAAAGAATGCAAGTCATTGATGAGAGGACCGACCCATTGGAGTATCTGACTTTGCTTGATTTGGTTAAAGTGGGGTTCGGAGGAGTGGGTAACCCTTAGAAAAGATTTGCTGGATTCGGGGGCCATAAGAAGAGATTATGAGGGGGCGGATGCTGGTGGTGCTACGGGTGGGGCACAGCAGGGGAGAAAGGAGAAGGAGTTGTCATTGATCATGGTGGAGGAGAAGGCAAATAAGGAGCAGTGAGCAATAAGTGTTGATGCAACAATTCTTTATATTTAAGATTGTAGAAAGATGTGGTGGCGCGATGCATTAACTTCTACGCACATCTTCCATGTTCCCCCTCTCCCCTCTTTGGATATCGAAGGTGGCTTTTTTCTAGAGAAAGTGGGGAGAGCGATATTGTGTGTTTTTTGTATATATATATTTTTGAGGGTAGGGGGTTGGTGGTAGCACGCCTAATGGAGAGTTTGGAAATTAGAGAAGGTGACATTGAGTCCGAACTCTCCGGGGCATTGTAAATAAACACTGGGTGATGTGTAGCTGAAAATTAAAAGTTGGTAGTTGCAAACAAGTTATAGTACTGTGGGAAGGTTTTACAAATTGGTTATTGGTGCTGTGTTAATTTTTAATGTGTTTATTAAATGGTATGTGTATTATAACAGACAATAATGCAATTATCATTTATGTGATTATTTTTTACGAAGCTTATGTATTTTGTTATGTCATATTATATATATGTTTGTATTTTTTTTTGAAAATTAATCAATAAAAATGTATTAACAAAAAAAAAAGAAAGGAAAGAAGGAAAAAGATCCATCAGGTTAAGGTCTTCTCTAACATAGAGAAGGCTATCCAGAGTTGTTTTCTGCATGCATCCAGAATCCTGTACTCCAGCTCTCAAAGAGGTACAGCAGAACAGAGCTATGGATTAGCCCATCTAATTCCACATGAAGAGAAGAGGATAAAGAGGAAGTGGGGATAGAGGGAAAAAATGATGGAAGATATAGAGATAGAACATTGAACAGCAGAAGAGAAGACTGTGTAGAGAGGATGCTATGAAAAGCCAGGGGATGTGAAGGAAGGGCAGGCTTCCTGTATGAACCTTTTAGGAAGGAATGCCACAGAACCAATCAATTGCCCTTTTAAAGTCTTTCATCCACCCAGTTCTCGGTAGATGCCTTAGAAACTTGCTTTTCTTATTGGAGAAATTTCTCATGGAGAATGAAAAAAACAAAGAGGGGCAAAGGAACATGAAGCTCTGAAAATTGCTACTGCCTTGGCCAGAAGACCTCCTCTAGCTGTATCTCAGCACCTCCCAAAACAACATTGGAACCTGGTGCAGTTGAGTCATGACCTCACCTAGCTATTTATGCCTCCCCATCCACATGAATGGCTTCACACACACACACACACACACACACACACACACACACACACACACACACACACACACACACAGAGAGAGAGAGAGAGAGAGAGAGAGAGAGAGATATCTGGAAACATAAATACTAACACAGACCAGGAGAAAGATCAGGCCAGAGTGTGTCCAAAAGGGCACAGGGAGGGCAGGCACCAATCTGTGTACTATACCCTTATTTCAGCTCAGCCAAGATCAGGGATATCAACACAGGGTCCTAGTAACCAGTGAGGTTTTATTTGTATTTTTTAGCAGTCCTGTCAGACTGTTGTGTATCCTTCTTTGTTGGCTATATTTCAGTTTTATTTCAACTTTATTTCAAAATAAAAATTTCCATGCTAGGGACGTGGATTTGTGCAGGGTGGTGTTTGTGTTGTAATTCTTCTACCTGTAGATTTCCAGATTATCACTAGCTCAAAATAATATAGCCTTCATGTTTTGTAGAAGGCACACTGATTTATATCCTACCTATTCCTTTCCAATATTAAAGGTAGTATGATTGCACCAATAACCTTAAATCAGTTCCTTTTTATAACAGCAAATCAAATACTGAGAGTTACTATTCGAACTTATATAGATTTCCTCCATCTCCTTATCACATATTATTTATATCTTTCCCTATGAAATGCATGTAGCAGATAGAATCTACAGAATATCCATTTTATTTCAAAATATATTTTAAAATAGTACTTGGCAGCAAGGTAAGGAACGTTGCTTACATAAAAGATTTTTTATTGGCTTCTCTTCACTGTGGATGAAGCTTCAAGGGAGGGACAAAAGACAGGAGGGAAGAAGGTAGGATTTCTTTTTATGCTCTTGTAGTGTCAATATAATATTATTGCATCCTTCATTCAGCAATATCATATTAATGAAACACTTCTGCAATGACTATCAAGGAAAGGTGTTCATTCCAAAACTAGACCAGAATTTTCCTTCTAAATGCTGCCTTGTATATCATGTGTGAATACAGGCAGCTACCATTCTCTGTTCTGTGTTTCTACCCACAAACCAGTGTGTGTGTGTGTGTGGGGGGGGTGTTTGCTATTGGTTTGATTTACCAGCTTCTTGGGAAAGCAATATGGCATAGAAGGATAGCTTGTGATATTCACACAAGACAATAAAGCTGCTACAGTTCATGCAGTGGCTCTCACTGAGGAACATTCACACAGCATACAGTAACTATGTTGCTTTTGTACAAGGCAATTTCATCTTCTGAGTTCATGTATTTCTTCCCATCATCTATAATATTTTAACCTCAAGAGTAAAACATGACTATGAACAGGGGTGTGCAGGGCACCATGGGAAGGCACTGGACAGGGAGTGGTGGGGGCACCTATTTTGGGGGGTTGGGGGGAATCCCATACATTGCTATTGGTACCGCAGGGCGCCAGAGGCGAGGGCAGGGTGGGACAAAGCCTGATTGCCCGATATACGAGCATACGCCTAACTATGAAGAAAGGCCAAAGACTCTATTGCCACCACCTACAGAAGACTTATAACCATATAAAAGATCTGGAGAAAAAAGGAGAAAGAGGAAACAGAGAAAAGGAAAAAAGAAATGACCTATAGCAGGACTGCCAAAAAACTGCCATGACACATACACACTGATAATTCACCTAAGACTCCATTCCAATTTTTATGGCCCTGTAATATATTTCCCATATCATCAGCCATAATACTTTTATTCAGTATTAAATAAGGTTAAACAAATGTATTAGTTCCTCTTATGGTCTTTGGCCTTGCTTCACTATGAAGAATTACAACATTGAGCCAAGCAAGACTCAAATGTGTGTTTTCTTCCACCTTTGAAACTGAGAGGCAAGGGTTGAGTCGGATTTTACTTGGTAAGATTACAGATTACAGCAATGTTCAGCACCAAAATACCTTGATGTGACACTTGACAGGACACTCTCTTAAGCAGCACTACCTCCTGAATACCAAAGCCAAAGTTAGTACAAGGAATAACATCATAAAAAAAAATCACAAACTATAAATGGAGAACTCAACCATCCACACGGCGTACATCAGCTTTGGCCAAGTGTCTCTGAAGCAAAGTATGCTGCTCCAGTATGGAGTAGATCCACACATGCAAAAAAGTTGATATTGCTGTTAATTAAGCCATGTGAATAGTGACAGGATGAGAAAAATTAACCTCTTGTTGGTATCGTTCCACCTAAGCTAAGGAGAGAGGTAGCAGCAGATCCCAAGAAAACTAAGAAAGAGAATGAACCTCTACATTGTCTGAAGGGATATGAGCCTCAAGTCCACCGGCTCAGAACCAGGAAGGGCTTTATGGCAAAAACAAACATTCTTCAGGGTATATAAGAGCAAACCAAATTAGAAGATGGACAAGGAACAACATTAAAAGAGAATATAGCTGAGGAAATCATCTTTCCCTACATCACTTGGAGGACCCTGAACAGGCTAAGGGTTGGAGTAATGCAAGACCAACATGTTCAAGTGGAGGCTGCTGGCAGACAACAATATGTGCTATGAATGTGGAGAGATACAGAATTCGTCTCATTTACTAGTCTGCTGATTACTGCCAGAAACATGCACTGATGAGGACTTAAGCTTGGCCAATGACAAAGCCAAGAAAGCGGCTTCACTTTGGCAGTACAGGGTTTGATTGGGATACAAAAGAAGAAAAAATAACAATAGTAACCTTACCACCAGGCCAGGCCAGCCTCAGGTGAAGTGGGTTGTTTCTGCTTCCTCTCATGAATTAGGAGATCGGGTGCATATTATGTGCGATATAGTACAGGGGAGGGGTGCACCAGGGTTTTTTAACTGAAACTTGCCTCCAGCTCCATCATTTCACCACGTAGATTCTTCCCACTCACTGGGTCACCGTTTGGGCATGAATAGAAATTTTTGGGACTAGCTTCACATTGGCTACTGGAGCTGGTCTGTTATTTGGGTTGTTGTTTTGCCTATCCCATTCCTGTATTGTGGGGCATTATGGTATCTGCCAGGCAGAATTGCACATTAGTTCGTGTACGTTGGCGGGTAGTGCTGGGTTAGGGTGGCAGTGGCGATTCCCTCAGGGCATCTTTGACAAGGTGGAAGCTGTATCTTATGCTGGGTTCATGTGAATATGTGGGGATGTGGGGAACGCCATGAGGAAGACATGCAGAATGACCAAGATCCACTCAGGAAAGGGGAAGTGGAAATGGTCACATGCATGCCTCTCCAAAAAGCTGGCCCACCAGTGGCTAGCATGTGCAGCACTGAGTGGGGGCTAGGGATTCACCCATCTGGCCCAGTGAAGGGGAGATTAGCTTCCCTTGCTCTGGTGCCAGGATATGCACTACCTGTCCCTCCATAGGTCCTAGATGTGAGAATTTTAATAAATGTGACCTGAGTCTTTAACCACAGCAAATTGTGTCTGGCCTCATTTCACGGTGGGGGTAGAATAGCAATAACTGATATATACCAACTCATAATGCTTAGAACATTATCTGAGCAGTTTAAAATGTAATTAACATTTTAGCCACAACACACTGGGCACTCATTTTACTGACCTTGGAAAGAGGAAGGCTGAGACAACCTTGAGTTCACTGGGATCAAACCTATATTATCAACAGTATTCATTGTAATACTGCAGCTGAACCACTATGCCCCAAGAAGGGGTGGGTAGGAGGAGGAGAAGACATGGACAGCTCCCATGTGAACAAGACACTTCTTTTCTTCATAAATATTTTCCTCCATATTGAGAAACATTTCCCTCCATTTGAGAAAGAAGCAACAGTGAGGGATAGATGAATTGCTTTTCTCTAAGAGAGCTGTAGGGAACAATGAGTAACAACTGAATATGGATTTCATTTTTTTTAAAAAAAGCATGTACAAAAAGGGACAGTGTTTTACCAGAAATAGGTTCCAATAAATTAGGATAGTTCTTTTTAGATAAAGACAGCTGTACTATGTGAGAGGTAATTTAGAGATGTATTCAGAAATAGTATTTTATGTTAGCCAGGAATAGTTCAATGAACAAAGAACTATGAGCATTTTCTAACAATGTACCATCAAGATTGAAAAGAGCAAGATTTCTAGTATCAAATTAATTTTTAATTTTTTATAGCAGTGTGTGTATCTTGTTTTGCTTATCTGGCCGGACATCCCACTACAGTAATGGAGTAGACCGTACAGCCAGCAGCTCAACGCCGAGTGTTGGGTGGCAGTAAATAACCTGACTCCATAAAGGGACCAATGGCTACAGACCTTTAGGAAGGGTAATGGCCCCCCTCCGTGGTGGAAATGCCACTGAAACCATCATATTGGGCCCAATGGCAAAATGAACAGAGGAGGACCCATTTCACTATTCTGATTCCTGATGGTCATGGAAGTGGAAGAATCCATGCCAGATGGACTGTCTGTGAAGTCACAACTTCACCAGAGCCCCTTTTTGCCAGATTGTTTCAGGGTAAATCAGGATGGACTTCATGGCTGCCATAATAGTCCTGTAATGGTCTTCTCAAGACATGGACACAAGGTTGGGCTTTGCTTAGTGCTGTAGAAGAACTATGAGGAAAAGGAAAATTGGAAAAAGATGGTATAGATCCAAACACATTGTATGGTGGTGCAAAGAGGTTAAAGAAGCAATAAAGTTGAATGTTGGAAAAATCAATGAGAGAAGAAGACTACATAAATTATAGATTACAATATAGAGATACCAGCAGGATAATAAAAAAATAGAAAACAAGAATCCTGGGAATCATTCGGAAAATTATTAGCAGATTACAAGAGAACAGCCCCACACACATTTTTCAAAGTAGTTAGAAGTATACAGAAAAGAGAATTATAACTCTACTGAAATAAATAATGAAAAGAACAGAAGACCTCAGATGTTATAGACAGGTGGAGAGAACACTTTAAATAACTCAACCTTCTAGGAGAGTGTCACAGTGAAACAACAATAGAATAGAAAACAATAGCGGAAGAACAGGAAATGTTAATTGAAGAAGTAGCAAGAGTCATTAAACAATAACCTAAACACAAACCACCAGGAATAGGTGGATTATGTTTATGTTGTTGTTTATGTTTATTCAACTTATACCCCGCCCTACTCAACACATGGCCGACTCAGGGCGGCTAACAACATATAAAGGAAACCATGGCTTACATATAGGATACAATGTTCAAAATACAATAATAAATACAATGTTTCAAGTAAATACAATAAAGCCCAAGGTCTAATATTACAAATTACAATATAAAGCAAAATAATAATGCAAAACCCACAAAAACCCCTGCCTTAGAGTCCTTTGAGGGGGATATCAATCCATACAATATAACAATCGCATAGTAATACAAAAATAGATTCAGTACAATAAGCATACAATAATACAATATCAAATTCAGGGGGGAAAACACAATATCAGTACATCACATAATACATAAGTAATCAATATTAACAAAATCCCCAGGGGATGGAGTACAGCTCACATCCCATATAGTGCCCAGCCCAACGTCCCCAGCTGCGGCAACATCAGCCTGTTTCTGTCCCTCTGTCTCTCTCCCTGCCCACCCCCCTCTCACCAAAGACCAGGGGAGAAAGCCGAGGTGGTGTGTCAGCTTCAGCGTCTCGGTGGCAGCAGCTTCTAAAGTCCCTGCCGAGAATAAGGCACAGCTGGGCCGATGCTCCCATCTCCCCTGACTGACGTGGCCCGGGGAGAGAACTGCAGGTGGCTCCCATCCTGGGCCAATGGCGGGGGCCCAGGAGAGCTTCGGTGCGGCGTCCCGTCTGCGGCTCGGGCGCCCTCTTATCCCTCCAGTCAAGGCAGGATTACCAAGAGAAATAATCCAAGCAGCAGGGGAAAGTAGCATCAGATGACTATACAGAATCTTCAAAGCAGCATGGACTGAACTAACTACTAACTAATATTGGAACCCTTCATAGTAACATCTGGAGTGAAACAGGGATGCATAATATTGGCATTATTATTTATCACCTACAGAGACAGCATAAGCAAAAAAAAAAGCCTATGAATGTATACCATATCAACAAATTACTTTTTGCTGATTATAAGGCATTGATAGCAAGCACAACTAGGGAATTACAGCAATGCCTTATGTCAGTGTTGGCTAACCTTGGCACTCCAGGTGTTCATGAGCTTCAATTCCTAGAAGCCCTGATCAGCAGGAGTGCTGACTTGGGATTCTGGTAATTGAAGTCCAAGAACACCTGGAGTGCCAAGGTTCACCATCATGGCTTTATGTCCATGAACTAAGAATGCAAGATAAATAATATGAGAATCAATAAAGTGAAGGCTGTGGTAATGGCAAGTGGAAGGGAACAGCATACTGTAAATATATTAGAGGGAACAAGTGGCAGAGTTCAAATACATAGGGAAAACATGAAAACTACACTTCCTGTTTGTATTTACAACTTGGTTTTGGGATTCAGTTTTAAGAAACAGACCTACCACAGACATCTGCCATGACTTTTGAAATTTCCATATGTTGTTTCCTGCATTATCCACAATAAAGTGTGCAGCATGGCTGGATGAAGACTAGTATATTTTGGAAGCTAACCTTTTTCTTAAAAACCTAATAAAGGTATCACTTGTGTGTGCTTTTGCATATTTTGTATTTTAATACTTTTTCTCCAGAGGAGTCTGGTGTGCTGTGGTCCATGGGGTCACAAAGGGTTGGACTTGACTATGCGACTGAACAGCAACAAAACTTTGTCTCCATTCCCAGATTCTAGAATCTGCCACCCAGAGTGGTAAGAATTCCCAGGGTACTCAGATAAAATGGAGAAGGAATAAAATGAAGGCAAGAGAAACAAGGATGAATAAAAGGAGAGAATAAGGAATAAAGTGTGTGAGAGAAAGAGTCAGAGACATGAGAGATAAAGGCAGAAAGAGCAAGAGACTGTGCCTCTGTTCTTTATTATATTATAAAGTTATAAACATGTAACTATAATGTTCTAAGTTCTCTGACAGTCCTACAACGTGTGAACATTTAGGACATACAGTAACTGCTGATTTGCTACTATGCAGCATTCAGCCATTTCAGCAATCCCACGTCACATGCCCTACTGAGAGCTACCTGATGACATTTTCATAACAAGGTAATGACATTCTTTCTTGGCCTAATGATCCTACTTGTTGCAGCGGAAAATTTTAGTGAGCAGTATGGCTGCACCAAAATTAGATGTAGGATCCATGCTGGTTTGCATAAAACCGGCATGACACTGTTCTTGACAGAAATCCAATAGTATGTCACAAATAGACATGGCTTGTTGAATCAGTGGGGATTTAGTAAGTCAACTCCTCTGTAAGTTCCCCTGATCAAATGAGCCCATTATTGTATTTCAGCAATCATTAATGTAACTGTTTGCAGAAAAGGAAGCTATTTTGGGCTTTTTAAAGGAGCCAAGAAGCCCAAATAGCATTAATATGGACAGTGTTACATTTCAAGGCTGCAGCAAAGTGTCACTTAAACAAAAATAACTTTCTCTGCTCTCCTAGTAGGAGAAAGATGTTGGCCCAGCTGGTCAAACCACCCTATCACCACAATAATATCTCAATACCACATTTCCAATGCATCTTTTTTGGCTTTAAACTGAAATGAACTGTGAAGATCAATATATGTTTAGGCTGTTACAGAGGAAATGGGTTAGACAGGAGCAATAATTTAATTCAAGTCTGTGCAGCTTCATTTGGGAAAAAATGTGGCTCAGATGCATATCCAAATAAACATTCTCATTCTTTACTTCAAGTTGACACATTGTACGGGTCTTGTGCAACAAAACCTCAACTCATCCCATTGCCTTTGAGCAAGCTGCTCTCAGAGCAGGCCAAACAGCTCTTGAGAGAAATGTTATGCTTTTAGGAGAATGGTGACTTTTGCACATCTTTCTGATCCTTAACAGGGTCAGGTAATTAAGTACCGTGCACTATGCAAAAACAGATTGGTAGATTACTTTTCAACAACCGCCCCCTCCCCAAATTTTAATACAAGACAGAATTAGAAACACTTTCCCGTGTATTTCATGTACTTTTCCTACTGTTCCAAAATGAGGATCAGTGTTTTCTTTCCCTTCAATAAGTCCTCTACTTCTTTTAACATGTAGAAAACATATGATGGCTCTTTGATATAACTAGATCATATGCTTCAAAACTGGAGTTTAAGCAGGATTTCTGTTACTACTTTTTAAGGAAAAGGTGGTATTGTTCAGTGGAAAATGCCAGATCAAATCCTTGGAATACTATCCACAATCCACATTGTTATCTGCTTGCTGATTTAACTATCCTAACACTACAATCAGTATGGCAGGAATTTCAGGAACCAGCATGTTACTGTGTGTTATTCTGTGTAAACATATCATATTTTTTAAAAATACAAAAGCATTATCTCACCTTGCAGACTAACTGCTATATTTTAATGTGAGCATTCATGGATCAGTTATGACTGAGAAATTATATTTGAGACATTATGCCTGAGGAAATGGGCTTAATCCATAAAAACTCACATTAAAATACAGCAGTTAGTCTTTAAGATGCCACAATGTATTTCTTTCTTTCTTTTTATCTGATATTCAAGTAGCAGTTGATTTCCAACATGTACCCCAAAACATGCTATGCCAATAATGATAAGTTCATCAATAGCAGAAAACTGAAGCAATGCCCATTAGAGGTTGCTTTTCATGAATAATGTTTTAAAATCCATAAGTAATATGGATATCTCCAATATTGCTAGCATTGTTTTCTGGGTGGTTTTTTAAAAAAAAAAACTGGCCAAAATCCTGTTTGTTTGTTTTCGCATAGTTGTCCTGTGTCATCATCTGCACAAGGGGCTATATACTTCCTCCATGCTGCACAGGACTGTTGGCTTGCATAACTGCAAGCCCAGAATTACTGGAGTGACCATGGAATCCTCCTTCCACAGAGCAGTTACACCTCACCATTGCTAAACTAAAGTCCAATGAACCAAGATGCAAACATCAAACAGGGACAAGTGTCACATTGGTTTCCATGCCTCTCCCCCCCCCCTCTTACTGGGGCTCAAATATTCTCCATCCAAAGCAGTTCAAACATGTCTGACATCACCATTCATTACCCAGACATAGGTTTTGGAACGACGCAAACCAATGAGCATATCGTTTATTTCACTTTCTCCTTTCTTTCATCATTTCTGGACAAATAAAAAAGAGAGGGGGGGGGGAACTCTGACAACCACACTGAAGTCAAATAAAACATCTGTTTGTAAAACAAACCAGAGTGCCTCTGACAGCTGGGGTGGAATGGCAAATGTTTCACAGCTGTCAACCTCTTAAATTAACCATGATTTCCATTTACAAACAACAAATAACTAGGAAATGATGGAATCCTCTCTTCTCTCAGCCTTTTCCGCTGCTTACAATGCAAATGAGTGAAGGATTCATTCCAGAGAGGATAGGAAAGGACAGTTATTTAAAGGCTGAAGCCTGCTCACATTAAAATCAACTTTAACACTACCTTCAGTGCAATCCAGCCTATAAATCAGATTTTAGCACTTGATAACTAAGGGAATTTATCTTACTCTTTCACATTGACTCCCTGTCTGATGTTCCTTCTGGATATTTTAAGCACAAGACAGGTAGAATTGTCCCGCCTTGGGGAGGTTAAGCCACTTCCTAAATCTATTAAAATGTGTCCATTTGTTTGGGCAAAAATAGGTTTTACTGCCCAAACAACCTTTTTACAAACATAGAAAGGTTGTTTTGTGTGGCAGCTTAGATAATAACAACTCTCCAGATCTTTTTCAAATTTGGCGGGAAAATAGTTCCCTGAATGAAACTAGCTCAGGAGCTATGCAATGACATGATGGTGCCTTTGAGTGTTATGATATATTTTGCAGGCGCACCCCCCAATAAAGGACTCAGACACCAATGAAAGTGGATAACGGCATTGGGCCACATTTATTGATTCATGCCCTAGTCCGAATTATAAATTTCTATTGGTAATAACCAATCATAATTCTTAAGGCAAGCAGGCCGAAGTAACACTGGTAAGGTACCACCCAAAATTGCCAACGGCAATGGCTACAATGTATCCATTTGTATCAATTTGTTTGTTGGCAACAAACAAATTGTTGACCGTAGTCAATATCTAACTAATGACCCCACCCTCTGACGCGTATCCGTAAAATCACGGGGTGATGCATGCTGTCTAGCTATAGCCATCACCCCGTCGCCTAGTTCATCGTTGACCGGACAACGTTTAACCAACTTATGCCTGTCTAGTGTTATCCAGTCAATTGCGAACTTGCCGGATACCTGTGGGTCATAATGTTTACCTTACCAGTGCTACCCGCCACACGGAGGGGCTTCAAAGAAGGCTCGACGCCCCCCCCAGACCGTCAGCTCGGTCAACAGGCCTGCTCGCCAATCACCCAACAGGAGGTCCATACCTCCTCGCGACAGATGGACCCCATCCCCTGCATACAGGTCATAACTTTGGAGGCTAATAGCGGGGTGACGACTGACCCTCCCCCAAGCCCTGTCGACAAGGAAACGCGCCACTGCCCTATTCACCATGCGTCTAGCACGGTCAAGGGCCAGGAGGTCAACGCCCCCTCTGTAGGAATGGCGCGGGACCATGTCCGACCAAACAAGGGTTGTGGCGGGCCAGACGTAATGCAGGTAGGCGAGGTCCTCGCAAATCGCATGCTTCAGCGACAAGCCGGAGACCTGGCCCAAATCATTGCCCCCCAGGTGTATGATCAGAATGTCAGGCGGGTCAGCATTCAGGCCTGAAAAAAGGAAAGGCAGCAGCTCCCGCCATAACATCCCCGGCTTACCATGCCATGTGAGACTTGCGTATGCACCCAGTCCCAGTTGGGGTCCCCACTCTGTCGCCGCATCATAACGCGCTGCCCTGTGCACGTAGCTATGGCCCACCAGCCATACTGTCACCGGTGTAATACGACACCCCGGGTCTGTAAAGGAAAAAATGAGGGAAAGTAGGTAAGGTGACCGGGTTGGTACTCACGGGGGGAGTGGGCGCACATAAAATTGAAAACATTGTGATCCCCACCGTCCCATGCTACGTATGTCAGCCCCTGAGTACCCAAAAGCCGCAGCGGTCGAGGCCGCCCCTATACGGAATGAATGAGTGCCATAGCGGGCGCCTGGGAGGCCCACACTGGCCAGCGCTTTGCCCGTCACCTTCCAAAATTGAAATTTAGTAAGGGGAGACCCATCTTGGTGACAGAAAAACGGGCCATGGTGCATGCCACGCAGTGCCAGGAATTCATGTAGGGCACCAACCGGACAGATGTCTGCCAAAGAACACCGTAGCAGTCGCACACCACTGCCGACGCCATGCTGATCGGTCTTAGAGGAACGTATCCTCAACTGAGCCCAGTCTTTGGCTACACAGACATCCTCGAGTTCCAGTGCCCTACGACTTGCATCCGCCTTAGACAGCATCACAAGCTCGCTGATGCGGAGCGCTCCAAAAAATGCCACCGTTGTGGCTGCATGGAACAGGGCTGCCTCATATGCATCAAAACAGAGGCAAGGCCAGCCCCGGGCCAACTGGGTAAGGACCCCCGGGGAAATCGGGTGGCGGTCATCCGGGCAACGCCCGCGCTCGCGCACCCACCCCTCCAAAACATGTCTCACACGGAAGTCAGAGGTGCTGTCCACATGACCCCCCACCTTGGCCATAAAAGCCAACGCTGAAAGCTTGGATGCTATGGTGCGAGGTGCAAGGCCCTGAGAATGCAGGTAAACCATGAACCGCAGAACATGGGTTACCGGGATCGGCCAGGTTCCTGGCAATTGAAATTGAGTACAAAATGCCCTGAAAGAATTAATTGCGTGGTGATACGCCTTACGGGTGCGTGGCGCTAGTGACAGGCCAATCGCCCGGTTCACCTCTCCTTGCCAATGGTCCATATCTCCTCCGGGAGTGGCGAGGGAAATTCCTCCGCATCCGGGGCCAAGGCACGGAACCGGGAGATCTGTAGGCGGGACAAAGCGTCAGCAATATCATTATTAACCCCTGGGACATGCCTGGCCCTGAACAGTACGTTGAGGCGCAGACTGCACAACACAAATTGGCGCACTAGATCCATAACCCTGGGCGATTTAGAAGTCTGTGCATTTACAATGTGGACCACAGCCGCATTGTCACACCAGAAATGCACGACCGAGTTGGACCACTCCTGGCCCCATAGCATCAAAGCACCCAGGATAGGGAAAAATTCCAGATACGTGAGATCACGCAGGCGACCCGTGCCTGCCCAGGCCGGTGGCCACCCACCATAGGCCCACTTCCCATTGAAGTACATCCCATAACCCAGGGATCCCAAGGCATCAGACTGAATCTGAAATTGAGGGGAAGCCAGGAGGTCATGCCTCCAAAATGAGACCCCATTGAAGTCCCTCAGGAACTGTAACCAGACAAGCATGTCTGCCCTGATACCCCGGGTAAGCCTAACCCTATGGTGAGGCCTGGATAATCCTGCCATAGCGTCGCACAAGCGCCGGGCAAAAGCCCTGCCCGGTGCCACCACTCTGCAGGCAAAATTAAGGTGACCATGCAGCACCTGCAGTTCCCTCAGTGATGCCTTGCGCTTGGCCAACAAGTCCGAGATAAGGGCCACATCCTCGACACCTTATCCCGCGGTAACCTAGATGCCTGCGCTATCGTGTCAATCTCGACCCCCAGGAAGACTAGCTGTGTAGATGGGCCCTCGGTCTTTTCGGGCGCTAAAGGGACACCGAGTTCCTCCATTAGCGTCTGAAATGTGTTGAGGAGACGTGTACACGTGTCCCAGCCCCGTTCACCCCCGAATAAAAAGTCATCCAGGTAATGGGCTACAGACCGGGACCCTGACCTGCGGACGAAAGCCCACTCTAGGAAGGTACTGAAACGCTCGAAAGCCGAGCATGATATGGAACAGCCAAAAGGCATGGCCTTATCAAAATAATAGTCGCCCCGAAATTTGAAACCCAGCAATTCAAAGTCGCCCGGGTGCACTGGCAAGAGGCGAAAAGCCGACTTAATGTCGCACTTAGCCAGCAGCGCACCCGGGCCACATGAGCGCACCATGCGCAGCGCGTGGTCAAAAGATGTATACCTGACTGAGCAAAGGTCGTCAGGGATAGCATCGTTGACCGATTGGCCGGCTGGGTAGGACAAGTGATGGATAAGGCGAAACTCGCCTGGTGACTTCTTGGGAACCAAGCCCAGGGGCGATACCTTGAGGTTAGTGAACGGGGGTGCAGGGAAAGGGCCAGCGACCCTGCCCGCATTGACCTCCTTATTAATGCTGGCGGCAGCCACTTCCTCCCTCCCCCTAAGGGACAAAAGGTTGGGGGCATCCTGAGGGGACCTATCGCCCATGAAAGGAATACGGAACCCCTGTCTAAAGCCCTGAAGTAGATAATCCGCATCCTCCCCCTTCGGGTACAATGCGAGCCAACGCTCCAGCATGTCCACATTAATTGGGGAGGGAGCCTTTCGGTTAACCAGCTCCATCTGCGGCAGTCTTGCCAGCCCACTGTCCGCCCCTCCCTCTGCCCCGCGTCCCTCCAGGCCTGGGACAGGCAGAGGCTGCATGGGGGCCTGCACAGGTGGGACACTCATGTTTGTACTTGCAATTCTTCTTACTGCATGAACCATTAGACGAGAAAGTCCAGCACAGCAGTCGGGCTGGAACCCCCTGCCCCGCCACTTGGCGGGGAACCTGTGCTGGAGCCACTCGCTGGACCGCATGTCCACAATGGTATCTTTCCCCTGGTGCGGGGCGCGTGGGCGTCATGTACAGGAGCCAAAGTCTCTGACATGGCTCATCCCACCTCATCTCAGGGTGCAGGGGAATTCGCATACGGAATTCCTCGTCATAAGCCAACCACGACGGGCCCGGAAAATCAACCATTGCCCGATAAATATTGTCCAAATACTGGACCATCGGAATTGCCAGATCCGGCCGGGCCCTCAGGTACACCGCCATGTAGATGAGGTAAGCCGCCAGCCAGTTGGCCCACGTCCGTGGTGGCTTGCGACGACGTGCCTGTTCCTTATCCTTCTCATCCTGCCCCTCCCTCTCTTCCTTGGTGGGCTCCCTGTTTAGGAGTGAGAAGATATCAACATACTCCCCCCGCCATATTTTCTCTCTGGTGGCCTGTGCCAAATGGTCACCCAGTGGCAAGGAATAGCCCGCTGTTGGCAAGGGCGAGACAGGCACAGCAGGAACTGCGGGCATCTGGAAAGGGGCTTGAACTAGCCCAGCCACCCCCAAAACATTGCCCACAGGGTAGGAAATACTACCCACCCCGGGGCCCTGGGTGGTGGTTGACGTCGCCTGTTGGTGCGTCAGCGGCTGTACCGCCGCACCACCCATGCGAGGCCAAGGCCATTGGAAAGCCCCCCCCCAACGTAGCCACATGTGTAGGTGCACTAGTTTGTACCGCATACTCACATGCTGCACCCCCGCGGGCCGCCCCCACCGGGGGTTCCGGCCCACTGGGGGCGTCGGAGCTCACGACCGCCGTAGAGCTCGCCGTTGAAGCTTGACCAGCGCTGGCCTGTTGGTCGGGGAGCTGCGTGGCAGTGGCCGAAGTCGCGCCACGCGCCTCAAGCTGCTCGACCCGTCCCGTCGCCTGCCGCTGCCCAGCAGACGACGCATCGAAGTGCACCCCAAAAGGAGCCCCAGCGTGGCTGGCCCGAGCAAGGGAAGCCTCGAGTGCCGCCACGCGGGCCAGCAAGGCCTCCACACTGGCGTGGGGCCATGGGCCAGCCGGCCCGCCCGTTACGGGCGTGGATACAGGACCTTGCACCCCGGGGCCCGAATATGGCCACGACCCCACACCCAGGCCCGGCAGGGCTGGCGTAGGCACCTGCCAAGGGAGGGGACCACACCACCCCCCAAGGCTGGAAGGCCCCGGAGTGAGCTGCGCCCCGATAGAGGAAGGCCCGGTAGAATGAGCACCAGGAGCAGCGTCCGCCGCTTGCGGGCCGCGGGCCGCAGCCCATACTGGACCCCTGCTCGGGTCCCCGGCCTCCGGCCAGGGGGTAATAGACCCCATCCCACCGGTCCCGGTGGGAGCTGGCAAAGGCAGCTGGTGGGAAGGCGCAGCCGCGGTCCTCCGACCCGGATTGCGCCTCCGCACCGCCCGCGCCGCGCTCGCGGCCGCCTTCTTCTCCAAAGGCATCTCAGTGGACCTAAGGGAAGCCGAAAAAGGAAGATCAGCAGCCAAAAGGCTTCCCAGTGAAGGTAAAAGCGACGGAGTAAGAGGAAAAACTTCTCCGCTCCGTCGCTTCGCAAAATGGCAGCTCGGCTGCCTCGTGGCCACCCCTTTTATAAGGGAGCTGGCCACGCCCCTAACTACCCGGATGCCTTCGTCCTGTGGGGGGGCTCCCGCAAAGAGCGCGGCGGCCATTTTGGCGCCGCGCTTGCATTGTGGAAAATAACTTCTCTGTGAATCACATCTTAGTTTTCACAGACTGACATTCCTCTAAATGCATTTAAGTACATATTTGTCAAGCACTGAATATGACTCCAATTCCCATGAGAACCAGTGGAGAGGAAAAATAGGAGTTGTGATTCAGGCCTATCTGAAGGTCACCCATTCCCTGTCTGTGATTTAGAAAATCACAAATTGTCCAACTTTTACAGCAGCTACTTCCATTTCCTTTTCTCCAATGAGCTCTGAATGAGTATATTTTTGCAGTACCATGCAAGCAATTCCTGCCTTCTTATCCAAAAGTTACTTACACTCTTCAAACACCAATAACTCATCATAGATTTGGAAAATAAATGATTAAAAATGCCTTTTTATTTTTATAAAAAATGTGCTTTTTCTTGTTCAAGCTGTTCTCCTGCCTTTCCACCATACAGAGCTGAGTTGCAAATAAGCCTCAATAAAGAACAAACTTGACAACCTTATTACTTTGCTTGATAAGTATGTTCTCCTATTCAGTAACTGAGAAAGGCAAATGCGTTAACACCCTTGAATGAAAGTAATGTGCAGCTTGTCGGGTTTGGAAACAAGGATCCCAGTTTAAGTCTTGATGTAGTGTTGGTACCTTGGTATGAGCTTCATACCAGAATATGAAAAATGTTCCTCTCACCTTCATTACAAGCATGAAATTTATCAGCCAGAAGAGATGAAATAAAATTGTTTTTGATTTCCTGACAACTTGACATAAAATCAGATTTATTATAGGATGGCTTTACTCCCTCAGTTCATTATAAAGAAGGGTTACAGTAGTTGCCTGGTGAAATTAAATGCATGCCAGGAATTTCAGCCAGTGAATCTCTCAAGCATTTGATAATAAATATATTCAGTGTGTAATCATGAGAAGTAGTTTATGAGGCATGTACTCCACTGATTGACCTCCATTTAGAAAACAATAAAGAAAGCAAGGAAGCTCGGCTTTTCTTGTGTGTGTGTGTGTGTGTGTGTGTGTGTGTGTGTGTGTGTGTGTGTGTGCGCATGTGCGTGTGCGTGCGCATGCACATGCGTGTGCGTGTGCGCGTGTGTGCATGCATGCGTGCGTGCGTGTGTGCATGCATTCTTTAGGTCCATCTTAGAAGACAGTAAAGTTGCAAGCAAAGTCAGGGCTGAGACAAAATGACATGCCTTGAGTGTCAGTATGCAAATGGAATGATGTGATGACCAAATTGGTGGGGAAAATGAAACCTTGCCTTCTCAGATGGGAGACTCTTTGAGGAAATGTAATGGAAGATTACTTAAACAATGCTAAAACATTTTATATTAATTATCACAATAAGGATGGCTAATTATGTCTTTGTGACATTTCCAATAACTCTTGTGATCCCACTGAATTCTGCTGTAACTGAGAGGGGCTTCTACTTGTTTATTATTGTACATCAACGGGAGCTTCACTTTGTTTAATATATCAGATATTCTTTTGTTCTGGGAAAATATGCATGAGCATGATGCTGATGGCAATTTGGAAGAAGTTCATCCAATCCAGTTTTACTGGATTGCACTACTCATATCCTGTTATGTTTTTGCCTGTTAAGCAGAGTTGCTCTTCTGTAGTATGCTTAGTGTAGGTCGGACCTCTGAACAAATGGAGCAGCATTCCTGATTTCCAAGCAGCCTTCTTTTCCAAGTGCCTAAAGCCCATGTTAGAATACCAGGGTTAAATTGCCACCTGGCTATCCAATCTGGCCCCTTTTGTTTTAGCAAACTCTACTTGACAGTTTTTCAGAAGCATGCCTTTTTAGTCTTAATCCAGCCACCTCTAATTTAATCAAAAAGTCAGGTCTTTTTACTCATTCACCACAACAAATTATGAATTTGTTTATTTGATTCCTCAATCTGAGTATGCCCTCTAAGTTATTGTCCCCTTTGTACTCTATACCAGTATAGTAGACTTTTTTGAATCTAAATATTCCTTGACCTCTCCACCACTGACCACCTCTCTCTGTCTTCCACCCCATGGCTTCCCCTTCCCTCTCTTCCTCCCTTCTTTGGCTTCTCTCTCTTTGTGTTTGTTCAATGACATTTATGGTAACTTGAAGTTTTTCTCCAAATTGTGAAAAAGTTTCCTACTTCTCTTTTATGGTTCTTGAGCCAGGTTCACGCTTTGCTAGCTTCCTATCCCTGCCTCTGTTCCCTAATTCTCCTTCTACCTCTTTGTATTATATCCCTTAGTTGGATTAAGATCCAAGAAAAGACTTCAAGTGTGATCAAACAGCTCCAAAGGTACACACCTGATTGTGATCTCCCTTAAAGCAACCCTTCTCTGCCAGGGAATAGTTCCAGCTCAGCCCCAAAAAGCTGAATGCCAGTTTGGGCACATTTTAGAGTGTGGCTGAGGTGAAACTCCCTGTGTGCCATGGGGATGCCAAGAAACTGACAGCACCAGACTGCTCCACAAGCTGCCCAAATTGCAATCAATTTCTCTATTTGATCATACCCTCAACTTTCAAATTTTCTCTTTTTACCTATACTGTGCATCATACAGCCTTCTGAATTCTTTAGCCATGGCATAGCAAGCAACAGGTTTCACCATCATTGCTTTGTACCTCATATTTGTAAATAACAGCCTTTGAGAGGATGGCAGCATATAGTAATCCTCAGATCCATGAGATGAGGACCAAAAGTCATGTCGAAAGGCTTAGCAATGTCAGGAGAGAGGGGACATCCCATTGCGAATTTCAAAACAAATGCACTAAGAATTGACCATAGTTTGTAGAATGTTTCTCATAAATATTGATATGCATGCTCTCTTAATATGCATGGATACTTTAGCACCATGTTTGTAGCTAATGAAAGTCATAAAATATCTTATATAATCTCTATAACATAAACAAAAGAACTGTGCTCTCTATATTGAGAAACTGGAAACAGATGTTATAAAAATCGTTAATATCCCTGTTTCCCAAAAATAGCATTTTCTTGTTTAAATCATTAGCAGCTCTCTGCAACCGATGACTAACCCCTACTGCTGGTACACAGTCTAATATCCTTGAAGTTCATATTTTGTCAAAACCAATAATTTAAGATAATTTATCAGTTGTAATAGCAGCAAGAATGTAAGTTCACACTTTGTGTTGTGGCTGCTACGTTGATTTTGGAGGATTGGGTACACAGCCCTGAAATTTCAGCACCGTGCATGTGAAAGCATAATGACACTGATAAATTACAGTTTGCAACTTGCATTTTAGGATTCATCTTTAAGAAACAGAGCTGGTACAAACATCTGCCATAACCTTTGGAGTTTTTTAAAATGTTTTTCCTGGACCATCCACGGGGCAGAGGTGTTGTGCCTGATGAAAACCTGTAGGGATCAAAACTTAGCTTCTTTTGCTTGAGTAGGCTTATAAACATAACAATCACACTTATTTTTGTATTACATTGATGTCACTTTGAAAATTGGAAATCTTAGTACAGGAGGGTAAATATGACTTACTAGAGATAACTAAAACTTGTTAGGATGACTCCCATGAGTGGAACACAGAAATTTAAAACTACAGAAGGGGCAAAAAAAGGAAGTGGAGTCACAGTGTATATTAAAAAGATATTCCTGTATAGAAATACAGGATGATGAGCTTGATTGTCCTATCAAGAAGATCTGGATTAATATGACTGGTGTGGGGGAGGCTATAACTTAGTCCAGGGGTTCCCAGCCTAAGGCCTGTGGGCCAGATCTGCCCCTTGTGCCATTTCATGTGCCCCCCCCCACTCCTTCAAGGGCATTCAAGAAAAAATGGATGTCCTTTTGAAGCTGTTGGGACAAAATGGCCACCACCACTACCCATTGTGCAGACAGAGGAAAATGGCTATCCAGCCCTCAAAGCTGGCTGAGAGAGGTTAGGAACCCCTGAATTAGCCAGTCAGGTTAATTCCCTATGCCCTCAGAAACCAGTTATTTCATTTCATTTCATTTTGAGATGCATTTGTTGTTTGGTTGGTTTTTGATCTTTGTGTGATTTGTTGTGTTATTTGATATTTATCTGTACACTGCCCAGAGTGAGAAACCTCCCAAATGGGTGGTATAAAAATGTAACAAATAAAAATAAATAAATAAACATGGTAGTTAGATTCTACTACTGACTGCTCCATCAAGGAGAAGATACAGATGAAACATTAGAAAAACAATGGAATGTCAAAGATACATGATGTAGTAGTAATGGGAGATTTAAATTATAGTGAAGCCCACTTTACGGAATTAATCTATTCTGTGGAGTTTTCCATATAATGATTTTTCCTTAAAGCGAAGCACAGTTTCCCTTAGGGATGCAGGAAAATTACCCGTCAAACAGCTGATGAGGGAATGGGGAAATTTCAGCACTTCCTGGTTGTGGAGAGAGCAAAAACCGAAGAAAAATGTCAAAAATAGAGCAGAAATGCTCCAAACACCCTCGCACTGCCATGGGAAATGTCGGAACACCCCAAAAAACTTTCCATATAGCGACACACACACACCCAATTTTTTCAGGATTTTCTTCCATATAGTGAGTTTTTTTGTTAAGTGAGCCATCCATAAAGCAGGGTTCCCCTGTATTCTGGTATTTGTTGGGAGACAAATTCTGCCAAGTATGGCCCTTCAAAGAAATTCCTGCTTTGTATGCTGATAATTTTATCCAAAAAGTGGATGAAGAAATCAGAGGAGTAGTTATCCTTGAGTTGATTCTAAAAATAGGTATGACTTGGTGGAAGAAGTGAAAGCAAGAGGAACCTTTGGGGGAAATGGCCATGTTCTACTTGATTTCAAAGGAAGCAAGCAAAGCATAGCCGCACATATATGCTGGACTTTAGGAAAGCCAATTTTAATAAACTAAGCAGCAGATCCTATCAAGAAAATAAGCCAAAATAGGTGGAAGTTTCTAAAAAAAGGAAATTCTAAAGCAGGAGAGCCCAAACTATGGTCCATGGGCTGGATCCAACCCACGGGCCATAGTTTTGGCACCCCTGGTTTAAGCAGAGAAATTTATTTATCTACTTGCAATTTCTTGCTTTCGAACTGCTAGGTTGGCAGGAGCTGGGACAGAGACGAACGCTCATTCCGTCAAGCAATATTTGGGTCTTGAACTGCCAACATGCTGACCTTCTGGCTAAAAAGGTGAGCTTCTTAACCACTGAGCCACCACAGTAAATGTGTAGTTACAAGACAGGATACTTGTTTCAGGAATACTATGAGTGAGAAGGATCTTGAAATCGTTGTAGATCACAAGCTGAATATGAGTGAACAGTATGATGTGGCTAAAAAAGGCAAATGTTATTTTAGGCTTCATTAACAGAAGCAGAGTCTCCAAAACCCTTGAGGTACTAGACCTCTCTATTTGGTACTTGTTAGATCACATCTAGAGAACTGTGTCCAGTTCTGGACACCACACTTTAAGGATGCCAACAAACTGGAACAAGTTAAAAGAAGTTCAACAAGGATGACAGAGGATTGGAAACCAAACCCTATGAGGGGGAAAATGAAAGAAGTGGGCATGTTTAGCCTTGAGAAAAGGTGAGTGATAACATTTTTAGTCATAAAGAGGAAGAGCAGGATCTATTCACAATCATCCCAGAGTGCAGGACACGTAATAACAGGCTGAAACTACAGAAAACCAGATACAGGCTGAATATTAGGAGGGTGGGGGTCTTCTTAACTGTTAGAATAGTACAACAATAGAACCATTTACCTCAGGAGGTGGTGAATGCTCCAGCTTTGGTGGCATTCAAGAGGAAGTTGGTGAACCATGTGTCAAATCTGCTTTGATTTAGATTCCTGCATTGAGCAAGGGGTTGGACTCATTTATTCTGTGATTCTGTGATATGATGTGTGATCAGTGGTGGGCAGCTACTGGTCTGTCCCGGTCCGCGTGTGGGGGGGGGGGAGTAAAAATTTCTAGTGGCCACGCCCACTTCCCCACTTCTGTATGTACACCAAGCCAAGCCGGCATTTCCTGCTTTGAGCTTGGAGGCGGCAGCAGAGTGGAGGTATCGGGCAGGTCTCCAGCTGTGTTGGGTAGTTGCAGTTCCCTCTTCCTCTCCTCCCTGGGACCATGGGGGGAGGAGAGGTTGCAGGAGCATCGTCCCCCCTGGCCCAGGCCAGCCATGTCGGGTGGTCATGGTTTTCTCTTCCTCTCCTCCCTTGGTCATGGGGGGGGAGAGGTGGCAGGAGCCTCTTCCTCCCCCCTGGGCCCAGGCCAGCCGCGTCGGGTGGTTGCAGTTTTCTCTTTCTCTCCTCCCTGGGTCGGGGGGAGGGGAAGGGAAGAGAGAGGCAGCAGGAGCCTCTTCCTCCCCTTCCCCCCAGACCAGTGGGGCAAGACAGGCATGGCTGTAGCATGGCCCAGACTCAAACCCACCACTGCCGCTTCTGGTTCCTTTGTCTGCCTGTCCAATGCTGAAGCTCCTCTGCAGTTCACCTCCTCCACTGCTCCAGCCACAGCTCTACCCAACGCCACCCCGACTCTGATGAGGGGCTGCCAAGGGCCTCTGGCACAAGGTTGCCGGTGAGATTGCCGAGAGCCTCAGTCATGAGGCCTCCGCCGCCGCCTCTCCGCTGCCACCACACTTCAGTAGGCCTGGCCCTCAGCTCTGCTGCTGACTGCATGGTGGCGGAGAGGTGGAGGAGGAGGCCTCATGGCTGAGGCCCTCAGTGTCGCAGCAGCGGCCTTGCACCAGAGGTCCTCGGCAGCCCCTCATCAGAGACGGGGCGGCATCAGGCAGAGACGTGGCCAGAGCAGCGGAGGAGGCTAGCAGCAGAGGAGCTTCGGCATTGGGCGGGCAAACAAAGGAACCAGAAGCAGCGGTGGTGGTTTTGAGTCCAGCCATGCTACAGCCATGCCTGCCTTGCCCCCCCCCAGACCCGGGGGGGCGGAGGAAGAGAAAACTGTGACTGCCTGATGGCTGGCCTCGGGCGGGGTGAGGAAGAGGCTCCCGGTCCTGCCACCTCTCTTTCCCCCCATCCACCCAGGGAAGAGAGGAAGAGAAAACCGTGACCGCCCGATGGCTGGCCTGGGGCGGAGGGGGGGAGGAAGTTGGGCAGTCTCTGCTTGGGCATTGCTGCTTCCGCTCCCCCGCCCCCTCCAATGGTCCCAGGGCAAGGAGGAAGACTGAGCTCAGCTGCCCAACCTGGCTGCTTCCGCCCGATGGTGCTTCCACCGCTTGGGCATTGCTGCCTCCGCTCCCCTCCCCCAATGGTCCCATGGTGAGGAGGAAGACTTGAGTCGTGCTGCCTGATGCGCCGCTTACCCCTTCTTGGTAAGTCTTTTTGTTTTGTTTATTCTGCACTCTCTGTAGTCTGTGTGTATGTGGGGGAAAGAGGGTCTGGTGCATGCTAAGGGTTATTTTTTTTTGTTTCATTTACTCTGATATGCTTGAAACAGATGCAAATATTTAAAAAGTTTTATTCTGTGCAAGCATATCAGAGAGTAAACAAAACAAAAAGACAACGTACTAACTGCTGTATTTTAATGTGAGCTTTTCTGTATCAATTCCACTGGCTCTTTGGCTGTAAGCAGGGATGAGTACTGAACTCTAGAGTTGGATACGACTGGCTTTCGAGCAAGGGCAACCTTTACCTGATAACAGAAGATCTCTGGGGTGGGGGGATGGGGTGGGTGAGGGTCTGGTGCAGGCTAAGGGGTTTATTTTTGTTTCGTGTTCTCTGATATGCTTGAAACACATGCTACCATTTAAAAAGTTTTATTCTGTGCAAGCATATCAAAGCGTAAAATAAACAAAAAGACAACGTACTAATTGCTGTATTTTAATGTGAGCTTTTGTGGATCAATTCCACTGGCTCTTTGGCTGTAAACAGGGGTGAGTACTGAACTCTAGAGTCGGATACGACTGGCTTTCGAGCAAGGGCAACCTTTACCTGAAAACAGAAAATCCCTGTTTGGTATTCAGATTTGCTGTGGTTAGTAAAGGTAAAGGTCTCCCTTGCTCAAAAGCCAGTCGTATCCAACTCTAGGGTACAGTGCTCATCTCCATTTACAGCCAAAGAGCCAGTGTCTGTGTTTGCAGAGGTTTTCATGGACATGTGGCAGGCATGACTAAATCACATGGCCATCCCAGCAAGTCACATGCCCAGATTATGCACCGCCTATATATTTGGCTCTGCCCACATATTTGGCTCCAACCACAGAGTTAGCCCCACCCACAGTGTGGTAGTCACTGAGAAACAGATCATATCAGACTGCACCACAAGTGGTCCAAAATGTATTCTCTTTTCCCATATTACACTTACAGTGTGCTGGATGAGGTCTGCTCAATGTAGAATACAGCAATACTATTATTTTGCTTGGCTTGGATACTCTACTTCCGTTAATGAGTAGCTTTTTTGCTGACACGTCAACTATTGATTCATGTTCTGCTTGTGGTCTGCTAATACCCCTAGACATACAATATTGTTAAATCAATTATTTCCCACCTTATCTTTGTGCATCTGATTTTTCCTGCCTCAGTGTAGAACTTTAAATTTTTCTTGGTTGAAACTGAAACATTTTAGAAAATTGGGTAAGTGGGATCTCTGAAAAAAGAAACTGCTCATTTGGAATTGTCAGAGGATATTTTTTAACACACAGCATGAAATCTGTTATTTTTCAGCAAAAATCATTTCTCCTATGGTTTATTCATATATCTCTTTTTGGACAGGATTATCCACTAGAGGGTTGAGCAACTTGAAACGGACATAAAGCCTGCCAAATTAGATTTGGCAGATTTAGAACATCATTTACATTTTTTTAAACAACAATTCATTTGGGAAACGGTAACTAGAAGACTAGCTGTGGTGGTTGCGAAATGTCAGGAAATAGTACCTTTATGACTTTATCCTATGAGTTACATGCACAGCTCCCTATAATAGAATATTGTTCCTCATTTACAAGATTTATTGCAACAAATAATATATTAAAAACAATTAAACATATATCAAGGTTAAAACGAAGATTACAAACAATTTTAAAATATTTTTGAAAACATAAAACAATCTGTAAGTTAGCAAAACAAAGCATTACTGAGACCCATACTGAATAAAAGCCTCCCTATAAACAAAAGTCTTGGCCTGACAATGGAAAGTCAAGAAAAAGAGGGCCAACCTAGCTTCTTGGGGCAATGCATTCTAATGCCTGGGAGAAACCACCAAGAAGGCAATCTCCTGTGTCCTTACTAAAGGAGCTTGGGAAGAGAAGGTGGTAGAACTAAGGGAAGAGACTCCCCGAAAAATCTTTAAAGCCAAGTGATAAGAACCACCTCTTTTAATTGGGTCCAAAACCAGACTGGCAACCAATGAAACTGTTGTCATAAGGGGGTTGCTGGCTCCTTGGGATCACTGCCACATTGAACATGTTGCTGTACTCCAAACAGGAGGTAACTATGTCATGTGTCACCATGGACTGATAAACCATATCAAGGAAGGGCATAGCTGGTGCAGCTGCTTTAACTGCACACGTGCACTCCTGGCCAGCACTGAAACTTCATGATTGAGGTTTCAGATCTACAGATCTGACTTTTTCAGGGGACACTAGCTCTAACATATAGCCATCGAACCTAGTGACTATTGACACCTTTATCCTCTTAGGATTTGTGTGATAGAGTTTTAGAGCTGTCCAGGTTGGTAATCATCATCACTACATCACTTTTAAACTTAAATTGCATAGCAGATTTTTGAAGACCAAATAGGAGACCCTCCCATCATTCTTTGCCACTCGGGCTAGTGGTCCTTGATTTTGATTTTGACTGGGTGTGTGTGTGATTGGTTTATTGTCTTATGATATCTGTTTTGCTTTTTTTAATACTGTAAACTGCCCAGAGTAGGAGTGTATTCCAGATGGTGTGGGGTATAAGTTTAACAAACAAACACACACACACACAAACAAGAAAACAGCTGGCCTATGCACTCCTTGTATCTCTTTTAGAGATCAAGGTAGCAGAAATTTGCCTAGCTCCTTAAACATGATGGCTTTCATCTCATGGCTTCCCTGATTTTTAAAAAGAATGCTTTGTTTTTTATATACATCATTACAGCTTTCATAGATGCCACAAACAGTTTCTAAAATTGATTCCAGCATTTGCATATGTAGAAGTGAAGAGCTGACAGGGAGAGGAGAGTGTGGGGAAAAGCCTTATTATAAACCCTGTAATTTCAATATGCTCAGAGTTTTAGCTTCTAGTGAGAAAAAATATATACTTGCTGTTACTTTTTCTTGTTACACTGCTGAAATCAAAATAATAATTGCTATGCACCATGCTATCCCTACATGGTGTCACCTCATAGTGTTAATCACTACTTCCAGCAACTGCCAATGAAGGAAGTGGTTTGAGTTCTACAGGGTGTCATTGCTTAGAATTGCAAACACCACATCCTCTGGTAACAAAACTGTTGTTTTATATGCAACTACAGATCCTCTCATTTACATTAAGCATGATGCCCAGAACTTTGAAATGTTTTTTAAACTAAGCATCTTAGAATCCCCTACTGTAGGATGATTCTGTTGCTTGTAATCAAAAAAATAATCTATCAAATTTCTAAGGATATCTGAAGGATTATGATGTTGCCATCTGATCTTACTTTAAGGCAGGGGTTCTCAACCTATGGCCCGCAGGCTGGATCTAGCCCATGGTGCTATTCCATCCATTGCCACCACCATCCTTCCCCCCTCCACCTGGCTTGGTGTGTCCCTAATGCTGCTCCATAGCAGGCCAGATGTTGTAAGAAGGCTTACAACATCCACCCTGCTATGGAGCAGCGTTAGGGTCACACCAAGCCAGGAGGAGGGGGGAAGCACAGCAGTGATGGCAGCGGAAGTGGCAGATGCATGTGGCCACCCACGTCCTTCATGGGTGCCACTCTGGCCAAGTGCGGGCAAAGACAGGCAGGGCCTTTCCTTCACCCATGGCAGGCTGGTAAGCAGGAAAGCATCGGCATTGGCAGTGTGTGGGGGAGTGTTTTTGGGCCGGACTGGTGGTGTGGGGGAAAGTTTGCAGGCCAGACAGGAGTGTTTGCGGCGGCAGTGTGTGTGTGTGTGTGTGTGTGTGTGTGTGTGTGTGTGTGTGTGTGTGTAAGTTTGGCAGTGGTGGTGACAGCGACAGCGGCATGGGGTGAAGTGTTGGTGGGCTGGGCTGTTGGCATATGGGGGACTGTTGGCAGCAGTGGCAGGGGGTGGCAGTGGGGGTGGCGTGGGGACACCAGTCTGGCCTGCCAACATTCTGAGGGGGCATGATACAGCCCCTGGCTTCAAAAGGTTGAGAACCCCTGCTTTAAGTAAATAACTCTAGTGTTGTGAATGTATCTTTTGCAAAACTCTGGAGAGACATCAACTAATTTTGTAGATGGGAAATAACTGGAATTGCTCTTGAAATGTGAAGCAAAACTCAAAGTAGCTCTGGAAATCCAGGCTTGGATGAGCAATGTCTTCAGGCTGTATTCCATGCACCAAAATTTCTCATTTATGCTCAGCAGCACATACAGTATTAGCATACAAGTGATCCATAACCTGAGAGAATGTTGTAGAGGCATGTGACTGTTGTATATATGGTTGCTTTAGGGCTGGCTTTAAGGTAAAACTATTCATGTGGGACATTATAAAGGTACATTCTTGTAACTGTTCAACAAGATGCCAGCACTCATCCCTGGAGATATGGAGAAGAGGAAAAACTAGAGTAAAGAAATTTACTAAGGGTAAATGTTTCACATCTTATGTGTTGTACAGATGCTCTCCTGCTTTATTAAATTAAAGGATTGAACATTATGGAACTTGTAAAATAAAAACTTGCTAAAAATGACCAACTCCATTTGTGTTCCATCATAGAGAGCCATTCAGTTTACTGGAAGAAATAACATGGCTACCTGAATTCTGAAACACACCTGAGCAGCAGTCATTTTCCAGGATCGGTACCAAGAACCTGCATGTCTCTCATTTTAGCTAACTGTATTCCATTTATAAAAATCCTTAGCAACATTTCTCAACAGATGTATGTTTGCTGAATGGTTCTGTGTGCTCTGGCTGAAATCCTGTTGCTTAGTGTACCAAGTCGTACTAGAATACACCCCTGTGAATCAGTGGGATTCGCAGAATTGTATGAATTACTCTTCTGCATCATTTCCATCTCCTAGGACAAATTATTTGTCTATTCAGAACACTATTCATACTTATCCTTTACTTTGTACACATCAGCAGTTAGAGGTCCTGTCTGCATCGATCCAGTTGATTCATTAGTTAACCACATGCTTCCTACTTAACCTATGCTCTGCCACAGTATCTGATTGACTGCATTCCACTCCCTGGGCTATTTCTTGCTTAATTTTTAATTGTCTCATCAATGGGTTTTTGAGATTTAAGATATTCAAAAGTTGAATACCACTGTCTCCTTCAAATTTATCTAACAAGAACAGGCTTGCGTGTCACTGCTGTTATCAATGAAAAATTCTCCACTAGTGTCAACTTTTTCTACTGCTACTGCCTTTTTGTTATCACTTAAAATTTTCTCCTCCTGTATCAACACTGAAAATATCTGTTCTCCTCTGCTGATGCAACTGAAGAGGTCAGATGAATTTTATTCTGGTGTCTCAGCTTTGACTATTTCAATATAGGTGATACTTCTGTGGGTTTTTACTTGTAATGGAATCTTGCTTTATGACTTTATTGCTCTTAGTTTTCCCAAAACATCAAAACATCTCATACCAATTAAGGTATCTATTCCAGAAGAGGCATGATATTGTTTAATTTAAAATACAAAGCCCTTCTCATGCTAGTTCTTTGTGTTTATGCTTATGTGTATGCTAACTCTTTGATGACGCTGGAGTGGAGTTACCATTTTTATATTGCCTCCCTACACTATTCCCACCCTTAGATATCCATTTCAGAGAGTGCAATAATCTACAAAAGAACTTCTACATGTGAGTAACTGCTCCTAGGCAGGGGCTCTCATCAAAGTCAGGACATCCAGTATTACACATTATGTGGTGCCTCTCTATGTGCACAGCAGCCAATTTCCTTGACTATAAATTAGCTGGATAGTATAAAACATTTTCAAACATGTTATTAAAATGTATATATACTTGAGCAGCAGTCTCAAGTTAACAAATGTCTGCATTATGTGTAGAAAAGCTGTATAAATTAATACATCTGTTCCACATGACCTGTGTATCTCATGTGCTGTCAAGTTGTGCCTAGTTTCTACCTACTCTAATAGGATTTTAATGATATTGTCATTGCCACTTTTCAGTGAGATTTCATGACCAAGCATATATTTGAATCTAGGTCTTCTGAGTCCAAGCTCATCACTCTAGCTACCACACCAGTTCCTTGCAGGGCCATAGCCAGGATTCTAGATGTGGGTGGGCGAATACTTTTTCAGGATATAGATATAGATATAGAGAGATAGAGAGATAGAGAGAGAGAGAGAGAGAGAGAGAGAGAGAGAGAGTGTTTAAAGCAGGCAGGAGTTTTGAGGATGGGAGCAATGCCCACCCTGGCCACCCCCTGGCTATGGCCCTGGCTACTTGTGGACTAACCAGTAAAAACAAATAAGCTCAACAACCAAAAACAACCCAGGTAGCTGGGATATGAGTATGTGAGCCAGTTATGGACAGGAATACTTGTACGGAGATGGATTATTTTAAAACAAAGTGGTAGGTGGGAAAACATGTGTGCACGTGTGTGCACATGCACACCCAGCTAGCGAGGGAGGGAGGCAGTATAAGGTCATGAGCACATGTCAAGTGTGAATCAGCTGAGCATTTCCTGAAATCAGTTCAATATATATGATGAATTTCTGGGAAGTATGTTTCTTGGCCCTAGCTGGATTCAGAAAACCCTGATCCTTTCTCAACCAATGCCAGCCCTTTTATTAGATATTAGGCTAAACAGAACTGCATGACCTGGAGACAATAAACCTACCAGATTCTGTTAGCCTTTTAAAGTTTTACTGTCTCTTATTTTGGGAGAGGGTGTGTGTCCTAGTAGAGAGAGACACAACAGTGCCAAACTGGTAACATAAATTTGAGAAAGAAAACAAAGAAGCAAATAATCCACTACAGTACCATAAAGTATAGCATATAGCAAGGTCTGAACTATATATTGCAGCTATAAAATTACTTACTTCAAAATAACACAACCTGTGCCCAAAGCGGGTGCTGTCCAAAACACTTGAATCCGTGTCCTCCTTCTTGGCGTACTCTCAGTCACAGCTACAGGACAATTGCTCATGAATTGTGTCTCTTCTTCATCTATAATCTACAGAAAGGTGAAGAATCAGTATTGCATATGCATCATAAGCATACATATACAGAAAGAGAGAGAGAGGTACTTTAATAATAAGAACACATATATTATCAAAACAAGAAATGAGATTACAATATCAAGCTAATGAATGGAGTTCAGGGAATTGTGGTTGAGCTGTAATTCTGCTTTTCTTCGAAAAACGAGGACTCTTATATTTTGACAATCCAGTCAAAAGCTCTTGCCGAGCATCTAGCTTGTGGGGATACTGCAAAAATTGTAGGCTTGACACAACAAGCGTTCCCCTGAGTCTAACATATAGAACCAGGAATTAGGAAGGTTTGTGTATCAAGAGGCTTATATACGTTCTGAATCAAAGTCAGTGTTCTTAGGGTAACTTCAAGGTTTACAAAATCAAAATAAATCAGTCTCTTTTAGGTACCTTATGTACAGCCTTAGACCACAGAAGAAATCTGATTATTTTGCCAATTTTAAGGACTGGGTGAAGTTTGCTAATTGAGCTAATTTTGTTTCAATGGGCCAACACTAGCTGAGATTAAAAACTGGATTTAGGGCAAAGTCCTAACTATCAAAAATGAAGAGACCCAAGCTGATACTAAACCAAATGTGGCTGCACTGAATTCAAGTTCTTCCTGACCTAGGAAGGTAGGAAACAAACGAGAACTATCCTGGCCCTGGATTAACTTTGTGTTGGTGCAATGGCTGTGATTCTGGTCTGATACAGTTATGCCAGTAAATCCAGTTTGACAGCAGAATCTGAGATTAGCTAGAACAAGGGAGTTGTGCCAGCAGAAGGTCAGTTGTGCCAACACAAGAGACTTCTGCCTATCCTAACTCCACTGCAAATGCCATTCATTTACATTTGAATTGCACTGCTTATCCATAACAATTTACATATTTGTTCACTATCTTGGGGCAGAAAAAGAAAAGTGAATAATGCCACTGGAAACCATCATATTGGGCCCAATGCAAAAATGAGGGGAGAAGGAACTTTGATTCCCAATGGGCATGGAGGTGGAAGAGGCCATGCCACATGGACTGGCTGTAAAGGCGCACCTTAATAATATCCCCAAGGCTGCGGCAGTCCATTGCAGTCCCGGTGTTAAATCCTGCATGTCTCATTTCATACGTGCCTCAGGAGATGGCTCTGAGATAATAGTGCAGGAATTCTCAACCTTTTTAAGCCAGGGGCTGGGTCACACTCCCTCAGACAGCTTCGGGGGCTGGACTGCGATTTTGCTCTTCCTCCACCACATGGCACTTCCTGGTGTGGTGGAGGCAGTGGGGGAGGGGGGGACATGAAATTGTGCCACAGGCCACATCCGGCCTGTAGGCTACAGGTTGAGAATCCCTGTCATAGTGTGTGGGTGATTTCATAGCAAGCTGGGATCCACCTTAAACAAATTCATGCCATCTTGCTTCAGGAAAAAATGTATACTCAAATACAAGTTACAGCCAACAACAATATTAGTTTCCTCAGTCTACAGCACTATTGTCATTCAGGTATCAATTTCCAAGTCAAGGTGTATAAATCCTTTTCCATTCTTAGTTCTGAATACTGGAGAATGATGAGAAAGAGAAAGTGCCTACTTCTTCAGCCAAGAACATTGTTAGCATATACTCAACATAAGCATTTTATTTTTTTCTTAACTATTTAGTCTCTCCATCTTATATGAGATTCAAAGTGGCTATGAAGTAAAATAAATACAGAGCTTGGGACACTAATTATTAAAGGGAATTCAATGCACTGCTCAACATTTTGAGTAATCAATCAGCCATTATTGTTGCCAGAAACACAATTCACTGATTATATGTTGATAATGCACAGTAATGTTCTGCCAGGCACTTCAAGTGCTCACAGGAAAATACTGTTTTGTTCCTTCTCATGGGCATTTCTGACAAATACTTTGAAAACACTCTAAAAGCAGAAAAGAAGATACTTCCCTTTCTACCCTAAATTGATAAGCACTTTAAATTTCACGTTTAAAAATACTTAGAATACTTATAAAGGTTTTTTTTAAAGAACTAGAAAATATTGGCAAGTACACCAGTAAGGTAACTCTGTTTCTACTTTTTATGTACTCTGGAAACACAACTTTATTGCACATTTATTACTTCTGCAAAGGGCTTGTAATACTACATTGCTTCTAACCCATTACTTCCAAGATTTGCATAAACAAAACAATAGGCAGTATTTAACAACACTACAACAAGCAGCAGAGAATTAATGGGAAAGCATCAAAGGCAAAAGAACAAGATAAAGTAAGTGTGTGTGTGTGTGTGTGTGTGTGTGTGTGTGTGTGTGTGTGTGTGTCCATCCTACAATGGATAGATTGAATGCCATTGATAAGAGATTAGGTCTCCATAAATGAGGGAAATTATGTGCACTAATAGATCTCCTTGAACACATGACAGAGCACCTTTGCAAAGAACCTACTAAGCATACAAGGTGAAATCTAACTGCTTAGCAAAGTAAACTGCACTAGAGTAGGCCCATAGAGTCCATTCAGATTTGGTGAGCCAATTCCTCCATAAATTCCATGACTAATTGAATTTATGGAGTTGTCTCATCAAATGAGCTCTGGTGGCACAATGGTTAAACTGCTGTACTGCAATCAGAACGTTATGAGTTCTATCCTGACCAGGGCTCAATGTTGACTCAGCCTTCCATCCTTCAGAGGCTGTTGAATTAGTACCCAGCATGTAGGGGACAAAATGGTAATTAACCTATGAATTGCCCAGAGAGTGCACTAAGCGCAATGAAGTGGTATATATGTGTAATTGTTATTGCTATCAAATCTGCATTGATTCACTGGGCCTACTCTAGTGTTTCTTGCTGTATTAAAGCAACTGGATTTCAACCATTATCTAACTGGATCCTTGGAGAAGGGCTTATCAATCAATCAATAAATAAATAAAAAAGTAAATGTTTGCACATCCCATCCCTTACAAATCTTTAAGCAGTTGCATTATAAAAGTCAAATACAATTAGCATCCCATTTGTTCCCAAACTTTGGCAACTGCCTCTTTTCCCAGGGTGAAAATAACATTTCTAAAGCTGGGACTCTATAATGTGAATGTGAACATTAACTATGGCTCACACTGAACAACGGCTATCAAATACCAATAACATTCTATCAAATACCAATAACATTTATTTTTAAGCATACACAAAAATGTAAATGTATTTATATTTCATTTCTTACAGAGACCAAGAACAAGGTAAGTAACAAAGTAAAACCCTAACACACAAACATTCAAAATCAAAACAATATACAACAGAAAACAAAAGAAAATAATGTCACTGCAGCAACTGAGAACATCACTGGTGTAACTATCCTGATATCCTTTGTGTGCTAATGTGAGCACAGAGTACTGCTTTTCAGAAGAGTGGTAGTTAAGCTTGTTGAGTGACAATTGAGAAGGCCAATTACAGCTGAGCCTGAGAGAAATGGAAGCATGAAGAAAATGCTGATGGACATACAGCTATGCAAATATTTATGCTAAATATTCTTGGTAGCTTCAATTCTCCTTCATTCTCTATACTACAGAATGCACAGAAACAAATCATAAAATATCAGGGTCAATGGAAGGGAAAACTGAGATCTGAGTAGATTGAGAGACATACATGGCTAGGTGTCTGAGAACAGAGGTCTACAAAAGCATGGGACTACTCCACAGTGTATTAGTCTTAGAAAACTATGCACAGGAAAGCAGCTCAAGGATGAGGTGTGAACTAAGACATTTCTAGTTCATATAACATTACTTCCAAGACTCAGTATAACTGCTTCCACACTATCCCATTTTACTTGGAATTGCCATTCTTTCTTTATTCACTTTTCATGGGAAAGCCATATAACAGTGTTAATGCCATGTGGTTGCATTCTGCATTACCCTTCTTTTATGTATTTTGAGGTCGTTATTGTTACTGTTTTGGAGTTCTACCTGTATAACATGGCTACAGCAACAGCCTATCCAGTGTGGAGAGGCAACTTTTTGGAACTCTCAAGCAGAAGCATTTCTTTCGATCAAATTATGTTGCTGATCTAATCAATTTTATTGCTTGCCTAGTCAATACAGCTGGGGGATTAATCTGAATTCCTGCTCAATTGCACCCTGTTTTGTCAGTTTTTGCCACTAATGAAGGGAGGGTTATTAAGTTATGCAGCTTGTTCCATTACAGTAAAATAAAACTTTTAAATATATAATGAAGAGAACTTAATAGTGAAAAGAAATCACTATTTTAATATCTTTCCTTTGCACTGAATTTGTTAATACAACCCGAACTCAAAGGTGTACCAGAATCAGGGAGTTAAGAAGAGGCAGCAGGTAGATATGCCATTATGCTTGGTGAATTTTATTTATTTCAAATTTATACCCCACCCTTTTGAGCTTTGTTCCAGATTTTCAAAGGGCACTGGTGAGTAGTCAATAAACAGCAACATTTCTTGCCTTTTTTTTAGTATGAACTTTCGGTTTCCTTTGTAACAAACATCACATTCCCCTCCTTTGTCTCTGGAGTAGAGTGTTCACACCTACTTCTCATAGTAGGGGATGGGAAGTCACACTGCTTGCCCCATGTTTTATGGTTGGGCATCCAACACAAAATTAGATGATCATGAGAAAATGCGTAAGTTGTTTCCAACATCTCTAGGTTGGGAAGGGTTTGGCTTCAGCATAGAGACAACATTTAATTAGATAGGACTGTGAGGTGTTTACTATATTAATCCCACAACCCCAGAAAATCAATTAACCTGGCTAAATTTGCAAATAGGAATCTCTTATGAGTATAGAAAAAATATGAGCCAAAAGGAATTTGAGAGGATAATTTATGGAATTTATTTGTAAGCAAAAGGGAAGGATGGTGCTAATTAATATGGTGTCATATATTGGATCTTTGCTTCAATTACATTTTCAGCAGTGCTAAGAGGACTTTAATATGGAAATGATGACTCCCATTTTATTTATATTAGATTTCAATTTTTGTTCACTTTCATCCATCCCCACATCACTCACAGATAAGAGTGCCATAAATGTTCTGGTTATACATAATTCTGCCTATTATGTGAAAAAGTTAAAGCCAAAATAGTAGCTATAAAGTCCACGGTTGATTTTTTTAGCAAAGGGCTCACCAATACCTTCTTAGTGAAAGTGTAAGGCACATACGCATGCATGCACGTATGCACACACGCATGCACATGCACACAGACCTCTGTAACACAACCTGTCACACACACCTGTCTCTCACAAGTTCATTTTTCTACTCTGTCACTGTGCTAGAAGGTGAAGCTCTAGAGTAGAGTTATGTAGTACCTCTGTTGCACTCTTCACATGCCACTTCCTGATAACCAGGAAGACAGAAATAGGAAGAAGATGGTTACTGCTGCTATGGTAGTAGCTACAATGGTGACCCATTCACTGCCAGAAGATGTGAAGGAGATGGAGGCTTCTAGAGCCATCTGTCTTTATAATGCCTGTGTAATATCTGATGGTGGAAACTACTTTATATTGACTCAGGAGAACCTCTAGAGCAGGGGTTTTCAACCTACAGCCTGTGGGCAGGCCCCGACCCGCAGCACCATTTCATATGGCCCACCACCCTTGCTTCCACTGCCACCACCAGAAATGGGGAAAAAGCCAAAAACACACCACCCTTGCTCCCTCTGCTAAGCTGTCTGAGTGGATGTGGTCCGGTCCACAGCAGGAAAAACGTTGAGAACCCCTGCTGCACGGATAGAGAGCTGGGATATAGTTAGAGCAGGGGTTCACAACGTTTTCCCACCAGGGGCCAGGCCCGCCCCCCAAACTCCCCACCAGGGGCCAGAGACTTGGTTGCTCCCTAGACTTACTTTTTTGTCAACATTGGTGGTGGTGGCAATCGTGCCATCTTTCCAGCTTCTTACACAGCCTTTGCTGCTCCCCACGGTGGCAGGAGGCTTTTTGGAGCATAATCGCTCCATTTTGGGCTTCTTTTGCCTGCATACCTGCTGCGTTTTGGATGATAGAATGTGCTGTTGAGCGACTTCCTGGTTCTACGCTGGGAACCAAGCCACTGATGCCAGCTCTGCCCAGCACCGGATGTCACCCAGCAGTGCTTTTTCCGCAGGTACACAGCGGAAAAAAGCCCAAAACAGAGCAATTATCCTCTGAAAAGCCTCCTGCTTCTGTGGGGAGTGGCAGAGGCTGTGAAAGAAGCCTGAAAGACTGTGCGATTGCCGCTGCCACCGTAAATGATGTTTCTGAACTTCTGGGAGTGGGGGGGGGAGGTCTAGAGGTGCCCGGGTTCTCACCGAGGGCTAAATTAATGAGATGCATGGGCCACTTTAGACCCACAGGCTGGAGGTTGCAAAGCCCTGATCTAGAGCAGAGTTTCCCACATTTTGCTTTTTGGACTTCAATTGGCTGAAGCTTAAGTCAATTGCCCAAAGCACTGATCAGCCAAACATACTGACTTAGGCTTCTGGGAATCGGAGTTCCCCTGTGGGGCGTATGCCTCACATTGGGAAGCACTGATCTAGAGCAACAGGGCTGAGGGCAGTAGGAGCTGCAGAGCTGAATTTGAGGTAGCTTCCTCACCAGGCCTCATGATAGCAGAAGGAGAGTAGCCATACTTCAAGGTGACATGAGTGACTCTTATAATCCAAGGCCTCCAAAAGGATCAATTTTTTCTTTGTTTGTTACTGCTGACAGAAACAGATGCATTTTTAAGCATGACAGAGTCTCTTCAAGCAGAGGACAACCCTAGAGACCAAATTGTTTATTGACTGACAGAGAAACATATGTTCTGTCATTGCAAAGTAAGTCAATTTAAAAAATATAGTAATTTACATTTAAAACCTGTTTCCAGGAACTAAAATAGCCCCCTAGTCACATAAATGGGACAGTCTCTCCAAAACAGAAAACAAAGTACTTATGCCTGGTGATACTTAAAAACTATACACTAGGAACAGATATTTCCAGTTTTATATTCCAGCTCTATAACTGGGCATAAATGAAGGACTTCCCTTACAGCTGGCACTTTGTGATGTGTGTGTTCAAGAAAATAGGCAAAGCAGAGATGATTAATTCCTAGAGTTCAATGTTCAGTTACACCCAGTGCCTGTGATCTTTTTTGGACCAAATTCTAATTCCTGGAATCTCCTAAACTAGCAGGGCCACAGTGGCTCAAGTGGATATGACGCTGACTGGGAGGCGGAAGGTCAGCAGTTTGATTCCCGAGTACTGCAGAACAGAATGTGCTCCCATCTTTGTCCCAGCTCCTGCCAACCTAGCAGTTCGAAAGCAAGAAATTGCAAGTAGATACATAGGGACCACTTTGGTGGGAAGGTAATGGCGTTCTGTGCACGCCGGTGTCTAGTCATGCCTGCCACATGATCATGGAAACATCTGCAGAAGCAGACAGCACTGGCTCTTCGGCTTTGAAACAGAGATGAGCACTGAACCCTAGAGTTGGATATGACTGGCTTTCGAGCAAGGGAAACCTAGCAGGGCCATTGTACACATTGGCCAGAACTTCTGAGAGTAATGCTTTAAGAAAACTGTGGTCTATAGTTCCAGAAACATTGATTCAGTTAATTAATTAATGATCTGCACAAAATGGCTTAGGTAAGACCAAGATTTATTTAAATGGTAAATGACATCCCTCTTTTCTTCCATCTCCCAAAAGAAGGAACAATAAATGAAATAGTCCATTTACAGATTGCTAACTAAGCTTATAAACAAACTTACAACTTATATGGTTACTTAAAATTCTAAAATATAAATCAAGATATATTTTCCATTGGTAGTTCTAATCCACTTTGGTCTTATTCCCTTCAAAATATGGCCCCAAAATATTGCATATCAATCCATTACTTTTTGTGGGACAAAACATCTCCCCCCCAATAGTTTTTTTGGTAAAACCTATATTCAAGTAAGATTACATGTTGCATTTTCAAAACAGTCTGTACTTGGTATACAGCAGGGATTCTCAACATGCGGCCCGTGAGCCAGATGTGGCCTGCGGCACCATTTCATGTGGCCCACACTGCCTCCACCACACCAGGAAGTGCCATGTGGTGAAGGAAGGACAAAATGGCCATCCAGCCCCCAAAGCTGTCTGAGGGAGCGTGACCCGGCCCCCGGCTTTAAAAGGTTGAGAACTCCTGATGTACAGTTTTCTGAAGTATTATATATAGTTCTATCTGTTTGCCTTAAACGCCTGTACATATTTATTAAGTGGCGTTTCACTATGTGTTTCAGATTTTGATTAGCCATAATCACCTCCTCTTGCCTATCTCACTCCATATAACTAACCAGCATTCATAGTGAAGAGACCATCTCTCAGTATATTGTTATGTCCTATATTACAAAACATGTCCTGTATTACAAAACATGTCCAAACATTACAGCTAATGTGGTTAATTTTATAAACTTGGCATTCAATATGCTTAATTCATCATTTAGAGTTACTTTTCTTTTCTTTGCTTAGCTATAGCAATATGGTACAGAAAACATTATGCAAAGTCAAAACTAAACTGAAACAGGATGAGGAAAGATTTTGTTCCTCTTCCCCATGGATTGGCCTCTAGTATCTCTATTTTAACTGTACAGACTTACTTAAGATCCACTATGGGTTGTTGCTAGTACAGTACTACTATTGCTACTGTTTTCAAAGAGATAGCTGTGTCAGTCTGATTCAGTATGAACAACAACAATAAAACAAATATGTTTTTTTAAATACAGTATCATGAAATTTAAAGATTAGCATATCTATTTCAGTATAAGGTTTTGTGAATCACAGCCATTTCTTCAGATATATCTGAATGTTTAAGGATGTGGTTTTAAAGCACTGAAATAAATCTACCTGGTAGAACGTCTTACCCTCAGGACAACAGTCCGCATCACTCGCTCCTCCATGACGATGCAGCTCCTGGTGCCAACCCTGAGATAAGCTAGAAAGGCCATGACTAGGAAGAGGGTCTTCTTGGTGGTGGCACCAATGCTGTGGAATTCCCTCCCAGTGGAGCTGCGCCCAGTATCATCTCTCCATGTTTTTAAAAGCAATTTAAAAATTCACCTTTTAAAGAGGCCTTTGGCAATATTTTACCATTGGCAGATCATTAGGCATTTGATTCTGCCCCACTGCTTCCAATATAGGCTTTCTTATTAGGATTTTTTGGTTTTGAGGGGTTTTATATGAAAATATTAATATTTGTGTCAGTTGGTATTTTTGAATTTTATGCTGTAAGCTGCCCTGAGGAAAGTTTTTCCTAGAAGGGTGGGATATAAACACAAAGCACAAACCCATAACTACAAGCCCCAGCGTCCTGCGCGCCATGAGCGCGCAGAACGCTGAGGAAGTGGGCACCCAAAAAATAAAACAAAAACACTGGGAGAGCAAGTCCGACAAGCCACGGGAACCAAACGCCCTCCCCATCGGCGCCTGAAGCTCCTAATCAGAGTTTCCCCTTTAATATCACTGGGTGGGGGCGGGGCTGTTGTGCTCCCCCTCTCTACTGGCTCCCCTGGAGTTGAGAGGGTTGGGGGGACCAAAGGAGCCTGTCTCCCCAACCCTCCTGACCCCAGGGGACCTGGCAGAGAGGGGATTCCCTTCCCCACACACACACACACACACACACACACACACACACACACACACACACACACGCCCCATTTTAAAGAGAAGAAACCAAGCAGTTACTTCTCTTTAAAAACGGAGTTGGGGGGGAAATCCCCCTCTCCGATGGCTCTCCTGGGTCTGGAAGGGTGGGGGAGACAGACACCTTTTGTCCACCCAACCCTCCCAAACCCAAGGAAGCCAGCGGAGAGGGGGATCACCCCCCCCCACTGATATTAAAGGGGAAACCCTTTGCTAGTAGTATATAAAATGCAGTTAAATGAACAGCAATTTTCCAGTTTCTCAAAAGTGATCTTGTTATGTCCGGCCCTTATAAGCACTAGTCCAGACAACGATGAACAAAACAGCAACAAGTCTTTATTCAACAGTCTTTTACAGATGAGTTTACAAGGTGCTCCGGACATAGAGATGGCTATACAATCCCAGTGGAATCAGTCCCTCCGGACTCTTGCCATGCAGGAAGCAAAGACTAGCTACCATAGAAACATAGCATAATAGAGGAGACCCAGGCTTAGCACTTACTGGCTACCTGTATGAAGTTGGAAGTGTAGATCTGGTCCGGCCTCACCCTTTACTCGTGGGGCTTATATAGTGTCTCCTTGGCAGTGGCTCCTTGTTACGAAGTAGCGACCCGCTGGATAACCATGACTAACCAATCATAACGGTATATATGTAATTAACCAATGGAGAACAGGATCCAAAACTGTAACCAATCACAGGGCTTGGATTAACATAATGTCCGTGCCCTGTGCAGGGGGTTTTCGCGCCACTTTAGGCTTCTAATTTGGATGGCGGGAAACCACCATTTTCCTCTTGCAAGGCGCTGCCTGCGCTACTTGCAATTGTACCTTAATACACAACAGATCTGCTATCATTATTTATGCCAGCCACAGGCCTTGCACTACCTCACAAGCATATAAAATAGTCCCTTAGCTCCAAAGGGGTTACTTGCTCAATTTATATTAATCAGAATTATCAATGGACAATGGGATGTAAATGTAGAAAATGATAAAAGTTGAAAAGTGCAAATACAAACAGGCATATGAATGAGTGGCGAGGTGGGAATGAAATAATAATTTAAATAACCTCAGAAATTTAGAGAGCTAGGGGAAAGCTGGTTGGGAAAAGAAGGTTAAAAGATCATAAACATACTATTTAGTCCGAATAATACATCATAATCATGCTGAATATAACAATTTGACATTTTTTCCCCTTCTAGTATTCCAGCTAAATTGGCCTTAGGTATTTAGTTTTGTAGATTACAGCAGGAGGCATTTATTTACAAGATTTAGGATGTTTCCTTTTATATGGATCTGATTTATAGGTTTAACTCTAAGTTCTGTACAGCTTTTACATGTTTTGATATTCTACTGCCAGTTTGGGGGGAAATGGTGTAAGCAATACTCTGGATACTAACGTGGTTCTCCTAATGTGGAGAAATCACTAACTCATAAACTAATCCCCATCCTCAGAAAGTTCATACCAGTAGAGTTTTTACTGGAGACCAATATTTTGCAGAAAATTAATTATAAACTTAATTCAGAAAAGTTTCTTTCTCAGCGCTGAAGTGTTTTTGAGACAAGGCAAGTCAAATTTCATTCTACTAGTTCAGCAATAAGAATTAAAATTTCTCCAATTTTGTACTGAACTGAAATGATGAGAAAAAGCTGATTATATATCCAGAAACAATTTCAGAAAAGCAATTGACTATCCAGTAGATATCTTTTTTTAAAAAAACATCAATAGATTTGGATGTCAATTTGTTGCATACTGGTATTATACAGGGTGTCCCCAAAGCTATCATACATAGGGAAATGGGAAATTGTACTAGATGTACCTTTATTGGCAAAATATTAATTACAAAATATTTACAAAATGTTGTTTACGTATTGGCCACCTCTTGCTGTGTTATATTTACCTAAGAGGCTTACAACATTCACTTAAATTATAATACTATGATAAATTTTTTTAGGGGATGTGTAGAAAGTATGACAGAACTGGTACATTTTGATTACTTATTTTCAATTTTATTTATGCAGAATGATAGCCTCTTCTGCCATTCTGTTGTTCCCTTAGTGTGCCCACTCAATCTTAAGGGTGATGCATGCAATAAACAGGGTAGAAGCATACCTGTCAACCTTCCCGATTTGGCCGGGATTACCCCGTAAATTGACGTCGATTGACGTCATAACCAGGGCCCCGCTGCCAAAACCCCGTAATTTGGCAGCAGGGAAAACGCTTTCCGCGCATGCCCGGAAGGGTTTTACCCCTTCCACGCATGCGCGAAAGCACTATGTCGCTTGCGTAAGGGCTGCGCAAGCGGCGTAGTGCTTCCGCGCATGCGTGGAAGGGGTAAAACCATTCCACGCATGCGTGGAACGCGACCTGCACACAAGCGATGTGCGCAGGTCCCATTTTTCTGGAGTCACGGGTTGACAGGTATGGGTAGAAGAGATATTCCCAGCAGCAGCACATTGGCTGAAATCTTGTAGCATAGGGTACTATGTTACATTAGAGTAGGCCTATTGAATTATTGGAGATTGGGTGAGTCCACTTCTCCATAAATTGTATTGATTCAACAGTACAGTAAAACCCCTACTTACGTAAAAAGTCTGTTCCGTAGGATTTTATGTAAATCGGTTTTTTACTTAACTGGAAGCAAGCCCATAAGAAAAATGAAGTGCTTACATAACTCGAAGCAAACACATAGGAAAATGATTTTTATGTAAATCGAAGCAAATCCATAGGAAAAATGAATTTTTTACGCAAACCCATAAGAAATTGTGTAATGTAAATTGGGACATTTATGTAAATTGGGACATGGTTTTAGTGCAAAATCATTATGTAAGTCGAATTTTATGTAACTCGAGGCATATGTAAGTCAGGATTTTACTGTGGTCTAGTTGTAACTTACTACCCCAGATTTCAATTACTGTGAATGTACCTATACATGTTAGGACATGCATTAATACAACTTTCTGCCCATTCTGACTGTTCTGTGATGTGGTTGTAATACAAACTATCAAGATGAGCACTTGCATTTCAAAACATACCATTACTCCACCACCCAAAGGGTACTGCACTATTTTATTTCTTAAATAAAAGTGCTAAAGAGTATTAAAGGTCCCCTATATACCACATTTTTAAATAGGTCTCTTTTTCTGTAGCTTCTGATAAGGTACCCAACCTCTGGTTTCACAGCCAGATACCTAAATCATTGAACTATTACCAGTCCAAGTCCTGATTTTAGAGATTATATTTTGCAAAGGACATCCCCCCTCTCATATGTTTATCCTGCTTTTCTTTCAAATGGTTCAAAGCTTTATTCATCAGTGAAGTGGACTAGACCAGGGGTTGGCAACCTTTGGCCCACAGGCCGAATCCAGCCTGTGGCACCAAATCATCTGGCCCACCACCCTCACCCCCGCTGACACCGGAAGTGGTGAAAACAGCTATAAACACACCCACTGCTGTTATAAATACAACCATGGCTGTTGACAGCTGTAAATGTATCCGCAGCTGTCATAAACATGTTTATGACAGTCATGGATGCGTTTTACAGCAGTGTTTATAGCAGGGGGAACCACCAGTCTGGCCCTCTCAACTGCCTGAGGGAACTTGACCTGGCCCCCAGCTTAAAAGGGTTGGTGACCCCTGGACTAGACTAATTGATCACATCACCCATTCCAGTAATAGACTTGAATCCTAGTCTCCAAGGCCCAACTAACAATGTAACCACTCCACCATAGTAGACTACTAGTTGGAGATCAATTTCCAAACCTAGTGAAAATGTTGGTGCTTTCTATTCAAGATGTGGGAACCTGCAGGATTTCCGTCTGCCATATGTACTTGTCTAGCATTAAGATCAACCTGAGATCCTTCCTCAGATATTCTCACCTTCTGAAAAAAGGCTGGGAACAGAAGGTGTTTCTCATCATCAGTGTCCTTACAGCAGATGATTCTGTAGAAGTTTCTCTGTGACTGTATCAGTATTGTGCTGATATTTCATGTGATGGAAAGATTTTTCATTTCTCATTAAGACATTATCAAAACACAGTCTTAGAAATGAATATGATTTTTATCTGCTCTTTTTAACTTAATTGCCTTGATTTATTTTACTGAAATTATTACTATTCAATTTCAGAAAATACATAACCCTTTAAATTATACTAAACATTCTAAGAAATTTACAACCCTGTGGTGGCAGAGCTGCTTATATAAGGGAGAGATGGACAGAATTAAAATTCTTCTCCCAAAAGTGCCTTGTTCTCTTTGGCAAATATTAGTGTATTTCTCTAGATTAAAATTTCCTTTGACTTCAAGTCATGCTGTGGAAGTTTTATGATGCTTCCATCTCCCAGAATCTATACAGTACTGTACTGTTAGACAAATTTCTAATTCCAGCACTTCTTCCGATGATATTATTAAGTGTCTGTTTAAGAGGCTAAGGCCAAAAATCTTATTAATTATGACCTAGTGTACAATAACGGGCATAAATGTTGTTGAATTGCTGCAAATTAAAAAAATGTGCATGTATTAGCTGTTGAGCACTAAGTCACATGACTCAGTATGGAAATAACTTCACTATGTTCTTAACCTGCAGCAGTTCACCAGCAATTGTGTTATATAGATTTGAAACTTCAGTGCTAAACATGGAACTGTGGTGGTCCACTTTATATTAAGATTAATCTAGGACTCTGCCTGGTGTTCCCAAAAGGAATGTTTTGGCGATGGATGGGAGAGGGGGAAGTTCCAGATGGTTAAAAGCTTGTGATATGGTTCAGGTAACCTAAGGAAGTAGTTTTGGTCCTTCTACCCTGCAGAAGTTTTAGACTTCTGAGAGCTGAGATCCACAGCACCAGGACAGAGAAAAGAATGGCAACTGTTGGCCTAAATCATGCAATGCTAGCAATGTATATAGCCAGCAAGCAAGGACAATACATTTGTTGGTGAGCACAGAGAAAGACCAGGCCCAGCTGCCCAGAAACCATCCAGAAGCCTTGGAGGGAGGTGAGTGAAGAATCGGCCCCTCCCTTCCACCCCATCCTAAAACCTGGGTGCAAGGAAGAAAGAGGCAGAGAAAGACCAGGCCCAGCTGCCCAGAAACCATCCAGAAGCCTTGGAGGGAGGTGAGTGAAGAATCGGCCCCTCCCTTCCACCCCATCCTGAAACCTGGGTGTAAGGAAGAAAGAGGCAGAGAAAGACCAGGCCCAGCTGCCCAGAAACCATCCAGAAGCCTTGGAGGGAGGTGAGTGAAGAATCGGCCCCTCCCTTCCACCCCATCCTAAAACCTGGGTGCAAGGAAGAAAGAGGCAGAGAAAGACCAGGCCCAGCTGCCCAGAAACCATCCAGAAGCCTTGGAGGGAAGTGAGTGAAGAATCGGCCCCTCCCTTCCACCCCACCCCACCCCATCCTAAAACCTGGGTGTAAGGAAGAAAGAGGCAGAGAAAGACCAGGCCCAGCTGCCCAGAAACCATCCAGAAGCCTTGGAGGGAGGTGAGTGAAGAATCGGCCCCTCCCTTCCACCCCATCCTAAAACCTGGGTGCAAGGAAGAAAGAGGCAGAGAAAGACCAGGCCCAGCTGCCCAGAAACCATCCAGAAGCCTTGGAGGGAAGTGAGTGAAGAATCGGCCCCTCCCTTCCACCCCACCCCACCCCATCCTAAAACCTGGGTGTAAGGAAGAAAGAGGCAGAGAAAGACCAGGCCCAGCTGCCCAGAAACCATCCAGAAGCCTTGGAGGGAGGTGAGTGAAGAATCGGCCCCTCCCTCCCACCCCATCCTAAAACCTGGGTGCAAGGAAGAAAGAGGCAGAGAAAGACCAGGCCCCAATTGCCCAGAAACCATCCAGAGGCCTTGGAGGGAAGTGAGTGAAGAATCGGCCCCTCCCTTCCACCCCACCCCACCCCATCCTAAAACCTGGGTGTAAGGAAGAAAGAGGCAGAGAAAGACCAGGCCCAGCTGCCCAGAAACCATCCAGAAGCCTTGGAGGGAGGTGAGTGAAGAATCGGCCCCTCCCTCCCACCCCATCCTAAAACCTGGGTGCAAGGAAGAAAGAGGCAGAGAAAGACCAGGCCCCAATTGCCCAGAAACCATCCAGAGGCCTTGGAGGGAAGTGAGTGAAGAATCGGCCCCTCCCTTCCACCCCACCCCACCCCATCCTAAAACCTGGGTGCAAGGAAGAAAGAGGCAGAGAAAGACCAGGCCCAGCTGCCCAGAAACCATCCAGAAGCCTTGGAGGGAAGTGAGTGAAGAATCGGCCCCTCCCTTCCACCCCACCCCACCCCATCCTAAAACCTGGGTGTAAGGAAGAAAGAGGCAGAGAAAGACCAGGCCCAGCTGCCCAGAAACCATCCAGAAGCCTTGGAGGGAGGTGAGTGAAGAATCGGCCCCTCCCTTCCACCCCATCCTAAAACCTGGGTGTAAGGAAGAAAGAGGCAGAGAAAGACCAGGCCCAGCTGCCCAGAAACCATCCAGAAGCCTTGGAGGGAAGTGAGTGAAGAATCGGCCCCTCCCTTCCACCCCACCCCACCCCATCCTAAAACCTGGGTGTAAGGAAGAAAGAGGCAGAGAAAGACCAGGCCCAGCTGCCCAGAAACCATCCAGAAGCCTTGGAGGGAGGTGAGTGAAGAATCGGCCCCTCCCTTCCACCCCATCCTAAAACCTGGGTGTAAGGAAGAAAGAGGCAGAGAAAGACCAGGCCCAGCTGCCCAGAAACCATCCAGAAGCCTTGGAGGGAAGTGAGTGAAGAATCGGCCCCTCCCTTCCACCCCACCCCACCCCATCCTAAAACCTGGGTGTAAGGAAGAAAGAGGCAGAGAAAGACCAGGCCCAGCTGCCCAGAAACCATCCAGAAGCCTTGGAGGGAGGTGAGTGAAGAATCGGCCCCTCCCTTCCACCCCATCCTAAAACCTGGGTGCAAGGAAGAAAGAGGCAGAGAAAGACCAGGCCCAGCTGCCCAGAAACCATCCAGAAGCCTTGGAGGGAGGTGAGTGAAGAATCGGCCCCTCCCTCCCACCCCATCCTAAAACCTGGGTGCAAGGAAGAAAGAGGCAGAGAAAGACCAGGCCCCAATTGCCCAGAAACCATCCAGAGGCCTGGGAGGGAGAAGGTCACCATCCACCACTGCAGCCAGAGGCAGAGGAAGAGGAACAGCTGAGACACAGGGAAAACATCCACTGCCCGCCACTGCGATGCCCCTGGAGCAAGGGACCCAGAGACAACAACCCCACTTGGGGAGTGAGGACACAAGGATAAGTAGCTGATGTGAAAAATGTAGCTGAATTAATATAGAGACTGACATAGAGACTTCATACTGACTTAATATAGCAAGTAACATAGAGACTGTGTTTTAGAGTGTGATAATTATGCATGACAATATGTAGTGTAAACTGTTCTAAACTTTTAAAACTGTGATATGATGTATGATGCGAGGAAAAAAATGGCGTAGAAACCGGCAAACCACGCCACAAAGCTTGCCAAGAGAACCCTATGGACCAAAACAAAAGGCAAAACAAAAGGGCAGGCTAGGTGATACAGGATGCTTAACACCTCAGAGGGGAGAAAGGGGATGGACAGGAAAGGGGGAGGGGAAATGCAATGTTGTAAGGAGCAATACTGTATAGGGACATGGAATGTGAGATCAATGAACCAAGGTAAACTGGAAGTGGTAAAAAATGAGATGGAAAGAATAAGCATTGACATCTTGGGCATCAGTGAGCTCAAATGGACAGGGATGGGCGAATTCAGCTCTGGAAACCATCACATCTACTACTGTGGACAAGAAAACTTTAGAAGACATGGAGTAGCCATAATTGTCAATAAAAGAGTGAGAAGAGCAGTAATGGGATACAACCTCAAAAATGACAGAATGATGTCAGTAAGAATTCAGGGCAAACCCTTCAATGTTACTGTGATCCAAATATACGCACCAACCACGGGTGCAGATGAAGCCACAGTGGACCAGTTCTATGAGGACTTACAACACCTCATAGAACAAACACCAAGAAATGATGTTCAAATTATTCTAGGAGACTGGAATGCCAAAGTAGGCAATCAAAAAGTGGAGGGAATAACAGGCAGGTTCGGTCTTGGAACACAGAATGAAGCAGGACAAAGATTGATAGAGTTCTGCCAAGAGAACGCACTGGTCATAGCAAACACCCTCTTCCAGCAACACAAGAGGCGACTTTACACATGGACATCACCAGATGGCCAACACCGAAACCAGATTGACTACATACTTTGCAGCCAAAGATGGAGAACCTCCATACAGTCAGCAAAAACAAGACCTGGAGCAGATTGTGGCTCAGATCACAACCTACTGATTGCAAAATTCAGGCTTAGACTAAAGAAAATAGGGAAAACAAAGAGACCAGACAGATATCACCTAGACAGCATCCCTAAAGAATACACGGTGGAGGTGATGAACAGATTCAATGGCTTAGACTCAATAGATAGAGTGCCAGAAGAATTATGGACAGAGATGAGGGACATCATGCAGGAAGCAGCAAAGAAAACCATACCAAAAGAAAAGAAGAGTAAGAAAGCAAAGTGGTTGTCTGATGAGGCTCTTAAAATAGCAGAGGAAAGAAGGAACGCAAAAGTCAAAGGAGAAAGGAAAAAATACAATCATCTGAACACAGAATTTCAAAGAAAAGCAAGGAGAGATAAGGAAAACTATCTAAAAGAACAGTGCAAAGAAATGGAAGAAAACAACAAAAAAGGCAGAACCAGAGATCTTTTCAAAAAAATCCGGGAAATCAAGGGAACATTTAAAGCAAAAATGACCATGATAAGGGACAAAGACGGAAAGGAGCTAGCTGATGCAGAAGAGATTAAGAAAAGATGGAAAGAGTACACAGAGGAACTCTACAAAAAGGAACTCAACACTCCTGATAGTCACAATGATGAAGAAATTGAACCTGAGCCAGACATCCTGGAGAGTGAAGTCAGAAAGGCCCTAAAGAGCACTGCAAACAACAAAGCTAGTGGAGATGATGGTATCCCAGTTGAATTTTTCAAAGCTCTAAAAGATGATGGCATCAAATTACTGCATTCAATATGCCAGCAGATTTGGAAAACAAAACAGTGGCCACAGGACTGGAAAAGATCAGTATATGTTCCAATCCCAAAAAAGGGCAATGCCAAAGAATGTTCAAACTATCGAACAATCGCGCTCATCCCACACGCCAGCAAGGTGATGCTCAAGATAATACAGGATAGACTTCAGCAGCATGTGGAAAGAGAATTACCAGAGGTGCAGGCTGGTTTCAGAAGAGGCAGGGGGACTAGAGACCACATTGCCAACATACGTTGGATCATGGAGAAAACAAAGGAATACCAGAAACAAGTTTATTTTTGCTTTATTGACTACACTAAGGCATTTGATTGTGTGGATCACAACAAGATGTGGCAAGTGATTAAAGAGATGGGAATACCAGAACACCTCATATGCCTCCTGAGAAATCTGTACATGAACCAAGAAGCAACAGTTAGGACAGAACACGGAATGACCGAGTGGTTTGGAATAGGAAAAGGAGTAAGACAAGGCTGCATTTTGTCACCCTGCTTATTCAACTTATACACAGAGCACATAATGCGCAATGCAGGGATGGAGGAATCACAATATGGGATCAAAATTGCTGGGAGAAACATCAACAATCTGAGATATGCAGACGACACCACCCTAATGGCAGAAAGTGAGGAAGACCTAAAGAATCTCTTGATCGGTTTGAAGGAAGAGAGTGCAAAAGCTGGCTTGAGACTCAATATCAAGAAAACCAAGATAATGGCAACAGGCCCGATCAGTTCCTGGAAAATAGACGGGGAAGAAGTAGAAGCAGTGACAGATTTCACTTTCTTAGGATCTAAGATCACTGCAGATGGAGATTGCAGCCATGAAATAAAGAGGCGGCTGATTCTAGGGAGACAAGCCATGAGAAACCTGGGGAACATAGTGAAAAGCAGAGACATCACCTTGAAAACAAAAATTAGAATAGTCAAAGCAATGGTATTCCCAGTGGTAATGTACGGATGTGAGAGCTGGACAATTAGGAAAGCTGAACGCAGAAGAATAGATGCCTTTGAAATGTGGTGTTGGAGGAGAGTTTTGAGGGTACCTTGGACAGCGAGGAGAACAAATAGGTCAATCTTAGAAGAAATCAACACTGACTGCTCATTGGAAGGTCAAATAGTAAAGATGAGGCTAAAGTACTTTGGGCATCAAATGAGAAGGGAGGATTCACTTGAGAAGGCCGTGATGTTGGGAAAGGTGGAGGGCAAAAGAAGAAGGGGGAGGCCAAGGATGAGATGGATAGATGGTATTGTAGACACAATGGGCACAAAACTGGGAGGACTGAGGGGGATGGTGGAGGACAGAGGCGCCTGGAGAACGATGGTCCATAGGGTCGCAAAGGGTCGGAATCGACTGTGCGACTGAACAACAACACAGCCTGTGGCTACACATTTGCTCTCCAGCATAGGGTAATCTATATAGAACATCTTTCTCAAGAACAGATCATTACTTTCCACTAACCTTCCTTTTGCTTTCTGAATAAATGTATTGCTTTCCTTTCATGTACAAAATGAAAAAGAAGCCATCATCACAATCTCTAATCTACTTTATATCTGCACAGTCTACAGTAAATAGTCTGCAGACTACCCTACACATTATCTCCTTCTTAACTTCCCCTTACACATTGTGTGCTGGTTTGGCTGGAAGCATTTCTTAGCACCTTAACTACTATATTTTCACATAAGTTAGCAATGCCTCTGGAATCCTGCCCAAAAACATTGGGCATAGTTGTCATGTGCAGCTGAGGAACACAATTTGGTTTCTTCATTTTTCACCATGTATACTAGGCGGTGGGATTCAAATTTTTTACTACCTACTCTGTGGGTGTGATATGGTGGGCGTGGTGAGGGGGGAAGCTCTGCATTGCACCTGAATTAGGACTACTTTTTTTCAAAACTTGGATGGGTGTGGCCAGCCGGAATTTCTGCTACCAGTTCTGGCGAACTGGGGCGAACCTGCTGAATCCCAACACTGTGTCTACTTCCATTTTGATCTCCAGATTCCTATTAATCTACCACCTCACTACATGGGATTGTATATTTATCTTACCACACAGCCTATGTATAACGCCTTGAAAAACACCTACTTATTTCTCTGAGTCTTACTCCCAAGTGAGTAGGCATAGGATTGCAGCCTTAATATTCTGTTCCAATAACTTTCCATCTTAGTGTAATTAATTAGTATAGAAGGTAATTTGGAAAAGTAAGTAGGACACCAGTTTAATTAACAAAATGAACAGCTTATGCATGTTTACTCAAAAGTAAGTTCTTCTGTCTTCAATAGTGGTTGCTCCTTTGTAAATATGTTTAACAATATCTGCACTCAGGTTTTAAGGTTCTATATATGATTGTTTACCTTTGATAGAAACTATTATTTCTTCCTTTTGAGAAATTGATTTTTTAAAATTATTATTTAGATTTGTATGGCTGCCCACTCACCGAAGCGACTCCGGGCAGCTCACAATCCAATTGCACATCACTTTGCATAAAAGACCCCACATACGATTAAAATCCTTACAGAAAACATACAGTAATAAAAAATATATTATAACTTTGACCAAAGATTTGAAAGAGGACCAAGAAAATGTTCCGTACTGTTTCCTTCTCTCTTTCCTTTGTTCTTTTTTTCTAAAACTGAAGACATGAAAATTTGCCCCGCTTGTTGTCTCAGCTAGGTGACTAACTGTTGTGAATGTGATCTCTTTCCCAAGCCATCAAGCTATGGAAGAGTAAATGAACTCTTTGCAGCCAGGCTATGCTTTCATTGCTAGATACATGCTACTCTTATCCATCTGATATTCCTCGTTTTGTAGCTCTGCACTACCATCTGACATAAGCTATACCTCTGCTGTTGTGGGGAGGCTTCTGCAGAAATGCTTCATAGCACCTATTCTATAGCCAATCTGTAGCATTATATCTGCCTCAGTGAGGGGTTGAAGTACACAAGGAAGAAGTGGGCATATACACATAATATCCTTATGCTGAAAATAGGGTGGGGGGGGGGGTTTACTTAAAAGCTTACCACTCCCCTGTCTGGCCTCCTTTTTAGTACTGTACCTTCACACCAATTTACCCACTGGCCAAGAGGGATGTATTATAGCAGTAGCCAGTTGTTTGGGAGTCAAGTAGGAATGTTTCCTCTGCAGACCAATTGGCATGAAGCACACAAGTTTATCTCTATCTCTAGGATGTTGAGAGAGTGAATACATGTTGCCCATTAAAGCAGTGGTGGGCATCAGCAAGTTCACACCAGTTCGCCAGAATTGGTAGCAGAGATTCTGGCTGGCCCCGCCCATCAAGTTTTGAAATGAACTAGTCCTAATTTGAGTGCAATGCAGTGCTTTCCTCCTGGCCACGCCCACCATACCACGCCCACAGTGTGGTAGTATTTTTGGGGGGAGCTCACTACTTGAAGATATACATTGGTCACAACAGCAGGAAGTCCATAAAACCTGATTAGAACCAGTTTTGCTGATGAACACCCCAAGGAAGCAGTACAGTGAATAGTGCCTTCCTAACACAAGGCACATTGTAAGAAATGAATATTCTGATGCAATTCAGGTTAGGAAGGTCCTATGCTGTCATGGTTCAGAGAAATTTCATCATTATCTGTGCATATGATATTTTTGAATGCTGTGACTAAGCCTTATTGTACAGTTTATTAGTACAGTACATGCAAGGTATATTCACATAGCCTGTATCTGCACACATAGAGTGTGTAGAAACCCTACTCCACACATTAGCTTTGGTGACTCTTACATTCATTTTTTTCAGTACACATTTACAAAGGGCTCACATTTATTCACTCAGGTGATTCCCACTTTCAATTTATCTCTGCTCTTGCTCACACTTCCATTAGAATGTCACGGCTGCATTTTTACAGTATGACTATTATTAATCCCCCCCCCCAAGCAACCCCTATGTTTAAATCACTGAATAAAATTCCTTTTAGTGTAACCTTTCATTTACACTTCAGAATTCAAAGATGGTGCTATCAGTACAAGCAATGGCTTGTTGTAATGCTTAATATTTCACAGCTTTATAGATTCAAAGCAAATAGCATACACAAGTGTCTTGAAAAATACCACATGAATTTATACTGCTGTGCAGATATAAGAAAATAAATCTGAATGAGCGCCACTGGGTTTCAATATATGTGATGGATACTCACTTCCTGGGTAACATAATATTTTTGGCTGGCTTTATAAATCATCAGAGAAATCAAGTGACATATTGCAGAAGATAAGGCCTGTTTAGGCAAACTGTATTACCTCGCTATTCCAGGGCCATAATTCTTGACATAAGTCTTAGGAAAAACTAATCTAACACCTCCTAACTTCCTTTGTTTTTTGTGCTATACCCTGGCCCCCTGGATTTTAATATCTCAAGGAACAGCTCTTGGGAAATGAAGTCAAACTAAAGCAAGGGTGCCCAAACTTTTCAGGCCATGGGTCGGACACGTGGTTTTGCATGCTGGTTATGTGGTTCCTCCGACCAGAAGCAGAAAATAAAATGTGCATACACATGTGCATTTTACTTCTGCTTCTGGGATCGGCGGAGGTGCCGCGGGCCAGATGATTTGGCACCACAGGCTGGATCTAGCCCACGGGCCATAGTTTGGGCACCCCTGAACTAAAGTGTAATGTGTAGAAAATTAGTTAACAAATAAAAGTCAATTCACTAAAGAAAAGTAGAACACCAGTGAAGTCAAATATTAGAATTAGAAATGACACTAATAGTATTCCTACCCAAAGATTCAATCATATTTTGTATTTTGTACTCTCAGTTGTTCACAAATTATGTTCCCGTTAAAAATGAAAATTGATGCCAACCATGTGTTACTGGAGGTAATGTCTAATCTACCTCTAAAACTGTCTGCAGTGGCAGCCATCACTAGATTTTGTGTTGGACATTTCATACTTTTTGTTGTTGTTGTTCAGTCACACAGTCGATTCCGACCCTTTGTGACCCTATGGACCATTGTTCTCCAGGCGCCTCTGTCCTCTACCATCCCCCTCAGCACTCCCAGTTCTGTGCCCATTGTGTCTACAATACCATCTAGCCATCTCATCTTTTGCCTCACCCTTCTTCTTTTGCCCTCCACCTTTCCCAACATCAAGGCCTTCTCAAGTGAATCCTCCCTTCTCATTTGATGTCCAAAGTACTTTAGCTTCGTCTTTACAATTAGACCTTCCAATGAGCAGTCAGGGTTGATTTCTTCTAAGATTGACCTATTTGTTCTCCTCGCTGTCCAGGGTACTCTCAAAACTCTCCTCCAACACCACATTTCAAAGGCATCTATTCTTCTGTGTTCAGCTTTCCTTATTGTCCAGCTCTCGTACATTACCACTGGGAATACCATTGCTTTGACTATTCTATGGTTTGCCAGTTTCTACGCCATTTTCCCCCTCATACAATTTATCTTCCTCCTCTTCACCGGCCCGGCTGGAGATGGTGGCGTCCGGGCTCGGAAGGGCTCGCATTGGGGCGAATGGCTGGCCTCCCCCCACTCGGCTGGTCTTCCTCCTCTTCACCGGGCCGGCTGGAGATGGTGGCATCCGGGCTCGGAAGGGCTCGCGGCGGGGCGAATGGCTGACCTCCCCCCGCCCGGCTGGTCTTCCTCCTCTTCACTGGCCTGGCTGGAGATGGTGGCGTCCGGGCTCGGGAGGGCTCGCGGCTGGGCGAATGGCTGGCCTCCCCCCGCCCGGCTGGTCTTCCTCCTCTTCACCGGCCCGGCTGGAGATGGTGGCATCCAGGCTCGGGAGAGCTCGCAGCGGGGCGAATGGCTGGCCTCCCCCCACCCGGCTTGTCTTCCTCCTCTTCACCGGCCCGGCTGGAGATGGTGGCATCCAGGCTCGGAAGGGCTCGCGGCGGGGCGAATGGCTGGCCTCCCCCCGCCCGGCTGGTCTTCCTCGTCTTCACCGGCCCGGCTGGAGATGGTGGCGTCCGGGCTCGGGAGGGCTCGCGGCAGGGTGAATGGCTGGCCTCCCCCCGCCCGGCTGGTCTTCCTCCTCTTCACCGGCCCGGCTGGAGATGGTGGCGTCCGGGATCGGGAGGGCTCGCAGCAGGGCGAATGGCTGGCCTCCCCCCGCCCGGCTTGTCTTCCTCCTCTTCACCGGCCCGGCTGGAGATGGTGGCGTCCGGGCTCATGTCCGTTCATGTTCATGTCCATGAGGAAATAACTCCTCCGGACAGAGAAGCTCTTTGCTTCAGTCCCTGAGGCTTCATCTTGTATGACCTGGTAGTACTTTAATACTTCAATGATGGACTATATGATGAAGTACCTCATTCTGTATTTATGTTCTGAATCTGCTACCATTCTGCTTCCTTGGGCAACCTTGATTTCTAGTACAGTGTGTCTCAAAAGTTGCTATATAAAACAACAGATATCGTGGAATGTGTTCACCATGAGTGGGGGCAAAGAGCTCTCTCCGTGTGTGTGTGTGTGTGTGTGTGTGTGTGTGTGTGTGTGTGTGTGTGTGTGTGTGTGTGTGTGTGTGTGTGTGTGTGTGTGTGTGTGTGTGTGTGTGTGTGTGTGTGTGCATGCGCACACACATACAGTATGTACAATAATACATTTTTCAGTAAGCCAAAAAAACACTGGGTGTTTTTCTATAGATAACTAACAAAACTCATATTGATTTAAATGGTCTCCTCTAAGTATGTCTTAGTCTGACTATATCTTGCTGCAGTCATATTGCTGTAGCCAAGCCACAGATTTCTATTACAGACCTATGGAATACTCATTGGTATATTTTCTACATCTTTTCCAACAGTTGCTAAAATGAATGTTGTTTTCCTTTTCTGCTTCTCTGATAGTTTTTATCCAAGCAACAACAAAATAAAATTGGTCCATCCCATTTTAAAATGTCTTAATAGCACAATTTTTGCTCTGGAATGCACCACTTGCAACCCAAGATGGTCCAGAAACTGCTTAATTCTTTGATTAAAGTGTGTCAGAGCATTCAATGGGTGACAGCAGCCACAATTTAATGGCAATTGGATAGTTCTGGGGGTGTTGGTAATCAGCGGCTGCTGAGATCTTAATCCTATCATCTAGGATTGCCTTGTCCAATTAACTTCTCAGTATAGCACATCATTTATACAGCACCCGACCCACATTTTTATATAATCAATATCTTTTGAACAGCCCGTAAAAAACATGAACTGAAGTGAATAAACCCCTGTAGAGTCAGACAAAGAACAACAGACTTTAATCCCAGTTCCCACTGCAGACCTCTCTACTGCTTTCTTTCCTTTGCTTTTGTTTAGCTTGTGTGATTCTGTGCAGCAACCCAAGCATATCCAAAACCCAGGTGGGTGCCATAGATATCTTATGGGTCTCAGTGGGGTGGCCAATTTGAAGTTTTGGAAGGTGGAGCATAAGAGTTGCAATCCTGTGCCTAGTTATACATGAAAAAAAGCCTTTCATCTGATAGGGATTTACAGTCTGTTTTCACAGTCAATTTAGCAAACTATTAAAGGTCAAAACAAGCTGATTCAAAACTGCAACATCAACAGGTTGAGAAAGCGGCATGAATGGGTCACCAAATAAGTGCAGGGCTGGAGTTGATGTCAGTGTGAGACTTACATACATGGGAAATGCGTGATCTTAATTATGTTTAATTTTGTTGAATTCTGGACAAAGTTAATCTTACACCTATGAATGGCCTCACAACTCAACAGTCACTGAATGCCCACCTGTTATCTGAATAAATGGTTTGTGCGCCTGACTGCCAATCTACAATTGTGTGATAGAAAATGAATGAATGAATGAATGAATGAATGAATGAATGAATGATTTAACTTATACCCCGCCCTACTGGTGCTGGTACCACTCACTTGGACCTGCTATTTGTCTCATATCTCACATTCAGGCAAGTTGATATAGACTAGATCAGGGGTTCCCAAACTTTTCAAGCCAGGGGGCAGGTCATGCTCTCTCAATCAGCTTTGTGGGCCGGAGGGCCATTTTTCCCTGCTTGCAAGATGGGAATGACCATTTTTCTAAACAGCTTCAACGGGACTGCTATTTTGTTTCTCGAATGCCCTTGGAGGGGTGGGGGGCCACATGAAATGGAGCTGTGGGCTGGATCTGGTCCACAGGCCTTAGGTTGTGAACCCCCGGAATAGATCCTTTCCATGACATGAAGTTTGCTGGCAATGGGCTTGCACTGGCAGCTAGAAACACAAACATTGAGTCATCAAAAGAACAGCACAACTTGCTGTCTGCTAAGCCTCTTTGTTTGCCTATCATTGATGCCATGTTGATCAGCAGATACCTATTTGTAAGGTGGAGCCACCCTGTTCCCCTCATGCTTTGAAATCTAATATTCTACCTTTGACCTCTAAGCAGTGTCCTTTCACTGAAGCTTGATAAGTAGAGTTTTTTGTCAGGACCCAAACTTATAAACATAAAGCCAAGCACTTTAAAAGACAGCTGTTCTGTATACAGACAAGGGCCGCATTTTTACTCAAAATGCCCAATTTCTTGAAACAGAGCACATAATCTGAATACAAAAGATTGTAAACTGAATTCCAGACACTTTTTGGTGCAAATCTCTGGATGACACTACCACTCAGTGTAGTAGATAATGCTGATTTAGTTGGTTTGACAGTGTTTTGATATAAAGCAGCCTACAGTATTATTAAAAAGACGGGCCCTGAGATCAAACCAAGGGAAGTGAGGCAGTTCTTCTGACATTTTCCCTCAGCCAATTCTTCTCTCTTCCTGTTCTGTATTTCCTTTTTTTACTCCTGAAAATTAGATTTGATTGCAAAATCTAGACTGTTAAAAGTCAACATTTCAGTGATGTCACAGCAGTGCCATTTGCTTGGTGGGAAGAGTTTTAATGTAGAAATTGCAAAGTAAAATAAATAATCCATATAGCATTTATCTTTCTCATCAAAGACTTAGTTGAGAAAATTCACCACCCACTCATGTAAGCAGACCTTTCCTGCTTCTGTTGACTGTTTACAAAAAGAGAGAAACAATTAATCCACTGCTAAAATCACCCTTGGGGGGAAAATACCATCAAATTTGAATTACAGACTTTGTTTGGTTGAACTGAAAAATTCGTTTGTCTCCTGAGAGAATCCTACAAATCTTCAGCCTATGGTTTGCATCAGCATCAGCTGCCAATTTAGCACTGAAAGCAGAGCTCAAGAAGTTTTGTGAATAAGTACGAGAGTGGGAGAGACCTAGAGACTGAAAAGCATAGCAAATAATTGCCATATACAGTATTCAGTTAAGTGAATACCTTAGACTAGTGGAGTCTTCTTCAATATACCACTCACAGTTCAAGGATCTTCTATCATCTACATACAGTATATTGATTTATATAAACCAATTATCCTCCACAAAGCCTTAGTCCACTACTTTATTGTGGTGTGTAGATGCCTAATATGGTGGCTATGTCAGTGGAGAAAAATCCCTGGCTAGTACTGCAGAGGGGATATGACTTCATATATAGTCCTAGTGACACATTCTATGTGTGCAACATAAGGACAAGTCTAGTTACTTATAGAGATGCTCATCATTAGAATGTTGCTCAACCAGTGGTGAACCAGCTTTAGCAACTTTGAACAGAGGGACAGTGTGAAGTGAAATACATACAATCTGTATTCATACTACTCATAGGTACTAAATCACATAGCCAAGATTATAGCATGGCAAAAGCACAGAGTAGGAATAGGAAAACTGCACCAAGCAATGGTTTAGTAACTGTTGTGATGTAGACTTTTCACAGACTTGTAGCCAACTACTGTGGCAACTCAGTGTTTATCTGAATCAGCATTGTTCCTCTAATAGTCTCATTTATTTTTTAACATGGTGAGGAGTCTCCATTTCAGGATGTGTGGAGTCCATTCTGTCTAGCTGGTTGGTACACTTCTCAGCCAAACTGTATATGGGAATGTCATTTTTATATATTAGGAGGAAATCAACCTTCTCAGCAGTAACAAGTATTCCTATTGACAGCTAGCGTATCAAATTTTTCCATTTGAGATTCCTTTCCAGAAGTAGGAATGGATGAATAGAGCAAGAGTGCTTCCCTGTATGTCCATACAGTATGTAACCCCAAATGTTTGTCCTTTCCCAATCTATGCAGGTATCAAAAACAGAAATCCTAAAATCAACAAGGAAAATAAATTAAAGTTTAAAACACAATTTTAAAACACATTGTCAGGTGATACAAAAGACCTGTTTCCCATTCCTTTCTGGAATAGGCTGATCATGATCAGGTGAAGGGTACCTTCCTCAAATTTTTAGGGAGAGGGCACAATTCCACCCTAGTCCAAGAAACAGCCATAGTCTCTGGCCTTGTTTTTTAATAGTGTATTCCTTGCCCAAGCAACTATGCATTGCTCTGACTTCATTGGATACAAATCCTTCAGAAAATCCTGAGGAAACAGCAATACCTGTACCTAATAATGCATTTTCTCAGTTACTGTGCAGAAAATAATGATGCCTGCTTCTAAATCCCAGTGACCATCTTTTCCCCTCTCTATTGAATGAGCCTGTGAAGTTGCTATTAATCAGTTTTGCTACCAGGAAATTAGAGACTTCTATCTGCAAAACTGTATAAAGATCTTAGATTACAAGAGACCACATGTAAAAACAGATAAAGTTCCTATTTTAAGGGGTGTTAACATTCCTAATGTGTATCAGGAATATTTGTAATGCTTAATGTATAGAACTAATTTAATTGATTGATATTAGATTTTTCTACAATTTTTCTCTGGGCAGTTTGCAATCAAGGCAAACAGGGGTCAGACAACTTAAAACTAATGAAAACAAAATCATAACAACACCATAGACAAGGTTATGACAACCAAACACTAGTATGGTGGCATCTGATGTTTCATAATATCAAGGAAACAACAGGCTTGATATTAATGTCTCCTATTTCAACATTAGATTATTTCTTCCCAACTGCATTTCATGGATAAAATAAAATCCTTTTAAAAAATGTCATGCAAAAAAGAAAGAAACTGCAGTTCCCTTCCCCCTCCAAAATGAGAGTTCAATAGAATTTACTCTAAATTATATATAGCAGTGAAAGGGTACCATTTCATGCAACTTTCTCCGCCTGAATTACTAGATCAGTTCCACAGATTTGGAGGAGTGAACTGTCTTCCCTTGTAACCTGACCAAGGCTTAACAATAACATAAACCTCCCACTACACTCCTTAAAGATAAGCTGTATGTTCACATTGAATAATCTCTGATAGCCAGAATCTCCATATATCTTACACATCTACAAGCACAGATAACTTCTTGGAAACATTCCACCTCAAAAATACTTTAAAAAAGATAACCTAATAAAATATTATGTATTTTATCACCTCAGTTCATTAGTGTTATGACCTGCTCCCTGCTCTACTACCAGAAGTGCCATGGCTCATTCACTCAGACTAGACTTTACTAATCCAAACTCCTTTCCTGGACACTTTCACCCAGGCCACTAGAAGGGCAATTCCAAATACTTTTCCTTTCATAACCCATTATTTATTTTATTTTTATTTTATTTTTTTATATTTATTTCCTTTTTGGGGGGATGATCTGCACACTGTACAAGCTTGTCAGCATTGCAGGGTTGACTGTTGCTCTGCAGTGCTCATGTGGATCTAAAGGCAACACAACAGAGGTGGTAATAGTTTTAGGCAGCATGTTACAAGCACCATATATACAAAGGTACCTGCAGTGATAAAGAGAAAAGAACTATGGTATATAGAGATTCTGAAAGTAAGGATTTCAAGAAGTAATATTTCCAAGTTATAGCATGGGAAGAAGACACAGTGCAGAGAAGAAAAGGAAGCTAGATGAGCATGTGCACAAAATAAAATGCTGAGTTATCAATGTGATCAAGATTTTTTTAAATTGATCAATGGCTTCTTTAATACATAGCACTTCAAAATGAACCATAAGAGTAATTGAAGATTTCCAGCTACATTGTAGAGAAATAACTTAGTTGATACTCATTCCAGTTACAGGGACTTGAAAGTACCACTTAGCTGTGGTACTACTTTCCAGAAAAATATAAACTCTTCAGGAGTCAAACTTCAGAAACAAACTGGAGTTCTGATGTATTTGTTATTCTAGGTCCACACATTCTGCTCCCTGGCTCTGCAATGTCAAAGAACATCTTTCCCACCAAATCCAGACCATGCCCCCCAGAAGTGGAAGTTGGCGCATTTACAGCTGTCGTAGGCCACTTCCGTGTTTACGAGTCACAGGCGCATTTACACATGGACAGGTCATTTTACGGCTGATGTAAATGCATCGGCTTCCACTTCCAGATGCGATGGCAGCGGTGCAGGCAACATAAAATGGTGCCACGGGCCAGGACTGGCCCATGGGCCTAGGTTGAGAAGCCCTGCCATATACCATGTGTAGCATGCTAAGAGACAATTTCCTGCAGAAAAGAAGTACAGTAATACCTCATACAAAGTCTGCTTCATACAACATCGAATTCATACAACATCGCCTAATTCCTTGAAAAAAGTTGCCTCATACAAAGTCACTGCGACTTTGTATGAGGCATTGGGTTTTTTCCCAGGTTGCATTGTGCCTGGGCAGTATAAAAGGCAAGACGCATGCGTGCATTGCTCTTGTGGGTTTTGCACAAGCCGAAGAGTGCTTAGGAGTGGTTTTGAGCACGATTTTGGATTCTTTTGAATTTTTTCGTCAGAATTTTTAGAAGCATTCCTAGGATTTTTGCAGCATTCTTCAGGTTCTTGGACTATTTTTTGGCACAGTGGAAACGTAGGTAAATGAGGATTTCTGATTGGCATGGGGTGGGGAGGTGGATGGGGGAGGGCAATTTTATGGTGGAGTGGGCACTTGTTTGGTGTTTGCTGCTGTGGTTTTTAAAAACAGATCGCATGCTCCATAATTTTTCTTATGTTGGTCTTTTTGGGGGGAGCACTGTTTGGTGGGGTGGGCAATTGTTTGGTGTTTGCTGCTGTTTGGATGATTAACACTGTGCTGCATGATGGGACATGTTAACTTTTAAACATGCACTTCATAAAGTTTTCAAAAGTTAAAAACTTGTTGTATGGTTTGTCCCCTAAAATCAGGGTTGTTTGACATGTTTTTGTAATGTATTTAGCCTTTAGACAATGATTTCTTAAAGTTCTGTCACTTTCCTGTCTGTTTTCTTGACTTTGCCCTGAAGTCTGTGCTGTTACAGTACAATATATCTCTATGGAAACGACGTTGTATGAGGCATCACGGCTAGGATTTTGCATGCCTCACACAAAGTCCAAATCCGTATAAAATCCAAACTTGTGGAACCAAGTTTGGACATTGTATAAGGTATCATTGTATCAACACTTTCTCACATGGATATGTCCCATTTGAATATATGGAGCATTGATGCCTGTGAAATCACATTGCTTAGCATTTCAGGTCATGGTTTATAGAAGCAGAAAATAGTTATGTTTTTCCTTGAGATTAACTGATAACTCCATATAATAGTTTTTTACTAGTGTTTTTTTTTAGTAGACATGTATGAAATGAAGCCATGTTTTTCCACTATTGATGCTTTTGCTGTTTGACAAATGGTGAGCAAAACAGCACCTGTAAAGATTGATGAAGCTAAAAATTACCCTCAATTAGGGTTGCCATAATTCTCTCCCACCAAACCAGGACAGCCATGTGACATCATTGCATTCTTCAAACTGTGCATGTGTCGCGGAGACCGCAGCTCTAAGGCCCCATATGATCCCAGTCCAGAGTGGGCAGCCACCATCAGTTTAAAAAAATCTGTAGTCAAGAGGTTATTTCCCATATGATTCTTCTTGCAAAAGATGATTCTTAATTGTTCTATTTTTATTTCTTTTCCCATCTCTGCCCCAGTTCCTGCCAACATAGCTGTTTGAAAGCAAGAAATTGCAAGTACTGTTGATAAATAGGGACCACTTTGGTGGGAAGGTAAACAGCATTCCGTGCACTCCGGTGTCTAGTCATGCATGCCACATGCCCATGGAAACCTCTGCAGACGCAGACAGCACCGGCTCTCCAGGTATGAAGCAGAGATGACCACTGAACCCTAGAGTTGGATACGACTGGCTTTCGAGCAAGGGTGACCTTTACCTTTTTAAAATTTCTTGGGCTACACATGTATGTGTGTGTGTGCGCACACACACACACACACATGCACATGCACACATGTGCACACACACGCACAATTGAAGTAGACTCACCCTCAAACCCCACACGAGGATCCCTTGGAAGAAAGTTCTAAGGAGGGGCCCGGAACGGCAATGCAGCCCATGGAGCCTCCATTTCCCTCCGGAAGGAAAAAAGCAGGAGACTGGAAGGGACTTATTTTGCAATGCACAACTCTTCACTTTCTGTCCTCCCTTTCTAGGAATAGTGACTCTATGAAATTAACCCTTTATTCCTGGAATTTTACATGTTTTTTGTTGAACCGGCCGGGAAAATCAACTCGGGAAAATCTCGGAAAATCGGGACATATGGCAACTCTACCCTCAATGACCAAAGGGTCTCAATCAGTAAAATCTGATACAGTACATCTTATCTCGAGACTTCAGATCATGATGTGAGGTAGTATCCTACTTCCTGCCCACAGGCCTTGTCCAAGATATTTTGTCACCTGACAAAAACATATAATAGTGCCCCTATACTAACCTGAAGTTCATATTACCAAATCACCAATTTATTATTGCACCTGAGGCAGAAAATTCCACAAGAAAATTCCTTACCTCCCTGCATCTCTGTGAATAAAAATGCAGTAATACATTAATAACAATCATTTGTCTGCTTTATCACGATAGCAAAACTTTGCTGCCTGAGGCAGCTGCCTCTCTTTCTTTAATGGAAGGACTGGCCCTGCCAATTGCCAAAGGAATGAAGCAAAGACATGAAAATCCCACATAACTATGAGAGTATATTATACTGTATGTTTGTGAGAGAGAACAGATGAAACATGACAACAGCGTAACATTTAGTTCTATAATAAGCAAAAAAGAAGAAGCGTAAGACAGAGAAAGCTTTGGGATAAGAGAAACTTTTATTAGTTCTTCTTCCATGTCTATGCCAGATGTGAAACTGCCAAAATGAAGGCACCTTTTAGTGAGTTTATTCTGTAGTTCCTTTCACTTGACCTACTGTGAGAAAGATTAGCCAGCAACACAAGGTGGCTATTACCAGCATATGCCCGATTGTGGTTCAAAAATACCACAATCTTTGAGGCTCTTATTAGTTGAAACAGCTAGTTTGCATCTCAAACAAGTTAACTCCACTTGTGCTAGATTCTGAGGCTTTATGAGCAGATGTTCAAGGATGTCACTCCCACAAAAAACAAGAACAAAAAAAAAATACCACTGGTTGACTTAATATAAAATGCCTTTAAAATTATATAAGGGAATTCCTGCACACTTGCTTGAAAACAAGTTTGACTCCATAAAATCAATGTACTTCCAAGTAAACATGAAAACACATAAACATTCAGGGTACATGATATGTAAGTCCTTCAATCACCTTTCTTTCCTCCCTTTCCTCAAACAAAATGACCTCCCTGCTACATCTCTTATGCACACTTATGATGTAATGGCTGCAATCATCCAACCATCACAAAATGGCCCTTGAAGTATGGCTCCCCTCATAAAGCAGATCAATTATTATAAAAGGCTTTTGAATTTTGATAGGTGCTGAAGTATCCTATGAAGAGCAAATAGCCTTTCAGCTGTCCCACTGAATGTGTTAAACAATACAAAGCCTATTAATATATATTTGCCATTTGTGTCAAGATAGCTGTTTATTATGCAGTGATATAAAATGCTGCTGTCAAGCACACATTCAGGAATAATGCAGCAAAACAGCTCCACTGTTGAGTGCCCGGGTGCCTGAACTGAATCTGGCTTCACCTATGAGTGCTGTCAATCAGGCTTTTCAAGGAGATAATGACTTGGATAATTTCAAGCAAAAAAGGGAGAGAGGGAGGATCGTAATTCCTGTGGATGAAATTTTAATGATAGCAAACAGAAATTAGGCATGGATAAGTGGAAAAATACTACAGATTACAGCGCTTGAGGGAACATCTGGTTCTGCTTATAGCCTACTGCATTAAATAAATAAGCTTTGATTATGCTAAAGACTTCCATTCACATTGCAGTTCTGGCCATTACTAAGCTTGTGAATCAGCAAATGGCCCTAGAGCTACAGTGCTTACTTGCAAGCACATTTAGTTATACCTGCATCATAGCCATGAGTGCCAATGTCTGTCAATTCAGCTGAAGAATTTAAAAGAGTGTTACCACCAGCCCAGCTTTGACATACAGTTCCACTTTACTTTGCTGAAATGACAGCTTGGTATAAATCAGCGGTTCACAAAGTGTATTTTTCTCAATGGGCCAGTCCTTCCCCGACACACAGCTGAGGGGGCCGGAGGTGGGTTGTTCCCTATACCTACATTGCAGTCATCATTGGCAATGATGTCGGCAACAATCGTGGTGGTTTTGCCACTGTTTCCACGGTCTCCACTACTTCTCCCAACAGCAGGAGGTTGTGGGGATCATATTTGCTCCATTTTGTTCTTTGTCCAAGGTCCCTCAGTGGTGCTTCAGCAGGGAAAGCGCACCATTCTGGGACTTCCCTGTTCCATGCCGGGTGCCCAGGTGACCACCGTGGACCAGATTAATGATATTCATGGCCCAATGAGGCCCGTGGGCCATAGGTTGTGAATGCCTGGTATAAATGAATGAACTGAGACATTGTGGTCAAGTTGGTGATTGGGTACTTTTCTTTCAGAAGGCAGTGATGAGACCTAACATGAGATCAACAAAGTAGGTTCAACATCTGGAAAATAGATACAACTGGGATAGAAAGTTACATAAAATATCTGGCATACATCTTGTCAGTTGAGGGTCAAATATTCACAGAGATCATCACAGCTATGCATTTCTCGTTGCCTTCTGTAGTAAACTATATAGATGTCACAGACATACCATATTTGCCAACAGATAAGACGCATGGGAGTATAAGATGCACCCAATTATTAATATACATTTTAAGGGGAAAAATAATTTTCTACATTTTCATTAATTTTCAAAAGTAACTCCATGAGCCAAGGAGAGTGGGATGGGGGTGGGAGAGGGCTATTTTGAAGCCTGTTTCTCCACCATCCCACCACCAGCTGGGAGAGTTGGGGGGGGGGGACAGATGATTCTTTGACTCCATTTTCCCCACCACCAGTTGGGAGAATAGGGGGGGAGTATCCTTTTAGCCCATTTCCACCCCTGCCCACCGCTGCTGACTTTCAGGAGGCGGGGAGGGCGGATCAGCTGGGCAAGAGAGCTCCATTGGAAGCCACCCTTCACCCAGTTCCTGGTGGTCAGTGGTATCCACTGAAATGCACCAGCGGGGGTGAGGGTGGTTTTAAAAATAGCCCTTTCCTGTCTCCAGCTCATACCTGTCAAGTATCCTGGATTGGCTGGGATTTCCTGTATTTCTGCGCCACTTCCTCTATTTTCCCGCCACCATCCCGTAATTTGACTGGCAGGGAAAGTAGGTACTGCGCATGCATGTATGCGCAGAACCCTTCTGCGCAGGTCCCGTATTTTCCAGAGCCACGCTTGATGGGTATGCTTCAGCTGCCAAGCCTCTCTTCCTGCCAAACTGCAATAGCAGGAGGGGGCTGTTACCGGCATATAAGACACACTTCATTTTTCCAGTGTATTTTAGGGGGGGGGCAGGATTATCTTACGAGTAGCACCTTGGCCTCCTTGTAATGGGTTCCCCCCTGATACTGCCTGCTCTCTTGACTAAACAGTCCAGGCTTTTTAAGCTTGCCTTCTCACTCTTGATCTGGATCTAGGTAGTAAGCAAGGTAGTTCATAGGAAATCAATTAGAGTAACTATGATAGCGCTGAGCCAAGTAAACACTCCAGTCATCTTCAGGTAATTCAAAAGTATATTGTAATCATAGTCAGTTATAGGAGAAAGTTCATCAAAAGTTCAGAAAGCATGTCAAAATAAAGAAAGCCCTTCTGGCTTAAGCATCTACATCAGGAGTTCTCAACCTTTTAAAGCTGGGGGCTGGGTCACTCTCCCTCAGACAGCTTCGGGGGCAGATGGCCATTTTGCTCTTCCTCCACCACATGGCACTTCCTGGTGTGGTGGAGGTGGTGCTGTAGGCCACATCTGGCCCACGCGCCACGGGTTGAGAATCCCTAATCTACATGATTGCAGTTCTCCCTTAGCTCCAAACTTCAGGTCCAAGAGAACCTCTTGGCCCCCACCTTCTGGGTTTTATCTCCTCCCTCAGGGTCCACCTCCTTGCCATTCCCCTAAAGGAATCCAGCCAATGATCATACAGCATAACTTGTCCATCACACAGTAGGTTTCATTTCTTCCAACCCATGAGGCCAGCATGTTTACACACTCCAAACCCTTTGGTATGCTCTTAAAGGTACTCCCACGGATTGAAATCTCCATCTTGGATGAGTCTAAAACCAGGGCATAAATTTTGCTGTGACAGATGGAAGTGCATTTTATATGCCAGAAAATATGATGTTTTTGCACAAAAGACCTATTTTGCATGGAAAACCTTTGTGTTTTTGTGCAAAATATATTTGAATGCAAAATAACCCCACACACACCTTATTTGAACTTTCTGAATGATCATGTGTTTTGACCTTGTACAATTTGTCCTTGCACTTAAGCAAACTAAGTAACTTTAAATAAACATATAATGAAATTAGAAGATACAAAAATGTCCCTTTCCCTTTAATTACAAGAAGAAAATATTCTTACGAAAGTCAGATCTTTTTTCTTTTGGTACCGATGAACTGTTAGTATGAAGGGAAAACAGCTGTTCCCTTACTATTTTAATCCACATTGGCACAAAAGATCAAAAGTTATGTAACCATCAATGTTCCATTTGAGAACAAACATGTAGCAAGTACTCAGATTTTTTTTAAAAAAATCATATCATTAAGTATATTAAATTCTGTTGAAAATATTACCACATTGAGGAGCAAATTTTAATTCTGTTATTTAAAGCATATGAATGCTTGCTAGATTCTTCTTGGTTTTTGTTGTTGGTGTTCAGTCGCATAGTCAAGTCCAACCCTTTGTGACCCCATGGACCATTGCACATCAGGCACCCCTATCCTCCACCATCCTTCTCAACCCTCCCAATTCTATGTCCATTGTGTTAACAATAACATCTAGCCATCTCATTCTCTGCCGACCCTTCTTCTTTTGCCCTCAACCTTTCCCAGCATCAAAGCCTTCTCAAGTGAGTCCTCTCTTCTCATTTGATGTCCAAAGTACTTTAGCTTCATCTTCAATATTTGACCCTCCAAGGAGCAGTAGGGCTTGATTTCTTTTAAGACTGACCTATTTGTTCTCCTTGCTGTTCAGGGGACTCTTAAAATTTTCCTCCAACACCACATTTCAAAGGAGTCTATTCTTCGGCCAACAGATTTCCTAATGGCCCAGCTCTCACAACCATACATCACTACCGGAAATACCATTGCTTTGACTATGCAGACTTTTGTTTGCAAGGTGACATCTCTACTTTTAACTATGTTCCCCAGGTTTCTCATCGCTTGTCTCCCAATAATTAGTCGCCTTGTTATTTCATTGCTGCAATCACCATCTGCAGTGATCTTGGAGCCTAAGAATATAAAGTCTGTCACTGCTTCTACTTCTTCCTCATCTATTTTCCAGAGTCTTCTAAACTGTTAGAAGAATAATTTGATGCTGACCCAGGACGCTATTCTGACCCAGGACGCTATTCTGTACAAGGCAGAACAGCAGATAGCATCTCCACTCAATTCATCTTTGGAGTCCACACAAACTTTTTAGTCCAAATTAAAATGTCCAAATTAAGAGTCAAAATGTTGATTGAAGATCTCTTCAGACTAGAATTTAAACACCATCTTCCCTCCAGCCTCCAGACTTAGCAAGGCAACCAACCACCCTCAAATACCAACACAACAATTCTTCAGCTCCAGGCACATCCATCTGTATTTCAGTAGGCAGACAATGCAGGAACCCAAAAGAACAGCTTCTCCAGAATTTGCAAGTAACTTAGCCAAAAACTGGAGTATATCCTCTCCCACCTTGTATTTTGGCAGAAGCCTGCTGTCCAAAGAGGAAGGATCCACGCCATGTTTTCTCTGGGCTTCTTTCAGCTGCAGCATCTGAATCTTAACTAATTGAAAGACTGTATCTGCTAGGATAGATTTGCGAGAAGACCCCTTTCTGAGTTTGGGTTGTCTGCTGTCCTCCTCTGGCACAGCCTTCCAATTCTTGCCCCCAAGTGAGGAATAAAGCTTACCACTCGGCTTTTCCTGCTTGGTCCTCTTTTCTGCCTTTCGTGATGGGGGGTACTTCAGGGATGAGCTGAGGTCTTCTGTGCTGCCCTCAGAACCCTTTCTGCCTGCCATTCTGCATGCAGTAATCGCTTCTATCTGCGATGAGGTGGCAGGGAGGGCTGGAGCATTCCCAACTATTGGGGCACCTCTGATGACTGGAAATGTAGTAGCAGGCTCCAAGTCCAGAACAGCCACAGTTAAAGCAGCAGAGCACGGGGTTTTTGTAGTCTTAGCAGTGCTTGATTGCTGCAAAGCAGGATATCTACCTCCATCAATGGGTTCAGGCAGTTGTGTCTTATATGGTGGGGAGGTGCCTGCACAGGTGGCAACAATTGTGGCAGTGGGGTGGTATGGCCTTAAGACAAAAGAATGTTCTTTGGAGTAAGTCTCTGAAGGCAGATGCTGACTAAATACCGCATATGCTGTACTGAAATTGAAACCTTGGGATGACCCTGAAAACAATTTCCAATTTTGTCCCATGTCTTTAAGTCAAGGCTGGCCCACTCTGGAAACCATGGGGTCACATCATTTATCGCACGGACCAAAGCCTCTACTTCTTTGGTTGATACTACATGTCCATTTTTCTGCAGAAGGTATTTAAGATCCTGACAGTACTTTTGTTGCGGAGAAGAGAGACCACTGCCCATGTTGTCTTGTCTAACATGACTGTGTCACTCACCCGGGATCCTTAAATGGATTCCGCAGGATGTCCTTGACCTAGCCGGTCGTGGATTGCAATCTGGATTGCCTCACACACGGGGCACAAGATGTGGAGAATTAGCCAGAGATTGACCAAACACTTGTTGAGAGTCCAGCTCAACAATGTGCATAGGTGAGTTCAAGATAAGAAAAGAGGTAAGATAAAGAGAGAAGTAAGGGAAACTGCAGTCTGAGATATCTGGTGCGCAAAAAACTGTCTGCTGGCAGCACCGAGCCAGCAATATTTATTGACTAGGTTACACAGGATATACACGTAAGCATAAGTGAGTGGCAATCAGGCAATGATATTATATTCTCTACAGCATTACCATATATGGAGCATGACCTTTATCTTATGTCTTAACTTATACATGCACAATAGCTTACTTCCTGCCACACCAGCCTTAAGGGCTGCATATGTGGCGGTTTTCTTGCAAGAAGCAGTTACGAGCCATAAATTCTATTGTACCCAAAACCAGTAACTATCTAAAAGGCTGATACCAAAAGCATGTAGAATATTGAACACACAGGAATCTATGTTTCTGTATAGACGCAGAGTCTCTGCACAAAGGCAGGAAGCAATTTCTAATTTAGGAACTTGTGGCTAAGCGCAAGAAATGCTGACCACAGTGAACTAAATGTTTCACAGCTAGTCTTAAGAAGCTAACTGTTTTAATGGATTCCCACAAGCCATTGCTTTCTTTTCATTATACAATGATACCTCATACAACGTCCAAACGTGGTTCCACAAGTGTGGACTTTATACTGATTTGGACTTTGTATGAGGCATGCAAAATCCTAGCCGTGATGCTTCAATACAGCAGTTTAACCACTGTAGCACCCAGGAAAGATCTGACAACCATAAAATTAACTCAGGAATGAGCACATTGTCCTCATTCTATTTCTTTCTCCAAACTGGCACATGTACAGCCATAAATCAAACAAAATTTGAGTTGGAAATGACAATAATAGGATTTGAATACCATGAAAAATAAATTGTCAAAAGAAAAGCAGGCCAAAAAAATAAAGAGTTTTGATATAAGCTCGTGATAAGAACATAAGAACAGCCTTGCTGGAACAGGCCACAGCCCATCCAGTCCAGCATTCTGTCACACACAGTGGCCCACCATTTGCTTCAGGGTATTCCCAAGCAGATGCCTTCACCTGCTTAGGATTCCCTGGAAATGGCATTGAGAGATATTCTGCCTATCTCTACAACCCGGAGGTTGTTCTTAGGTATCCATAATTATAGCCATTGATACCCTTGTCCTCCATGAACTTGTCTAATCCTTTCTTAAAGCTGTCAAGACTGACAGCTGTCACCACTTCTTCTGGCAGGGAGTTCCATAGACCAGTGATCCTCTGGGTGAAAAAGTACTTTCTCTTATTTGTTTGAGAACTAGTACCCAAAAGTTTCATCGAGTGTCCCCTAGTTCTAGTGTTGTGCAATATGGAAAACAGTTTTTCCTCATGTACTTTGTCCACACCGTGCATGATTTTATAAACCTCAATCAGGTCACTTCTTAGATGGCGTCATTCAAGAGTGAAGAGGCCCAACCACTGCAGCCTCAGATGGTAAGGAAGGTGTTCCAGTCCCCTAATCATTCTCGTTGCCCTCCTCTTAACTTTTTCCAACTCCATAATACCCTTCTGGATGTATGGCGACCAGAACTTTATGCAGTACTCCAGATGAGGCCTCCGCATAGATTTATAAAGAGTAGTTATGCAGTAGCTATTCTGCTGTACTAAAACTGCTGATGTTGTGAGTTATATCCTGATGGGGCTCAAAAGTTGACTCAGCCATCCATCCTTCTGAGGTCAGTAAAATAAGTACCCAGCATGTTGGGGGCAAAAGGCTAATTACCTTATGAACCACCCAGAGAGTGTGCTATGTAGCAGTATTTAAGTGTAATTGCTATTGCTAAAATCATGTTGTTCTTTTTGAACACTAAATCATTAGTTTCACCAAACAAAATTTGAAATTTATCTCTCAAACTCTGGCTAAGATCCTGTTCTGTAATTGTGACATCAGAAATTAAATGGCACAACTTACACTGACTAATTGCCACTAATTAATGAGTCTCCACTTGGATTATTCATTGCACTCAAAACCACCCAATTAGCATGCAACGATGAAACTAAGCAGTGACTCAATAATTAGCAGCAATTACCTCCTGTGAATTACACCACTTGTTTTCTGCTGGCATAATTACAGAACGGCATTTTGATATTTGAAATTTAGTACAGACTGAAACAGAGATCTGTAAGTTTTAACAGATCCCTTCCTAGGGGACCTTATGACTAGGCAGAAATTAAAGAACATTAATTTGAAAATTAAACTTTATGATCTTTCATTTCATTGAGATAGAGGTAATAATTTCATATTCCCACATTGAGGTTCTCAAAGACTGAGCTCTTATATCCTCTTAACAAAATATAAGCCTCATTGAACCCAGTGACAATTATTTCTGAGTAAACTTGCATAGGATAACACTATCCGTTACCTGTCACTGAATTTTTCCCCCAAAATAAACTATTCATACTGGAATCTGACAAGCAGAAGTTCATTTTCCACATTTGTGAGTATTATTTGTTGGAACTTATCATCAGCCTTTCTATTTTTCCACACATTAAGCTGTGTGGGAGTTGTTAGACTGAAGGGAAATGATCTGGAGGAATTATTTCTTTGCCTTTCCTCATTTTTAGAAAACAACACAAGAAGTAAAATAACAACATGTTCCAATAACTAACTTCATATTTATCACTGTCATTTATTGTTTTCATGTTTCCTATTATCAACATTAATAAGCATCAAAGGAATAAGAAAGATATCTAGCTTATTATAAATTGTGTTGAGAAGTCCCCCTGTTCTGCTTTTGGCATCTTCTTTGACTAACTACAAGTCTTAATTTTTGAAAATGATACCAGCCTAGAGACAGCTGAGTTTTTTGAGCTTGTTCATTACTTCCTACAAGCCCACTATACAATTCACTCATTTTGTCAATTCTTTATAAACAGTTATAAGATTTAAGATGGATTTTTAATTGAACCAAGATCTCCAAAACTCCACTAAGAAAACTTTTAGATGTATTCTATGAGTTATTGGACTAATTCTAAACTCTGGCAGTGCAGTGGTTGAACTGCTGTACTGCAGCCCAAACTGCTAAATAGTGAGTTTGATCCTGATGGGGCTCAAGGTTGACTCAGCCTTCCATCCTTCCGAGATTGGTAAAATGAGTACCAAGTATCTAGGGGGCAAAATGCTAATTACATTGTAAACCACCCAGAGGGTGAACTAAGTGCTTTGGGGAAGTATGTAGGTGTAATTGCTATTGTTATTGCTATTCTATGAATAATTTAAGCTACTCCACTTTAAAGTACGGACATCGGTTATCCAATTTTGTCTCTTAAGGTATCCAAGACAAATTTTTGCTTTACTGTTTGAAGCTAGCAAGTCTAAGTACATCATAAGTCACTAAACTACCATAGTAGTCTCCAAAGAAATATTATCTGTTAGAGAGAAAGGTGGCCATCCTAGTCAAAGACAACATTTGCATTCCTGCTTAGAGATAGATGGACCAGATAATACTTGATAGAGTAGGCTTGACTCTGTCCCTCTGTAAATAATAATTTGGAGCAAATAACTTTAATAATGACTACAGACAGGAGGAAGAAGGCACCTGAGAAGTAAGAGGGCTCCTCAAAAAGTAAGATCCTCTTCAAGGAAGGAATAGCAGGAAATTTAAGATTTGGTCCAAAGGTTTGAGGCTGGATATGAGGAGGGTATTGGATGATGGGGGCACTTATGTCGGGCTTTTAAATCAATACAATGACATAGGTTCTAGCTCTGCCCACTTGCATTGCCTGGGTGATATTTCCCTGTCTCTGGCTAATATGTGTGTAGTATGTATGAGTGTTTGTGTGTGTACATAAAGGTAAAAGCTTATAGAAGGTTAAAAAAATTAAAAAGCTAACAACTGGATGTTTGTGTTACCCCTTCTAGCCATGATCAGGGAGTAACCTCACTCGCTGTTCCTTGTATCCCACCAAATGCAATAAAAAAAAAACCTCTGGTAAATTATCCATGTTTTTAATGTTGGAAGTGCAGAGGCTACATGTTGTTGGTGCTAATATAAGAACCTCTAATCCAGGGGTTCCCAACCTAGGGCTCACGGGCTGCCCCATGGCCCCTGATGCCATTCCATCCAGCCTGTCACTGCCGCACCCGGGAGTGGAAGCAGGCACATTTACGTCAGACGTAAAACACACCTGTGCATGTTTGAACATGTCCGTGGCTATTGTAAATGAGGAAGTGGCCATATTTACAATGGCCATAAATGTGCCTGTTTCCACTTCTGGGGGGGGGCATGGTTCAGCCCACTCAGCTGTCCAGGGATATGGTCAGGACCACGACATAAAAAGGTTGGCCACCCCTGCTCTAATCCACGAAAACTGGACAACCATCTGTCGGATCTGTGTGATATTTCCCTGTCCTGCATTGAGCAGGGGGTTGGACTCAATGGCCTAAAAGCCCCCTCCCAACTCAGTTATTCTATGATTCATTGAATGGAACTAAAAGGTCAGATACAGGGGAGTTTAGCCTGCACTAAAGCCCCCTGTTGGAACATTTGGGAGCACTTTGAAATCTATCAACTTCATGACATTTTCATTTGTGCATCACCATCCATCCTTAATGCATACCAATCTGTCCCAGAGTAGTTCAGGGTAGGAGGCTACTGGTAACTTCAGATGATTAAGGATTATTTCAAATAAACTCTTGTTCTTGATGTGCGATCATCTAGATTGCACCAGCATCAATTTGCTAATATTGGGAATTGAATTAATAAGTGGATATTAATCACTTCCCTTGCTCTTTAGAAGGCAGAGAAAAGGAAAATATTCTGTTCTAAGAACATTGCTGATGCCGTAAGCCAGTTATTTTTTTAAAAATTAAAAACCTGTTTCCTCGCTGGTCAAGAAATCACCTGCAGGTGAAACTACTGATACGGATTCAACTTCAAGAAGTTTCTTGACTGCTGAAAGATTTTTTTTTTTATTTAACATATAGCATTAATTATAGCAGTGTTCCCAAGCCTTTAGGTTTTGGACTTCAATTCCCAGAACATTGGCGTAGAGTTTGTTGTTCATTGGAAATGACTCTGGCTTCTGGGAACTGAAGTCCAAAACCCAAAGGTTGGGAAACACAGAGTTGTTGTCATAAACAACAACAACAAATTTCATTTTGCCTGCCCTCTGACAAGCAAGATAAGTGATTAATTTTCCAATATCAGGAAGCGGCAAGTTTATTAAGTTTATTAAGCCACTTTCCAACATTAGCTATGGAATGATCGAATCAAGCCCCACCATTCCCATGGAAATAGGAGTTCTGGGTGCTAATGTAACTGCAGCCTATGAGTAATTTAAAGGCATTTAAACTGTAAATAGCTCAGTGGCTCAAGTTGCTAAGACGCTGACTGGGAAGCGGAAGGTCAGCAGTTCGATTCCCGAGTACTGCAGGACGGAAATGAGCTCCCGTCTTCGTCCCAGCTCCTGCCAACCTAGCAGTTCGAAAGCAAGAAATTGCAAGTAGATAAATATGGACCATTGCGGTAGGAAGGTAACAGCGTTCCGTGCGCTCCGGTGTCTAGTCATGCCTGCCACATGACCACGGAAACGTCTGCAGAAGCAGACAACACTGGCTCTTCGGCTTAGAAACAGAGATGAGCACTGCACCCTAGAGTCGGATACGACTGCCTTTCGAGCAAGGGAAACCTTTACCTAAACTGTACATAACCAGCTGTTTTAAAACATTTACATTTAAGACATTTATAGAGCAGGATGTTTGAATCAATCATGTGAGCTAAAATTGTGGGGACTGAAAGGATGTACAGTATTTACTCCTGACTTACAGAAATTAAACCTGAAAGTTCTTGCAACTGTGTTCTGCATGGAGAAGCCATCTAAACTAATAAGAATAAAACCTGTATTTCTATATGTTACCTATGTGTCCTGAAAATCCTTTCCCAAACTTCTGGGAACAAAAAAGTGGTTTTTCTTTCTCTGCATGTTGTCTGGTTTCTTTACAGGGTAGGTGGGATTTATGCTACAAAATGTGAAGGAGATATGCTGAATGAAGATTCTTTAAACAATTTGAGTCTTTGGCTGATTTCAGGTTCCATAGAATTTTGCTTTATTAATCTTTACCTATAAAGAAGGCCGTTAACTGTTGGAATCTGGTACACACGCCCACACCCATCCATACTATCCTGTGCCGAGCCCCGTACACTTGCCTTTCCACTGACCAACCATCGCCACAAGTATCCAGCAGCCACCAGTGGGGCAGCCACCCCACGAACACAGACAAAAAAAATTGAACTACAACTTCCAGCGTCCTCCGCGCCATGACCACTTCAGCCAATCAGACTGAAGGGTGCGAGTGCATAGAACATTGAGAAAGCTGGCGCGTGAAAAATAAAATAAAATAACACCTCATGCAATGAGAATGCAAGGCGGCCGCAGGACACATCGTCTCCCACAACGGGAGCGCAAGGCCACCGCAGGCAGACGCATCACCTCATGGCCTTGCTAACCCAAACCTGCAAAAAAACCACAGCAAGACAACCGCCAGCCTTCTTTCCCGGAGCAACAGGGAGAAGAGGGACTCCCTCTTCTCCCCGCTACCCCGCCAAAGACACGATGAGACTACCGCTGGCCTCAAGGTAAGTTGAACCGGGGGGGAACCAGCAGCAGGCAGCATTCGTTTGGGGAAGCTCCCTCCCTGGTGAACAATTGGCTGCTGCCTTTTATACTACCCACACCACTGTTTCGAGAACTAGCATGAAACAGCGGTGGTGTGATGGAATGGTCCCAAGTTATTTATATGGTTTTTCTTGGCTCTAAGAAGCTGTCTGTCTTTTTAAAAATAAGGCCCTGGCTTTGTAGGTTTTCTAAGGTTTCAGGTTATGAATAAGGTTATCTGTTTGTTTTTAGCTTTTTGCTCCATCATCTGTTCCTAATAGCTAATTAATCCTAACGCCAGATATGTTAGATTCCCTGGGCTCCCTTTTTTGGGGGGAGATAAAAATAAGCCAGAAAAACACAGAAGTAGGAGAGTAGGAGGAAGGCTGTCCTGCTGTGGAATCAGATGCTGCCCTAACTGGAAATTTTAAGGTAGTTAGATTGTATTCTTTTATGGGGGAAACCTGTATGTGCAACCCTGGAAATTTGGGACTAGTTATCCCACCTTCTCTCCCAGAAGAATAAACAATCTTCTTCTATATTTTGCCTGACTGTTTAATTGGGGGATTTAAGAGTGGCCTTCTTCACGCTACCAGGATTCTTTTTATAATTCTCCCTTTTTGTGTAGCTGGGTTGTTTCTGATAAGAGAAACCCAGGGAAGGGCAGCCTTGGAGGGGCAGGACGAGCTTTGGGACCTGCAGGTAGAAGCTTGGGGGGGAACAGTGAAACCCAGAAGCTTGGCTGGAGTGGGTCCAAAGTCTCACAGGAGGTAATAGAAAAGCAGCAGCCAGCAATCCGCAAGGAAGAGCACCACCCCTTACAGATCGTTGCCTGCCGATCTCCCGTTAGGTAAGCCAGGGGAAAAGAAAGCCGAGAGGAGAACCATCGTGAAACAGATAGTTCTTCTCTGCCGCCTTCTCCCCCGACCGACCTAACGAACCTTACCAGATGAAGAACGAGTTGACTGCCGACTCTTCCTTTTCCCCATCACTGCATCGAAACTTAATTTCGAAACAGCAATGGGGAAAAGAGGAAATGACAGACAGGCCATTCTTCACCCCACAAAACACAACCACAACAAAACAAAACAGTTAACCACAATGCCAACCATCAAAAATAAAAAACCACAAATAAATAAACAAATAATTCAAATAAACCCAGTAAACAACAAAGTAATAAACAACAAACTCTACAAAAAACAACCCAAATACCAAAGACTAATGAAAAAACATGAAAACTCACTAAAAACATATATCTACAACACGAAAATACCTTACTCAAAAAACAATAATATCACAAATTACAAAAATAAATATGGAAAAATTAAAAAATAATAACAACCAGAAATATCCAAAACAATAAACACATTTAAAATCCAGAAAAATTACAAAAGAACAAGCAAAAACCCTTTGGGAGGTTTAAATAGAAACTCTCTACTTAAACCCCCCAGCCCAGCACCCCAAAATCAAAACAAAATAAAAATAAAATAATAAATTGAGCACTTATGAAAGATGACCTCCTTCCATGCCTCCACAGCAGAACTGAAGAAAGAAAGACAATCGCAGTACTCTTAATCACAGCCCCACCTAGAGGCCGGAAGAGTATAAAACAGTCAAAATATATTTAAAAATCCAAATAAAAAATAAATAAAATAAAAAATTCAAATAAATTCAAAAACCACAAATTCAAATCACCACCACCCAAACCACCCCTAACCAAACACACACACACACACACACACACAAAACTGTCTGGCAAGGCCAGGCAAAATATGCTAGTAAGATAATAATATTGCAGTAAATTTTCATAAAGTTAAAAAAATGTCGCATCTGAATTCATGTGCTAATTTCTTTTAGTATACCAGTGGTTACCAACCTTTTTTTGGCCATGCCCCACTGAAGCGTCTCTAAAATCCTGATGGCCTCCCCCCCCCGGTGACATATAATTCTTATTATTAAAAAAGTGAACTCTTATTCATGTGGAGGAAGCCTAAAATGCCATTCACTGTTAATAACTCATTCTCGAATTGCCCCCCCCAAAAAAAATCTGATTTAGGGTGTCCCACAATAAGATTTTTAATAATTACAGTAAATGCACAACAGCTACAATCCTCTTGCTTAGGAAAGTATGGTGCAACTAGAGTAGGCCTACTGAATCAGTGGGTTGTATGGAAGAATTGACTCACAAGATTCCCACTGGTTCAGTGGGCTTACTCTACTTGTGATATACTTTCCCCCTACTTGTGGTTTTTGCAGATATTTCTTGTTTTTGCTTTTTGTAATGCTTTGTTACTGTGATATTGTTACTTTTGATTTCATTTCATTTCATTTCACTTTATTCTTGTATACCACTTCATTCTACCAAAGGAAACTCTAAGCGGTTAATATTGGTGCATGCTGACTACAGCGTGGACAGCAGCAGGAAAGTGAAAAGATACAATTAAAAAAATTAGATACATAACACTTAGCACAATACACCGACACAGTCAGAAGAAACAACACTCAAAACTACATCCTCTGGTGATGATAGGGGCCAGAGGGTGGAGGCAGAGCGTCCCGGCATCTTCGGGGCCACGGCCGGTCTTTTATCCCTCTCCGGGCGAAACAGGACCCGGAGGAGGGAGGGCGGGAGCCGAACTCCACTGCCCAACCGCCGCAGCTGGTGCCAATTTCGTCCCCTGGCGATGTCGGGGCCAGAGGGTGAGGCAGATCTTCTATGAGTGACGTGATTTGTGACGATTTGTGATGATGATATGCTGGGGGGGGGAATTGTATTGTGATGATATGAAACCTTGTAATTGTACTGTATATTTTGTATCTCTGTGAGCTGCCCAGAGTCGCTCTGTGAGTGGGGAGGCATAATAATAATAATAATAATAATAATAATAATAATAATAATAATAATAATAATAATAATAATAATAATAATAATAATAATAACAACAACAACAACAACAACAACAACAACAACAACAACAACAACAACAACAACAACAACAACAACAACAACAACAACAACAACAACAACAACAACAACAACAACAACAACAACAACAACAACAACAACAACAACAACAACAACAACAACAACAACAACAACAAAAACATGCTATACAATAAAACCTAATGATAAAATGATAAAATAATTAAAATCTGTAAAAAAAAACATATCCCACTTAGTTTAAAACCCCGGCAGGACTAAATGAGCCAGCGAGGCTGGGATGTGCTGCCAGACACACCCCATGCCTGCTGGCAGAGCCAGGTTTTTAGAGCCCTTCTGAAGGGGTAAAGTTCCATCTGGAGGCACAGTTCTGGTGGCAGGAGGTTCCAGAGGGCCGGGGCAGACACCAAGAAGGCTCTCCTCCTGGTCCCGGCAAGATGTGCGTCCCTAACTGATGGAACCATCAGAGAGCCCCTATGGTCTGCCCGCGTAGGACAGGTTGCAACCCTTGGGATGATGCAGTCTCTTAATTACCTTGTAAACTTCCTAGAATGGGGTGCCCAAACTTTTTGGGTCATGTGGTTCCTCTCACCAGAAGCAGAAGTAAAATGTGCATGTATGCACGCATAATACACCTATTCATGTGCATAACACTGTCGTAAATGACCCACAGCTGTTCTAATCGCATTTATAACAGCTGCAGCTCATTTGCAGCAGTGTTATGTGCATGCATGGGTGCATATTGTGCACATGGATGTGCATTTTACTTCCACTTCATGGGCTGAATGATTTGGCACCACTGGCCAGATCCGGACCATGAGCAATAGTTTGGGCACCACCAACCTAGAAAGTGCACATAGCACTATGGGGAGGTTATCGTTGTTGGCTGCTACTCATATCTCAGCATACATTTTTCCTGGAAGTCATTTTCTCAGTTGATGGGTGTGTCTCTGGTGATTCAATAAACTGATCCTGGCATGAAACATGTGACCACACACATTACAATGAATAGATGGTGGAGGGCGTAGTTGTGTTTAATGAAACCTTCGGGTTTGTCACTTAGCCTCTTCATGTCTGTGGTGATCTCCTTTGAAGTGATCGGTAGTAGCAGAGATGATTTGGCGCCAAAGTGGGTTGTATATGGCTGCTGCCTCCCAAGTTTGAGGGTTTATACCTGACCCCTTCATGGTTTGTTTCAGCTGGTCTTTATAATGTTTAAAAGGTATGGGGAGGTACATAAGTATAATTGCTATTGCTATTACTATTGTCCCATTGAAAGCAATAGGATTTCCACACTTGCAAATAATTTGAGAATATTGTCTTGAATAAAAGTCAGAAAAAGTAGATTTGTGTAATGTACAATTCATTACATTGGCAGTAAAAATGAATAGAGATTTTGGCCTTAGTATAAAGTAGAACAACTGAAGACCAATCTGTATAACATCTATATGTAAAGTCATAGGTATATACAGAGGGTGCCAAAATGTATACACATTTTAAGAGATGTTATCTATGTATTAATTTTCAAAATTGATTTGACTGTAGCAAAGTATTTGACAAAGTATCCCATTGTGGTTACATAATCATAAAAAGAGATAAAATTACTCTGGCATGATTTATGCTTGACAAATCAAAATATCCTTTCTCAGAATGTGTGTACATTTTTGCACCCTCTGTATGTGGATATTAGAATGATTTCTGTAAACATTAAGATGAGATATCTTACAACAGGGAGGAAGTGTATGATCAAGTAACCTGCATGGCTACACTTGTGAGCTGGCTGGATAGATCAGTGGTTTATGCACCTGGCAGCAGAATAAGGGGTTACAGGAGTTCAATTTCCCACTGTGACTATAAGGCCTATGAAATCATGGGCAAGCTACACAATCCCAGGAGAAGTGAAAGTTAAACCACTTCTTTGTATGTTCTACTTAAAAAGCCCTGGAAAGCATCACCATTAAGTCAGAGCTGCATTTTTTTATTATGCCTACTTGTATTCTAGAAGGGTAATTTTCCAAGTTCAGACCTGCTCATGACTAATCATTCATTCCATTTATTGATTAAACTCAAGTCTCCTATATTATTGCAGATCTATATGTCTCATGAGCATATCATCCTAATGGATTTCAAAATGTTTACAGATCATCAGCCATCAACACTTAACACATCAAAGCCTTTCTTATTATTCTTGTGCCATATCCAATTCCAAATATTGGCGATCATCATGGTGATAGCCTGCAGACTGTCCTCTGAATATAATGCCGTGGCCTTTCATCTGCCTTACACATCGCAGTGTGACATCTATACCACTGATCCAGCTCTGTGAGTCACTTTGTGGTCCTGAGCCCTTTTGGCATGCCAAGTCCTCATCAGCCCCAGGCCAGTATTCATGAAGCTGCTGCCCTCCATCAAGATGGATTCAAGTGGGATTCAATCCACTTGGGGACATCATCCTTCCCTGTGGACTTCGCCAAGGCCACAAGTCCTCAGGTTTGTCAGGTTAATTAACCACTGCCTAACGCTCGGCATTGAGTCGCTGGCAGTATGATCTACTCTATTACCATAGCAGGATAACCTGGCCAGACCTATGCAATGTAAATCTAGCAGCAAAGGGTGATACTTTCTGATGTCACTGACTTGATGGAGAGAGAAAGATACTTACCCTTTTTTCTGGAAATAGGAGATTCAAGCTACTGCATAAGATCTCAACCCACAAACAGAACCACACATTGGCTATAATAATGTAATACACTGCAACTAGAATAGGACCGTTGAAACAATGTAACATGTAGAGAAACTGATTCACCAAAATTTACATCAATCAGCTTTCTCTCATTGCAATTTACAGATGAATTTCAGCCATTGTCCCCTACATTTTTATTGTTTGGAAAAAAATGTAAAAAATAAAATCAGTATTTCAACTGAACATGATTGATTTAAATCCTCGAGTGTATGGCTAAATGGGTTTGATGGTTGTCCAGTGGCAAATTTTTCCTTTAAGAAATGTGATCCTTGAGTAGAAATAAAATTCTGGGCAAAGTATTACTAGGCCACTGAAATGTCATAGCTCAGGGAGTTTTTTTAAATTATTTGGAACTCTCCATCAATTACACCTGATGAAAATTTCTGGAGAACTCAAAAGCTTGCTGGGTTGGTGACATTTTTGTGTTGCAACAATGGCTTAATTCAACCCTGAATTTTGAGGTCTGTGGCAAATTTGAAGAGCATTATTCTAGAGGAGAAAGAGCCCCAGTACATTTGAAGTGTTTGAAACACTGTGCTATATGTTGCATTCTGTCTCAATTTTTTGATAAGGAAAGCATGATCTGTCATACAAAAAGCTATTAAGTTAATTTAAACCCTTTTTGCAACAACTGCTGAAATCTTTATGATTAATATGGCATACAACATTCTAAAGTCAAGTTAATATCCAGCTAGCACCAGGAAAATAGAATATAGGCTTTTCCCCTCTGTAATAATGATGGATGGCCAATAGAAACAGTTCCAGAAACCATCCCTGGAGACAGATAAGCTGTACTATGAAAAGAATGTACTTTTCAGCTCCAACATTTTCCAATATGCTCAGTAGAAAGCATGATCTGCCAAGCAAATTCATCTCTGAAATGACTGGGCAATGTTGCATAATTCCCATTCCTTTCAATGTGGCCTAAACATGAAGGAAGGGGAATCCCAAGTATTTGTGCCCCACTGATTCCCTTACTAAGTCATATCTTTAGATATGATCCAGTAAAAGATTGTGATCTGAATGGGATATAATTAATGCCATTGTGGCCAGAATGAATACAACTAGGGAATGAAATTCAATTGTGCAAGTATACTCCATGCTGCCACAGAAACCTAGGCATCTGATCAAGTCTGAACTCTAGCTACAAACCTGGAACTTCAAGGGAAGAGTAACCACATCCAGCAAAGAATAAATCTATATGCTGTTACAGTACTTATCTTTCAGTCAACAAAGGGCACCTCTGTCTTGTCTAGATTATGCTTCAGTTTGGTTTCCTTCAAGCAGCCTATTTCCAACATTAACCATCATTGATTTAGAACTACAACAATTTATTTTGATTTAAGTGGTAAGGAACATAGAACATAAGAACAGCCTTGCTGGAACAGGCCACAGCCCATCCAGTCCAGCATTCTGTCTCACACAGTGGCTCACCATTTCCTTCAGGGTATTCCCAAGGAGATGCCTTCACCTGCTTAGGATTCCCTGGAAATGGCATTGAGAGATATCCTGCCTATCTCTCCAACCCCGAGGTTGTCCTTAAGTATCCATAATTATAGCCATTGATACCCTTGTCCTCCATGAACTTGTCTAATCCTTTCTTAAAGCTGTCAAGACTGACAGCTGTCACCACTTCTTCTGGCAGGGAGTTCCATAGACCAGTAATCCTCTGGGTGAAAAAGTACTTTCTCTTATTTGTTTGAGAACTAGTACCCAAGGAGAAATACAGTTGGGTGCCATCATCGTACTAGTGGCACTCTGAATAACAGTCACATATTAATCAACATAGAGACAGAACACAACCCTGAGGTACCACACTGGCCAACAGCCACATCATCAAACAGGCACTGCCCTGCATTCTAAATGTGACCATCCAGGAAGGATCACAAATATCATAGAAAAGTGCCTCCAAGAACCATCTTCCAGAAGACTACTAGAAACTTCTAAGAAGTCCTGCAAAACCAAGAAAATACTCCTCCCATCTCTTACCTGGTGTAGATTATGCACAAAGGTAAACAAAGCTATCTTCATCCCATAACAACTCAGAGGCCATGTTAAAAAGGATCTAGATAACCCACTTTATCCAGAACTCTTCAGATGAGAAGCCACCACAAAATAATTGCCAAAAATGGAATACTAGAGACTGGTGTGGTTTAGCTTCCTCACAAAGGTCATTTTACTGTTTCTATTAGGTATGTTGGAACGTTGTCATGTGGAGACTCCTAGCAAGGATAAAAACAAGCCTACTTGTGAGAATGAGTGGCTAGTTACCCCTGCAGACCCTAGAGCAGTGATGGTGAATCTTGGTATTCCAGGTGTTCCTGAACTTCAATTCCCAGAAGCCCTGGTCAGCAGGAGTGCTGACCTGGACTTCTGGTAATTGAAGTCCAAGAATACCTGGAGTGCCAAGGTTCACCATCACTGCCCTAGAGACTTAGAAGTTCATATCTCTACAAACAAAGATAGCACAGCTGTAGACTCAGAACAGTCAAAAAGAATCATGCTAAGTGAAGATACAAGCATGCTAGGAAACTTCCAAAGAGGATTCATCACAAGCAAGATCTCTATAAATGTAAGAGATCCCTATAGGAAAGACTCCTCCTCTTAAGAAAAGAAACAGAATAAATTCCTACAGATGAATTTCAGTTCCAGGCTGGAGTCACTCCTGGGAAACAAATCTTTCTATAGGCAAAAGACATGACAGACCACTGAGTGGTCTCAATCACATAATGGCTAATGATGCACAATGTGTTCTGAATTGACCAGGGCTTCTGGGAGTTGGTCCAGAACATCTGGATGGCCAAAGTTTGAAGACTTCAGCTTTAGGTAAGAAATTTAATTTAACATTAACTCTTTACTTAGAGAGATGAAGATTTTATTATGCCATTAATTTTCATTTACTCTGTGTGAAGTAGAGGAATGTTTAGCCAATTAATGCTTAAGATGTAATGCCAATCACATAGATTGCTGCATACCCAGGTGTTAGTTAGAGCCCCACGCACACACATTCTCATGGACACCAGTTCCAAGGACACTTAGTCTGGGAATCTGACAGTTTGATCTATCACATGAAGATGCCAAGATGGAATCTAAGATAACCAATTCACGTAAGATCCAGGTGCATAACACGCAGCTGGATGTCCAGGTGTCCAGACATCTGTCTCCTCACGTCATATGTGGGGAATTTTCACATACTTGAGATGGGAGGTGTGAGTGGGGAGAAACATATAAACTGAGAGTTTTAGCACTTCAGCAGCAGACACCCCATTGCCTGGGGTCACTCTGCCCATTTCCTATTTCAATATGCCATGAATGTTAGACCTCAAGTCTAATATTTATGGGGGCTCCAAAAGCCCAACTTTTTATCTACTTAGCTAGCATAGCCATTTCTATTTCTTTTATGTTTTATGTTTGTATTTGAACTGCCTTTATCCATATGCTATTTTACCTCATTTTTGTACCAACAAAGAGCTGCTATATTTGAAGAAATGGAGTAGCATACTTTTATTCTCCTCAAACCTTAAAGAGGGGAATTTTTAGAATCCAGCATACAAGACCAGAGAGAGGGAGGCTATAAATTAAGGTCTCTGTCAGGAGGAGTGAATATCAGAAGGGAGAAGAAAACTTTGCTAAGGTTTTGTTTCTTTGTAAAGGAGCGTTATCAAGTTTTGCTGGAGTCTCTTCCTGGTGAGGTAACTTTTATCCAATCCCTGGTTAGCTGGACTCTGAAAGTGTCATAAGAGGGAGGAGGCATAAAACTGTTATCTAGGAATACTGGATATTTCTATAAGTCCAGCATCGCCATTTTAATTGCCAGATAGTTCTGGATAGCAAGAGGCCAGCGCATCTCAAAACGCTGTCTGCTGAAGCAGTAAAACCTCTTAAGGAAAAACAGCCCTCTTTAGGCCAAACGGTCATAGACAGGCCACAGTACAGGGTTGGTTTATGCCTGCCTCGACACTATAATAAACATCTCTCTGTTCGGCAGTGCAGGGAGCCTTTTACAGTGTTGTCCATGCAGCACTACAAAGACACAAAAAGCACCACTGATTAGTGTCAAAAGAATGACATGAAGTCAGTATCCTAGGGATGGGCCCTCCAAATGTTTTAGCACATAATACCCATTCAGCAGTATATATTTCGATCAATGGAAACAGCTGGCCAGATAACTCAGTGGTCTAGGTATCCAGCTGCAGAGCCAGAGGTTGGGTTTTCAACTCCCCATTGTGCCTCTTGGAAGAAAAGCCAGCCTGTGTATTCTCTACCTAGAAAATCCTGGAAAGGGTTGCCATAAGTTAGAATTGATTTAATGATGCATACACACACATACAAAATTATGGCAGTTGTAGTCCTAAATGTCTAGAGAGCTAAAGTTTCCTATTCCTGCTGTGAATATTACTTAGATACATAAGTGAATGGTCTCATGTGGTATATAAAAGCTTCTTACCATGCTATATGTATTTTTCTAATGTAGGAATGGATTTATGCTGCCAAATAGATACACAAAGTTGCAAGTGGACGTGAATTAATTATGTGGGAATCCATGCTGAGATAGACCACAGCATAACATGAAAGCTGTTTTTCAATTCAACCCTTTCTCCCTTGCACATTATTTACTAACAAATAATCCCATGGCATTCATACTTCTGAGTAAACATGTTTAGGATTAAGTTCTTTTCCTTCTTCATCTTTTCATTATATTCCCCCCTTTGCATATGCTGACGGCTGATATGAAAGAGACAGAGTATCTTTAAGATTAAATATGGTTTAGTAGCAGATGGTACATTCATAATTTTCCATACTGCTAGAGAACCACATAACATTCAGGACATTTCCCCTTTTAATCTCAAACACACTTCCCTAATTAGAATGGCTGGATCCTGGATTTAACCGCTATACACAGTTTAGATGATTTATCTCCTGGTGGCAGTGGAAACTGCTGATTGGGATGTTATGAAATGAAAATCCTCTTCTCTCTGATCTGAATACACTATAACTCTCTTTGAATTTATGTTGCACCTGCTTCTCCTTGAAGACCATCTTCAAAATTGTGTGCCTTCTTTTCCTTGTGATAAATCTACATAAAAGTGAAGAGAGGTGGCAACCATATGGGCATTGGCTTTGAAAATCATTACATCTTAACCTATAAAAGCAAGGGTTAACCATTGGAACTTGCTATAGGTTCCTAAGCCTCGCCCTAATGACCCGCACCCAGCATTCATGCACACGGCCGAACTGGGTCTGCAGGTCAACAAAGGATTGATAAAACCGGCAATGGGGCAACAGCCCCACAAACGCGAAAAAAAGGAAACAACTTCATTTCCCAATGTTCTTGCACCGTGCCGCACCACAGCCAATCAGGCTGAGAGGTGTGGCCACAAAGAACATTGAGAAATGTGCCGTGGCCAATCGAAATCAAGTTGCAGAAAAAACGCACCACAACCACAAATCACAAACCCATAACTACAAGCCCCAGAGTCTTGCGCTGAGGAAACCGGCGCCCAAAAAATTTAAAAAAACAACTCACCGCCTCACAGCCACACAAACACCAACCGCCCTTCTTTCCCTCACCAACGGCGCCTGAAGGTCCCAACTGGAGTTTCCCCTTTAATATCAGTAGGTGGGGGGGTTGCAATCCCTCTCTCCGCTGGCTCCCCTAGGGTTGAGAGGTTTGTGGGGACAAAAGGGGTATGTCCCCCCAACCCTTCTGGATCTAGGAGACCAGGGAGAGTGGATCGATTCTTCCCCCTCCTAAAAACACTCCATCTTTAAAGAGAAGAAACCAAGTGGTTTCTTCTCTTTAAAAACGGAGTTTTTTTAAGGAGGGTGTGTGGAATAGATCCACTCTCCCTGGTCTCCTGGGTTCAGAAGGGTTGGGGGGATAAACCCCTTTTGTCCCCACAAACCTCCCAACCCCAGGGGAGCCAGCAGAGAGGGGGTCGCAACCTCCCACCCACTGATATTGAAGGGGAAACCCCATGTACTTTCATGACTCCACACAACGAAAGCATCATAACACGATAAAGCCCCCTCCCCACCACCTAGCCCACCCTTCCTAACCCCCACTGACCATGCCCCCCTCCCCACCACCTAGCCCACCCTTCCTAACCCCCACTGACCATGCCCCCCTCCCCACCACCTAGCCCACCCTTCCTAACCCCCAATGACCATGCCCCCCTCCCCACCACCTAGCCCATCCTTCCTAACCCCCACTGACCACGCCCCCTCCCCACCACCTAGCCCACCCTTCCTAACCCCCACCGACCACACTCCCCTCCCCACCACCTAGCCCACCATTCCTAACCCCCACTGACCATGCCCCCCTCCCCACCACCTAGCCCACCCTTCCTAACCCCCAATGACCACGCCCCATCCCTACTACCTAGCCCACCCTTCCTAACCCCCACTGACCATGTCCCCTCCCCACCACCTAGCCCACCCTTCCTAACCCCCAATGACCATGCCCCCCTCCCCACCACCTAACCCACCCTTCCTAACCACCAACGACCATGCCCCCTCCCCACCACCAAATAAACTAATTTTTTAAAAATTACTAAAAACACAGTCAAAAACATCCAAAAATACACAAAAACACCAAAAAACAATACGAAGTAAACAAAAACACAATCAAAAACAAAACAAACAGACAGAAAATACAAATTCCACTCCCACACACACACACACACACAAAAGAAAGAAAACAAGCAAACTTACCAAAAGATGTCCTACCTCCACGAGGACCAGAAAAGAAATGAATAAAGAGACTACTTACCAGAAGAAGCTCCACCCAGAGGCCAGGAGAGAAAAAACAGTCAAAATACAATAACCCCTACCAGCACTACCTGCTGGCCACAATAGTAAAACCAATTCAAAAACACACAACAGCCCCCAAACAAAAGGCCACAAGAGTAAAAACAAATCAAAAACATAACACAAATTCACAATTTTACACAAAAGGTCACACCAATAAAAACAAGTCAAAAAAATTACACTAAAACACACTTTAACACAAATCACAAACATATGTCAATAAAATACAATAGAAACTTTTAAAAATCCTGTGCTGAGTTTTAACTCAAATTAAAACACAAAACATCTAAACACATTTTAAAAATATTGAATGTAAAAAACATTTACTTTTACATTATTAAAATTATTACCTACGATACAACTAATTAAAAAAATTCAAAAACTAAAACATTATTCGCTTACATAAAACAATTTGAAAACATTATCATACTTTGTTCTTTTATTAATCCTAAAAAAAAAGCAGATCACAGTTAATAACAGCCAAGCCAAAAAATTTTTTTACATAAATAAACATTTTAATAAATAAAATTACAGACTAAGCAATTTTTAAAAAAAACATTAACACAATTTAACCTTCCAACACAATTTAAAACAGCCCAGCAACGCCGGGCAACCTCTGCTAGTATCAATTATTCTTACCAAACCTGCTAAAAAGATACTTTATATCCAGACCACAAAATCAAGAGCTAGCTCCATATTCCATTATGCTTCTCACAAGACACTTATCCAGCTCTTTGGGAAGAATTCCACAGAATGCACAGAATAAATGAATGCATTCGTCATCATAGGACCCTGGTGGCTAACCTTGGCACTCCAACTGTTCTTGGACTTTAATTACCAGAAGCCAAAGTCAGCACTACAGCTGGAGTGCAAAGGTTAGACATCATGGTCATAAGACATAGGTTTCTAGAAAATACATTCAATTGTAGGTCCATTCAGTTTTTAAAAAATTAAGCTATTTTATATTCTCAGTATAACTTAATATAAGTCATAAGGCACCTCAAAGCCTAAGAAATGTTATCTATCATCAACCATAGGCCAGGGAAATATACACTGGATAAAATGAATTAGTTTTTAAGACAGGGGTTCCCAACCTTTTCTCAAACTACTGAACTACCAACTTGCCAGCCTTCCAGCTATCAAGGTGAGCTTCTTAACCACTGAGCTACTGCACCCCTGTACCCAACTGAAATGGCTTTAAATGCGATGTTTGCAAACCCCTGTACCTCAGCTCAAGCAATTATGCTGCCTGCCTGAAGTGGTGTGAATGCCTTTGAGTTAAAAAAAAGTAGAAGCACCTGTGGCAGAGGGAAAAGCTATGGACAGACCGGTGGAGACCCTGGGTTGATATGCATTGATTTATATGTCATGTAGCCAACAGAGTATTATACGAAGCTCACCATCCCAGCTCTGAAGCATTTCCTGAATTGTTTGTCAATGTAGTCATGCCTGTCAAGCACAAGATGCCTACTCAGAAGCAAGCCTGACTGGGTTTAATGGGAAATGGGTAGAAGTACAGGATTGCCACTAAATACATGAAGTTGCTGGAGCAACACGAGATTCATTATAAATAGGCAGCACCTTTCACTTACCAAGACACTGTTTTAATGGTAATTAAATGTCAATCAGTGCCTGATTGTTGTGTTCAGGTGAAAATTGCCATCAAATTACTCTAATTTTTTATTTTATTTTTTGAAAAAGCAATTTGCATGGTGTTGCTAAACACTGCAAATCAGACAGATCTATCTGTACACGGGAATGCCACAAGAAGCTCTCACCCCAGCCTTACACACAAGGCAGTGAGTGGAATATAGTAATTTACTCTGATACACTAAGGGAAGTAGCTATGAGTCTTTTTTACAATAATAAGGCTTATGTCCCATGCTTTGATTAGCTGTTCACATATTTTCCCTGTATCTTGGGCTCATGCAGAGAAAAAACTCCATCAGTGCAAAATGGATATAGTATTCCAAATGGCACTGTGCTTGTTTGCATTTTATACAAAGTATGCACAGACAGGGAAAGAGCTGTCACTTTAGATCTAATCAAGCAAAGAAATAGCAATTAGATAGGCTACTAATTAGTTTAAACTGAATGGACTGTTAAGCCACAGAATAAATGTATGGCAACATAAGCAACTGTCATACAAGGGAATTTAAGTTTATAGAAAGTGGATTACAGTATATTAAACTAACAGTGGTTCAGTTTAGATATTGCAAGCGTGGCGCCAAAATGGCCGCCGCGCTCTTTGCGGGCCCCCCCCACAGGACGAATGATCCGGGTAGTTTAGGGCGTGGCCAGCTCCCTCATAAAAGGGGTGGCCACGAGGCAGCCGAGCTGCCATTTTAGCTAAGCGACGGAGCGGAGAAGTTTTTTCCCTGTGTCTCCGTCGCTCCTTACTGGAAGCCTTTTGGGCGGCGTATCTTCTCTTTCGGCTTCCTTTGCCTTGAGTGAGATGCCTTCGAAGAAGAAGGCACTTTCGGGTGCGGCTCGCACGAGCAGGAGGCGCAATCCGGGTCGGAGGACCACGGTGGCGCCTCCCCAGCAGCCGCCTTTGCCGGCACCCGCCGGGACCGGCGGGATGGGGTCGATCACCCCTTGGCCGGAAGATGCGGCCCGCGCCCCACACGCGGTGGACACCGCTTCTGGATCTGCTCATTCTGCCGGGCCTGCACCAGCGGTGGCGCAGCTCCCTCCGGGGCCTTCTAGCCTTGGGGGGTGGTCTGGCCCTCTGCCTTGGCAGGTCCCGGCACCGACCCTTCCGGGCTTCGGTGCGGGACAATGGCCCTACCCGGGTCCTGGGGTACAGGGCCCTGTACCCGCGCCTCTCACATGCGGGCCGGCCGGCCCTTGGCCCCAGGTTAGCGTACAGGCCTTACTGGCCCGTGTGGCGGCCCTTGAGGCCTCTTTGGCTCGGGCCAGCCACGCTGGGGCTACTGGTGGGGTTAGTTTTGAGGCGCCGTCGGTTGGGCAGCAGCAGCCGACGGGACGGGTTGAGCTGCTGCAGGCGCGTGGCGCAACTTCAGCCACTGCCTCGCAGCTCCCCGGCCAGCAAGCAGGTGTGGGTCAGGCCCCGATGATGAGCTCTACGGCGGTCGTGAGCTCCGATGCCCCTGGTGGGCCGGAACCCCCGGTGGGGGTGGCCTGCGGGGGTGCGACATGTGAGTATCCGGTACAAGCCAATACACCTACACACATTGCCACCACTGGGGGGGCCTTTCAATGGACTTGGCCTCGCGCGGATGGCGCGGTGGCCCAGCCGCCGGCGCTCCACCCGGCGATGTCGACTGCTGCACAACTTGCAGGGGTTACAGGTATTCCCTACCCTGCCGGGAATTTATTGGGGGTGGCGGGGCCAGCACAGGCCCCTTTTCAGATGCCCGCACTGGCTGCGGTCCCAGTTTCGGCCTTGCCAACGGCGGGATATTCTTTGCCACTGGGTGACCACCTAGCGCAAGCCACCAGGGAAAAGATATGGCGGGGGGAGTATGTCGATATCTTCTCACTCTTAAACAGAGAGCCCACCAAGGAGGAGAGGGGGGGCAGGATGAGAAGGATAAGGAGCAGGCACGTCGTCGCAAGCCACCACGTACCTGGGCCAACTGGCTGCCGGCTTATTTAATCTACATGGCAGTGTACTTGAGAGCGCAGCCAGATTTGGCTATTCCGATGGTCCAATATTTGGACAACATCTATAGGGCGATGGTCGACTTTCCGGGCCCCTCGTGGTTGGCTTATGACGAGGAATTTCGCATGCGGATTCCCCTGCACCCCGAGATGAGGTGGGACGAGCCGTGCCAGAGGCTGTGGCTTCTGTACATGACGCCCACGCGCCCAGCGCCAGGGGAGAGATACCATTGTGGACATGCGGTCCAGCGAGCGGCTCCAGCTCAGGTTCCCCGCCAGGTGGCGGGGCAGGGGGTTCCAGCCCGCCTGCTGTGCTGGACTTTCTCGTCCAATGGTTCCTGCAATAGGAAAAATTGCAAGTACAGGCATGAGTGTCCCACCTGTGCGGGCCCCCACGCAGCCTCTGCCTGTCCCGGGCCTGGAGGGACGCGGGGCAGAGGGAAGGGCGGACAGTGGAATGGCAAGCCTGCCGCAGATGGAGCTGGTTCACCGAAAGGCTCCCTCCCCAATTAATGTGGACATGTTGGAGCGTTGGCTCGCATTGTACCCGAAGGGGGAGGATGCAGATTATCTACTTCAGGGCTTTAGACAGGGGTTCCGTATTCCTTTCATGGGTAATAGGTCCCCACAGGATGCCCCCAATCTTTTGTCCCTTAGGGGGAGGGAGGAAGTGGCTGCCGCCAGCATTAATAAGGAGGTCAATGCGGACAGGGTCGCCGGCCCTTTCCCTGCACCCCCGTTCCCTAACCTTAAGGTATCGCCCCTGGGCTTGGTTCCCAAGAAATCTCCGGGCGAGTTTCGCCTTATCCATCACTTGTCCTACCCAGCCGGCCGATCGGTCAATGATGCTATCCCTGATGACCTTTGCTCAGTCAGGTATACATCTTTTGACCATGCGCTGCGCATGGTGCGCTCATGTGGCCCGGGTGCGCTACTGGCTAAGTGCGACATTAAGTCGGCTTTTCGACTCTTGCCGGTGCACCCGGGCGACTTTGAATTGCTGGGTTTCAAATTCCGGGGTGAATATTATTTTGATAAGGCCATGCCTTTTGGCTGTTCCATATCATGCTCTGCATTTGAGCGTTTCAGTACCTTCCTGGAGTGGGCGTTCGTGCGCAGGTCAGGGTCCCGGTCTGTAGCCCATTACCTGGATGACTTTTTATTCGGGGGTGAACGGGGCTGGGACACGTGCACACGTCTCCTCAACACATTTCAGACGCTAATGGAGGAACTCGGTGTCCCTTTAGCGCCCGAAAAGACCAAGGGCCCATCTAACAAGCTAGTATTCCTGGGGGTGGAGATCGACGCAGTAGCGCAGGCGTCCAGGTTACCGGGGGATAAGGTGTCCCGGTTAGTGGCCCTCATCTCGGACTTGCTGGCCAAGCGCAAGGCATCGCTGAGTGAACTCCAAGTGTTACATGGTCACCTCAATTTTGCCTGCAGGGTGGTCGCACCGGGCAGGGCTTTTGCTCGGCGTTTATGCGACGCCATGGCAGGGTTATCCAGGCCCCACCATAGAGTCAGGATTACCCGGGGTATCAGGGCAGACATGTTCGTCTGGTTACAGTTCCTGAGGGAGTTCAATGGGGTCTCATTTTGGAGGTCTGACCTCCTGGCTTCCCCAAATTTTCAGATCCAGTCTGATGCCTCAGGGTCCCTGGGTTATGGGATGTACTTCGATGGGAAGTGGGCCTATGGTGGGTGGCCACCGGCATGGGCAGGCACTGGTCGCCTGCGTGATCTCACATACCTTGAATTTTTTCCTATCCTGGGGGCTTTGATGCTGTGGGGCGAGGAATGGGCCAACTCGGTCGTGCATTTCTGGTGTGACAACGCTGCTGTTGTCCACATCGTTAATGCACAGACTTCCAAATCACCCAGGGTTATGGACCTAGTGCGCCAGTTTGTGCTGCGCTGCCTGCGCCTCAACGTTTTGTTCAGGGCTAGGCACGTCCCAGGGGTTAATAGTGATATTGCCGACGCTTTGTCCCGCCTGCAGATCTCCCGGTTCCGTGCCTTGGCCCCGGATGCGGAGGAATTTCCCTCGCCACTCCCGGACGAGATATGGACCATTGGCAGGGAGAGGTGAACCGGGCGATCGGCCTGTCACTGGCGCCCCGCACGCGTAAGGCGTATCAACAAGCTTTTAATTCTTATAGGGCATTTTCTGCTCAATTTCACCTGCCAGAGACCTGGCCTATCCCGGTGGATCATGTTCTGCGGTTCATGGTCCACCTGCATTCACAGGGCCTCGCACCTCGCACCATAGCATCTAAGCTGTCAGCGTTGGCTTTTTTGGCCAAATTGGGGGGTCATGTGGACAGCACCTCTGACTTCCGTGTGAGACATGTTTTGGAGGGGTGGGTGCGCGAGCGTGGGCGTTGCCCAGACAACCGGCACCCTGTTTCCCCAGGGGTTCTTACCCAGTTGGCCCGGGGCTGGCCAGGCCTCTGTTTTGATCATTATGAGGCAGCCCTTTTTCATGCAGCCACAACGGTGGCATTTTTTGGAGCGCTCCGCATCAGCGAACTTGTGATGCTGTCTAAGGCGGATGCAAGTTGTAGGGCACTGGAACTCGAAGATGTCTATGTTGCCAAAGACTGGGCCCAGTTGAGGATACGTTCCTCTAAGACTGATCAGCAGGGCGTAGGCAGTGGTGTAAGACTGCTACGGTGTTCTTTGGCAGACATCTGTCCGGTTGGTGCCCTACAGGAGTTTCTTGCACTGCGTGGCACGCACCATGGCCCGTTTTTCTGTCACCAGGATGGGTCTCCCCTCACTAAATTTCAGTTTTGGAAGGTGACAGGCAGAGCCCTCGCCAGGGTGGGCCTACCAGGTGCCCGTTATGGCACACATTCATTCCGTATTGGGGCAGCCTCTACAGCAGCTGCGTTTGGGTACTCCGGGGCTGACATACGCAGCATGGGAAGGTGGGGTTCACAATGTTTTCAGTTTTATGTGCGCCGTGAGTACCAACCCAGTCACCTTACATCATTTCCCTCATTTTTTCCTTACAGACCCTGGGTGTCGTATTACACCAGTGACAGTATGGCTGGTGGGCCACAGCTACGTGCAAAGGGCAGCGCGGTACGCTGCGGCGACAGAGTGGGGACCCCGACTGGGACTGGGTGAACACGCCGGTCTCACATGGCATGGTAAGCCTGGGATGTTGTGGCGGGAGCTGCTGCCTTTTCTGTTTTCAGGCAGAAGTGCTGCCCCGCCTGACATTCTCATCATGCACTTGGGGGGCAACGATTTGGGTCAGGTCACTGGCTTGTTGCTCAAGCATGCAATTTGCGAGGACCTCGCCTACTTGCACTACGTCTGGCCTCCCGCAACCCTGGTTTGGTCGGACATTGTCCCGCGCCATTCTTACAGAGGAGGAGTTGACCTCATGGCCATTGACCGCGCTAGGCGCGCGGTCAATAAGGCGGTGGCGCGGTTCCTTGCCGACAAGGCTTGGGGACGGGTCAGTCGTCACCCCGCTATTGGACTAGAAAATTATGATTTGTATGCAGGGGATGGGGTCCATCTGTCGCGAGGAGGTATGGACCTCCTGTTGGGTGATTGGCGAGCAGGCCTGTTGACCGAGCTGACGGTCGGGGGGGGGGGCGTCAGGCCTTCTTTGAAGCCCCTCCGTGTGGCGGGTAGCACTGGTAAGGTAAACAGTTATGACCCACAGGTATCCGGCAGGTTCGCAATTGACTGGACAACACTAGATAGGAATAAATTAGTTAAACGTTGTCCGGTCAACGACAAACCAGACGATGGGGTGATGACGATAGCTAGCCAGCATGCATCACCCCGTGATTTCACGGATACGAGTCAGAGGGTGGGGTCATGAGTTAGATATTGACTACGGTCAACAATTTGTTTGTTGTCAACAAACAAATTGATACAAATTGATACATTGTAACCAATTGCCGTTGGCAATTTTGGGTGGTACCTTACCAGTGTTACTTCGGCCTGCTTGCCTTAAGAATTATGATTGGTCGTTTTACCAATACAAATTTATAATTCGGACTAGGGCATGAATCAATAAATGTGGCCCAATGCCGTTATCCACTTTCAATGGTGTCTGAGTCCGTTATTGGGGGGTGCGCCTGCAATGCAAGCGCGGCGCCAAAATGGCCGCCGCGCTCTTTGCGGCCCCCCCCCACAGGACGAATGATCCGGGTAGTTTAGGGCGTGGCCAGCTCCCTCATAAAAGGGGTGGCCACGAGGCAGCCGAGCTGCCATTTTAGCTAAGCGACGGAGCGGAGAATTTTTTCCCCTCCACCCCCTCCGTAGTTAACAGTGTGATATTATGGTCGCTTCGGGGCCGGGTGGGAATTTTTGGCTGGGACCCACATTGGCTTTCGGGTCCTGGTTTTTTTGCCCATCCCACACTGTTGCTATGGTTTGATATAGGGGTTCTGCTATGACTGCTGTTGACTTTGGTCACATGGGCGGGTAGCACTGGTAAGGTAAACAGTTATGACCCACAGGTATCCGGCAGGTTCGCAATTGACTGGACAACACTAGATAGGAATAAATTAGTTAAACGTTGTCCGGTCAACGACGAACCAGGCGATGGGGTGATGGCGATAGCTAGCCAGCATGCATCACCCCGTGATTTCACGGATACGAGTCAGAGGGTGGGGTCATGAGTTAGATATTGACTACGGTCAACAATTTGTTTGTTGTCAACAAACAAATTGATACAAATTGATACATTGTAACCAATTGCCGTTGGCAATTTTGGGTGGTACCTTACCAGTGTTACTTCGGCCTGCTTGCCTTAAGAATTATGATTGGTCGTTTTACCAATACAAATTTATAATTCGGACTAGGGCATGAATCAATAAATGTGGCCCAATGCCGTTATCCACTTTCAATGGTGTCTGAGTCCGTTATTGGGGGGTGCGCCTGCAAAACAAACCTTAGTTTTGAACATAAAGTTGAGCCCACTTGAACATCAGACTAACACACATTCTTTTTCTACTCCTGTCTTCTGCACATGATGTTCCCTATTTTATTATGTTTGTTTTACTAAGTTTGACTTCTACCTTGCATGGTCTTTGGCCAATAGGGCAGGATATATAAATCCAAAGAATGGATGTATGAAATCAAGAGTTTTAGCTTTTAGTTCAGGGGTTCCCAACCTTTTCAAGCTGGGGGCCTGGTCTCAGTCAGTGGTGAGGGCCAGATGACCATTTTGCCCTGCCTTCATGATGGGGGTGGCCATTTTCCTCAACAGCTTCAAAGGGGTGGCCATTTTGTTTCTTAAATGCCCTTGGAGTGGGGGGGGCACATGAAATGGTGCCACAGGCCGAGTCTTAGGTTGGGAACCCCTGTTTTAATTAGTGCAAATCACAGTTTACTGTTACATTTCAGTATGGCAAAACATGATGTGCTTCAGTCATAGCTTCCACACAAATAAACACCCCAAGGATAATCAGAGTTGTACTTCCCTATTCATATAATTACAAACCATTAAGATTTTCCATAAAAACTGGGTGGAAGTGCTGACTGTGAATGGAAACTCTGACTCCAACTGTTGTAACCACATAATTTTTGGGTATACCTTCCCCCTCTTAGCCCACCAGATTCAGGGTAGTCATTTAACTTGCTGGCAGCATTCCTGTGTAGTGCTGAAGGTGGAGGAAAAAGAAGTGATGAAATCAGTTGCTATGGTTTCTTGCCAGAGCAGTGTTGGATGTAATCACACATATAGGGAATCTGAATTGAAATAATTATCATCTCCCATATCTTACTCCCTCAATTGAGATAATTACCTTCTTCCATAAAGAAGATATAGTAATTGGTTTTCTAGATGTGAGATATTACAATTATTTTAAATATTTAAATGGCTTCACAAATTGATCAATTTTCTACAGTTGGTATAATGTAAATGGCATACATTTAGGCACAACTTTTGCTGTAAGTTATGGAGTCAGTGCAAACATCATCGGCTATAAATAATGTTCTCTAACATCTTCATCCAATGCATACTGTCATCGTCATTGTCATCTTCTTCTTCTTCTTCTTTGTCTACGTCATCATCTTCTTCTTTGTCTTCTTCATGTTTGTCTCTGTTGTTATATCCTTCTTTGTCATCTCCATCGTCATCATCTTCTTCATCTCCATTGTCATCACCATCATCTTCTTCTTCTTTTACCTCATAGGGTATTGAGGGAGATGCAAGGTTCTTGCTCTGGCACTTCTAGTGGCCTCCACCTGTGTTATTTGGTGTTCTTTTAAATATATATTTTGTATGCAAGCTGTAGTTCCATTTATACTACACCAGCAGTAAGATGTTGGTATTAATATTTTCATTACCCATACAGTACTTGTCAAGCTGATGCTGAGAGCAAAGTAAGGTTGCCTGCTTAATACTTCCCAGGGACAAAGTTCATATTATATTAAAGATGTAGCATGTAGATACCTATCTTTTTCCCCTTTGTCTTTTCTTTATAATACAGTGGTGGCGAACCTATGGCACGTGTGCCAGAGGGGGACTCAGAGCCCTCTCTGTGGGCAAGTGTGCCATCATCCCAGCACGGACTTTGCCCCATCCCTCTGCCCAACAGCTCAGTGGGAGTGCATCATCCCTCCTCCTAGCACAGTTTGCCCCGTCCTTCTGCCCAGCACATCAATGGAAGTGCTTTTTCCCTCCTCCCAGCACAGAGTTCACCCCAACCCTCTGCAACACAAACAGCAGCCTGTTGAGTTTGAGCACTCATTCTCTAAAATATTCGCCATCACTGCCATAATAGTATGGTGCCTATACCTTGTTTGAAGCCATTAGGCATACAGGTTTAACTCTTTTTCTCCTTTCCATTCAAAATATTATTTCCCATCCATATACAGACTTTTTAAAAGGAAAGGAAAACTCACCTGGAGCAAGGCAGACTCTAATTTGCTCAGTGAGAAAGTTTGCCCGTTGAGCTGAAGACTTTTGCAGTGCTCTTGGGACTGCCTTATCAGGGTCCTCTGTAACGGAGTATTGCAAGCAGCTTCAGTTCCACATGCTCACAAGTACCTCTACAGACTTTCACACTGAACTAGTGAAGGTCTACTGTCATTTTGGGTGAGGGTGAGAACAGGGGGACAGAGTTTACACAAGTCCACACATCTTTACCACCCATTTAGCCCTTAATATCTTCAGGAATAATGCCTAATGAGCAAATGTTGCAAAAGCTTCTTACAGAAAATTAATCTTCTTTGCCTATCAATAAGAGATATCTACAATGGCATATCATAATTTATGGTTAAAAAATGGTGGGGCTTGTTCACTGCATGTTTTTCTGAAATTACTGATTACTTGCATTGTTTTATTTTATTTTATTTTTTATTATTTTTATTTTTTGCAATATGTCCTGTAGAGTTTAGACTAGATTTGGAATGTTTAGACCTTCACCAGTCAATTCAGCACTATACCTTCCCTTTATTCCTCTGGTGTCTTCAAATTTTCAGTTGCATGCATCAACATTTTTCTCCCCAGTTCTAAAATAATTGGATTGTTTGAACCTTTGAAAATATATATATGCAATGGCATGAATACAACGGGTATTTTTTCTTCTGTTTGTATTATAAATTGCAGTTTGCACTGTTGAACATGTGCTTGTGAATTCTGTGTTTAACTTTAAACCTGTAGTCATTGTGTTCCTTCAGGTGAACTTGGAGGAAATTGCTGGATTCACTTTTGTACTTTATTCCCTCAGTCCTCTTGCTTGTCCGCTTCGTGCATTAATAAACCAGGCCACATGAGCAGCATAGCACTTGCTATACAATGGATGAAGAACTAGTTGGAGAAGTGAACATCAAAGTCTTGTATTAAAATGCAAACTTTCAAGTTGGGAGGAAAGAGGCAGTTCAGCTCCTCAAAGATCAGTCACAGGACACAGGCTAATCAATATTTCATTAGAGATACCAGACAGTGAAATAGATGCATGCTGATGAAATCCACTGATTACATCAAGATGTTAATATGTGGGATGACTGAGAGACTTTGCAGGACAAATTGAGTAGTTTCACGGTTTCAATATAGTGTCTCCCCAACCTGGTGCCCTTCAGATGTTTTTGGACTCCCATCTCTCATTCTGAATGTCCAGTGGTAAGAGATGATGGAATCTAAAGCATCTGGAGGATCCCAGTAAGTGGACAAGGTTAGGAAAAGGAAAATGGAACAAAGCCAAATATAATGTGACGTGTCTGGGAACAAACTATGATGCATACTTTTACAAATGTATGCAAGTATAGGCTAAATTTAATGCTTGTTCTACTAATGGTAAGGTAGTTGTATCTGACTCTAGGGTTCAGTGCTCATCTGTTTATAGTCAAAGAGCCAGTGCTGTCTACATTTGGAGATGTTTCCATGCCCATGTGGCAGGCATGACTAGACACCAGAATGCATGGAATGCTATTTATCTTTTCACTGAAGTGGTACCTATTTATCAACTTGCAATTTCTTGCTTTCAAAAGATTAGGTTGGCAGGAGTTGGGATAGAGACAGAAGCTCACTCCATCATGTAGCACTCAGGTCTCAAACTGCTGACCTTCCAGTCATCAAGTTCATCATCTAAACCACTAAACCACTGTAGTTGCCGTACTAATGGTATACTTATTGAAATCAGTGGGATTTAACAAGTCCCACTCATCCAATGGATGTGCTCTAGCTAAGAATAAATGTAGGTTTAGCCTTTGGACTAAACAATTTTATTGGCTAGAGACTTGGCTGTTCAGGATAAAATAAACACTAAGAGAGGCCAGGTCTTGGGTTATTATACAGGTATCATATGCCAGTAACATAATGGTTTGGCTATAACTGGATGGCATTTTCCGATAGAGGACAGTATCCAATTTGGGATCTCTGGGCATGCTAGTAAAATTCTCCCATTTACCCTCCCAAGAGAATGTTTTCTTAAATCCATATCATCAATTCTAATGCCTAGAGCTTTGGTAATTTTAAGAAACACAAAGAAAATCCTTCTTAATCCTAAACAAGATGTTTTTTTTCACAAAACATTGAAAGCTTTTCCTCAGAGTCTGTTACTATGAGTTTAAAAAAGAACAGATTTTAAAAAACTCAGATCAGCTGTTTCAGCAGCTGGATGATTGAGACAAACACCTGCATTCTGAAGGAATATTCATCTGGCATTTAACTTTATTTTAAAAAGTCTGCAGAAAAGACTGTGAAAGAAAAATATTATACCCCATGGAGTAGAAACATAGCTACAGTCAAAATTTGGAAATTTTAACTTTTTAGAACAATACTTCCCAGAGTCCCCAGCCACCACAGCTACTGTGCTTGCAGACATATTCTTTTAACTATAATGACTAAAAAGTGAGATGTTAAATCTCTGGTTACATTTTTTTAATAAATGTATTTCAAAATAATCACAATATCACTCTTTGTTGCTCAAATATTTTACTGAAACAACATTCCACATTTGCATCTGCCTTAGAGCACCATGACCTTCTTTATGTTTCTTGTAGTAATAGAAATGAGAAACCTAATGAAGAAATAAAGGATTCTTTTCAGCATCTTCGTAGTTTATACAGATATTTGAACAGCTGGGCTGTTTAAGAGTTCGTGACCTCCCTGGACTTATGATTAATGATGGTTGACCAGATCTGCTGAGGTACCAAAAATAGAGATGCAACACAGCAAGTAAAAAGCCCCCTAAGGCTCAGATGGACTCTACAGGCCAGACTTAAGCCACTCATCTAACAGAGAAGTACATATTAACTTTAGAAAATGCTAAAATGTTGGAACCGACTGTGTGACTGAACAACAACAAAAAAGTCAGGTTGGTAAAAGCACAACAGTAAACCCAAAAAATGCTTGCACATGCATGAAGTCAACCTCATTTTGCTGGTTTAGAATTACAGTTACAAACAAAAAGAAATTAATTGTGCTGCACTTGTAACATTACATTATAAAACACCACAGATGGGACTTCAGCAGAATATTCCCCAAAACAGTTTCCATCCCTTTCTTTGCAGCTCTGTGACACTATTAAACAACTGTTCACCATGCCTGAATTGGCAAAGGATCATTCAGATTACTCAGGTGGTAGAGTGGTGAAGACTATTTTAAGCTGCTCCGTGGATATGGTTCTGTTCTGATTAGTTATTTTTACAAAATACTATTTTTTAAAAAAAGTGATCACAAATTCTATAGAACTACTTTGGAAAGAAATATTTTGTTTCATTCGTTGTTATGGTTTGGCATGTTTTAATACCTTCCTACTTTAAAACTGTAAAAAAAATCTGTTAATGAGATAATCCCACTTGTTAAGTCCACAGAATGATTTTAACCTGTTTTGAATATTAGCTGAGCTGAAATGGAGATACATTTTATGAAAAACCTCCGACTGAGACCCATGCTCCATTTCAATGATTAGTTGGACAAGTTGTGAAATGGGACAAACATTTTGGGAAGTAACTCGCTCATGTTTTATACACAAACGTGACTAGCCATCTGATATAGACCATTGCCAGTACTGCTGTATGTCAAAGCCAGAAAGTTAGATTTTAGACTATAATTTTGAGAGTCCACCAGGCACCAAGACTAGTGTTTTCACGGGATTCTGTGAACCGCAGTCCAAAAAAGTAGCTTTTCTATTATCTTGGCAGTATATTATGGCCTATCTATGACTGACTTGATGGTATCAGGCATTAAGAACTGAGTAACTTCATGCCATGTGATGTCATGATCCCTAGTTGGTTGGTACAAAAAAGATCAACATTTTGGGAGAAACATGATGGCATCAGACAATGCCAGAGTTGTCCAGTCTTCCTTGTTTTTCCTTCAGATCCCTTTGCTTTTTGACATTTTTTTAAAAAATTCATTTCATTGGAAGGCAAAGACCTAGATTCTGACACCAAACTGAATGCATTATAAGTTTTAGCAAATATCTACATCCATGGAGAACCCTTTTAATGTAGACTAAGGTGGTCACTATGTGGCCCACAGGATGTATGGAGAACATTTTTGTGAGATCAAAGTGACTCACTCCTTCCATGCATACATATGATGCAGGTCCACAGGTCCCAAAAGTATCAGTTTTCAGAGTAGGGACCTCAGAGGAATCCCCCAAGGCCCCTTCACTAAATCCCCCAAATGCCTATCCAAGGATTTCTGGCTGGTTGGTTGTTTTAATAGATATTATTTGACTTACTGCCATCCATGAGGGGTTCTAAGAGCAGCTAAACCAGCTCTCGAGTCTACTGAGATTGCCCAGCCCAGCATATAACCCAGGAGTTCTAAACCTTTTCAAGCCGGAGGCCGGGTCACGCTCCCTCAGACAGCTTCTGGGGCCAGACAACCATTTTGCCCTGCCTCCACCACATGGCACTTCCAGGCATACCTGTCAAGTTTTGGGAAATTTCTGTAAAAACCCCGTATTTTACACTCTTTCCTGCCGTCATCCCATATTAGTTAGACTGCAATTAGACTGTAGTTAGACTGGAGGCCAGCACAGGATAAGCATAGCTGTCCAGTTTCCCGTTTTGGCTGGGAAATTTCCCTTATTTGACAGAAATTTCCCAGAACTTGACAGGTATGCTTCCAGGTGTGGTGGAGGCGGTGGAGGGCCACATGAAATGATGCCATGGGCTGCATCCAGACTGTGGGTCGCAGGTTGAGAATCGCTGGTATAACCTAATGCTTTCTGGTTTGGATCAGATAAATAGCATCAAGCCACATCCTCCAAAGGATATGAGGTGGGGAAAGGGATTGTTTGTCTGTAAAATTGATGAATAATTGGTAAATAAACTCTTTACATCCGGTCTGTTATTTTATTTGTTTGTCTCATGTTGATCACCTCATAGACATTCCAACAATCAAATATTTTCTCTTACTTTCAAAGAGAAAATATTTCCAATACTTAAATATCTTGGAATGTTATTTTTGTAAAGAATGGTGAGAGTTTTTTAGTGTGTTTTTTTAAGCTAAATTCTAAATGAATCATCTCCTCCTACATAACACCTCAAAAACTTTCATGTGTTTCCTTTCACAAAATCCCAAACAGGAACAGATGTACTTGAATTTTTAGTGGAGATGTCCAGAGTAATTTTCCTAATGCACATCAAAAGTAGTGTTTTAAGCAGCATTAATTGGGCATGGAGCCTCTGAACCGAAAAACAAATGTCAGGGATTCATTGCGAAAGGCATATCAGCAGAGTGTGGCTTGACTCATGTGTCTTGGCCCTAATATAAGAATCACATGTTCCAGAGCTCAAACCTCAATTATAATCTGGACTTTAGAGCAATCCGATGACACAGCCATGAAAGATGTAAGTGAAAGTCTGATCTTCCAGGGTGGCATCTGCTATTAGACAAACCCACCCCATGTAGCAAATGCTTAAGGGTAGAATATGCAGCCTGAGGCCATTTCTGTGTGCACTGCTTTAATCATAGGACCTTGAAATTTTCCTACTTGTGTGCCAAATCACGTTTCTAAGAGCAGCTAAATCAGCTCTCGAGCCTACTGAGGAGCCCACCGGCAGGGATGGCATGGGGGGGGGGAGCTGAGACAGGTGGTGGTGGGGGGCTTCCATGGCTGAGTACCCATGGGAGATGGCGAGGGAGAAGCAGCGAGGGATGATGGTTCCTCCATCTCGGCTCTTAAGCGTTTGGAATGCAGTCAGCACACAGATAAGATCGATGCGCAGTTCAGGTTTGAAAGGATGAAGGAAACTGGGGGAAAGACCAGCTGGCTGATCATCATGCACCCCACAGAGATTTTTGACAAGGATAAACATTTGGTCAGCGCTGTTGATTACTATTTCATTCAGGAGGATGGAGGAAGGTTTAAGGTGGCCTTGCCCTATAAGCCGTACTTCTACATTCCAATCCAGAAGGGTTCTGACGGAGAAGTCTCATCCTTCCTTCCAGGGTAAAATAGCAAAGCTGGAGACTGTACCCAAGGAAGATTTGGACCTGCCAACACCTTTGGCTCCTTCCCTGGCCAGGCCGGCCACAGGAAGTGGGAGCACAGCTGTTGCCCACCTCGTGGCGGGGCTACAAAAGCCACCGCCACTGCTCCTGCCGCCAACACTTTCCCTGGCCCAGCCGGCCACCGGAAGTGGGAGCACAGCTGTAGCCCATCTTGCGGCAGGGCTACAAAAGCCACTGCTGAGGCTCCTGCCTCCAACAACTTCTGCTCCTTCCCTGGCCCAGTCGGCCATGGAAAGTGGGAGCGCAACTATAGCCCATCTCGCAGAGGGGCTACAAAAGCCGCAGCAGCCGCTCCTGCTGCCAACACCTTTGGCTTCTTCCCTGGCCCGGCTGGCCATGCTTGGTTAACAGTTGGACTTGACCCTTGTCAATTTGCATATAAGAGAAACAGATCCATGGAGGATGCTGTGGCTATGGCTCTACATGCTGTTCCCATTTGGAGAAACAAGGGAATTATGCGAGACTATTATTTGTAGATTTTAGTTCTGCATTTAATACTATTCTTCCGCATAATCTGGTGCCCAAATTATTAGATCTGGGGCTTCCGCCATGCTTCTGCAGCTGGATACTAGATTTTCTATCAGATCGTTCCCAACGGGTCAGGATGGGCTCTCACGTCTCTGCAGATCTCAGTATAAGTACAGGGACGCCGCAGGGGTGTGTGCTGAGCCCACTTCTGTATACACTTTACACATATGATTGTGTTCGCAGTTACCCCAGCAATAAAATCGTCAAGTTTGCAGATGACACAACGATGGTTGGTCTGATTACTGCTGGGGAGGGGGAGTTGGCTTACAGGAAGGAGGTTGAGATGCTGTCAGAGTGGTGTAGGGAAAACAATTTATTCATCAATGTAAAAAAGACAAAAGAGATCATTGTGGACTTTAGAAAATGCAAATTGAACATCCAGCCACTTATTATTGAAGGGAATTGTGTGGAACAGGTCTCAGTGTTTTAATTTCTGGGAACGGAGCTGAGGGATGATCTAACATGGGGAGCAAATGCCAAAGATCTGATGAAGAGAGCACAGCAGAGCTTATACTTCTTGAGAATCCTCAGGAAGAACAATCTTTCAAAGGACCTGCTGTTGGCATTCTACCACTGTACCATAGAGAGTGTGTTAACCTATGGTCTGTGTGTATGGTTTGGGAGTTGTACAGCAAGGGAAAGAACAATGCTGTTCAGGGTCATAAAGACTGCAGAGGGGATAATCAGGCGTACTCTTCCCACTCTAGATCAAATCTATGCCGCCAGGTGTTATAAGAAAGCTGTAGAGATTGTGCAAGATGGTACGCACCCCGGAAATGATCTCTTTCAGCTTCTGCCTTCTAGAAGAAGGTATAGGGTCATAAAGACCAGGGCCAGCCATTTGAGAAATAGTTTCTACCCAAAAGCCGTTCTGGCTTTGAATGCACTGCAATGCAGTCTATGAGGGAGCTTCGGTATATAGTTTTTAGAGTTTTAAGAGTCTTAGAGTTTTAGAGCTTTTGGGGGTTAAATGTGTATATGTGGGGTGGGAGTCTGTTGATAATTTTGTATAGTTGTATTTTGTTTAGGTTTTGTTGGGTTGATAAGTGGTTTTTTTCCAATCTCGTTGTTCTGTGCAGGACAATGACAATAAAGATTTATCTATCTATCTATTAAAGTGGGAGAGACAGCTGCAGCTCATCAGCTGCCACTTCCAGAGCTGCTGGGAATGGTGCAAGCCGAAGACCATAATCTTCTCGCCGCAGCTGTGTCGGGGCTAGTCCCTCCCTGGCTCCGTCACGGACGTTTGTGTCATGGGACCTGTGGTGGATGTTTGAGTCATGGGCTCTGTTGCAGATACTGTGGGATGGAGGATATTGCATTATTTGTTTTGTAATTTGTTATTTCAGCATCTAACAGTGTCCTATTGTATAATTTGTATTTTATTTTTGTAACTTTGTAATTTGAAAACTGCATTTTGTCCTGTTGTGAAATGTGTTTTATTGTATTTTTGTATTTATTGTATATTGTGCATTACATTGTTAATTTTTCCCTATATTGTAAGCCGCCCTGAGTGATGCTAGCACCAGGAGGGCGGGGTATAAATAAAACTTCTATTCTATTCTATTTTAAACAAACTTCCAGGGGCTGTATCACACTGTGGTCAAGGTTAAAATGGTAGGACCAATAAATCCAACATATTATTGCTTTAAACATTTAAGCAATGGTTGATCAGTAAATGTTGCTTTAAGAAATGCATGAATGTAACCTGACCACAATCACAATGTAGCCCAGCTGTTAAAGGAACGCGAGTGAGCTGCCCGTAGAGGGCAGCTGCGAGTGTTCAACTCACATGGTTCTCATTCCTCAAATCACTGACAGCCGCGGGAACTTTCCCGCACCAGCAAACTATCACGGAACAGGGGGTGTGACTTGGAACGATGTCACGCCGGTAGCAGCCAATAAGCTACCGTGCAACAAGATTCAAATGCATTGTACTACTGTATATAATGTGATGTATCTCCGCCATTACCTCATGTTCATACTGATCATCAACCAATAAACCTGTGTTAGTCCTTACTGCGACTCCTTCCTTGTCTTCTGTGCAAGACACTAAATTGGCGACGAAGGTGGGATAATGGCGAATCCCAAGGTCAAGCCGTACCAGTTCGATGTCAGCGAACCCGAGCAGTGGGAGCTCTACGAATGCAAATTCCGGCACGCTATGGAAGCCGCGGGCGTCGACGACGACGCAAGGATGCGCTCTTACTTCCTGGCCCAGGTGGGGCCGGCCACACTGCGCATCCTGATGAACCTGGTGGCCCCCAAGAAGGTAGAAGAGGTGCCCATCGACCGCATGCTGGGGCTGCTGGGCGAGCACTTCCAGCCTCCCGTGTCGATCTTCCCGGCCCGGGTCGCATTCCACAGGCGAGACCAGCGACCGGGCGAATCCGTGTCCGCCTACGTGGCGGCCCTCAGGCTGGCAGCGGTGCACTGCCAGTGGGATGACCTAGACCAGGCTCTCCGAGACCGCATGCTGTGTGGCCTGAGGGACGAGGAGCTTCAGCGGAAGCTCATGACCCGCGACTACCGCCTCACATTCAACGAGGTACTGCGGGAGGCCCAAGCGGCCGAGGCGGCCAGGAGTGGGGTCAGAGTGTTCAAGTCCCGAGGGGCCACGTCCGAAAGGGCCAAGTCACCAGTACAGGCGGCCCGGCGGACACCAGCGAAAACAGCCTGGCGGGCCCCCAAGCCGCCCGCCGGCACACCAACGGCGTCCGAGGAGTCGTCCACTACGGCCGACCCCTGTTCCAGCGAGGACGACGACGTCCAGCGGGTCAAGAAGCGAGGACCGCCGCTGCAACGGTTGTGGGGCGTCCCACGACCGCACGAGGTGCCCGTTCCGGAAGGCCGAGTGTCACAACTGCGGCCGAAAGGGGCACATCGCCCGGGTGTGCAGGCACGGGCGAGTCGAGGATAAGGGCGGTTCGAACCATCCCCAGACGCACCAACGGAAGGCGGCCGGCACCAGGAAGGTCTCAGACGACCACAGCAGGGCAGGCGTAAACCGCATGGGCCTGGAGCACCAGCGTTTTTTCATTGAGGTACAGTTACAGGGGGTCCCAGTGAGGATGGAGATAGACTCGGGGTCGTCCTATTCCATCCTGTCCCAAAAAGAGTTTATGCGCATTCCCCCAGATGCGCGGCCCAAGTTGCGGGCCATGAGGTCACACCTACGGGACGTGCAAGGGAACGGGATCCCAGTGTTGGGGGTGGGGAACTTCAAGGTAAAGTTCAAGAATTACTCCGAGAAACTGCCCATAGTGGTCCTCAAGGGGGGGAGGTGCTGCCTTTTGGGAACACAGTGGTTCGCTCCCCTTGGAATCGAACTGTCCGGCATTAACGCCATAGAGACTGACCCAATGCGGGACGTGTGCAACGCACACCCGGACGTTTTCAAGAAGGGGCTCGGGACTTACAAGGGGCCCCCAGTTTCCTTTGACCTGGATCCAGAAATCCGGCCCATACGCCTCAAGCCAAGAAGAGTGCCGCTCGCCCTCAAGGACAAGATCGAGGCGGAACTGGACAAATTGGTGGGGCAGGGGATTTTGGTTCCAGTTGATTCGGCAGAGTGGGAAACGCCGATTGTGACAGCCCTCAAATCAAACGGGGAGGTTAGGATTTGTGCAGACTATAAATGTACGATTAATAAGGCCATTCGGCCAAATGCATATCCAGTACCCGTGGTCAGCCATTTACTGGCCACGCTTCATGGGGGGAAGTGTTTTGCCAAGCTAGATCTGGCGCAAGCGTATCAGCAGCTCTCTGTAACCCCGGCTGCTGCCGTTGCGCAAACGATCGTAACGCACAAGGGGGCATTTAAGGTAACGCGCCTTCAGTTTGGCGTGAATTCGGCCCCCGGAATCTTCCAGTCTCTCGTGGAATGCCTTTTAAAGGGGCTTCCAGGAGTCCTCCCATACTTCGACAATGTGTTGATAACAGCGGGGGGCGAGTCAGAATTAGCGCAAAGGCTAGACAGGGTCCTTTCCATATTCGAGAAAGCGGGCCTCCGCCTGAGAAGGGACAAATGTGTTTTCTTTGCGAGGGAGGTCAAGTTCCTTGGGTTCAAGGTAACCCCAGAAGGCATCAAGCCCTCCGAGTCCAAGGTTGCGGCTGTGCAAAACGCCCCTTGCCCCACCGCGAAACCGGAGCTGCAGTCGTTTCTAGGGCTCTTAAATTTTTACCATTCCTTCCTGCCAAGGAAGGCATCCGTTGCTGAGCCACTGCACGCACTATTGAAGAAAGAGGCAGTTTGGCGGTGGGGAGATAGGCAAGAGAAAACGTTTAGGGAGCTGAAGGCACTCCTATCCTCAAGTGCTGTCCTGACCCACTTTGACCCTAAGAGACCAGTGGTTCTAGTCTGTGATGCGTCCCCAGTGGGGGTGGGGGCGGTTCTATGCCACATGTTGGAGAGCGGGAGGGAAGCCCCGGTAGCGTACTACTCAAGGTCCCTCTCGAAGGCTGAGCGCAATTACGCGCAAACTGATAGGGAGGCCCTAGCCATCATCGCGGGAACGAAAAAGTTCCATGACTTTTTATACGGCCGTGAGTTTACGGTAGTGACGGATCACAAACCACTTCTGGGGATCTTCACTACCGGCAAACCCACACCACAAATTCTATCCCCCAGGATGCTGCGTTGGGCCATCTTTCTCAACGCCTACCAGTATGAGCTGGTCTATCGCCCAGGGAAGGAGATCTCCCATGCGGACGCGCTGTCCCGATCTCCTCTCCCAAGTGTAGGGGACCCCACATGCGAGGTAGAGCAGGACCACCAAGTCCTGCTGATCGAGTCTCTCGACTCACCCCCCATTCTCCCGGCTGACCTCGCCATGGCCACGGCGGCCGATAAGACGCTGGCCCAAGTTAGCTCCTGGGTGAGGAAAGGGTGGCCCACTACTCCCCCCGAGGAACAATTCAAGCCATTTGTCAGGCGCAGAGTAGAGCTTTCGCTGGAAAGGGGCTGCTTACTCTGGGGCCAGCGGGTAGTCATCCCAGAAAAGCTGAGAGCCAAAGTACTGAGGCTATTGCATACCAGTCACCCCGGGATCGTGCACTCCAAGGCTCTGGCCAGGAGTTTCTTTTGGTGGCCCCAAATAGACGCGGATATAGAACGTTTAGTGGGCATGTGCGAGAGCTGCCAGAGCTCTCGACCCGAGGAGTCCCGGTTACCCCATAGGGAATGGGACACAGCCCGCGGGGCATGGTCCCGAATTCATGTCGACTTCACTGGCCCTTTCCGCGGGTCCATGTTTTTGCTGGTAGTCGACTCCTACTCCAAATGGTTGGAGGTAATCCCTATGAACAGCACCTCCTCTGCCGCAACCATCAAGCAGTTGCGCAAGCTTTTTGCCTGTTTCGGCCTGCCAGACGTCCTTGTTAGCGATAACGCTAGTACCTTCACGTCTGCAGAGTTCAAGACGTTTATTGAGTGGAACGCCATCAGGCACATCACCGCTGCCCCGTTTCACCCCACCACAAACGGTCAGGTAGAGCGCCAAGTGCGCACTACGAAAGACGCACTGCAGCACATGGGTCCCGGTGAGTTGAACCTTCATTTGTGTTAGTTCCTCATCTGCTACAGGACAACCCCCCTAGCTTCAGGATTTCCCCCAGCCGAACTCCTCATGAGGAGGCGTCCGATAACACTTTTTGACCGGATGGATCCGTCCAGGGTGGAGGATGAAGGGAGAAATATAAACATAGGGGGAGAGAGCTCCAAAAGTTTTTCGGCAGGGGACCCGGTTCACTGCAGGAACTACGCGGCTTCAGGGCCAGCGTGGGTTCCAGGGACAATCATCGAGCAGACGGGGCCAGTATCCTACAGGGTCAAGACTAGCTCAGGTCTACTCTGGAGAAGGCACGCTGACCAACTCAGAAGGCGAGTCACTAGTGAAGGGGATCCAGCGTTAGGGTCCTCCCCCACCCGCATTACCCAAGGGGGAGACACGGCGGAACCCGCGGATTCAAATGCATATCCTGGGTTCTCGACCACAGAGGAGGATACTTTGAAAGAGAGGGATCAGTTTGATTATGATTATGAGTTGCAGTACCAGGGGGTGTAGCGGAGTGGTCCCCCACCCATCCTAGCGAGAAGAGGGGTTTCAGTTCAGCCCCTGGTACCTCCAGTCCCCCCAGTCCTTTTGTTTTAGAATATACCATAGCGCCAGCTCCCCAGAGACAAACACCCCCAAGACAGGCAACGGGGGGGGAGTCCGCCCACCACAGTCTCTAGAACTCCCGGGCAGGTAACGGGGGGTGGCGAGGCCACGAGGGCCTCGTCGTCGGTCCCAAGATTCGTACTGGGGGGGACCCCAAGCTCCTCAAACGGTAGGCAGGGGTTCACTTCCCAACTGTTCATTCCATTCCCGTCCCCCAATGCAAGGTTACCGCGGAGCCCACACCAGGCCGCTAATGAGTCCCCCCTTTCCGTTGCAGGACAGGACTCCGCAGAACCAGGCTCCCCTGTGTTAAGTCAAGCGGCCGCACACCCCAGGCGCACGTGTGGCAAGCCACAATGGTTGAGGGACTTCATCCCATCCTAGGGGGGAGGGATGTTATGTATGTACAATGTTGCTTTAAGAAATGCATGAATGTAACCTGACCACAATCACAATGTAGCCCAGCTGTTAAAGGAACGCGAGTGAACTTGCCCGTAGAGGGCAGCTGCGAGCGTTCAACTCACATGGTTCTCATTCCTCAAATCACTGACAGCCGCGGGAACTTTCCCGCACCAGCAAACTATCACGGAACAGGGTGTGTGACTTGGAACGACGTCACGCCGGTAGCAGCCAATAAGCTACCGTGCAACAAGATTCAAATGCATTGTACTACTGTATATAATGTGATGTATCTCCGCCATTACCTCATGTTCATACTGATCATCAACCAATAAACCTGTGTTAGTCCTTACTGCGACTCCTTCCTTGTCTTCCATGCAAGACACTAAAGTTTTATTGTATTTTTGTATTTATTGTATATTGTGCATTACATTGTTAATTTTTCTCTATATTGTAAGCCGCCCTGAGTGATGCTTGCACCAGGAGGGCGGGGTATAAATAAAACTTCTATTCTATTCTATTTTAAACAAACCTCCAGGGGCTGTATCACACTGTGGTCAAGGTTAAAATGGTAGGACCAATAAATCCAATATATTATTGCTTAAAACATTTAAGCAATGGTTGATCAGTCTTGTGAGAGGGAACTAGTTTATGTGTTTTCAGCTGTGGCCCCCAGGCTCTGGAATGTGTTACCAACTAAAATCAGTACAAGGTAAAGGTAAAAGTCACCCTTGCTCGAAAGCCAGTCATGTCTGACTCTAGGGTTCAATACTCATTTCTGTTTCATAGCTGAAGAGCCAGCGCTGTCTGCTTCTGCAGACATTTCCGTGGTCATGTGGGAGGCATGACTATACACAGGAGCACATGGAACACTGTTTACCTTCCCACCAAGGTGGTCCCTGTTTATCTACTTGTAATTTCTTGCTTTCGAACTGCTAGGTTGGCAGGAGATGGGACAGAGCTGGGAGCTCATTCCGTCCTTTATTATTTGGGTGGCCCTGCTCTCTACACACATGCAGGTTGTTGAACATCAAAGCTCAATAGGAATGGTCTAAAGAAATAACAATTGCAAAGATATTGCTGGCTAGCCCAGGGGAGGATAACCTGCGACTTTTTGACTGAATTGGACAGAGTTTACAAAACAAATCCTTTTATTTTTATTAATGCATTTTTAATGTCTTTTATATTTTATTTTATTTTAGTAACTTAAAAATTAACAAATAGTTTTCATTTTTAAATTATTAATTACATAGTAGTTAGATTTTTACAAAATAGTGTACATTTTTTAAGTACTGTATATCTAATTGTAGTTTCTTAAATGCAACCTTATTCAATTGCTGCTAAATTAACGTGGCCTTCTGAAAGTAAAATGTTCCCCATCTCTGAGCTAGCCCATACCCATAGCTGTCAAGTCTCCCGTTTTGGCCAGGAAACTACCGTATTTTACCCCTCTTTCCCACCATCCTCCCGTAATAGTATTTTCTCATAAATCTCCTGTATTCCTTCCCTACCCTGACACGCCTTCTTCTTCCCACAATCCAAGTGCATTCAAGAGCCTAGAAGAAGAGGAGGAGGAGGAAGAAGAGCCACCAGAGCCAGGGAGGAGGAGCCGTGTTGGGCTCCCCTGGGTGGAGGAGGAAGTGTGTTTTACTTCCACTTCCAGGAGAGATGAGGGCAGCACGGGCCAGATGAATCACAGTAAACCCATGTGTGTGGATTCACAGGGTGCTTGGGCTTCTGGGAATTGAAGTCCAAGAACATCTGGAGTGCTAAGGTTCACCATCATGATCCTATCCTATTTTGAGACACAGCTTAAGTCTAGTTCTGCATATATGATTTTTCATTTTTCATCCAGCTACTGGTACACCAAACAACTGTAATGCAAGGCTGCACCTTAGTGAAGTTGGTACTTAAATTTTTAATGAATGCAGACTTTACCGCCAGGTGTTAAATCTACAAAGAGCACTTACCAAAGTATTTGCAGGTGGAAATAAAAGTTCAGTTTTATGCCAAAAAATATTATTTTATGCTATTGGAAAACTTGAAATCATCAACTGCTAAATAAAAATGCTACTTTCAGCTTCTAAGAAGTATAATAAAACTAATTAAAGAGCTTAATAATTATCCCACCACTGAGATCCATGAGGCATTGGGAGATATTTAGAAAATTCAATTTTCTGCCAACTCTCATCCAAGTTCAGAATTCTTGCCTACTTTTGCAAAGCAAAGGGCTGATGCTGAAAACTTGCTGGGCTGATGCTGAAAACATAGTTAGGCCTAGAGTCCAGACCATTGTAAAAATGTCCTTTCCTTGTCACTGCTGGAACTTTAATTGGATATTAGATGCAATAGGACATTAATGGTGGAAATGCACCCAACTGTGGAAAGAAGAAAATAACCTTTTTTAAAAAAATTGCTGGGGAGAAATTATAATTAAGTTACAGGAAATGAGCCACACTAATTTGTACTCTGTGCAAGATTTCAACATTTGTTTATTTCTAAACTTTTCCTCCTTCAGAACATTTTCTGTCCAGACAATAATATTCATACTAGCCTTTCAGACTTAAAGTAAGAAAGTCTTTGTTTCAATCACTATGTTATCACAAAATTTCCAAATACGTATTACCATTTCATGGGATTGCGGTGGCTCAAGTGGTTAAGATGCTGAACTCACTGACTGGAAGGTCGGAGTTTGATTGCCGGGTACTGCATGACAGCATGAGCTCCTGTCTCTGTCCCAGCTCCTGCCAACCTAACAGTTCGAAAGCAAGAAATTGCAAATAGATAAATAGGGACCACCTCGGTGGGAAGGTAAACAGCGTTGTGTGGACGTGTGGCATGCCTGCCACATGTCCACGGAAATGTCTGCAGATGCAGACAGCACTGACTCTATGGCTATAAAAAGAGATGAGCACTGAACCCTAGAGTTGGATATGATTGGCCTTTGAGCAAGAGTGACTTTTACCTTTACTATCTTGTTATTTCTTAGACTGTAGCACAGGGGTTCTCAACCGTTTCAATCTGAGGGGCAGGTCACACTCCCTCAGACAGCTTTGGGGGCCAAACAGCCATTTTGCCCTGCAACACATGGCACTTCAGGGTGTGGTGGAGGTGGCAGGGGAGCCACATGAAATGGTGTCATGGGCCGTATCCAGCCCCCAGGCCGTAGGTAGAGAACCCCTGCTGTAGCACCTTGTGGACCACAGTACCTCCTGTTTTTTTAAACTGGTATTGCTGAACCTACTTTGGCCTTTGGGCTTTATTACATATGACCTTGTGTCTATAATTTAAAATGAGGTGGTGGGACATAATCTCAAATTAAGTTCTTTCTATATTTTTTGCCATTTAAAAGACAAAATGCAAACTTATAGGCAAGATTCATCCCAGAAATGGTGGAATGTACCTGCCTTCAAAGCAGTCAGCTCTTCAAAATGAACATCCACAAATCTATGTCTACCAATGACCACATTTTCTTCAAAAGACACTTTACTCACCCTATATGGTCTCTCCATTCCCATCCACTCCTTTCCCCTCTTGAAGAGCCATAGAACAATGAAGGTTTCATTTCCCTTAAAGTCAGTCCCTTAAGATAATAGTGGCTGTTATTCCATTCTATCCCATACCCACAATGACTGAGAAACCATTTATTACCTGTCAACAGTGAAGAACTAGACAGCAAATTGTTGTTGTTCAGTCGCACAGTCGATTCTGACCCTTTGCAACCCCATGGACCGTTGCCCACCAGGAACCTCTGTCCTCCACCATCTTCCTTAACCCACCCAGCTCTGTGCCCATTGAATCTACAATACCATCTATCCATCTCATCTTTGGTCATCCCCTTCTTCTTTTGCCCTCTACCTTTCCCAGCATCAAAGCTTTCTCAAGTGAATCCTCTTCTCATTTGATGTCCAAAGTACTTTAGCTTCATCTTTACTAACTGACCTTCTAAGGAGCAGTCAGGGTTGATTTCCTCAAAGATTGACATATCTGTTCTCCTCGCTGTCCAAGGGACTCTCAAAACTCAGCTCCAACACCACATTTCAAAGACATCTATTCTTCTGCGCTTAGCTTTCCTTATGGTCCAGCTTTCACAACCATACATTACCACCAGGAATACCATTGCTTTGACCATGCAAATTTTTATTTGCAAGGTGATGTCTCTACTTTTCACTATGTTCGCCAGGTTTCTCATAGCTTGTCTCCCTAGAATCAGTCACCTTTTTATTTCATAGCTGCAGTCACCATCTGCAGTGATCTTTGATCCCAAGAAAGTAAAGTTTGTCACTGCTTCTACTTCCCCATCTATTTTCCAGGGACTGATAGGGCCTGTTGCCATTATCTTGGTTTTCTTAATGTTGAGTCTCAAGCCAGCTTTTGCACTCTCTTCTTTCAACCTAAGCAGCAGCTTCTTTACGTCTTCCTCACTTTCTGCCATATAGGGTAGTATGTCAACAGTGAAGAACTGGACAGCAAATTGAAGAGACATTAAAAGTCACACAGTAACCATCTTACTGAATATGATGGAATGCATTTTATTTTTTGTTTATATTGCAGTGATCATATTAAATTTGGAAACACACACATATGTGCATACAAGCATATGCACATTTTAGACAAATGTGTGTCCTCTTTGAGTTCTCTTTTTAACGTCACTTGTCTTTTTCTTGTTGGGAAGCATAAGTGGACACCATTATTGTTCCTAGCTAAATTTTAAGTTTAATGACAACTTCCCCTTTTGATCTGCTGTTTGGCAAATCTTGATACTATAGAGGAACTTCTGGCACTAATTCAAGAATTATCCATTCAATTTGCTCTATGAGAGCTGAGATATCTTTCCTTAAATAGGTACTTCTCCTATTTCTCTGCTAAATGTGTGAGGCATGAGATGCTTTACCATTACTATGTTCCTGTAGGAACTCTCTTTTTCTTAGGGAAAAGGAAGGGAAAGAGAAAAGGTTTGGATTTTCTTTTTCTTATATGCTTGGGGAAGAGTAAAATACAGTATAGTGAAAAATAAATATTAACCTAATGCCAAAAGTCACAACCCGGGGTTGTTTTTCCTTACCCACATGAAACAAAGCGGAGATCACGTGGTTCCTCCTATCATAAAAGCTGCTGTAAAACATGTATGTGGCTGTCGTAAACATTTACGACAGCCATGGGTGCATTTACAGCAGTGTTAACAGCAGGTGCGGGTGAATTTATTCATGTGTGGGCACATTTTATGGCTGTCATAAACGTGCCTGCTTCCGCTTCTGGTAGTGGCAGGGCGATGGTGGGCCACATGAAATGGTGCCGTGTGCCATAGTTTGGCCACCCCTGATTTAATCTTTCAGAGTAAAATCTGTAACAGGAGAAACATTTGTTACTAAAGAGAAAATGCAGAAAGGATTCTATATTAGCATTTTTATTTGGCCCAACTAACTTCAAAACTGTTGTCCTTCTCTTTTTGGGAAGAATATATGTACAGTATACATATAGACTATGAAGGATGGCAGATGACAGAGAAGATGATGTGGTCCATGTGGTCGAAAAATGTCACAGTTGACTGTGTGACTTACTGTCTGATAAACAAAGTGTTGCTGTTGATAATTAGGGTAGTGATATGTATACACCAAGCTAGGATGTGGCCCTCCCCACAAGAATCATGATAGGGAAGAACTGTTACAGTATGGTCTAATTACAGACAAGATTTTATCCAAAATAATCTTAACAGATTGCAGAACTAGGCCAATAGAAACAAAATTAGCTTCAACAGAAAAAAAAGTTCCTCATTTTAACAGGGAAAATTAGATGCACAAATATAGGGAGAGGAGAGAGACTGAGCAAGAGGAATGCTGTTACAGTATCTGAAGAGCAGGTCCTCCCTTGTTGGTTCCCAGGAAAGGAGGGCTGTGGGAGAGAAAAGCCGAGCCTGGTTTTTTTCTGTGACTTCTGCTGTTTGCCCACACTTTTTAGTTAGTTGCTGACCAGCTGAGAGAAGGAGAGGAGGGAAGGAAAATGGCTGAGTCCATAATTAATAGGGTGAGTGAGTAGTAGGTTTATTATTTTGATATGCTGATGCACTGATTGCTTTTTGCTGTGGTCATTAAATAAAGAAAATCAGACTACTGAAGATGATGTGTTTGGGTTTTTCTGTGCCTCTGAAGAGAGTGAGGGGTGAATGAGCCACGAAACCCCTACCGGCCCGTAACCAGTTGTCGGCTCCCAAAAACTTTTACTACCACACTGTGGGCGTGGTATGGTGGGTGTGGCTAGAGGGAAAGCCCTGCATTGCACCCAAATTAGGACTACTTTATTTCAAAACTTGGATGGTCAGGGCCAGCAGAAATTTCTGCTACTGGTTCTGGCAAACTGGTGTGAACCTGCTGATGCCCACCACTGCCCGTAACCCATACCTGTCAACCTGCAGCTCTGGAAAAACGGGACCTGCGCACATCGCTTGTGTGCAGGTTGCTTTCCACGCATGCGTGGAAAGCGTTTGCCCCTGCTGCCAAATTACGGGGTTTTGGCAATGTGGGGTGGGTTATGACGTCAATGGACGTCAAATTACAGGGTTTTCCCGGCCAAATCGGGATGGTTGACAGGTATGCCGTAACCTCACTTTTACAGGGCCGATGACATCTAACTATTGTATTTATGAAAGGCATCTAGAGATCTCAATAAACCACAAGCTAATCACGTCAACAGCATGATGTAGCAGCTTAAAAAAAATGTTAAGGCAATATTAAGGTGCATCACCAGAAAGCATGCCATATATTAATATCTCATGCATCTCAAAATCACAAAAAGAAGCTCTTTAATCAGCAATCTGCTGCTACCAATAATGTCATTATTATTTAAATGCCACAAGGGTACTTCCTTAGGTAAAGTGGGTAACACATACTCACCAAGTTCCTGTAAAATATAGCCTTTTATAAAATGAAATATGTTGAGTTAATTATTTGGCATTCATGATCTACTGCATAAGGCCTACAAATCAAATATAAAATATAAATTGCAACAGGTGATTCAAATTAAAAAGTAGTGAAGAGTGACATGTTTATTCTCTTTTGCCAGTTTTTGAATTCAATCGATCCCACATCCCTTTCTGATTCAATTTTGTTGCTAAAAATTTTAGGTTTTCTCTTGCACTCAAAATGCTGAGAAATCACAGCTGTTAAGACCCCTAATAAACCATATGCCTAATGCACATTTTCCTAGGCTGTGTTTAGCCTGTTTCACCACTACCTCTGAAATGGATGGTTGCCAGTGACAAAGTGGTGGGCCCAAGACCCAGATTTCTTTCTTCATAGGAATCAACACATGAGCCTATTCACTCACATCATCATGTTAAGGGCATTAATAGAACCACCACTCCCTGTCTCATAGTCTTCCCTTTGCAGCCACAGCTGCACATTCGTTATGAAGCCAATAATATAATCAGCCAAATGACCAAGAGTGCTATGGAGGGCATTCTGGGAAGGAAAAGGGTGTGTGTGATTGCCTATATATATATACAGAAAATGGTGATTGGATTCAGGCAATAAAAACTTTAACATAACTGAAGTTACTGTTCTATGTTACAAAAACCCAACTAACAATCAATGTCCCTAATCTATGCAAATTTATAGAGAAATTGAAAGAAACTATAGAGATCATTTCTGTCAGTCACCAGGTAGCCATAGCTCTTTACACATTCTTATATTCATGCTTTTAACATTTTTGATAGCTGAATAATGTTTCCTTCAAATTATTGTAAAATTTTATGATTTTTTAAAAAGTTGATGAATGTAACTCTTCCTTGTTAAAGAACCTTCTGAAAAGCAGTTCAAACCTTTATTCAATTCTTTAAAAAGTATTGAGTTTATGAAAGTAAGATATTGTGCTTCTGTATCCTCAATTCAAAACATCAGGTAATGGCCTCATACAACCCACACAATATTGTACCTGTTTTGATGTTCTGAGAAGCAAAGCTCTATGTCAGTAACGAGGAGATTTACAATCATTTGCCCTTAATCTTACAACTGTCGTATGTAAAGAAGGTCCAGGTTAAACCCTTTGATATATTTGTAACATTGTCTGTATCTCAAACAATACTTTAAAATGTATTGGTTTCAGATATAGAGGAATAGGACTGTGAAGCATAGAAATGTTGTGGGAAAGCTCCAACATGAAAACTGCAGCATAATAATAATAATAATAATAATAATAATAATAATAATAATAATAATAATAATAATAATAATAATAATAATAATAATAATAATAATAATAATAATAATAATAATAATAATAATAATAATAATAATAATAATAATAATAATAATAATAATATTAATATTAACAACAACAACAACAACAACAACAACAACAACAACAATAATACAATCTGTATAACAATCACAGCTCTATGAGACAAAAAAAGAGTAATAAAGGTGCTGTAGAATTCAGTGGGGACACCTTATTGAATCAATGTTAACACATAAAAGCAGGCTTTGTAGAAGCACAGAGGCTTAATTCTTCCTTGGCACAAAACTGATGTTTCATTTTGTTTTACTATTTAAATCATGAACCAGAGGAAAGACACAACAGTGTTGGAGAACTCAAGGGCATATCTTGGACATATCACCCCACACTGCAATTCACTAAAGCCCATTCGAGTAATACAAAAGCTGCTATCTCATGTAAACTCCAGTGTTCTGTGGGTCCTCTTCCAAGTAATGGAAATCCCTGGGAACTGAAATGTTACCATGATAAAATGTGTTTTCTTAGTAGACAAAGGAATGGACAGAAAAAGAAACAAACAGTTTGACCAAATAAAGGGAAATAATTAAGTTAAGCTGTGTTTGTTATGAATAGCTGCAAGCCAGAAATCTCCTCTGATCTCATCTCCCTTTTGACCAAAAAGTTGAGGTAGCAACCATATGAATGATAGGAATGCGTAACCTGGAAATAAGCTCATTTCCTCAGTGATATTTCTTACTTGTAACAAGCATGCAGAGATTGAGTTAGAAATGTACAACTATTTAGTAACATTTCACTGAGCTGCAAGGTAACCTTACAGCTCCCAGAGAAATAATTTTCTGTAGAAATCAGATCTCTGGGTGCTGTTACAAATCCTACATCACGCTTGAAATTACACATATATCATATATATCACATACTGCATACCAATAGCTATAGAAAGTAGATGTTGCTCCTTATAACTTGTTTTCTGCCAAGAAATCACCATCAAATCAGAATGGGTCCCAATTTAAGAACTCACCTGGAAGGTCCCTGCATGATCTTCTTCTTTCTCTCCCTCTTTGCCTTCTTTCAAAGCAATCAGTGTGAATCCACGAAAATAGGCTGGAGTGGCAGCTGAAAGCGTTACTGAGGGGGGAAAGAGAAACATCAGATTTTCAAAATAAGCATGTTTGCATTTTTTTAAAAAGATTCAGCACCTAGATTGATGAGGGACCCAGGATTAGAAGAGTCATTGAATATGACACCCTTTACGGGGGGCCCTACACTGAGACAGGCCATCCAAGAATTATGTTAAACTGCAGAGTTCGTATGGTAGTACAGTATTGTTATGATATTGTGCCCTTTCCTGGTTTTAGGGCCCAGTCAAATCCACAGCTATCTCATCCTCTGAAGCCAGCCCCAATCCTGATAAATATTGGAACATTTTTATTTATTTATTTTTTTGCTAATGGGAGGAAAGCCAGGAGTATTAGATTCTAATGGGAAATAGTCATATTCAGCCTTCTTGTGTCCAAACAGAAAAAAAGCCAAACACGTTCATCTCTGGGGGACTATCTATCTATCTATCTATCTATCTATCTATTTGGGTATTTATATCCCACTCTTCTGGTGCAAGTGTCACCCAGAGCTGCAGACAAGGTAAAATAGGAAAGCACTTAAACAGGAGACAATCTAAAAACATTACAAAGAGCAAGATACTGTACAGTAAATACCAAAAATACAAAAAAGTACTTACTAAATCATAAGACAACTAAAACCCATCAGCACTCTCCCTAACCCCTTAAGAAGATAAAAGGATAAAAGTTAAAAATATTTTTTAAAAAACTATGCAAATGGCATAAAACAATCACAATCACATAAAAACATTCTAACAAATCATTGCAATAGCCTGAGGCAACTAGACTAGCCAGCGGGCCTGGGCCGTTCCACAAGTCGGATGCCAGACCCACTGACACAGCCAGGTCTTAAGTGCCTTCTTGAAAGGGAACAGCTCCATCTGTAGGCACAGATCTGGGGGTAAGAGGTTCCACAGGGCCAGAGCAGACACGGAGAAGGCTCTTCTCCTGGCCCCAGTCAGATGAGCTTCTCTTGTCGACGGGACCACAGCGCCTCTCCGGTCTGCCCTCGGAGGATGGGTAGAATACCTTGGAGTAATGCAGTCCCTTAAGTAACCCGGTCCACTGCCATGAAGGGCTTTAAAGGTCAAAACCAACACATTGAATTGCACCTGGAGGCACACTGGCAACCAGTGCAGCTCCCGAAGCACAGGTGAGGCATGAGCAAAATGCCCTCGCCTCACCACCACCCGGGCAGCCACATTCTGGACCAGCTGAAGCCTCCGAATGGTCATCAATGGCAGCCCCATGTAGAGGGCACCCCCTGGAGCTTCTGAGCCACTGCTTTTTCCAACATCTTCCACATGAAGGGAAAGTTGGAAATAGGTCTAAAATTTAAAATTAAACCAGATGTTCGCAACTTACACCCTGTGGCTGGGGCTGGCCCACAGTGGCCAATCATCTGGCCCATGGTGGTGACCCCAGCGGCAGCAGAAGCTGACGTGTTTACAACAGCTATAAATGCATCTGTGCCTGCACAAACGCACCCACCATGGTTTATGGCAGTGTTTACGGTGGGGGTAACCATGTGTCCGGCCTGCATTTCTATTCCACTCATCTGGCATATTTTCCCACTCTGGGCAACTTACAACAATTTAAAAAAAAATAAACATAGAGAGTAAACAAACCGAGTAAATGTATAAATAACAACAAAACAAAAGCGATGCCCCACCAATAAAAAATAAAAAACCCAAAAACAAATAACACATATTGGTGACAGAAAAAGTTAATCAGAATCTATTTCTCAGCCATTGGAAGTATGCCCTTAAAATGTCTGATCACACTTTCATTCTCTTAATGGGACCTCCTCTTCCTCAGTGCCTGAGACAGCAGAAGATTGAATCTCATGTATGGCATTGGTTTCTCTATACTCCTAGATCTGTTGTAGAGGGTTTGGCAGATGTCAGACTGATTGAAGGGAGAGGAGTTTTTAAACTTCAAAGTGTCAAAAATGTTCATCGTGTTTCCAGGTAAGTCAGCATGTGTTCATTTGCAATCCCAACTTGCATTCCAAAAATGGCCCAAACAAGGCAAAGGAGTTGTATAACCTGATGTTTGTGGCATTGTGAAAACTACTCTGCACTACTCTGTGGTATCACTGTCTTTTTGGCAGCTCCCTAGTGGCTCAGTGCATAAAAGAATTGTGCTTGGAGACTGGAAGGATAGGGTTCGATTCCCTGAGAGCTGCAAGATGGGGGACATGAAAGGAGCCTCATTTGGGCATCCCCTGCAAAAATCCTTTCAACCAAGAGTAATCAATGGTCCATAGGGTCGCAAAGGGTCGGAAACGACTGTGCGACTGAACAACAACAAGAGTAATCTCTGACATGAAAACACACACACTGTCTTTTTGGATCCCCAGTGGCTGAACACCTGTTTGCACTTCCAATGAAAACCAATCAGGGGGGGGGGGGGAGAGAGAGAGAGAGAGAGAGAGATTGTCTTCCAGCAAAGAATTCTAAACTGTATTTGTCAACTAGTCTATTGGTCAGAAAAGTATGAGAACAATCCCATAAAGGTATGGGAACAACCCTATAAAGATTTTGCTGTGCTGCTTTTTTTTTGACATCTACAATTAAATTTATGATCAGAATATGTAAGGCGCATACAATTAATACAAATGCAACCCTAAATTCAGAAGCCAAACTCAGCATTACTTCTATGTTTTGCTAGTGATTCATTGGGTCAATAACTGTTTCCATTTCTTTTTGTGCAACTCTCTTATTATCTACCAGAATATATATATTTTCACCTACAGAGAAATGTAATGAGATAGTATTTGGACAGTTAAATGTTAAATTCCCTCCCTTTAAGACAGCAAAACCATAGTAGCATGGACCAATGCAAACTAAGGAAAAATATCTAGAGGGCACTGAAAAACGGAAAGGATCTCTCACTTTCTACTGAATGAAGCATTGCAGCTTCATACTGTTTTCTTAGAAGAGGTCAGTTCAAACTGAAATGCCTCATCAAATTGGCAAAGTTAAAGAGGTCAGGGGATTTTTAAAAATCATTTTGAGAGAAAAATAAAACATTTTCAAAAAATATAATATTGTTCAGAAATCTTAACCAAACTGGCTGTAAGATGCTTACTGAGCTTGTGGGAAACAAACAAACAAGCAATCTAATTTATTGCTTTAAAAATGAAGAGCTTTACAATGGAGAAATGTTACTAAGATTTTGCTGTAGTACCCTACAGTAAAAATATATTACTCTAGTCTAATTTTTAATCAATAAAACAGAATCTTCAGTATAATTCATTTTTCCTGTTTGTTGAAACCACTGTGTAAGTGCTTGCTTTAACATTCTTGTTCACAAGCAAAGAAAAAGCACCCTGTGCTCATGATTTATATGACATATAGCCTAATTTTATAATCTTGCTAAAGGCACAACCTCTCAGAATCATTAGACTACATGAATTTTCTTGTTATTAGCCTCCACCCATAACCTTCTGGTTATAAAGAACCAATTGAATATATTAAAAAGTTTTGACATTTTAATGTGGCATTATATAATATATATATAAAGACTGGCTCGTGCTTAAGAGTTTAGAATTAGCAGTTACTAGCTTAGGGCCCGGCTTCACCGGGGGTGGGCCCTGAGGGGTTTGTGGTGGCATGCAAGGTGGGGGCTTCCTCTTCCTCCTCGGTGTCCCTTAGGGGCACCCTTTGGAGATGGGTGTTCCAGGGTGTCCCTGCCAGTTTGGTGCCTCAGGAGGGGACTAAGGCGGATGGTCAGGAGAGTCTTATTGCCTTCCCTCCCTCCTTCTTTCCCTCACTTCTCTCGTCCCCTTAATTCCTTCCCTCCCATCCTCCTTCTTTCCTTCCACTCCTTCCTACTCCCCTTCTCTGCTTCCTTCTCTCCCTTTTCCCTTCTATACTTCCTTTCTTTTTCATTTTTCCTCCCTTTACCCCCTTTCCCTCCCTCCCCCTCTCCCTTCCTTTCCCCCTTTCCCCTCCTTCCTTCCTTTGTTTAAAAAACAAAATGGCAACTCCAACTGTTTTCAGCTGTTATGCGGCCCAAGGATGTCCTAGGAAGGTGAAAATTGAGTGGAAAAGGTCCTCCCACTCTCCCAGCAGCTGCATGGGAGGCGGAGAGCCGGAAACATACACCCACCAATGGTGTTTGTTTTTTGTTTGTTTTTTTGGGTTTTTTGCCTCAAACAGCATGGAAAGGTAGAAGATCAAACACAATGCATCAGATAACACTAAATGGTGTTATCCAGTGCAACAATTTTTTCAAAACATTAAGTCGTTATCTGATTTTAGTGTTATCCGATGCAGTCATTTTCTGGGGCTTTACTGTATAGTATAGGAATAAAATAGAGCGTCTTTTACATTGATTAGATCCTAAACTTGGAAACACACTTTTGTGATAGAATAGGAAAATATATTTTACAGCAGAAGTAATAAAATGATCATCTGAAACCATGCATAAGTGCATCCAGTTTGAAAAGTGCTTTCTTTCTCAGTCTCCTCTTCTCAAGGCTAAACATGCACAATTATTTCAGTTTTTCCTCATAAGGCTTGGTTTCCAGTCCTCTGATCATCCTTGTTGCCCTCCTATGAACTTGTTCCATCCTTCTTAAAGTTCTCATGATACTATCTGGGACTGCAAGCTGCCAGCACTTTAGCCTTGGTATGACTGAAGCTGCAAAATGATTTAAATTTCCGCACCTCCCCTTTACAGCTCCTGTCAGCTGGCCCCCGTTCTCTGCTTCTAGGGAGTGCCTGTCTTCCAAGGTATTAGCTATTCCAACCAGTTTTATGCTATCCCCAAATTTGATAAACACCCCCTGCTCTAAAAAAATTATTAAAATGTTGAAGACTATCAGGCCCAAGGAATGATCCTTATTGCCGCCCCCCCCCTTGTTACCTCCTCACAGTTGAGAAGGAGCCATTAATAAGCACTCCCTCAATACGATTCTGTAACCAACTGTGTATTCATCTGTCACTTGTTCTGTCATTACCTTGCTATTAATGGAGCACTTTGCCAAAGGCATTGCTTAAGTCAAGATTTTATTTACAGCATTCTCACCATCATATAAAGAATTTATCTGATTAGGTAAAGGTAAAAGTTTCCCTTGCTCGAAAACCAGTCATATCCGACTCTAGGGTTCAGTGCTCATCTCTTTCAAAGCTGAAGACCCAGCGCTGTCTGCTTCTGCAGACATTTCCGTGGTCATGGGGCAGGCATGACTAGACACTGAAGCGCACAGAACGCTGTTACCTTCCCCTTGAAAAATCCATGTTGGCTTCTAGTCATTACCACACTATTTTCAATGTGCTTGCAGAATGACTCTGTTATCATTCTGCTCCAGAATTTTCCCTAGGGTTGACATCAGACTGACTGATTTATAGTCCCCGGTTACTCCTTTTTGAAGAGGTTAGCCATCCTCCAATCATCTGGCACTTCACCCATCTTCGATGGTTTCAATAAAATGATAGACAGAAGTTCTGAGATCTCTTTAGCCAGTTCCTTCACGATCCTTGAATACAGTTCATCTAGTCCTGGAATTTAAACTCATTCAAAATAATGAACTATTCCTTGAGTATTTTGTTTTTCAATCTCAAGGGGCAATCCTGCCCCTGTTGCGATGGCCCGCGGAACGGGCTGCCTGGTTCAGAGGGGCCCACGGAGGTCAGAGTGACTGGACACAAGGAAAGGCACGTGAGATGAATATGCGGTGACAGTCCAGTCTTGGGGGCTGGCCAAGATGGCCGCTGAGTAACATCTAGTCTCGGACGCTCGCGCTAAACAAAGTGGTAAATAATGTGAAGGAGTGGAATGGAGAAATTTTAAAGTGGTAAAGTCTAAAGATAAGATCCTTGCCTGTCTTCCTGAAAAGTTTGGTGATCTTTTGAGGTTGGATGGTCGAAGTTCGGGAGGTTTTCTGATGGTTGAAGCTGTGACGGTAGTCGCGGCTTTTCTGCCAGGGAGCCGAGGACGGGACCAGTGAAACTGCTGAGAAAAGGCTTTGGAGCTGGCTTTGGAATCGGCAAGGAGCTGCTGGACGTGAAAGTAATTTATATGTAAGTGCTTGACTGGAGCTATAAATCTTAAAGCCGGCTGGGATTTTTTTTTTTAAAAAAAGGAGATCGGACACTGAAATGGAAGAGGGGAGAAGAGGTTGAAAGCAAGTGCTGGCTCTGTAATGGCGACGGTCCTGGAAAATGAAAGTGACTGAGTTTGGGTGGTGGTTCTTTTTTTTCTACACGCCAGAAGACCGTGCCACGTTTTGACAACAGAGTGGATTAATTACTTTTGTCTGGGCTAGACTATTGGAGAAAGACTGTGAGTTTCCCGGCTCAAGCTGCTTGGAGGAAGGTTTTTTTTTTCTTTTCTCTCTTTGTCCGCTCCTCAGAAGGAGAAAGGGGGCTTTTTCTTTTCCCCAAAAGTTCAGGCACTTGCTGGAAAATGGCGCTTTGACTGTCCACTTCAAAGGAAGGATTAGGTGGTTTTGATTGCTTGCTTCCTTCACCGTGTGGATTGCAAATATTTGTTTGCTTACTGTGGAATATACTGCCCCTCACCTCGTCCCCAAGCTGGTTGGATTTCGGGTTTTCCTTCCTCCTGGTCTCCCCCCCTTTTTTTATTTTTTTTCTCTCTCGGTTGGCTTGGTTTTTTTTTTAAGAAGAAACTGGGGCTGACTGTTTCCCTGAAGCTCCTTTACTGTGATTGGAAGAAACTTGATTGGATTATTTGCTTTGGGGAAACGGACTCACTGTGGATTAATATTTTTTTATTGCTCTTCCCCCCCTTTTTTTTCTCTTTTCTCTTCTTAAACTGCCTGCTGGGAGAATTGTTTCCTTCTGTTTTATCGTTGTGGATTGCAGTAATTTTTGGATCTCTGCTGACATAAGAACTTTCCTGCTGTATCTGTGGAACCAATGGCTGCAGTGTTGTAAGCTCTATTGTATTGACAAACTGTTACAGCGATCTGCAGCAGTGGGTTTGAAATATATTGCATTATCATGGATAAAGGTACAAGAGGGAAAGCGAAGGAAGAAGAACAAGTTGTAAAGCCTAATAAGATTGAAAAAGCACCAATGGATGAATCTGCTCAGTCATCATCCCCGCCCACAGTGCCATTGGATCAGACTCAAATTATGGTGGAAATTGGCAAGTTGATGCAAAAATTGGAGAAAAATGAGGCTTCAAGGGTGAAAGATAGAAATGAAATAATCAAAAGGCAAGGCAAGACGATGTCATCATTGGCAGATTATACAAAAAAGGTGGACCTAAGTTTGAACAAATTTGAGGGAATGCTGAAATTGGTTCAAACAGAAGTGGATGCGGTAAAGAAGGAAGTAAAAGGGACTCAGGGGGTGGTGCGGGAAAACAAGCTAAAATTGGAGGAACAAGAAAGGAGGATAGATGCTGTGGAAGATATGATGAGAAAGCAGAACATTCTGATCCGTCAGGTGCCGGAACGCACTCCAGATTTGTTAAGAGAGAGGGTGGTTCAGTGGTTAAATGGTTTAAAAATGGGGAAGGAATTTGTTCAGGAGGATTTTGTAAGTGTATTCCGGGTGGGTCCAAGAAGAGGGAGAGTGGTTCAAAGAAATGTGTTGGTTAAATTCGCAAATTGGGCAGATAAATTAAAAGTAATGGCTCATCTGAAACGAGCTGGTCGTGATGCGTTGAAATTTGATGGTTCAGATGTTGAAGTTTACAATGATATTTCATTAAAATAAAGAACATGGAGGTATAAGATGAGGCCTGTTACTAAATTATTGATGAGTAAAAACATAAGGTATAATTGGAGATTTCCACAACAATTGCGCTTTTTCTACAATAAAAGAATGCAAGTTATTGATGAAGGCACTAATCCATTGGAATATTTGAGTTTGTTGGGATTGGTACAAACAGATTCGGAAGAATGGAAAAATCTTAAGAAGGGAATGACGGATTCTGGAGCTTTGGGGAGGGAATATGGGAGGGAGGAGCCCGGTGGGGCAACAGGTGGAACACCACAGTGAGGGGAGGAGGAGGAGGAGCCGTCCTTGATTATGGTGGAGGAGGAGATAGGTAAGGAATAATGAGCATTAGATAGTAGTAATCTCAAGTACCTAATAGAGGTAGAATGGGTAAATAGCGCATAGCGCCGGCAGTAGGGCGCATCTTGCAGGTCCCCCCTCTCCCCTCTTTGGTTGACAGAGGCGACTTTTCGTTGGAAGGTGGGGAGAGTGAAAATGTGTGTTTTATGTAGTTGGTATGGTGAAGGGTTGTTGGTGGCACGCCCGATGGAGAGTTTAAAGTTGGGAGAAGAATTTGGTTATGGGTAGTATTAAAATAATATCATGGAATGTGAAAGGTACAGGTTCTGTTCTTAAGAGACGGAGGCTGGAATCGGCGTTGAAAAAAGATAGACCAGATATTTTATTTTTACAGGAAACACATCAGAAATCAAAAGATACGAATAAACTTTATCTGGGTTGGATGCAACATTATGAGATGGCGTTTGGAACATCCAAAGCAAGAGGGGTGGCAACTATGATTTCTAGAAAATTAGGATTTGAAATCACAAAAAAGATTGCTGATCAAGAGGGTAGGTATTTGTTGTTAAGAGGAAAATTGGAGGATGAGGAAATATTGTTGGTAAATATTTATGCTCCGAATGACCACCAAGTAGTGTTTCTTGAAAAAATTCGGAAAATAGTGGAGTTGGAAAATGTTGCAAAAACTATTGTGGCTGGTGATTTTAATTTGATTAGGTCAGGATTAGATTGCACAAACATAGCTAGAAGTGGAATGGGTGTGAAAGGGAAGGCGATGGACAAATGGATGAAAGTTATGGGTTTGAAGGATTCGTGGAGAGAGGTTAAAGGCTTGGAAAGGGCATATTCCTTTTTTTCGCATGTACATGGGACCTACTCGAGAATAGATTATGTTTTTCTGTCGGAAAACTTAATTGGGGATATAGAAGGCACAGAAATTGGGATTATTAAGGAATCGGATCATGCTAAAGTATATTTGGAATTGAAAGCACAAAAAAATATTCAAAGAGTTAGAAATTGGAGTTACGATCCTAATTTGTTCAAAGATCAGAAAAGCAAAGAGGCAATTATGGAAAGCTGGAAAGAAAGTTGGCAATGGAACGATAATAATGAGGTTAATTTTAACATTGTATGGGATACCATGAAGTCAGTTTTTAGGGGGGAAAGCATAAAATTGGCAAACCTCAAATATAAAAAGTATAAAGCAGAACACATAGAAAAAGAAAGGGAAATAAAACAATTACAGGAAGAACACGCAAAAAGTAAAGATAAAAAAATTCTCTTGAAATTACAAGGACTTAAGGCAGAAGTAATGGGTAAAGATATTGATAAAGTTAAATGAGATTTGATTTATTTAAACAGAGAATATTTTGAATTTAGTAATAAGAACTCAAAACTATTAGCAAGAGCAGCTAAGGTTAAAAGGGAAAAAAGAGAAATTGGGGTGTTAGTCGATAGGCAAGGTTCAAGGTGTAATAAGAATAGCGATAAATGTAAAATAGTTAGGGAATTTTACCAGGTGTTATATGCAAAAAAAGAAATAGATATGGAAAAGCTTAAAAGGATATTGGAGAGGCAGTTAGGGAATGGGATAAAACAAGAGCATAGGGAGAAAATGGAGGAAAAGATAACTGATAAAGAGGTTAAGGGGGTAATAAGCGGATTGAAGATAGGGAAAGCCCGGGGGGATGATGGATTATCAACAGAGTTTTACAAAGAATTTAAAGAGGTGGTGGTCCCGAAATTGGTGAAGCTATATAATTATATATTAGATGGAGGATCAATCCCGACTTCATGGTATAACACTACAATTGTTCTTTTGCCAAAACTTGGTAAGAATTTGGAAAGAGTGGATTCGTACAGACCAATTTCGCTTATAAATCAAGATGCGAAGATCTTCACGGCAATATTGGCTAACCGTTTAAATAGTTTTATGGGGGAATATATAAATGTTGATCAAGTTGGGTTTCTAAAAGGACGACATATGGCGGATTTGACTAGAAGGGTATTAGATTTAATAGACAATGTTAATCAAACAAAGGAAAAAGTGGGATTACTATCATTGGATATTTTTAAGGCATTTGATTCATTGCAGTGGTCCTCAATTAAGGAAATAGTTAGAAAATATGGGTTTGGAGAGAAATTTAACAGGGTTATAGATTTACTATATCAAAAAGGAAATGCCAGGGTTAGAGTAAACGAGGAGCTTACGGATGTGGTAAAGCTAGAGGCTGGTACTAGGCAGGGTTGCCCATTATCTCCTATCTTGTTTATAATGGCAATGGAGATTTTAGCTAAAAGTATAAGGGAGGACTCAAATATAGAAGGGATTATGGGTAATAAAGTGAGTATGTACGCAGACGATACATTGCTTATGGTGAAGCACCCGGAGCAGGTGATGGATAGGATTAAAGATCATCTACAAGTATTTCAAGCTATAACTGGATTAAAGATAAATTGGGACAAATCTGAATTGATGTTGTGCAATTTGAAACCGAGCGAGATGGGTAGCACGGTGTCGACACTTAATATACAAATCAAAGATAAGCTGAAGTATTTGGGAATAATCATTTCAAATAAATTAGAAGAACTTAAACGATTGAATTATGACAGCTTGAGAATTGAATTTAAGAATAAAATACAACAACTTCAGAAGTTAAAGCTGTCTTGGTTCGGAAGAATTGCCATGTGTAAAATGATATTGTTACCAAAGATTAACTTTTTATTCGATACACTAGCGATCCATTTAAAAGAGAAAGAAATTAATGAGTTTCAAAAAATGTTTAATGGTTTTTGTAATGAAGGTAAAAAATCTAGGCTTCCAAAAAATTATGGTATTGGTCTCAGAAAAAAGGGGGTTTGGGTATGCCAAATTTGTTATTATGTTATCGAGCATTTCAAGTCAAGAATGTTGTGAAGATCTTGGCAAGAGAAAAGATAATTTGGGAACAATTGGAAATGAAAGAGTATAGAAATATTGGAAACTTGATTTTTTTGGGAATGAAGGATAAGGTGAAAAGGTCAAATAATTTTATGATGAAAGGTCTCATGGAGGTGTGGAAGAAGGTAAAAAAAAGATATGGTTCCGAATCTCTCTCCAATTTTGGAATTGACTGATATGATGTGTTTCCCAATAAAATTAGACAAAGAAAAAAGGGAAATATTGGATAAAAATGGGACGCTGTTATTGAAGGATTGTTTAAAAGTGTGTGATGTTGATGCCGAGCGGAAAAAAATGTTTGAGATATTAAATTTGAATTGGTTTCAGAAGTTAAAGGTGGACAATTGGAATAAAAAATATAAAAGAGAAATAGGGATAGATAGAATACATACGGAGTTTGAGGAATTGGTAAGGAAGATTAGAAAAGGGGAAAGCAGTATTAAAGGCCTTGTAAACAAGCTTTATAATATACTGAATAGAGGTGCAGATCCACAGGAGGACTTGAAACGGAAGTGGGAACAAAATTTGAATATAAAAATTGGGGAGATTGAATGGAAAAATAAATGGAAAAAGAGGATTATGAGAACAATGTCTGTAAGAATTAAAGAACATAATTTTAAAATGTTGTGGCAATGGTACCTGACACCATTAAGACTTTACCAGATGGATAATAAAAGAGATAAGTTATGTTGGAGATGTAAAGAAATTGATGGAACATACGAACATATGTGGTGGAGCTGTAAAAAAATAAGGGATTTTGGGGGAAGAATAGAAAATGAGTTTGGTGAAATATTGGGTAAAAGTGTTAAGTTGGTGTCGGGTACTATTCTTTTAACGAATGTGGAAGGTTTGGGCTTAAACAAGGAGGAAAAAGAATTATTGGAAATTGTACTGACAACGGGTAGACAATGTATAGCTAGAAATTGGAAAAAAGATGTAGATATACAGATTGGAGAATGGTATAAAGAAATGTGGAGTTTAGCACTGAACGATAAATTGACATGGGAGATTAAAGTCAAAAGAGATAATTTAAAAGAGAACAGATTTTGGAACATATGGAAACCGTTCGTGGATCACTCTATTATGGCAAGTGATAGTTCAGGACCAGTACCATTTCAAAGGAGTTTTTGGAGTTAAGTAGAAAATAAACTCTCCGGGCATTGTACATATTCACAGGGTGATTATTATTTGTTAAAAAGTAGGTAGTACAGGAAAAAAAATTTTTTCTTTCTATCATTTTGGACTTTGAAATAATGGCTTTTAATATTTGGTGGTTAAATAGTAATTAATGAGTATAGATATTGTTATGTACTAGCATACAGTAATGTTTGTTAGTATGATACTATGGATTTGTTAGTGTATTGTATTGTAAATGTATTGTTAATGTTTTCTTTTCTTTTTTGTATGTTTATTAAAAACTCAATAAAAAATATAAAAAAAAAGAAAAAAGAAAGTCCAGTCCTGACCTAAGTCCGGTGGTGCATTTATTATCCTGATTCGAAGGTTACGTGCCTAAGGCACACCTGACCCCATTACAGAAGGCTTATGCATACGTTGCATTTCTGGTGGTCAAGATAATACCTGTATCTGGACATGTTCCTTATAGATAATGAACAACCCGCAGTTAACTAAGGTCTGAGTTGACAAAACTCATTGTTCTCACCCTATCGCAGAGCGCAGATATCCTGCCTCTGGGAGACTAACTTCCCTTGCTGTTGACTCATCATGTTTGCCCACCCTAATCTTTGGCCAGAAGGAGAAGGGCGAGTTTTACCCGGGAGTCAGCAACTTTTTACTTTTGCCCTGTTTCCTCTGCAATCCTCAAGCCAAGGCTCTCATGATTCATTCCAATTGTTCTAGCCTACTTCCCAATTTCCTTTCCATCAAAGCCCGTGGTGGTCCTCAGCCGTGTGCATAAGCGAACGAACCCACCAGGAAAGGTTTTGGCCAATTTATGAACACAGGCATACCACATGCCCCCTACCTTTGTCCTTCTCCTTTGTCTGGAGGGGTATAGAAGCTCTTTTGAGAAAAGATCTAGCTGAAGTAATAATTGAACACTGCTGCCTTTTCTTTGTTGTCTATTATCAATTTCCCATCTTAGCCACTGTTTCTTTTCTCTTTGCTCCACAAGTAACTGAATAATGTTTTTTTCCCTGTTGCTTTTCACAGATCTTGCTAACTTCAGCTCATTCTCAGCTTTTGCCTTCCTGACACCATCTTTGCCACTTGGCTATTGTATTTTTCCCCAGCCTAGCCTTCATTCTATTTTCTGTATGTGTCCTTTTTTGTTTGTTTTTAGCTTCACTCTGAGCTTTTTGTAAAACCATATTAGTTTGTTTGTTTTTTTGCTGGAATTTTTTGACGTTGTGCCTTTAGAACAGTGACACCCAAACTATGGCCCATGGGCCCAATTAGGCCTGCACATATCATTAATGCAGCCCACGCTGAGTGCCCAGGCTCTCACAGGACTGCACCCCACCTGCCCCCATCGCCTGACATAACTTACGGCAGCGACAATCGCACTTTGTTCCCACTCCTCTGAGCAGCCTCTGGCTTGGTCCCACCGCTTCAGCCGCCTTTGGCAATGTTTATTGCCACGTTGGGGGAAATTTCAGAGCCTTCCCCATTTCAAAATGCGTGGTGCTAGGAGAGCCCCTTCGCACACCAGGATGATGTCAGTCTTGGTATGCCAAGGGGCTCTCCTAGCGCCACAGATTTTGAAATGGGGAAGGCTCTGCAAATTTCCCCAACATGGCGATACATGTTGCCAAAGCTGCTGAAGTGATGAGACCGAGCCAGAGGCTGCTTGGAGCAGCGGGGACAACGCGTGATCGCCACTGCCGCTGCCACGGCTGATGTCGGTGTCATGGTTTCCACATGCAACCTTGTCTTAATTTTAAGGTGACATTTGATTCATGTAGTGTTAAGAAACATTTTTTAGTTTTCTTAGGCTTAGAAAGCCAGATTTCTTTTTAAAACACATTGCTTGTTTGCTGCCGTCAAATAATCCTGATTCTGCGAAGTTACGTTTCGCTCTAAGCAACAAACTATAAGGTATATTGGGTTTAAAATGATGGGGGTGGAAGGAATTAAACTGTAAGTAGGCAAACCGATCAGTGGGTTTGTGATAAAGTTTGGTTTGAATTTTTTGATTGTGAATGAATACAGACAAGTCCAGAAAGGGTAAAGAAATGGGGTCTAACGTATGAGTAAATGTGAGGTTATTGTGCTGCAAATTAATCCATGTACAGAAATTTGGAACTAATGTTTTTTATCTTTAAAGATAACTCTTCGCAGAATCAGGATTATTTGACGTCAGCAAATAAGATCACTTCACATCTACAAAACAGGGGCTATCCAGCGAGTATTATTGAAAGAGCATGGCACAAAGTCAACCTATGCCCTAGAAGAGCCTTATTAACTCGTAGTAACAGCCCCTCGAATTCGAATTCTAACTTATTTTGGTCGCTCAATTACACCCCCTTAGTGAACAAAATTAAAAATACTATTTTGAGACACTGGCACATTCTTGATATAATACCAGGGTGCCTAGAACGACCGAACATAGGGTTTAGAAAAACCAATACTATTGCGAGTTTGGTGTCCCGGGCGGACATTATACCACGTCAACCCATTTCCTCCAGATTTCCTGTGGGCCACCATGCTTGCGGGCACTGCAAGTTCTGCCCATACATGTGGCATACAAACATTGTACAAATAACTGGAAGTAGTTTTTCCCTCAATCTTAATACTTTCTCTGATTGCAACACACAGGACACAGTATACATGATCCTCTGTACTTGTCAGAGGGCGTATATTGGCCAATCAAGACGACCTGTCAAGATTAGACTAGGGGAACATCTATCACGCATTAGAACTCATATCACCACCACTCTGATGGTTGCTCATTTCATTCAAAAGAAACATACAGACAGGGACTTAAAACTTGTAGCTTTGGAGACTTACCGCCCTAGCAAACATCTGGTTATGGATGTAGAGCGCTTCCTCTTACAGAGGGAGACGTTCTACATCCACAGATTCAGCACGCTATCACCAACAGGATTGAATACAGACTTGGATCTGTCAGCGTTCTTATGATCTTTCCCTAATGTACGCAGCTCAACCGTAACCGCAGTCCGTTCCTTTAAATTTGATGTATTTGACACACTAACAATTTAATTAGGTTCTTCCAGCTGAGGAGACCTTACACGTGCTAAGGATTAGGGAATTGGGTATTTATACTCCAGTAGCACTGGAGCATAGTAACGCTCTAACCCAATAAGAATGACACCATGGAGGTTTGAAGCGCGCTATGAAATTTTTCTAGGTACATGGTCTTCTTGGTAATATTTAGATCTAGATTTAAATATAGTAGTAGTGTGCATTTATTATATACTTGCATGTTTGCGTCTTGTTACAAGTCCGTCGTTGTTCAGTGTTATGGCATAGTTGCTTTGTGATTACTTTACAGACTCTTGACAAAGATGTGCGAAATGTCCACTTACTGGAGGGATATCGAGACCTGAGACACGACACCACTCCTCTGCCTGCACGGATTTAACCTCTTCATCCTCCCTTGTGAATCAGCTACGAGAAGTTTATTCCTGGACACAGTTTTTTAGCCCCTTTATCATTCTAAGACTGTTCACGGACCATAAATCTAGGATTGAGCCTTTTTACAAACTGTATGCACGGGCTTTACCAGGATATGGATATAATTTTTAGGGAGTCTTTGTTGTTATATTTCAGTTGTGTGCAGGCTCTTTTAATGCAGCCTAAAATAGCATTTACCTATTTTTCAGAAACATCACACTGCTGACACATGTTCAGCTTGTGATCTACAACAATTCCAAGATCCCTCTCATTTGTATTATGAGCCAGTTATCCCCCATCATGTAACTGTGTATTTGTTTTTCCCCTTAGTGTAGAATTATTTACTTATCCCTGTTAAATTTCATTTTGTTGTTTTCAGACCACTGCTCAAGCTTATTAAGTTCTATTTGAAATCTGTTCTTGTATTTCAAAGTATTAGCTACCATCCCATCCAATTTTGTGTCATCTGCAAATTTGATATGTATTTCATGCACTCCCTCCTCCAAGTCCCTAATCAATATATTGAAGAGCCCTTGTCCCAGAACTGAGAGATGTGGTAACCCAGTTATTACCTTCTCCCAATTTGGGAAAGAGACATTGGTTGAACTGCTGGATAACTCAGTAGTTTGGATATCTGGCTGTAGAACCAGAGGTTGATGGTTCAATTCCCTATGTACTTCCTTAACAAAGGCTGGACTCCATAGGGTCTTGCAGTTCTACACAATGCCGACAACTCTGTAACCAACTGTGTACCCACCCTTGATAGTTGTTCCATCAAGCCACACCAAGTTAGCTTGGCTACTCAGAAGAAAACTAGCCCAGCAATGCTAATGCTTGCTAATAATAGCTTGCTAAAGCACCTGCCTTAAGCAGTAGATTTAGGATTTCCAGGAAAGGGCAGCAAATTATGAGTTATTTAAGTTGTCATGATTGTATTTCGCAGCCTGAGGGAGAGAAAGACGTGGGATTTTGCTCCTTCATGTGCCAAAATAAATCTGCCTTCAGGTACTATATTAAGTTGACATGGGGGAAATGCTTTTTGCTGTTCCAGATCAGTCAGTAAAATGTCTTGAACTATTTCAGTTCATGACAACTCTTTCAGGTACATCTTCTTTCTCTTTCTGCTGCTGGGAGAAAGTTGTCTCTGCGCATGTAATCTAAGGGTACATACACACCAGAGATCTCTACCTGTCTAAATGTCATGGTGTCCCTCTAAGTACTGAGTAAATGCCACCTTAAGCTTTTTTATGCATCAGCAGAGAAAACTGAGCAGAACATTTCTAGAAATTCCTCCAAGTCGGAGAGAAATTCTACCACAATTTCCAAGGGGTGAATGGCATTAGCAATGGCGGAAACACTGCTTCTTTCCTTCCTAGTTTACTTTTGTTGTCCCTGAGTTGAAAATGTGAGTATCACTCAGCATCCTCCATCATCATCATCATCATCATCATCATCATCATCATCATCATCATCATCATCATCATCATCATTATTATTATTATTATTATTATTATTATTATTATTATTATTATTATTATTATTATTATTATTATTATTATTATTATTATCGATCAATTTGTATGCCACCCCACTCACAAAGCGACTCTGGGTGGCTAACAAAGATACAAAATATACAGTTATAATTACAAGGTACCACATTATCATAATATAAAAACATTTCAAACATTTCAAAAAAAATATCCCAATTACAATTACAAAATATTGAATTATCATGATGCAAAAAACACTTCAAAAAACAATACATGGAAAAACATTATAAAATCAACCCCAACTATGTCTGAGCGACAGTCTTGTGGTGGTGGCGGTGGCAGCATTTCCATGGCCGGCCGGCCGGGCTGTGCAGCTGCGTCTCCTTCCCTCAGCCGGGCTGACTGAGGGAGAGTCCAGTGGTGGTGTTGGTGACAGCATTTCCATGGCCGGCCGGTCAGGCCACGCAGCCGCATCTCCTTTCCTCAGCCGGGCTGGCTGAGGGAGAGTCTGGTGGTGGCGGCGGCAGCAGTGTCTCCATGGCCGGCCAGCCAGGGCCACACAGCTGCGTCTCCTTCCCTTAGTTGGGCTGGCTGAGGGAGAGTTCGGTGGTGGCAGCGGCGGCATTTCCATGGCTGGCCGGCCGGGCTGCGCAGCTGTGGCTCCTTCCCTCAGCTGGGCTGGCTGAGGGAGAGTCCAGTGGTGGTGGTGGTGGCAGCAGCGGCAACATTTTTATGGCTGGCCGGGCCACGCAGCTGCGTCTCCTTCCCTCAGCCGGGCTGGCTGAGGGAAGTGACATCCCCATGGTGACATCACAGACTAGCATCATTCCAGACAGACCATGAATGTGGTGGAATGGATGTGGGAGCATAAGAGTAGAGTGGGAGGAATAGCATCCTCCTCACAATAAATGTGGACAATATTCTGAAAATGGGGAAGAATATTCTGGAAGTGTGGAAAAACCCTTGCAATATGGATTTTTTTTCATGTGAGAGAAACATGTTTTGAGAAACATCTCCAAATCAGAAAATACAGTAAAACCTCTACATACGAATTTAATTCGTTCTTTGAGGTTGGTTGTATCTTTAAAAAATCTTATCTTGAATTTTCCATAGGAATTCATTGAATGCAATTTCCCATAGGAATGCATTGAATTTCAAATCTCAAAAAATCGTATTTAAAATTTGTATCTCAAACCTGATTTTTTTCCTGAGATTTCCAGATGTATCTTGAGTTTTTCTTAAGTCGAACCTTTCTTATCTTGAGGTTTAACTGTACAAAAATTCAGTGGTAGAGGTGACTGAAGAGCCCCAGTGGCACAGTGGTAAAATTGCTGTACAGCAGCCACAATGTTGTGAGTTCGATTCTGATGGGGATCAAGGTTGGCTCAGCCTTCCATCCTTCCAAGGTCAGTAAAATGAGTACCCAGTGTGTTGGGGGTAAAAGGCTAATTGTCTTGTGGACCACCCGGATATTGCTCTAAGCCAGGGCTGCTCAAACTTTTTGTGCCCTGGTCCTGACCACGCCCCCCAGATTGATGATTGGGCCCTTCACATGGTTTCTTCCACCAGAAGCAGAAGTAAAACATGCATACAACAGCTGTGGGTCATTTACAGCAGCATTCTGCACATGTGCATTTTACTTCTGCTTCTGGGAGCGACAAGAGCATCAGGGGCTGGATAAAATGGCTTCAGAGGCCAGATCCAGCCTGCGGGCTGTTGTTTGGGCACCCCTGCTCTAATCACTATGGAGCAGTATATAGATGTAATTATTATTGTTGAGTGGTGTGACTGTTAAACCTATTCAAATCTAAAGTGTAAACATCATGAGCAAGTTAGGAAAATACCATTCATGGAGTTTGAGACAAGAAGGAACACAGCTGGTGTACAGGAATAATACTGCCACTTTTGATTAATGTTCACATCGATATGTGATTTTCAGAAAAACACCTGGGGACTCAACCAGGGCCAATAGAACAACAAGGTGAGATCAGTGCTTCCTGAATGCATGTTGCTAAAGTGAGACAACTGTGTGCCGAACTCTTTCACAAAAGCATGTGCCACAGCCTGCCACTGAATGAGAGAAGAATGATCACCATACTATGGGAAAGCCACTTGTGTGAAGAATCTGCTAGACAACAAAAGAAAACAAGCTATTTATGGATCTCAGTATTTGAACAAGGAAGCATCAGTTCTCCTTCCGATGTTGAACGTAGATTATATACGCTCACTCTGCTTATTCAAAAGTAAGAGTTTATTGATTGGACAACACATGTCCAAAAGAAGATAGGTGTGAGCAGGCAGCCTTTTCATTCATGTTTTGCCTGTTCCAAGAACATTTTCATGTCCCTTTGCATTAAGAAACCGCAGAGTAACAAAACCACATCAGTAATCAACTAAGTTCCAGATTTTTGGCACCAGATTCTTCCCATTAATGTCCTCAGCCTCTACTAACACTGTTTTCTGAATTTCTGGCTCTAATTCAATTCTCTTATGCAGCATGCTTCTTGTTTCTAGGCAATTTACAAACTACAAAACCTCAATTTGCTCTTAATTAGCAATCCCCCCCCTTTTTTTTTTACTTAGAGACATCCTTTTCTAAGTGAATCACGTTTCTAAAAAAAAGATCCTGGGAAGGGTAATATTCCCCCCCCCCCAGACTTATAGTGCTGTAGTTCCATGTTGCATGAGAGCAACCTGTTAAACTACTGTGACAGTTAATAAAAATAATAATAAAAAGTGACAGCGTTAAACTGTGACACTTAGTTTTTCCATGCTGTTCCCATCTGGCTAAGTTTTAGATCATGAAATGGTTTAGATTTCAAACTCACAAGCAATGCTAAAATGTGCTCAGTTTCTGCAGTCACATTATCTAATGAGCTGGGGATCAAAATCTGGAAACTTTTACTACAAATACTTCTGTGAAAATGATGATTTTGATTGGTATGGGTTGTTGTTTAATGCAAAACCTAGTATACCCACCCCACCCCAACCTCAGGTTTACTTCGGAAAATTTATCTGAAGGGCTTTTCTCCCATTCAGTTTCAAGAAGCAGGAGAAGGAAGAGAAAACCATTCTTGTCAAGCAAAACTACTATCCAGTGGAACTTTTCACAAGGAGTGATTTCCAAATCTTTCCCAGAATATTTTACAGACTAGTAGATGTAATTAAAAAAACTTACAAACCCAAAGAAGTGGGTATTAAGCTGACTTGGAGCAAACAACATTACAAACTCAAGATTTACACTAATTGGCTGTTCATAGAGAATAGTTAACATTCTCTCACAAATACATTTTATTTGTTCCTTTTACTCAGCCCATTTTTATTCCAACCACAAGAGTGCCTAATAGTCACAAGTACTTTATCTGTGCTGAAGAATCCTTTACATCAAGAATTAATTTTAGGAAATAACCCACTGAAAACCATGCATTATTTTGTGGTTTATGTCATGGAGGGACATAAATGCTCTTTCGTGACTCAACTTAAAGGAGAGGGAAGAGAAAGTATTACCCAAGAATTACTTTCACCCTTAATAGATTTATGAGTTTGCGATGTGATCGTTGACAAATTCAGTTCAGAGTATATATTAAGAACAGGACTGTTTCCCAAAACATGTTTAAAATGAAGCATTCAAAGGGGATATCAGTTATGTTTCTGTATGTGGCCCAGCCTGGAAATAAATAAATAATTTGTAAGTACAGTATTACACCTACTCGGAAAGACAACTTGAGCACAGAAGAGGAAAACCCTGTATTAACATCTTGTAAGTATTTATCCTTAAGCCTTTCCCTTTCAGGGGTCACTGAGTGTGTGGCTTTCTTTCATCCACATGGATTTTCTTTTTGCACTGTTGATTGAAAATCTTTTTTTTAAAAAAACTCTTCAAGTAAGAAGGCTGGGCTGTAGTTTGAAAAGCAGCCTTTTTATTTAAAGAAGGCTTCACTGCAATAGAATGCTGGGACAATAGTTTTTACCAACACACTTAGCACGCCTGAGCATATGCTGAGTGCCACACCACCAAATGCTTATTTGGAAAGGTGGTTCAAGACCTGGATGGAGCATCCTTGGTTTTAGAAAAGTAATCGTGTTGCAGGGGAGAAGAAAGAATGAGGACCAAACCAAGGTGGAAAATGGAACACAAAGTTGGCGGCGGCTTCCGGAAGCCTTTCCTGGCCGGCGCATGTCAGGTGTTTCTCAAAGTATCCCTTTGGCCAAATGAAACAATTTCCACTTGCAGCTCCAAGGTGGCAGGGAAAAATGCAAAGGGGGAGGCAGCTGAACTTGGATGAGGGACAGTGTCCTGCCCAGCATAAGAAAAAGCTTCCTTTTGCTCAACAAGAATACAAAAAAAAAAAAAAATTTGGGGAGGGGGGAGGTCTTCCTGCTTTATTTCATAGAATATTAAATAAACTATTTAATTAAAATATTAAATTATTTGATACAGTATTTAATTAAAATATTTAATATTTTTAAAAGCTTTTCCCTCCCCCGAAGCAAGTGCTGCTCTGTTTTACACACACACCGCAACAAGCAACGCGTGTGGGAATGGCATTGGGAAGGGAACAGGGAGCAGCAGCCAAGCCAAGAGGCAAACGGCCGCGACACTTGCCCGCACTTGCCCGTCCCCGATCGCCACCGGTTCTGTTCCCAGCGTCCCCCACCCCCTCGACTTACCCCGGTAACTGTTTCCGGGCTTGTAGAATTCCGGATCGCCTTCCACGCGGAGGCTAAATTCGTGATATCCTTCCCGCCGGGTGCCTTGGGCGCGCAGGATCCGGCTGCAATACCCTTCGGATTTGGCGGCGGCTCGCTCGAAGGTCTCGTCCGCGAAAGAAGCGAAGGCCACCAGGGGGAAAGTCCACGCCAGCAGAGGCCACGGGAGCCGAGCCACGGCGGGGGAGCCGCGATCGCGTCCCATCCTGGGGGGGGGGTCGCTCCCAACAACTTTTCCCTCCTTTGGAGGGGGGGGGATTAAATACCCAGCAAGATCAAAGGGAGGGAGAGGGGTTGGGGGGGAAGGGGTCACCACATGGGCAGGTTGAGATCCAGGCGGTTGTGGGGGGAAGCCCTCAGCCCACCCCCTTGCTGGTCGCCGGAGAGAAAGCGAAGCAAGCGAGGAAGTCACCAGCAGCGCAGCCCTTTAATCCGTGGCTCCAGCCCGCCAAGGTCTGCTCCCCCCTCCCTCCCTCCCTCCCTCCTCGCCGCGCAGCTTGGGGAGGGCCATGGAAGTGAACGACGAGAGAGAGAGAGAGAGAGAGGAGTTGGGGGGGGGGGAGTGAGAAAAGGTGGGGGAAAGAGAAGGCAGGGGGGGGGGGAGCGCAAGGGCTGCCTTCCTCGCGGCTCGGCAGAAACCCGAATCCGACCGATCCTGCCCAGATCCGAAGTAAAGCGCTGGCAGCGCTGCTGGGTTTCAAACCCGGGGATGAGCAGCAGCTCCAGGCTGGTGTTGCTTTAGCCCAGCTCCAGTCGCAAGGGTCGGAGAGAGAGAGATCATCGGAGCCTGGAGGTGGGGTGGGCGGAGGGGTGTGTGTGTGTGGTTTTGTTTTTGTTTTGTTGTTGTTGTTTTTTGGGGGGGGGTGAAAGAGAGAGAGAGGGCACAGCACGGGCTCTTCTCCGTATTGGATTTTTTTTAAAATAGTACCCGCGTTGTTTTATCGTGAGCTTTCGTGGATCACTTGTGTTGGCTGTATTGAAGACGAAGGCGGGGGGGGGGGGGGGGGACACGTCCCGTCCCCCTCAGGCAGAAATGAGCCTCTGCCACTCCAGTCCTGCCCGAAGTCTTCTAGGGTGTGAGGGGGGGTTGCTTTGGGTGGGACTGGGAGCCACCTACTCCGAGGAAAGTCTCCCTTTCCTTCCAGCCCCTAGAAGGAGACCCTGGCCAACATTTCTCTGGGGCGATTCCTTGGGAGGGCGGGGGGGGACCCCGAGACCCACGCAGCCAGGAGACACCCCAGCGCCCCCCCCCCCACACACACACACGCCTCCTTCCCACCCCAGGCACACCAAGGCCCCGGGCTGAAGTTTCGGAAACTTCCTCAGCTGCAAGGCAGCGGCTGACGCGGAGATGCCCTCAAGCGAGAGACGCGCAGCGGCAGTGGCTACTACGGTAAATAGCAATCACACTTACAGGTACAGTTAAGGTAACAGCGTTCCGTGCGCTCCGGTGTCTAGTCATGTCTGCCACATGACCACGGAAACGTCTGCAGAAGCAGATTCAGCGCTGGCTCTTCGGCTTTGAAACAGAGATGAGCACTGAACCCTAGAGTCGTATACGACTGGCTTTCAAACAAGGTAAAGGTTTCCCTTGCTCGAAAGCCAGTCGTATCCGACTCTAGGGTGCAGTGCTCATCTCTGTTTCTAAGCCGAAGAGCCAGCGCTGTCTGCTGCTGCACACGTTTCCGTGGTCATGTGGCAGGCATGACTAGACACCAGAGGCACGGAATGCTGTTACCTTCCCACCGAAGTGGTCCCTATTTATCTACTTGCAATTTCTTGCTTTCGAACTGCTAGGTTGGCAGGAGGGAAACCGTGACCTCTATTCCTCCTCACAGGGCTTAGTGCACTCTCTGGGCGGTTCGCACTTTGCCCCCAACATGCTGGGTCCTCATTTTACAGTCCTCGGGAGGATGGAAGGATAATATCAACCTTGAACCCTGGTCAGGATCGAACTCACAATGTTTTGGCTGCAGTGCAGCAGTTTTAACCACAGAACCCCCACAGAAAAACCTAATGGGAGTCCCTCCGGCACAATGTTGGCACAGATCTGGGGTGGCAGAACGGATGACCTCCACTTGGCACGGTGACCCAAAGTCTAGGTCGGGACTGTCCTGCAAGTTTAGGAAGATGGTGCAGCTGGTTTGACCTTGGTGTGAGAAATATTAGTCGTCACATTAGCAAGGTTGCCATTGTCTGAGGTACGCCTGATTGTAGATGTTTACCCCAGCAGGGCCACAGCCAGGATTCTAGAGGTGGGTGGGCGAATTTTTTTTCAGGGTGGGCAACAAAGCCTCTTTTCAATACATTTCTATGGAAAACCACACTTTGCCTGGATGGGCAAACTGCTAAACCAGGGTGGGCCAAACCCACCCTGGCCACCCCCTGGCTATGGCGCTGTACCCCAACCAGATAAATAAAGAATCCAGATTATTTTCTGGTCTGCCGATTACTACTGGAAACATGTATCAGTGAAGATTTAAGTTTAGCCAATGAGAAAGCCAAGAAGATGGCTTCATTTTGGCAATTTAAAATCTGACCTGGCCAGGAAAGAAGATGAAGAGGAAGCACCTGGTGACTGCTAACCTGCCAAGAAGTGGATTCTTCTGAATTGGGGAGAGACCCTTTTGGAACTTGGGGGTGGAGGGCGGGACTGTAACTGTTGTGTCTTGTTGGGTACGATCAGATGGATTAATAGGTCTGCAGGCCTAAATTCTGTCAGTACAAACAGACCCTGCTGCATCCTCCCTTTGTATTAAATATCCTTGTTCCTTTTTTAAAAAATTAACGAACTATATCAAACATGACATTTGATTTGTAAAATGTTCTGGGAAGGAAGCTTGGCATTCCCTCCCCACCCGAGGCCCTATTTTGTTGAGTTAGTTTGTCGCTAGGTCATCATTGGGTGGGACCAGAGCTTTTGGTCAGCACCTCTCAAGCTTTCCCAATCACCTGGTCATACAGTCTGAGAATATGAGAGTCCAGAATGGTAACATTTCCAGACTCTGGATAAGACCTGCCTAGTGAAGCATCCTGGCTCAGGGCACCAGGTTTATTTCATCACATACCTGACAGAGAATCTGAGAACAAAATAGCTGACGGGCTGAACATACTTTGACTCCAGAAGGATGTTTGGAGTGGAAAAATACAGTAGTAGGTATTTCAGAGGCATAAGCAACATTTGCAAGCCTCTAGCACAGACATTCATGAAGGATATGACAAAATTGTCCTGCATTCGTTCATGTCATGCCTTGACAGCTGGATGTCATGCCACGAGCTGGATGTTATGTGGCAATTGTTTACAGCATTGTTCATGACCAAAATACCTCTGCATGACACTTGACAGGACATATTCTTTTGAGTAGCACTGCCTGAATACCAAGGCTAAAGTTAGTGGGAGTAACAATATCATCAGGAAATTGACAATTGATACATGGGGAGCAAAACCATCCATGCTATGGATATCAGCCATGGCCCTGAGTGTCTCTGTCACAGAGTATGTTGCTCCAGTATGGATTGCATCAGCACATGTGAAACAAGTTGACATTCTGTTAATGAAACAATGCATACAGTGACAGGATGGGAGCTGCAGTGGCCCAGTATTTAAGAAGCTCACCTTGTTAGCTGGAAGGCCAGCAAGTTGGCAGTTCAAGACCCTGGTATTGCATGATGGTTTGAGTGCCCATCTCTGTCACAGCTCCTGCCAACCTAGCAGTTCAAAAGCAAGAAATTGCAAGTAGATAAATAAGGATCATTTTGGTGGGAAAAGATCTTGGGGACATGAAAGGAGCCTTATTTGGGCGTCCCCTGGGTGGAGTTTCTCCAGCAAAAATCCTTTCAACCCAGAATAATTTCTGACATGAAATTATTATTATTATAGTGACAGAATGAATCAAACCTACACCAGCTGAGAAAATATATATCTTATTGGTATCGCTCCTCCTAGATAAGGAGAGACATAGTAGCAGATGCAAAGAAAATTAAGTAAGAGAATGACCCTCAACAACCTCTGAACAGATATGCACCCCAAGGCTGCTGACAAAGATCCAGGAAGATCTTTATGGCAAGAACATTCCTGAGGATGTGCAAGAGAAAAATCAAATTGGAAGGTTCGCATTTGCTTGGGGTTCAATCCTGACGTGGAGATGGATCACCTGCAGAGGCTGGAGCAGAGTTGAGCCATGTTATCTGGGATCAGTTTGATCCAGTTGGCCCTGATGAAGTGGACAGGTTCCTTGGAGCTGTGCGTGATACCACTTGCTTATTAAATCACTGCCCTGCCTGGCTGATCAAAGCAGCCAAGGCTACAATAGGCATTTGGGTCGGTGTGATGGTGAATGCTTCCCTACAGGAGGGGGTGTTCCTGGTGGCTTTCAAACATGCACTGGTGCACCCACTTCTTTAAAAAGCCATCGTTCGACCCCACAGTTTTAACAAATTTTAGACCAGTTTCCAACCTCCCCTTTTTGGGGAAGGTGCTAGAAAAAGCAGTGGCGCAGCAGCTCCAGGGGGTTCTGGATGATACGGATTATCTGGACCCGTTTCAGTCAGGATTCAGGCCTGGTTATGGTACTGAGACTGCATTGGTCGCACTCATGGATGATCTCTGGTGGGAGCGAGACAGGGGAAATCCTTTTGTTCTCGCTCTTCTTGACCTCTCAGCGGCTTTTGATATTGTTGATCACGGTATCCTGGGCCTGCTCCAAGGATTGGGGGTCCATGGCACTGTGCTGTCCTGGTTTTCCTCATTTCTGAGGGACCAGACCCAGTCGGCGTCATTAGAGGGTGAGCTGTCCAGCCCTAGGTCTCTCCAGTATGAGGTGCCACAGGGCTCGGTACTCTTGCCTCTTCTATTTAACATCTACATGAAACTGCTGGGTGAGATCATTTGTTCCCATGGGGTGAGGTATCACCAGTATGCTGACAATACCCAACTGTACATCTTGGCCTGTGGGGACTTGAGTAATGTGGTCAAAGTCCTAACCAGGTGCCTGGAGGCTGTAATGGTCTGGATGGGGGACAATGGGCTTCAGCTGAACCCTGGCAAGACTGAGTGACTGTGGGTTTGGGGCCCTGTGTTATCCCGGGAGCTACCATATTTGGTTCTGGATGGGGCATCACTGCCTCAGACAGACTCAGTGCATAACTTGGGGGTCCTCCTGGACTCACGACTACAGCTCGAAGAGCAGGTGGCAGTCGTGGCCAGAAGGGCCTTTGCACAACTTCGTGTCATCTAACAATTACGCCCACTCCTGGACTGGGACTCCTTGCTCACAGTCACTCATGTGTTGGTCACCTCCAGATTGGATTACTGTAATGAGCTCTACATGGGGCTGCCCTTGATGACCATTTGGAGGCTGCAGCTGGTCCAGAATGTGGCAGCCCGGGTGGTGATGGGGGCTGGCATTATGTCCATGCCTCACCACTGCTCTGGGAGCTGCACTGGTTGCCAGTGTGCCTCCGGGTGCAATTCAAGGTGTTGGTTTTGACCTTTAAAGCCCTACATGGCAGTGGACCAGGACACTTAAGAGACCGCATCACCCCAAGGTATTCAGGCCATCCTACGAGGGTAAACCAGAGAGGCTCCGTAATGGTCCCATCCACGAGAGAAGCACATCTAACTATGACCAGGAGGAGAGCCTTCTCTGTGTCTGCCCCAGCCCTTTGGAACCTCCTGCCACCTGAGTTGTGCCTCCAGAGAGAGCTGCTCCCCTTCAGAGGAGCACTAAAAACATGGCTATGCCAGCAGGTGTGGGGCATGAATGGCTCCACTTCCCAAGCCTGCTGGCTTCTTTAGTCTGTGTGTGGGTGTTTTGTCCTGATAGCCTTTTTAATGTGGGTGGTTAAGTGGGTTTTATCAGATGGTTTTACTGGGTTTTGATAGTTTTAGATGGGGATTTTATTGATGTTTTTATTTGGGCCGAGATGTTTTATAATGATGCAATTTTGTAATTGTTTGGGGCTTGTTGGAATATTTTCTGTTTTCTTTTTGGGGTTATTCTTTAAATTGTATTATTACTATATTTTATTGTATTGTATTCTTTTGCATTTATTGTATGTTGTGTATTATATGTTATAATGTGGTGCTTGCATCAGGAGGGTGGGGTATTAAATAAATAAATAAATAATAGATGGAGGAAGGAGCTCACTGAACAAGGAATAATATTAATTAAAAGAGGATAGAGCTGAGGAATTCAACCTCCCCTATGTCCAGTGTTGCACTGAAGCAGGTTCTAACAGAAACTGGTGGCAGTGGGTGGGTGCACGCTTCTTCCTCCTCCTCCTCCCTCCCACACCACGCCCACATCCCCTCCCCCTCCCACTGGACTCTAGGCATGGCCGGGGGCCATGAGGAGGGGGAGGAAGCACGCACCCACCCGCTGCCGCCGATTTCTGTTCTTGGGGGGGGGGGGAGGGATCGAAGAAAATCCTGATTTTAGTAATTTTAGTAAAAAAATATGTAGTTAGTCTTCACTAAGTTTTTTTGTTGTTATTTTTATTTTTATTATATTAGCTGTTTGGCATGTTTAATACTGTTATATTTCAATTTTTTGATTTATATATTTTGGTGAGTTTTTTGAATTAGCCACGCCCACAGAGTTAGCCGTGCCCACAGAGTAGATAGGAAAAAATTGCAGTGCATCACTGCCTATGTCACTTGGAGGACTCTGGATAGGCTGAGGGTTGGATTCCTTAAATGTAAGACCAACATGCTCAAGTGGGGGATCCTGGTGGACGACAATACACTGTGTGAATGTGGAAAGATACAGTGCCCAACTTGTGTGTGGATACTTTAAAAAGGTGGACCAGCCTATCCTCAGATCACCTATGAGAGCAGATTTGTTTGTTTGTTTATGACCCACTTGCAAATTACTCTGGGTGGAATGCACAGTATAATTAAAACACACACACACACAAATAAATGACCAGGGGAAAATGCAAACCAAAGATGGCAATGTGTATGACATAACTCTCAAATTTAATCTTCTTCTGGACAGCCCTTTAGTCCAGCTCTACATAGACTAAGAACCACTCCATGTATTTCTAGAGTTCTGGCTATGACACTGCATAGGTTCACAATTTCATATTTACCTAACGTTTTAAGTGATTTTAGTTGTTGTTATATTGTCCTTATATATCTACTTATAATGTGAACTGTGTGCAGAACCCACAATCCTAACTGGTATACAAATATTGTAAAATAATGAATTTCTTTTCTTTGCCTCCTGCAGAAGGGTGGCAATGAGCTGGGTGGACAATGGGTATCCCTGGTCTGGATTTGCACAAAGGCAGAGTGATGTAACTTTCTCATGCTAAGGAGCATTAGGGACACCTTTAAAGTACAGCAATCTTTCTGACCCCCCAATCAGATCTTTCTCCCCTAAAGTAGACTTCCTTATTATACTGTCACAACTGTATATTCAGCTGCCATTCTGGTCATATCCATTATGGCTAGGTATGTCCTCCAAGAATTTGTCAAGTCCCCTTGCAAAGCTGTCTAGGGTGACAACCGTGATGGTGCAATGAATTCTACACTTTAGACATAGACTGCAGGAAGCAACACTTTCCCTCCTGTCTGTCCTGGATCTCCCCACTTCAATGAACTACCTAAGATTCTAGTATGATGATGGAAGGTGCTAGGTATCATTTTATAATAAGCAGATTTGTTATAATTTGCATCTTGACACATTTACATCTTCACCAAGGGTCAGTTCAAGAAAGGGAGAAAGGTGTCCATTTAATCCAGACTAATGAAACAGAAGTAGAAAGGGGTAGATTTCTGTGTAGGTGTAGCATCCGTACAGAAGTCCTAATTGGTATACATCAATGTTTCTGTGCCCAATGCTTAAACTTTTGCTAAACATTAATTAACCATAGCGGTAACTAGAAATTTCCGGGGAAACAATCAACTACTCTAAACTGGTAAATACCAGCCTTATCTGATTGCATGACTGAAGTACAAGTTGTTTACCCAGATAATCTGGCGTGAAAAGTCCAAAAACAATAAGAGGTGCTCAAGCTACACAATGCTAGCAAGTGCTTGTTCTTTGCCACAGTGTTTTGATGTCTAGTTTTGTGATCAGTTTGCTCATCAGGGAGATTCTCTGTTACGATGTTGCCAATTAGTGAAATGTAAACATGAAGAAAGTGGGCTGCATCTGGATATGCTTAATGAGAAGGTGCAACTATTGCAAGTTGCAAATACTATCTAAGGAGCAATGATGTCCTAGTGCATTGCACCCCAGTGTAGACCTAGATCCTAGAAAGTGCCGCACAACTAGGGATCCCCAATGAGCAGAATGGGTGTGAGATTTATTTCTATTCTGTCATGGTACTCCTATGTTTTCTGCTCTACTATCTCTATAAACAAGTTTTGAATTCAATCCTCTGTTGATTTTCTCCATAGGGACTGTGGTGGCTTATTGGTTAAGATGCTGAACTTGATGACTGGAAGATTGTCAGGTCAGCAGTTCAAGACCAGAGTGCTGCACAATGGAGTGAGCTCCCGTCTGTTTTCCAGCTCCTGCCAACCTAGCAGTTTGAAAGCTAGAAATTGCAAGTAGATAAATAGGTACAACTTCGGTGTGAAGGTAAACAGCGTTCCGTGCACTCTGGTGTTGAGGCATGCCTGCCACATGTCCACAGAAACATCTCAGATGCAGACAGGACTGACTCTTTGGCTATAAACAGAGATGAGCACAATCCTAGAGTCAGATACAACTGGCTTTTGAGCAAGGGCGGCCTTTACCTTTACTGATTTTCTCCATTTTTTTCTGAATTCAGAAGAATCATTTGCCAGCTCTGAGAAGTTGTAGTCCAAAAAAGGGTAACTTTCCCCATCTTTGTTCAAGATTTACTCAATGAGAAACTGGGCAATGCATGTTGGACTGGGCCCTGGGAGATTCAAGATTGGAAATACAGTACTCAGAGTGATTGTAGGCTGCTCTCTCTATCCTACCTCATCAATCTTCCTTGGCTAATATGAAGATAAAGTGCTGGTGGTGGGGAATATTGTTCAAATAGTGGAATATAAGTGTTATTTTGGAATATAAAGGTAACCAATCAATGAATAATAGATTGGTGCATTGGCTATAAAAAGATTACTTTGAACATTGTAAATAACATTTTTTGATGGAAGATGCTTCAAAAACAAGATATTTCCATTCTTGTTGGAAAAACAGCTCATTCAAAGGTCCCTTAACCTTTAAAAGTTGTTTAGAAAAGAGAATTTCACCACATACACATTTTTCAATACAAGACTGGCGTAATAAGATATGAAGTTGGCAGGTTTCTTCATTCTGTACAATTCTTAATGGAACACATACCCTGTCAGGTCCGAGTAAACCAGAAGAGTCTGTTTGGAAAAGGATTGATTGAGGCAGGGAAGAAAAGGCTATGACCTGCTGTTGGAACTGAATAATGGCTTTAGGAGTTCAGAGGTACAATAATCTAGCACAGTCCTGGTGAGTTTTCCAATGTCTTGGACAGCTCTCTTGTCAGAGAATAGAAAAGATTTATTTGAAAGGTTAGTAAGGTCACATCTCTTAATTCTGTGGCTTCTGACCAGAAAGAAGAATGTGTCGGGATGAAAGTCAGAAATGGGAAAGTTCCCTTTTGCAGCTACTGTATAATGATAAAAAGTAACTTTTCCAAACTGTGATGAATATTGGCATAGCAAAGCTAGTCTCTGGAATGAATGGAAGGGGTGCTGTGTTGAGAATGTGGGAAGGTTTCTGCACCTGAAATAATTTGCATGTTCATTTTAGCCAATTAATATGACAAAGTGATAGAAGAAACCAGAGGCTTCCTGCAGCTGCTCTTCTCCTCCTCCTCCTCCTCCTCCTCCTCCTCCTTCTTCTTCTGTGTCTAGGGCAGACATGAAACTGCCAAAATGAAGGCACTTTTGGTGAGTTAATTCTACAATAGACAATAGTCAATGGGTTTAGGCTTAATAGTCCTGGCATATGTTGATTGGGTTGCCATTACAATGGCCATTTTGCTTGAATTGAACACAGATTGTTTCCTTACTTTCTATAGGGAATCCAGGAAACATTTTGGCCATGATTTTTGCATCTCCAAGTTATTTTTCTTCCCTTTTCAGACCTACATTGTCATTAGTAATAGCAATCCTTCTCTAATGGCTCAAAATTCCTTCTGTGCCATTTGTACTGGAGCAAAACACTTCTGGAGATTTTCATAGCTAATGGGCCTTTATATAGTAACTTCTTCCATGTATTTTTTCTTTCTTTTGCCTGTACATAATTTCTCCATGCAGCATTCCTAAAATTTGGTCCTTAGTTCGACAGTTTCTGTTTTCTTCTGCCTTATTCCTAGGAGGGCAATAACTGGGGTTTCATTTCTTGCAGCCAAAATAAACTGACCACCACCTTTTTCATACCGGTCATTTTTAACCACCATTTGCACATAGATGAGGAGGTTGAAAAGTATGGTATTAACTTAGATGACTTTTCAGAAAATTAATTAGATGGTAGACATTTTATTGATAACTATTAGTGATAATAGCTAATTTTGGCCAGAATCTTACTGCCAATTTTTGCTTGAGTTAGGAAAAATGTTTTGTTGTTGACAGATTGACATTTATTAATGAGGCACTATTTGTGTTCCTAGGGACATGCCAATGGACACCTACTCAGGAACACAAACAGCTCCGTATTAATGAGCAACAATTTACCACAACCACTTACATGATTTCCCTTAAGCAACTGTAAATCAACAAAAGAATTTTGGTCTATATTTACTGCAAATGACTCTTGTTTGCCCCTTTCTAAGTAACAAATACAGTACATTCTTTTTTTTCTCAAATAACATTATATTGAGAGTCTTCTTCCACATTTCCCTTTTTCTTTATTTCTTTATCTGTCTTTCATTTTTCTCTTTTCTTCTTTAGCACTCTTAATAGTCCTCTCCCAGGACAAATGTCTCAAAACATGATTCCTACGTCAAGAGGCAGTATACTTCTGAATCCCAGCTGCAGAAGTTCACCTTCACGAACTGGAGCAGGAATCCACCAGCCTTCTGCAAGTGTATCCAAGCCTCCACCCTCCCACTTCCTCCCTTGCATAAATTAGCTCAAAAGAAACATAATTGCTCATCTCTCTTGTAATATTTGAAATGGCTGTTACTATCTAAAACAAATGATACATACATGCTCAGAGGGGAGAACAATGTGGCAATTCATTGTAAGGCAATGCCCATCCTCCTATTTCATTTGGCCCTTCTGCTGCTTGCAAGTTGGAATCACCTCAGCAATATGGCCCAAGAGACTGATCAGCCATCTTGAGCCATGGTCTCACAGTTGCATTGTCCACTGGCAGAACACTGAGTTCTGCTCAGCAAATATTTAAAATTGCAACATTCCTTTCTCCCCGGAAATAATATACTTCAAACAAAAGGATGAACATAAAACTAATTAAACATGAATTAATTCACCAGCATCCCATATCTCATCAAGCATACATAAGTAGGTGGAACACAAAAATAAAATCTCATTGATTTGAGTGCCTTGCGGAATACCTAATCAATTGTGATCATCAGAACCTAGAACAAACAGGATTCTTATTTTTGTTACATTATAATGACAAGAAACTACCTGGAGACCCTGCTTTGACTACAGATAGCTTGATCATTTGGGTCCAGTTTTCCAGTAATGCCAGTTATTTTGTTGTTGTTGTTCAGTCGCAGTCAATTCTGACCCCCTGTGACCCCATGGACCATTGCATGCCAGGCACCCCTATCCTCCACCAATTAACTGTTTCCTTGAAAATAAGTCTTATAGAATTAAGTATGATGTGCTATGGAGTCCCTGTGCCTCGAAATATGTGGCTTTATGGTGTCTTTGCATTAGTCTGGCCTGTTCTTTACTTTATCAGATTCCATTTTGTTCTACCTTGTTTAAAAGCTGAGTTGCCAGAAATATTTCTCAATGGGCACACTACTGTGTCTCTTGTTAGAAACGGATGCTGTAACTTAGCAATTGATACAAATAAATTAACTAGCATTGCCTGCAGCCATGAAATGAGTAATTTCTGAGGTAGAGACATTATAGAATACTGGCAATGTCATTAAGCATGGGCATCCTTAGGATTTTCTATTTGTTCTACCAATTAGAATATGTTTGCCTAAAGTGTCTGGAGTGATGTATCCATCTAAGACACATGCACACTGATAAATTTACCATGGATGGCTAGATTTAACAGAGAAAGTATGGCGTCGCTCAAGTTACAATACTACTCTTTTGTTGTTGTTGTTGCCTATCCATCAATAATGCTCACAGTGTCATCAGTGCCTATTAAATGTGGCAAGAATTTATGGAAATCAGTATGTACTGTGGGGCAAAATCAATTATGGGTGTAAGTTGGCAATGGTTCTACTGATGCTTTCCCCCCAATACGAGCTGTATAAGCAGAAAAAAAATACCAGGTAAAGCTTTTTAATTTGTCAGCTACATTTCCATAAGTCATGCTGAAAGATGTGGAAGTAGAAAATTCAATAGGACTGGCATTGCTTGGAAGAAACAAAAGACTTGATGATCATCATTGTGCTTTGTCAGTAGGAAGATGAGCAAAGCAAAACAATGTCCAAGGTCAATTCACATATTCTTTTCCAACTTAGTTAGACAAGTAGTTGTATCTATTTATACAAAATGACAGTTCTGTGCTACTTTTAAAAGGGATTTGATGGTCCAACAAATTCCACTCTTTCCCAATGTAAATGATTGTATTGTTTGGCATAAATATTTCTTTGTTTTTTGAAAATGTAGTCTTGTGTTGATTTTAAAGGAAAATTCTTGCTTTTAAGTTCCTGGTATCAAGCAAATAGAAAATAATTCTGAAAAGACCTGATGGAGGATAGGAATGGTAATTTCTTTCACTGGCTTGTCTGCTACATTTTATACAGCAGTGGGGCATTTAAACATTACATAAATGAAGCTTTTCCAAGCATTTTATCTTCATGGAAGGAAACACTCCAGCTGTGGTAGTTCTACATATCAAAGTGGGTTAGAAATCACAAATGTGGTGCAGTTTCATTATGTATTTGGCATTCACAATCCTGAACACCAAAAAGTTGCTACTGCAGGGAATATGCGACATTGTGAAGCTTTGGATCATGAATGTAAATTGCAGCAAGGAGTGAGAGAAGATACATTTTGGAATGACAGTGCCTATGCCTGCTGGGTATTCTGGAGTTGGGTTCCAAAAAAGTTATCTTATCTTCACTCCCTTACTTAGATCAAAGGTGAGCAAAACATGGGGAGCTATAATCCAAGCCTATCTGGAAAGCAACACCTCACACTCCACCCAGGCCTGTTTGCTTTAGAAAAGCTGGTCTGAGAACTGTAGTTTCATGCCAAGCTATTCAAGCATTCAAGGCTTCGGTACTTCCTCTGACGAATGTAGAGGGGCCTGTTTGTTCTAGGTTCTGATGATCAAAATCGATTAGGCATTCTGCAAGGCATACAAATGAATGAGATTTTATTTTTTGTGTCCCACCTACTTATGTATTTTTGATGAGATTTGGGATGCTGGTGAATTGTTGTTGTTGTTCAGTCGCACAGTCAATTCCGACCCTTTGTGACCCCATGGACCATTTTCCTCCAGGCACCTCTGTCCTCCACCATTCTCCTCAGCCCGCTAAGCTCTGTCCCCATTATGTCCACAATACCGTCTATCCATCTCATCTTTGGACGCCCCCTTCTTTTCTTGCCCTCCACCTTTCCCAGCATCAAGGCCTTCTCAAGTGAGTCCTCCCTTCTCATTTGATGTCCAAAGTACTTTAGCTTCATCTTCACTATTTGTCCCTCCAATGAACAGTCAGGGTTGATTTCTTCCAGTATTGACCTATTTGTTCTCTTTGCTGTCCAAGGGACTCAGGACTCTCCTCCTCCACCACATCTCAAAGGCATCTATTCTTCTGCGCTCAGCCTTCCTAATGGTCCAACTCTCATACCCATACATTACCACTGGGAATACCATTGCTTTGACTATGCGAATTTTTGTTTTCAAGGTGATGTCTGCTTTTCACTATATTCCCCAGGTTTCTCATCACTTGTCTCCCCATAATCAGTCGCCTTTTTATTTCATGGCCACAGTCACCATCTGCAGTGATCTTAGATCCTAGAAAAGTAAAATCTGTCACTGCTTCTACGTCTTCCCCATCTATTTTCCAGGGACTGATTGGACCTGTTGCCATCATCTTGGTTTTCTTGATATTAAGTCTCAAGACAGCTTTTGCACTCTCCTCCTTCAATCCAATCAAGAGCTTCTTTAGGTCTTCCTCACTTTCTACGTGGAAACAGGTGCAAATGGTGTAAACTCGAAGGAATAGTAGAAACCGTTTGATAGAATAAAAATTCTCCAATAGGTATATTCAAATTAATGTAGTGCTTTATATATTACTCAGCAAAAATCACAACATAAACAATTCCACCATGGGTTTGAAAATCTTCATTCGAACTGAAAGCTGTCGTCATGTAACACAAACATTTAACTTGAAGCGTGTAACAAAAATAATTCCTCTTTGGGTGAAGTATAATACAATCACTTAATCAGATGTTGCCAAAATATCTTTTCTAAGTCGATACTAGTTAATTCGACTTTTCCAAACTTATTGTTCCTTCTTCAGGAAATCTATATAAAAGAGTTGCAAAATATACATATTAAATGTCATATAGGAGCTAATAACATAATACACATTAACAATACTAGCAATTAATATATTATTTGTTCTATTACACTGAGGATCTCATGTCCTAGTATTTACTAATATGCTCCAAAGTCTCATTTAATAACCACACAGTAGCTTACCTATTTATTATAAGGAAGTGGTTATTTTATCACGTCCTCGCCTCCGTGTATTTTTTCTAGGTGCGTATGGATGTTAACAAACAGAATGAAACACCTTCCTTTAGGCTACTCAATGGTATCAAATTCGGTGAACACTGACTCTCTCGACCTTGGTGGCCAGAACCAGGAACAGCTGCAGCCAAAAATCACTCACAAAAAAGACGCCAATTCAAATTCTTGATTTAACCCCTTGGGGTACATAGTATTGAATAAATGAATATAAAATGTCTAAGTTTCTTATTTATGTCTACCTTTTCATGTGGCCTTGGTCCAATAATTTCTAAAGCTACAAATTAAAATCTCTCTCTGAATGAACTTGTTCAATGTAGTGGTTAACCAAAGGGGCTTCTGTAACCTGCCCCCTAATCTTACTGTGATGTTCCGATATCCACACTTTCAGAGGACGACTGGTGAGTCCAACATAACGCTTGCCACATGGACATTTCCATAGATAAATTACATTTTTACTGGCACAGTTGGTAAGGGATCTTAAAGAGAAGGAGTAATTCCTTTCCGGGATGAAGATGTCTTTGGTCTGGCATACTACAGAACTGGCATACTACAACAAGAATGACATTTATAATGCCCTGTTGGAAACTTTTTCTGCTGGGCCATGAGTGCTCTAGCTGTGTGATCTGAACCATATTGCTAATGGATTTGGTCTTTCTAAAGCCTACTTTAATTAAGATTCACATACCAAGAATAGAGGGTATGCCCACCCCCACGAGACCCATTGTATCCGGGATGAATTCTGTTCTCGAGCGCCTCGCGAATTATGTGGATTTCCACATTAATAAATTTGCTAGGGAGACACCTTCCTTTATAAAAGATACTACACATTTTATATCTATGGTGGAAGGTGTTACGGTACCAAAGGAGAGTGTTTTATTAACGCTAGATGTGGAAGCATTGTACACCAAAATCCCACTAGAGAAGGCAAGAACTGTGGTGCTTGATAAATTGGATTCTAGGGAGTCTCAAGTTCCACCAACGCATTCTGCATTTTGTTGCCCATTTGATTTGAAACACAATGAAAACTGCCTTGAATGCTTGAATAGCATGGCAAGAAATTATGTGACTTTCTCCTGGGTTTAATGTTGACAGAACCAAATCTGACAACTTATAATGTTTACTGTGCTCTGAAACAACAGAGAAGAGGCTAGATAATGGTAGAAAATATCCAAGTGATCCTAGGGGCATATAGGGGCAAAGTAGTTGGATTCCAGATGTTCCTGAATGACTCTTCAGAGATAAAGCAATGGCTGACACTTTGTTACTGGATTCTTTCAGTTTTAGAAAACTCAACCCTGGTGTTCATTGTTATCTTGCTACTATTAATTCTAACCATATAAAAATAACCATCATACCATCAATGTCACACACAAAATCAAGGCCTTTTTTTACTTCTTCCACACCATCTTTTGGCAGCAATGCCTATCTGCACTTTATGTAGGGCAGATGTGATAATTTCTGTGAAAAAGAATTAATGGGCATAAACCAGACAGCAGGAATGGCAGCACACGAAAACCTGTTTCAGATCAATTCAGTCTACCCAGACACTTTTCAGAGGATTTCAAATTTGTAATCTTGGAGAAGAGGCATTACAGGACAAGGATCTAGAGTAAAATAGCTGAGATAAAATATATACATATGCTTGATACCCATCTCAATGGGTTAAATATTAGTCAAGGCTTCTTAAGCCATTACCAAATGGGAAAGGCTGCAGATTGTTGTTACCTGCTGTTAATGCTCTTAACCCAGATTCCTTCCCCATTTACCATTGCCTCTTTTTTCTGAACTAGCTTCCAAGTACAGCACTCTGCTTCATTGGATAGGAACTGGATATTAGATTAGCATCTTGACATATCACTAGGTGGCAATTGCTACTTTGACTCACACTAATTGCATCCAGTGGTGGGCATCAGCAGGTTCGCACCAGTTCACCAGAACCAGTAGCAGAAATTCTGGCTGGTCCCACCCATCCAAGTTTTGAAATAAAGTATTCCTAATTTGGGTGCAACACAGGGCTTTCCCCTAGCCACGCCCATCATACCACACCCACAGTATGGTAGTATTTTTTTGAGCTCACCACTGATTGCATCTGTGTTGTTATCGTTAACCTGAGGTTTCTACACACAACTAACATTGTTACTATACTAATCTTCACTTGGAAAAGGACTGAACACCCAACAAAGGGGTAACTCTCCATTGACCCAACTCTCTTTTCATCTTGAAGCCATGATCACCATACTAGCCCCATTCTTATGTCTTATGAAGTAGATGTGATCCATGAATGCTCACAATAAAATATAGCAGTTAGACTTTAAGGTGCCATGTTTTTTTTTAAAATACATATATCTTTTTTATTATGTTTCCAGGTCTTCTAAATAAAATATTTCAAAAGTGCAATATATTGTTTGTATTTCAGTTTTAAATCTTAGACCAAACACCCTGAGCTGACAATAAAGAGTTATCTTTAAGACCCATTTCTCCAAATATACTCTAAAGAATAAATAGAGGTTCTTTTTCTCTTTCCCATCAGAACCAATAATGAAATGTGCACTATGGCTCCCCATGGGAGCCCATGATCTTTCTATTTCCTCTCATGCAGCCCGATTGTTTTCCATCATTTATCTCAGGTGTAACTGATAGAAGTATATCAAACCACTCCTTTGCTTATGCACAAAGTGGAATATCATCTGCTTTCTCCTAGCTGTGATGTCGTTCTAAAATACTGTGGTTTATAAAAAGTGAAAGGCAGATATCTTTAGATTCACAAAAACAAAATATCTTTAGAGGAAACATATTTGGCTTCGTCATATGAAACTGATCTGCTCTCTAGGGCATTTTGGGTTGGGAACCTTTCACAACAAAACAAGTTCATATTTCATTGTTTGTCAACTTGCGTCATTGGGCCAAGTCTAATTCAACCTCAAATTTAATATATGAGGTCTGTTGTTAATGTCACCACGTCTGACTAAGGCAGTAAAGCATCTTTAGGATCATAGCATCAGTTGGAACAGATAATGGAAGCATTTCAAAGACTGTGAGAGCTAAAGGATATTTGTTATCTTAACCAATGGTTTACCAGCATTTGAGAAAAAGGTACTTTACTGGATTAAGAGAGTGAACCAAGAGTCACACAATTTTAGATGTTATTTAAGTGGTAAATTTAAGAATGCTACTATCTGCTGTGCATTCTTCTCCACTAGCAATATAAGCATAATAATGGTGGTATACTGGAAGGCTGTTATCAGGATGATATAGGTTATGTTTATAAAGCATTTGGACAGAGAGATGGAGAAATGCTACCTTTTTTGAGCACAATTCCTATTAACCACTAACAAGTATGATCTGTGGCTCTCCTGCTATGCTTTGAATATTTATTTGTTAGCCAATGGAAAAGCCATGGGCTCCTGCATAGCCATGCAATATACAAATACCTTCATGGCAGATTTAAAACTGCACCTTTTCTGACCCCTGTTCCCAGAAGCCTCTGCTGTAACTCAGGTTAACTGGTGGCATCTTCATTTTTTTGAATCCATGGTGCGAAGTCTCTAATAAGGTTCCATTTGAATTTTAATAACTTCCACTCCAATATAAACCCTAGCACAGACCATGCCAAGGAACAGGTTAACTTCCTGGATATCACAGATTTGCTACTGTTGTGTATTTAAGGAAACACTAAAGCTACATAATGAACAGATTAAAATCATTAAATATTGGAAACTCACACAGAGACAACCATATTTACATGTCACTAGCTCTCAGCTTGAACCCATTAAAATCCATCATTTACAACCAAGCATTATGATATCACTGCATTCACTCAGAACCATCTGAAAGAGACTCCTTACTGGAAAAGCTGAAAGAAACATTCCTCACACTCAATTACCTACTCAATATAGTTACACAACAGATCAAGGAGGCCAAACAGATTGCCAGAAGTGAGCCGTTGTGAGATAAACCAGACAACAATAAGACACCACTGGTGGCAGCATACAGTTTCCTGCTGAAACCACTAAAGTACATCATTCACAATCACTAGCCCATTTTAGGTAGTGGCAAGTCTCTGGCAGGCCTAAATGGACAACCCATGCTAACAAACAGTTCAGCCACCCAACCTAAAGAGAAGTATAAACAGTTACAATAGGCTATCTGTCAAAGATGCTGATATAGAAATCAGACCCTGTGGCAAACCCAGATGCCAGCACAGCCCGCATATTTACACAGAAAAACACCATAAAAGTACCAAGCAACATAATTTGTGTTATCAAGGGCTCACACATTGCTTGCTTTCTAATGTGATTTATGCTCTTTTGACAGCAATATCCTACTGAATTTTACATGGGACAACCAGGCCAAAGTCTGTGTGTGAGAGAGAAACTTGAGAAATAAAGACTATCTGCATGCATTGTTGTTGGTTTTTTTTTTTTTTGCCATTTGGATATCACATCACCCACTGGCTAGGCAGACCATGACGTGTGCCCTCTGCTTTCACCTGGCCCAAGGGATTTGATGTAGGACACTTTGGTAAGTTTTAGTCCTGGCCTGACTCATTGACAAGAGATGGGCAACACTGCCTAGTTAGACTACTCAAGTCCCCGTATCCTGACAAGACGCTCACTTAGCAGGGGAGAATAATAGGGCTGAGGCATAATCAAAGAATTTGGCTATGCAGCTCATTTGGTAGGAGTTGATGTGGGCTAAATAGGGTGGCATAGATTGGTTAGATTCTAACCACTTTTGAGGATACAGAAGAGCAAAAACAAATTAGAAGATGGAGGAAGGAGCACACCAGACAAAGAACAACATTAAAGGAGGATATAGCTGAGGAACTCAACCTCCCCTATGCCACTTGGAGGACCCCGAATAGACTGCAAGACCAACATGCTCAAGAAATCCCATATGCCATGTGGATATGCATCCACATGGCATAGTGACCCGATTTGGTTCATCTCCTTTATGAAAATCTGTTAAGAAGAGAAAAGTTTTGGGGTTTTTTTTGTTGTTGTTGAAAAAACCAATTAGGGCAGCACAAAATTGAAGGCTTCCTCTTAGAAGCAAGAAGAAACAAGAGGTGGCAAAGAGTGAGTTTTTTCTTCTTTTTAACAGCCTGGGAAGCCAACTTGCTTTGCCAAGAACAAAGGCATCTTCAAAAATGGAACTTCCATTTTTTTCTGGAAACGGTCAAGCCCCCTAATTACTGTTTGGAAACCAAGCAATGCTCCAGTCTGCAACAATTAGTAAAGTGACATCAGCAGAGCAGCTCACCGGCACCCCCAGCCTGTCTCCCCAGTCCCTCTCAAATTCAACAGGAACTGATTCTTATCCTCCATCTCTACTCTCTCTGTGGATTTCCTTTTACACCTGAAGTTTTCATTTCCCAGATCATTTTAATTACAGGTTCTGTAATGAGAGTGCAAGCAGAGATGAATTGTTTGAGGACAACAGGAAGAGCAAGAAGACAAGACTAAAGGGTGTTTAAATGAAGGTCCTTTAAAGGAATTGGTTCAGAAAAGAAAATATGTTTTTAAAAAACTGTAAAACATTTTTTTTGTCAAAGTTATAGTGCATCATCACTGCCCTATTTAGGTTTCAAAAAGCTTTGCTTCTTTCCACTGCTTAACCCAAGTGTAGAGGGAGGACATTTTTAGATTTCCTAATATCATTAAGTGGTTAAGTGTCTGTTTAAGTGATTAATGATGCTGGGGAAATGAAACCTGCTGGCAAATTAACACCAGGATGCTACACTTTGATCACACTGGAAATGAACAAAAATGAAGCAATTTCCCCCTTGTTCAAAAAGCCAGTCATATCCGACTGTAGGGAGTGGTGCTCATCTCCATTTACAGCCAAAGATCCAGTGCTGTCTGTGTCTGCAGATGTTACCATGGTCATGTGGCAGGCATGACTAGATGTCAGAAAATACAAAATGCTGTTATCTTTCCCACCGACGCAGTACCTATTTATCTACTTGTAATTTCTTGCTTTCAAAATGTTAGGTTGACAGGAGCTGGGACAGATGATGGGACCTTTCAGCCTTCAAACACATCATCTTAACCACTAAGCCACCACCTAAAATGCTCTGACTGGGCCTTAGAAAGGTGTGGTTAGGAAGACCCTGAGTGTGGGCTGATTGCTCCATATTCAGATACTCATCTGATTGCCAGCAAAACAGCCTATCCATCTCTCAAAGTTTTAAGATTGTAATAATCTAGATATTTTATTAAAACAAATATTTGTATCTATTTATCTGCAATATGCTGTTCATGTAAAACATCACCATTTTACTATACTGTAGTGTGTTAATATAATATGGTGTGTTTTCCCCATAAAAATAAAGTAAATGCAGCAAAAAAATAAAATGTTGGGTTTTTTAAAAAAATAAGGACCAAGTGTTCCAGATCTGTTTTTAAAGTATACAGCTACTTGTGTCCAATTGTGTCATTCTTTCGTTAAAAACAAAATATTTGTATTTTTAAAATCGAAATAATGAAGGATCAGTATGTAATTACATTGCATAGGGATGCATTTTGATTCACAAGAAAATAACTTTCAAAATAATGAGCTTCAGCCAATGGCCTTCTCTTAGTCAAAACTCCCACCGAAGTAAAAGGGCACCACAGAAGTACAACTTAGTCATTAAAAATTAAATATTCAAGAACAAAGAGGATGAGAAGAAATGAAAGATTCAGCCATCTGTTTGGCTTTCACCAGAACTGAGAGTCAGAAAAAGAGCAGAGAAAAAACACAAAAAGAAAGAAAAGAAACAGACACAATTGCATCCACTAAACAAAAAATATTTTCTGGACTGACCACAGTAAGGTAAAGGTCGCCCTTTCTTGAAAGCCAGTCATATCTGACCCTAGGGTATGGTGCTCACCTCCGTTTACATCCAAAGAGCCAGCATATCAGCAGGTAATGTCTTCAGGCATTTCTATGGTCATGCGGCAGACATGACTATATGCCAGAACACATGGAACGCTGTTACCTTCCCACTGAAGAGGTACCTATTTATCTGTTTGCAATTTCTTGATCACAGTAGAGTTCCTCCAATCCTCTCATAGGCAGGTTTCAGCCTAAATGCTTATATGGTGGCACATATAATTTTATTTATATGAAAGCACAACTGCCCTATTTGAAATGTAAGGTGACTTTTGCTTTTTGGAAATTAGTCAAGCCTTAACTTACATTACTTAAGATAAATCTTCTTGTTCCATTTATGATTACCTGTGTTAGTCTTTTAACATAGGACAAGACAGCATGCTTTTGAACAAGATTAGGAAGAATAATTGAGGTATCAAAATGCCAATTTCTGGCAGAGGAGCCCTGGTTCTGTGGCTGTGATGCTGTGGCTGGGCAGCTGCTGGATAGGTATCTGCATGGGGCACCAGCTGATGTCCTCATGCGTGATTGTTGTACCTTGCCAGTCCCTTTGCCTAAAATATCAACGGAGCACCATGCTACTTCAAAAGGATATTTTAAAACATTTCCCCTCAACTACACATAGTGATTTGAAATCCCCTGTGGTCTCTTGCACCTGATATACCATAGCAGTTTACAATTGGATTGCATTTCCCCCCATGAGGATGCAAAACTCAACACAAAAAAACAATGACATTAAATTAAATTCAAGAAAACAGAACCAGCCCTTGATTTATTTCAAGAGTGTAGAGATTTTCTTTCTTTCTTTCTTTTCTTCATAACTAATAAAAAGACTGAGAGGCAGTGGGAATAAAACACAGTATATCGATTCCTGAGATAACTTTCAGAGTACTACTTGATAATGACATATTATATATAATTTGCAAAACAACAACACCTTGTATTATACAAATGCAGGCCCAATTAAAGACTTTTCCTATTAAGGATTAAAGAGTGCATCTAACTTTGTCCATTTGACAGTAAAGTAGTTTGTATGCATGATAAATTCATCTTTAATGTATGGATGGCCTTGCCTGGGGGCAAGGTGTCATGGTGTAAGGGGAAGTACTTGCAGAACGAGGCTGCCTGCATTTTTATTTGGATCATCATCATCATCATCGGTTTATTTATATCCTACTCTTCTAGTGCACACACTACTCAGAGCGGCTTACCAACATAAACAAAAGAAAATTAACAATAAATAAGCAATAATAAACAATATACAAATCAGGGTAAGCATAGGGGACTGCAGTGGCTCAAGTGGCTAAGACACTGACTGGAAGGTGGCAGGTCAGCAGTTTGATTCCTGAGTACTGCAGGACGGAATGAGCTCCGGACTTTGTCTCAGCTCCTGGCAACCTAGCAGTTGTCCCTTAAAGTGGAGCAGGGCTGACTTTTGAGCAAGGGAGATCTTTGCCCATTACCTTCTTCTTCTTCTGTGTCTAGTCCAGACATGAAACCGCCTTTTGGTGAGTTTATTCTGCAGTTCTTTTTGCCTGACCAAGTGTGAGAAAGATTAGCCAGCAATATAAGGCTGCCATTACCAGGGTATGTCTGATTGTGGTTCTGAAAATACCACAATCTTCAAGGAGGCTGTTTCTCTGCATCAATAAATATTAAAGTAGCTTAAGATACCCGTTTGAACAGAAGTGTGCCTTCCTAAAAACACAAGGAGTGGAAACTAGTAACTCTAAAGGGAGTTTATTCCACAGTCTAAGATGGGGTAAACCACATGCTGCTGCTCCCAGTACCTTTGCTTTGCCATATACTATGGGTTTTGGTTTTTATTTTGTCAATGTATGATGGTGAACTATTTCAGTTAAAAAAGCTTTTTAAAGTTAAATGTACTTTTTCAGTTAGCAAAAACCCATTGTATCAACCTTTTTATAAGATATAACAACTGTTGTAATTTCAAATAAATACATTCATAAGCAAACTAACCAGTGTCAGGCATCACCCGGTCTGCCCCGGTCCGGGCGGACCAGTAAGAAACCTGTCTGACCACGCCCCCTCCCCTCCCCACCCCACCCACCTCTTCTCAGGAGAGCGGGCGACCCAACGGCTTTGGACGGCGCTTCGTTCTTCTCTGGAGCGGCTGCGGGTGCCGCTCAGGTGGTGGTGGAGGTGGTGGTGTGTGTGTGCGCCTGGCCCTGGGGGAAGAGGAGGGGGAGCTGATGTCACGCACCACCCAGGAGAGCTTGCTTGCGTGCCCCAGCGCCCCTCTGCCACTCTTTGCTGCGTCCTTCTAGCAGCAGCAGCAGCTTTCGCAATGCCTGGACTTATTGCTGCAGGAAGAGAACTTCCTGCAGGATGTCTGTCTGACTCTGGGCATTGCGAGAGTTGCCCTGCCTGGACACCTCTCGCAATGCCCAGACAAACATCCTGCAGGAAGTTCTCTTTCCTGCAGGAATAACTTAGTCCAGGCATTGCGAAAGCTGCTGCTGCTGCTAGAAGGAGGCAGCAAAGAGTGGCGGAGGGGCGCGCAAGTGAGCTCTCCTGGGTGGTGCATGACATCAGCTCCCCCTCCTCTTCCTCTAGGGCCAGACACGCACTCGCAGCCACCTCCACTAGCAGCAGCTGCTCTGCAAGCAGCAGCATGGCTGGACTCGCTGGTCCTGGAGGACTAAAGGAGGAGGGACCCCCCCCCCCCGGGAGGAAGGAACACCCAGACGTGTCGCTTTCTGGGTAAGTGTGTCTTTTGGTTTCCTTCTCTCCCCCTCCCCCCGGTGTGTGTGTGTCTTTTGGTTTCCTTCCCTCCCCCTCCCCCCGGTGTGTGTGTGTCTTTTGGTTTCCTTCCCTCCTCTCCCCCCCGTGTGTGTGTGTGTGTGTGTGTGTGTGTGTGTGTGTGTCACACAAACATACACACACACACCACCAGCACTTTAATTCTTCAACTTCATCTATTACATGGCCCTCGAGTCAAAATGTTTGCCCACCCCTGTCTTAGAGCAATGGATTTAATTATGAATTTATACAGGCTTACTTTTCCATTAAAATATTTAACAACTGCTGGAAGAAATAAAAGCTGAAATATGTATTGTACACAGTATTGAAGATAGAAGGTCATTGTATTGGTTTAAATTATAGACATATTATTTTAATAAATGTTCTATCTTTTAAAAATATATTGTTCCTCCCCCCCCCCCCCCGTGTGTGTGTGTGTGTGTAGAGGGGAGCAGAGGCTAAAGGGATTTCCCAGGGCAGGGGTGGGGGTGGGGTGGCAGTGAGTCTTTAAGTTGCCACAACATTTTTGTGTTTTTGTTTTGTTTACCTCCTGATCTGCTTGCACAGAATTAAACTTTAGAATTGGTGCCATTTTATTATGTGCAGAGAGTAAACAAAAAAATGTTGTGGCACCTTAAAGACTGATTAGGCCATGCCCACCGCACCGATTAGGCCACGCCCACTGATTAGGCCACACCCACCAGTTAGGTCACACCCACCAGTTAGGCCATGCCCCATGGTGTGGTAGTAAAATTTTTTGGTGCCCATCACTGAAACTAACCCCTTTGACATACCCTCCCCCGAGTGTGACCAATGGACAGCCAACAAATTTGAAAATGGCCTTTAGTCCTGCTGAGATTACCCACCCTTGCTTTAGGAAAAACATGAGATAAAGTGCTCTCCTATATGCTCAAACAAGCCTCAGCAGGTGATGGCATTCTCAGAAGAAGAAGAAAAAAGCCTCACTGGAAATCCTTAATGCTTGGATAAGTTTGTGAGAAGACAGGTTATCTCTTATACTGCCATGTAGCAAGCTGGTCAGGATGATGCTATCAGGATTCAATCTGACATGTTGGTTCTTAGAGGAATTCATTTGTTGTTGTTCTTATTGGCATGCAGGAGACATTGGAAAAAATTAACTTTCCAGTGCCTCATCCTTAAGAATTGCTGATATTTGTGTACAAAGTTCTTCAAAACGAAATAAGTGCCTCTTCAGTGGCGGATTGCAAGAGACCTTTAATAGACAGTGCATTATCTCAAATCTCAGTTCTGAGCTCTGGATCTGTGCTGGAATAGTTATTTATTTATTCATTTGTGAACTTATATGCCGCCCCACTCATGAAGGGCGACTCTGGGCGGCTTACAGGCATCAAATAATACAAAAATTCAATCCACAAAAGCAAACACAGCACAATATATGCAGTAAATAAATAACAGAAAATCCTTAATGGAAAGTCCTTAACGGAGCCCCGGTATCCCTATGGGGGGGGGGGGGACAGGAAATATACTTTCTCAGCAACTTTTCTCACCTTGAAACTGATTGTTTTGTTTCGGAGGGGTAAGGCAAAATTATTCTAAGTTGATGACAACTGGAGCAGTCCATATATAATTTTCATATGGATTCATTTGCAAAAACATGCCTATATTTAAGGTAGATGGATCATTCCGGTGGATCAGGAGTTCTCAACCTTTTTAAGCTGGGGGCCGGGTCACATTCCCTCAGACAGCAAAGGGGGCTGGATGGCTATTTTGCCCTTCCTCCACTACATGGCACTTCCTGGTGTGGTGGAGCCACATGAAATGGTGCTGTGGGCCACAGGTTGAGAATGCAAGCGCGGCGCCAAAATGGCCGCCGTGCTCTTTGCGGCCCCCCCCCACCGGACTTGGGCATCCGGGTAGTTAGGGGGCATGGCCAGCACCCTTTAAAAGGGGTGGCCACGAGGCAGCCGAGCTGCCATTTTGTGAAAGCGACGGAGAGGAGAAGTTTTTCGCTCCATCGCTCTCCGCGCTGCAGGGAAGCCTCAGTTCGGCAGCAAGCAGTTTCTTGCCTGCTTATCAGGCTTCCAACCCAGGATCGATGCCTTCCAAAAGGAAGGCGATGGCGAGCTCAGCTCGCCCGACGAGGAGGCGGCAGCCGGGTCGGAGGACCACGACTGCGCCCTCTCAGCTGGCCCCCTTTGCGGGGGCAACCGCCGGGACCGGCGGAATGGGGCAGATCAACCCGTGGCCTGAGGCTGGACAGCCCCAGGCCGGCCCTGCGGGGGCTGCGGCCCCCGGCCCACATTCCCCGGCCATGGGCCTGGGACAGGGGGGTGGGCATAGCGCCGCTGGGCCTCCGGCCCCTGGCCTGCATCCCCCAGCCATTGTCTTTTCCCAGGAGGGTGGGCTGGGGCCTCTTCCCTGGCAGGGTATGCTCCAGGTACCTCAGGGGCCGGAGCTTCGGCCATGGCCATACTCGGGCCCAAGTACTTCTGCACCGGCCCCAGGCGTGGCGGTCAGTGGGTCGCATGCCCCCTTGGCACCCCTTGCGTTGGGGGCTCTGTGAATGTGGACGCCCTTCTGGCCCGCGTGGCGGCCTTGGAGGTGTCCCTGGGGGTATCCACCCAATCGGGGGCACCTTTTGGCCTACAGTTCTCCGCGGCGCCGGCCAATCTTCAGCAGGCGGCCGGCCGGGTTGAGCTGCTTGAGGCCCGTGGGCCGGTGCCCGCCGCGGCCTCGCAGCTACCCGCACAGCAGATACCTCCAGCTGGTAGGGGTCAGGTGTGTCCGCCGAGCTAGATTCCGGTCGTGAGCTCTGACGCCCGCCGTGGGCCGGAACCCCCAGTGGGGGCGGCCCACGGGGGTGCAACTTGTGAGTATCAGGTTCAAGTTAATGCACCCACACCACCATCCACAACTGGGGAGGGCCTACAGTGGCCGTGGCCACATCAAGTGGGAAGTGGGGGACAGCAACCCCCAGCGTACCCAGGTGCGGCCTTGCCAATGGCAGGCCCCACTTGGGGTGGGGGTCCTCCTGTTACAGGGAGTGCTGCGGGGGTTCCGGGGCAGGTTGCAGCCCCATTTTCTGTGCCCCGCACTGTTGCCGTGCCGGTGTCCGCACTCCCGATGGCTGGTTACTCCTTGCCCCTTGGGGATCATTTGGCACAAGCCACTAGGGAAAAAATTTGGCGGGGGGAGTACGTGGACATTTTCTCCCTGCTAAACAGGGAACCCACCAAGGAAGAGAGGGAGGGGCAAGACGAAAAGGACAAGGAACAGTCCGGCCGTCGTAAGCCGCCACGCACGTGGGCCAATTGGTTGCCCGCATATCTTATATACATGGCGGTGTACCTCAGGGCCCGGCCTGATCTGGCCATTCCGATGGTCCAGTATTTGGACAACATTTACAGGGCAATGGTTGATTTCCCTGGACCGTCGTGGTTGGCTTACGACGAGGAATTTCGCATGAGAGTGCCCCTACACCCGGAGATGAGGTGGGATGAGCCCTGCCAGAAGCTGTGGCTTCTGTATATGACCCCCACGCGCCCTGCGCCTGGGGAGAGGTACCATTGTGGACATGCGGTCCAGCGAGCTGCTCCAGCCCAGTCACCCACCAGGTGGCGGGGCAGGGGGTTCCAGCCCGCCTGCTGTGCTGGAGCTTCTCGGCCAATGGTGCGTGTAATAGAAAGCAGTGTAGGTACAAGCACGAGTGTCCCTCTTGCGCTGGCCCCCACGCCGCTGCTGCATGCCCACGAGCGGGCGGGTTTTGGGGCAGGGGTAGAGGTGGACAAGGAACGGGCAGACCTACCGCCGAGGGCGCTGGTCAATCAAAAGGCCCCCTCCCCAATTAATGTGGTCATGTTGGAGCGCTGGCTCGCAGCATACCCAAGGAGGGGAGATGCTGATTACTTGCTGGAAGGTTTCCAGAGGGGGTTTTGCATTCCGTTTGAAGGGGAGAGGTCCCCCCAAGATGCTCCCAACTTAATTTCCCTTAGGGGCAGGGAGGAGGTGGCTGCCCTCAGTATCACCAAGGAGGTCAATGCAGGTAGGGTGGCTGGTCCCTTTTCACGCCCCGCCATTTCCCAATCTGAAGGTTTCCCCTTTGGGGTTGGTGCCCAAAAAGACACCGGGGGAGTTTCGTCTAATTCACCACCTGTCGTACCCGGCTGGCCATTCAGTCAATGATGCTATCCCCGATGACCTTTGTTCGGTCAGGTATACATCATTCGACCAGGCCCTGCGCATGGTGCGCTCTTGTGGCCTGGGTGCACTATTAGCCAAGTGTGACATCAAGTCGGCGTTCCATCTGCTGCCTGTGCGCCCGGGCGACTTTGAGTTGTTGGGCTTCAAATTCCAGGGCAAGTTTTATTTTGATAAAGCCATGCCTTTTGGCTGCTCCATATCTTGCTCGGCATTTGAACGCTTTAGCACCTTTCTCCAGTGGGCCTTTGTTCGCAGGTCTGGATCTCGGTCTGTAGCCCATTACCTCGATGATTTTTTGTTTGGGGGTGAACGGGGCTGGGACACGTGTACGCGTCTCCTCAACACATTTCAGATGCTAATGCAGGAACTTGGTGTCTCTTTAGCGCCCGAAAAGACCGAGGGCCCATCCACCAAGCTCACTTTCCTGGGTGTCGAAATTGACACGGTTGCGCAGGCGTCCAGGTTACCCATTGACAAGGTTTCCCGGATCACTTTGTTGATCTCGGCCTTGTTGGCCAAACGCAAGGTGTCCCTCCGTGAGCTACAGGTACTTCATGGTCACCTTAACTTCGCTTGCAGGGAGGTCGCGCCTAGCAGAGCTTTTGCTCGACGCTTGTGTGACGCCATGGCCGGCTTGTCCAGGCCCTACCATAGGGTCCAACTGAACAGGGGTATGAGGGATGATCTGCTGATATGGCTTCAATTCCTTAAGGAGTTCAATGGGGTTTCATTTTGGAGGTCTGACCTTCTGGTCTCCCCTCGTTTCCAGGTTCAGTCGGATGCATCAGGGTCCCTGGGTTATGGGATTTACTTTGAGGGGAAGTGGGCATGTGGTCAATGGCCACTAGCTTGGAAGGGCACGGAGCGTCTACGCGATCTCACGTTCCTTGAGTTCTTTCCCATTCTGGGAGTTTTGATGCTATGGGGTGCAGAGTGGGCCAATTCGGTCGTTCATTTCTGGTGTGACAATGCTGCGGTTGTGCACATTGTCAACTCTCAGACGTCGAAATCACCCAGGGTTATGGAATTGGTGCGCCAGTTTGTTTTGCGCAGCCTACGCCTCAATGTGTTATTTCGGGCTAGGCATATACCAGGTATTAATAATGACATCGCTGATGCTTTGTCCCGCTTGCAGATCTCCCGGTTCCGTTCCTTGGCCCCGGACGCAGAGGAATTTCCCTCACCGCTCCCGGACACCATATGGACGTTTGGCAAGGAGAGGTGAACCGGGCGATCGGCATGTCTCTGGCGCCCCGCACGCGTAAGGCGTATCTCCACGCATTAAGTACATTCCAGGCCTTTTGTGCCCAATTTCGGTTGCCAGTCATCTGGCCTATACCAGTGGCCAAGGTTCTTCAATTCATGGTTTACCTGCACAGTCAGGGCTTAGCTCCCCCGCACCATAGCATCTAGGCTGTCAGCACTGGCATTTATGGCCAAGGTGGGGGGTTATGCTGACAGCACGAATGATTTCCGTATGTTTTGGAAGGGTGGGCACGGGAGCGTGGACGCTGCCCGGACAACCGCCACCCAATCTCTCCAGGGGTACTTACCCACCTTGCACGGGGCTGGCATGACCTGTGTTTTGACAGGTATGAGGCAGCCCTGTTTCATGCGGCCACCACAGTGGTCTTTTTTGGAGCGCTCCGCATCAGTGAGCTGGTGCTACTGTCTAAGGCGGATGCGACGCGTAGGGCACTGGAACTCGAAGATGTCTATGTTTCTGATGAGTGGGCTCAGTTGAGGACACATTCCTCGAAAGTTGATCAGCACGGTGTAGGCAGTGGTGTAAGACTGCTACGATGTTCAATGGCAGACATCTGTCCGGTTGGTGCCCTACAAGAGTTTCTTGCACTGCGTGGTATGCGCCCTGGCCCGTTTTTCTGCCACCAAGATGGGTCTCCCCTTACTAAATTTCAATTTTGGAAGGTGACCGGTAAGGCATTATCCAGTGTTGGCCTCCCCGGGGCTCGTTACGGCACCCATTCTTTTAGAATTGGAGCTGCTTCTACTGCAGCTGCATTTGGGTACTCTGGGGCTGAGATACGCCAGATGGGAAGGTGGGGATCGCAGTGTTTTCAGTTATATGTTCGCCCACTTCAATTGTGAGTACCAGTTAGGTCACTGTTCTTTCCCTTTTTCTTCGACAGACCCTGGGTGGCGGATCACACCAGTGGCAGTATGGCTGGTGGGCCATAGCTATGTGCACAGGGCAGCGCAGTATGCTGCAGTGACAGAGTGGGGACCCCAGCTGGGACTATGTGCGTCCGCATGTCTAAGGTGCTACGGTAAGCGCGGGATGTTATGGCGGGAACTGTTGCCATTCCTTTTTTCCATCAGGGATGCTGACCCGCCTGATGTCTTGATTATACACCTCGGGGGTAATGATTTGGGCCAGGTCACCGGCCTGTCATTGAAACATGCGATCTGCGGTGACTTGGCTTACTTGCATTATGTGTGGCCTGCCACAACCCTGATTTGGTCGGACATGATACCGCGTCATGCTTACAGGGGGGCATTAACCTCCAGGCCCTTGACCGTGCTCGGCACTCAGTGAACAGGGCAGTAGCCCGGTTCATGATAGACAAGGGCTGGGGGCGCGTCGTCCGACACCCCGATATTAGTCTTCAAAATTGTGACCTTTACGCAGGGGATGGGGTCCATCTGTCGCCAGGAGGAATGAACCTCTTTTTGGAAGATCTGCAAGCAGGCCTGTTGACCGAGCTGATGGTCTGGGGGGCGGGGCGGTGAGCCTTTATTGAAGCCTCCCCGTGTGGCGGGTAGCACTGGTAAGGTAAATATTTATGACCCACAGGTATCCGGCAGGTTCGCAATTGACCGGACAACACTAGATAGGAACAAGTTGGTTAACGTTGTCCGGTCAACGACGAACCAGGCAATGGGGTGATGGCACGAGCTAGGCAGCATGCATCACCCCGTGATTTTACGGATACGCGTCAGAGGGTGGGGTCAGTAGTTAGTTTATTGACTACGGTCAACAATTTGTTTGTTGCCAACAAACAAATTGATACAAATGGATACATTGTAACCAATTGCCGTTGGCAATTTTGGGAGGTACCTTACTAGTGTTACTGCGGCCTGCTTGCCTTAAGAATGATAATTGGTTGAGTACCAATCGAAATTTATAATTCGGACTAGGGCATGAATCAATAAATGTGGCCCAATGCCGTTATCCACTTTCACCAGTGTCTGAGTCCTTTTTTGCGGGGTGGGCCTGCAATGCAAGTGCAGCGCCAAAATGGCCGCTGCGCTCTTTGCGCCCCCCCCCACCGGACTTGGGCATCCGGGTAGTTAGGGGGCATGGCCAGCACCCTTTAAAAGGGGTGGCCACGAGGCAACCGAGCTGCCATTTTGTGAAAGTGACGGAGAGGAAAAGTTTTTCCTCTACCCCCTCCCTAGTTAACAGTGTGATATTTTGGTCGCTTCGGGGCCGGGTGGGAATTTTTGGCTGGAACCTACAATTGGATCCTGGGTTCCGGCTTTTTTGCCCATCCCACACTGTTGCTATGGTTTGATACAGGGGTTTATGACTGTTGACTTTGGTCACATGGGCGGGTAGCACTGTTAAGGTAAATATTTATGACCCACAGGTATCCGGCTGGTTCGCAATTGACTGGACAACACTAGATAGGCACAAGTTGGTTAAGGTTGTCTGGTCAACGACGAACCAGGCAATGGGGTGATGGCACGAGCTAGGCAGCATGCATCACCCTGTGATTTTACGGATACGCGTCAGAGGGTGGGGTCAGTAGTTAGTTTATTGACTACGGTCAACAATTTGTTTGTTGCCAACAAACAAATTGATACAAATGGATACATTGTAACCAATTGCCGTTGGCAATTTTGGGAGGTACCTTACCAGTGTTACTGCGGCCTGCTTGCCTTAAGAATTATGATTGGTCAATTACCAATAGAAATTTATAATTCGGACTAGGGCATGAATCAATCAATGTGGCTCAATGCCGTTATCCACTTTCACCAGTGTCTGAGTCCTTTTTGGGGGGGGTAGGCCTGCAATCCTTGCTGTAGATGGAAGGTTGGTACGTATTTAGATACTGCAGTGCTAAAATATGCTTCCAAGGAAAGGACATCATTTGAATTGTCCTTGTCAAAACATAACTGTTTTTAAACCCGAATTGCTTTTTTGGGGGGTGGGGGTAATCTTTGGATTCTGCCCCTGTTGGTTTTAATAATAATCTCTTGCAGAAACTCAAAGGTGTTTATCAGAAAGCAAACATGTAGGCTTCTGAGGAAGAACCTGTGAATCTGAAGAAAAAAAGCTGGGAAAGAGAACATTTGATAAAGCTATTTCTTCTCAAATGATTAGATAAATTTTATGAATTTTTGATTGAATCTATTTCTTCCCAGCCTTAATACAAAATTATAACTCGTTGTGACCTGCCATATAATGCCAGGTGAAATGGATGGCTTCATCAAATAAGACTGTTGAATGGATTAATATTGTCATCTAAAGAGTATGGATTCATAATTCAAAGCTTTCCTTCGACTGCAAAGCTTTTCATTCAGGGAAAAATCAAATCCTCTGACAAGTAGTCTAATAATGGTGAAGACTTTTGTGCAGGAGACCCTAGAGCAGCGGTTTGCCAACCTTTTTACGTCGGGGGCTGAGTCACACTCCCTCAGACAGTTAAGGGGACCAGACTGGTGATCCCCCCCCCGGAAATGCTGTAAAACACATTTACAACAGTCACAGACATGTTTTACAGCTGTTTATGCTGCTTCTGGCAGTGGTGGTGGAAGTGAGGGTGTGGGGCCAGGATGATTTTGGTCCATGGGCTGGGTCTGGCCTGTGGGCCATAGGTTGCCAACCTTTGGCCTAGAGGACAGCGCAGCTCATCACTCCCTCCAGTTAGAGACCTCTCTAGCTCCCTACTGAACTGGGGTCAGGATTACTCGGGTGGAGCTGGGTGTTTTGTAGTTGTGGAAGAGATGTGGGAAGAGAAGGGTGGAGTAAAAGTAATAACATTGATCACCATTTCCTGCTTGCTGTTACACTATATGCAAAATTGTTGCTTATTATCAGTCACTATTAGCACCAAGACTGGCTAGCTGGCTTACAGCTGGACAAAGTACAGGATCATTTGTCCTATTGTTCCATATTCAAAGCAAAGACTGCTTTCCACCTTTGCTCTATATTCAAAGTTATATTGGCTTGTCACTTGGACTGTTTTCTCAGATGCCTGCTAGCACCTCTTAAAAGCATGGCATTCATTGCTAAGGGGGAATGAAATACTTTTGCCATGTTAGGGAGTCTGATGTCTGATCATTTCCCTACAGAACTTTAGTGACCTCTAGGGAAAAGTCAGAAACCTGTTTTTGTCACAATTGTCATTTATCCCAGCCAAAGGTTAAATCCAGAAAGAAATCAGACAACCATTTACAATCATGTCAAAATGCATCTGGGTATCAAAGTAGAAGTCTTTTAATTGTTGCAATAATTCTGGGCAACTTAAAGCCTTTAAAGTGCTGCAGTGTTTTTATTTTTATTTTTGTTTTCTGAAATGCCTGAACCAAAGACTAACATGGCTACTATTCCAAAAATTAAAAACTTCGAAGTTGTGAAAACATCCCAAAAACTTACAGCTACAGTACAAATACTTAAACATAAGTAAAAAATAAACTTAAGTTGCATGCAAGCATTTAAGTCAGAGTTCAATCTAAAATACAAGAGGATAAAAGTACAATAAAAATACCAAAAAGAATGTTTCAATTACATTATAAAAATATAGGCACCCATAGCCTTAAAAGGCACAATCAAATTGCACATAATACACCTCTAAAATATCTAACTTCTGAAAAGTAAGAATTTATAAAAGAAAATGACTTTCTTCACCTGAAGCATATTAAAATGACACACAGAAAATTGTTTTAACTGCTTACCCATCCAAGTCAATTTGAACTTATGGAGGAAAATCCATTTCTGCTGCTATTGTTGCTGCTACTGTTTCTACACAGTATTGTGCATGTGGCATGGTGTAGTGTCTCCTGCATCCTCGGCTGCTACACCCTGGCTATTTTTGCTGTTCTTTATTTATGAGACACAGGAGGATTTCTCTTCTTATCACAAGACCCCTTCTGACAATGGTGCAAAGGTCAGTAGGCAGTGGCTTTTGCACCACCATACTAAAAAGTAAAAGGAAGAGACAGGCAGATCCTACCATATTTATTGTGACCTAGCCACGTATAGCCCATAAAAGGCTACAGGCTGCCATCCATAGTTGTATACACACTCAGTCCTATTAGTGTGCACCAATAATGTAAAGCTGAGCAAACTAAACTGGATGATAAATGCCTAAAAGGAAATTTTAAAATCCCACCTCTCAAAACAGGGCCATCTCAAAACAGGACCATCTAAAGGAATAAAACATTGTTGTGTGAAGTGGAGAGGGAAAACGGAAGCTGCACATGACTTGCTGACAATTCTGAATTTTTGATCAAAAGTTCACCAACATTTTTAAATCTCACTGCTTGCAGAGAAGGATTATGTAATTTATCACCTGCAAATCACATTTTAAGTTTACCTTTAGCTATCAAAAGGCCATACCTGTCAACTATCCTGTTTTTCCCAGGAAACCCCTTTATTTTTACCCCTCTTCCAGGCCCCTCCCATTTTATTAATTTCCCCGTATTTTCCCTTATTTTTTTAAAAAATATCCTGACCGGAGCCCTCACAGGCGAAGCTGCAGTATTTTTTTCTGGCCACCAGAGGTCGCTGTGTGGCAGGCTTTTCGCTTGTGGAAGTAGAGAGAGAGAGAGATGGGAGAGAACCGGGGGGGGGGCATTCTGTAGTTTTCCCTTTCTCTTTTCCTTTCCTGCCAGCCACATGGTCCTGGAGGCTTCATTTTGGCTGCTGGGAGCAGGAGTCTACTCTAGGTGAGCGATATATTTCATATATCCAAGGGCAACCTCATGCTTTATTGAGCTGTTTCTGCCCTGCCTCCTGACTGGAGGATTTCGTTTCTAGAGTTCTAGAGGTAACTTGGGAGGGGGGTATTGCAAGATCAATATATGAGAAAGAGAGAGGGGGGAATTAATCCCTTGCTCCTCCACACTAATTGTGGGGGGGTTGCCTGATCACTATATGAGAGAGAGGGGGGAATTAATCCCTTGCTCCTCCACACTAATTGGGGGGGGGGGTTGCCTGATCTCTATATGAAAGAGAGGGAGGGTGGAATTCACTATATGAACTGATCACTTTCGAACTGCTAGGATGGCAGGAGCTGGGACAAAGAAAGGAACTCATTCCATCCTGCAGTACTCGGGAATCAAGCTGCTGACCTTCCGCCTCCCAGTCAGCATCTTAGTCACTTAAGCCACTGAGTAAATAAGAAAGAAAACAAAATAAAAGTCCCCCAAGAAGATGGGGAAAGGGTTCTTTGGCCCACACAGCTTTGTGCCTATTGCATCTACAATACCATCTAACCATCTTATTTTTGGCCACCCCCTTCTTTTGTCCTCCACCTTTCCTAGCATTAAGGCCTTCTCAAGTGAGTCCTCCCTTCTCATTTGATGTCCAAAGTACTTTAGCATCATCTTTACTGTTTGACCTTTAATGAGCAGTCATGGTTGATTTCTTCTAGGATTGACCTATTTCTAACACCACATTTCAAAGGCATCTATTTTTCTGCGCTCAGCTTTCCTAATGGTCTAGCTCTCACACCCATACATTATCACCAGGAATACCATTGCTTTGTCTATGCAATTTTTTGTTAGCAAGGTGATGCCTCTACTTTTAACTATGTTCCCCAGGTTTCTCATAGCTTGTTTCCCAAGCATCAGTCACCTTTTTATTTCATGGCTGCAATCACCATTTGCAGCAATCTTTGATCCTAAGATCAAAATCTGCCAGTCGTATCCAACTCCAGGGTGCAGTGCTCATCTCCATTTACAGCCAAAGAGCCAGTGCTGTCTGTGTTTGCAGACATTTTCATGGCCATGTGGCAGGCATGTCACATGGCTAAATGTGGGTGTGGCAAAAATTTCCCTTATTTTCAAATCCAAAACTTGACAGGTATGCAACAGGCAATCTTTGAAAAGCTACAATAAAAAGCTGCAGTGACTTTCTTGTTTGGGCTAAATCTCTGTCATGTCCCTCCACACAGTTTCTCTTGTTAATCTCAATATATTTGCCTAATCTCCTTTTTGCCATTCTTCCTTATTTATATATTAGAGTAGTTATTTCTTTATTCTTTCTCATGTTAAGTCATGGCACTTATGCTTTACCATAGTATTCCTCTAGCTTCCAACATGCACTGGGCAGGAATTTCACCAATACTCTCTGATCACAATTCCTGGAATAACTGTGTTGGCATTTGGTGATAGTTTTGTATTTACAGCAGCGTCTGATTTGTCAGTACCTAACCTTCAGTCATTCTTTTGTAAATCTTCCTTATTCATTGCATTTATTGGATAAATCTCTGTGTTGATTTCAATGTCATTTCTATTAGGCAACTGCTCTCCACCTCAATATTCATCTTTGTTTTTAGCTAATTTTAATTTTGGACTCTTTGGTGTATGCAAACCAAGACACAGGACACAGCCTCGGGCTGGGTTAACTCAGGTTTATTGCATCGTGGACAGAGGGAACATGAGGTAATGGCGGATCGATAGCTCTTTATATACAGTAGTAATACATTTGAACGTGGTGCCATGGTAGCCCATTGGCTACTGTCTGCGTGACGTCATTGCGGGTCACGCCCTTCTTGTCCAGGTGTAGGTGGTGGCGGGAAAACTTCCCGCGCTGTTGCCTTTGATGAGTTCGGACCAAGAGAGCTTGGACGCTCGCTGCTGCCAGCTGGTGGTCATTAGCTCGCGTCCTATTACAGGGTTTATATGATACAGCTGAAGGTTACATTGTTGCTATAGGCAAGGTTACATTGGCTCAGATACATTGTAATCCATGTGGAAGGTAAAACCATCAGAACACAACAGACTCTCAGTGGAATATTGGTGCATAAGCCATGAAACATTGCTGTTTATTTGATTTTTCAGTTGTATAATAAAAGTTTACCCTTTTTTTTTTTGCACAACCCTTTCCTATTCTTTTCTGAAACCCAGTAATAAGTCACAACGAGAAAAGGTAACTGAAATAATGAAACTTACAGATGAGTCAATTGGTCTATTTTAGTTGTAAATGTACTACAGGATTTGAGCCAGTATGTCTTAGTGCACAATGAATCACAGATGCCACAATAGTGCCGAAAAGCAGCATATAATTAGCACCCTTCGTGCATATTTATGACAAATGCCATGTAATTAAGTTAGCAGCTGTTTAATTTCCCAACACACATCAATGAGAGATGTGAAAGATCACATTTCTGAATCAGTTTCACATCTAAATCAGTCTGAACTGAATAAATTTAAAATCTAAATAATGAATCAGGTATGATGCTATTATACCTAAAAAATAAACCTTTAGCAATTTCAATGGTTCATTTTCAGCTGCTTTATTTTAAAGCTTTACATTGTGCTAAGAAGAACTTATCTAAGATGTACAAGCTCTACATTTATTAGTGTTTCATAGTCCAGTACAGTAGAAAATCATTGCAAAGCTTTATGCATCAAACTTTACAATAATGAGAGCACATCATTGGAAAAACGAATTCCTTAAATTCTTGAGAATCCAATTATCATAGTGGCGAGTTTTTCATATTTCCCATAGTTTGCATATTCATTTGTTTCATTCTGGAACATTGGGATGTAAACTTGCACTTTGTTTGCCAGTCTGATTTCTCAGACATGAAGATTTGCTAGTTCAGTATTATGTTTGTGAAACATCAGGGCCATAGCCAGGATCCTAGATTTTTAAAAATAAAATAAAATTTGGGGGGGGGGGGGGGTTCAGGAGGGGCAAAAAAAAATTCAGGAAGGGCAACAATGTCACACTCACATATATAACATTGGTATCGTAGGGTGGGTTGGGGGGCTGTTAGCTCAGGAGGGTTTTTGGCTACGGCCCTGTGGAATAGATATATTGTTTCAGGTTCTAATAACGTGTTATCTGTGATGTATAGTTTGAAATGTCATAAACATGTCCCCTATTAGTGAAAACCCAAATCAAATCTTCTAGCATATTAAGCATATCTGTATTTTGATGCTTGGGAATCCAGTTAAGGAGAGTTAGGAGGCCTGGTCATTATTATTCTTAAGTATTGGTGGATAATTACCTGTAAATAGAATTTTAATCCAGTAGAAGAAGCAGAAATTAAAAACAGATGTGTGTTTTCTAAGCTTAGTTATTCTTCCTCCTATTGCCCTGTGAATGATAGAAATTGCTGTTCCATGGATGAAACAGGCACCAGAGTTGCTTGTTGTTTTTCCTTAGCTGTTCTAAAATCATAATGCTGTAATCTGCAAAAAAGATTCCTTTAATGAAGCCTAAGATAATTTGCACTCAAACTTTAATTGACTTTTAGACAGCACAAGGGAGCTTCCTATAGTCTAATGGCTTGAATCAGCCACATGTTTCGTGCCCCCATGCAGCTACGTAGACTTGAAATAGGCAAATAGCCATACCAGACGTTCACATTTTCACAGTCACAGGGGGAATTGTATACCATTTAAAATCTGTTGCTTGATCTCTAGGAACAATAACAGCAATTCAAAAGACTAGAGAGTTATAGACCTGGGTATTATAAATATCGGTGTGAATTGCCAGCTACAAATCTGATATCATGTTAGAGTTTCTGTCCTTTTAGTAGAGAGGGACATTTTATCAGGTAGCCTTTCTCATGATATCATTGTAGATATACTGGTGGAATTGACACCTTCTTCACTCCACCTGGCTCAGCAGAAATAGAAGAATAAACTGGATTCAATATCTATACAAATTAGCAGATCAGGAGCCTCTGAGATGATGGTGCAGACAGGCTTTTAAGAAAATGACTGTGAATAAGAGTAGCCTATAGTACAATCATCCAGTTATCTCTGATTGCTCAGTGATTGTTACTAACAATGGCATCTCTCTCACGGAAAGAGTTTGAAATAATATAGCATCAGTTAGAACAACTCACAACAAACAAACAGGAGACTTTATGAACTTGGAATCTCTCTATAAAAGGAATGTCCGATATAAGTTACATGCAGCTTTTATAGCAGATTACCAACGTGATGCGTGTATCCCTAGGGGTCTACGAGTTCGGAAGGGACCTACCCTTTTTGCTTCAGGTAAAGATTTCATGGACAGATGGTCTGCCATTTTAGATAAATGTGCATTCGATCTTATGATTCCCATTATTGAAAGAAGCAATCAGGAAGAGGAATTAAAAAAGACTTTACAAGAATCTCACTTGCAATCTGCCTTTGCCAGTTCCATGGATGATCTGGATAAAAAAATCAAGGATTTTCATGACTCAATTGTGGCATTTAAAATGAAGAAATATGATAGGGATTTGACAGACTACTCGAACTCCAGGGTTTATAGATGGAAAATGGAATCAGGCACGAAATTCAATAAACGAGTCACATGGAGCAACACAGTGAATTTTTCGGACACCACAAATAGTGATCTCAGCTCCTCTGGAGATGAGGGACCCTCCCAAGGTTACAACTTTAGGAGCACTCAAGCAAGGCAACAACAGACTACATCGAAGCAGCCTTTTTTAGGACAGCACGGACAACGGAGGAGAACAAGGACTTAGTGTTCAATTTGTCATTTCGAATACTGAGTGAGCGAGAAATACGTCTACTTAATTTAGGATTCAATTTTGTCCCCACCCCACCTTATCGAGCCTTTGCTACAAGAATAGATATCTTTCGACTTATCAGGGCACTTAAATTGAAGGTTTTTTTTTAGGGGTCTGGTGGTTTTTAGATGGATCTTTTCCCCCTCAAATCCACTTTTTGCCCTAGTGTATCCCACCCCTCTATTGCGGTTTTTAAAAAATTGGTGATGAGGGATATCGAGAGTATGGAAACGAAACAACTTAAGGTAAGAAGGAATCTTTCTGCTGATGACATTGCTGCATTGCAGAAACTAGGTGAGGACACATCCATAGTCATTAAACCACCAGACAAGGGTGGTGGTGTGGTGGTCCTTAATAAAACTGATTACCTCAAGAAGGTTTATAGATAACTAGCAAAGGTTGGCCGGCGTTGCTGGGCTGTTTTAAATGGTGTTGGAAAGTTTTTGTTGTTGTTGTTGTTGTTAATGTTTGTAAAGAAGAGGTTAATCTATATTTGAAATTTTTAAAATTTTTATTTATACAAAAAAATTTTGATGGCCTGTTTTAAACTGTGATGAGTTTTGTTTGGTGTTTTGGTTTTGTGGATGAAAAAAAGAATAAAGGATGATATACTTTTTCGAAAAACTCTTGGGGCCTTTTGTGTGGGGCTATTGTGTCTTTTTGAATTTTTTTTTGTTATTGTGGGCAGCAAGTGCTGCTGGTAGGGGTTATCTTGAATTTTGACAGTTTTTTCTCTCGTGGCCTCTGGGTGAAGCTTCTTCCAGCAAGTAGTCTCTTTCTTTATTCATTTCTTTTCCAGTCGTTGTGGTATGAGGTCGTGTGGTGGTGAGAGCTGTTTTTCTTTATTTGTGGTGGTGGTGGTGGTTGGATTTTGTGGTGTTTGGCTGGGGGCTGGGTGTGTTTGGAAATGTTTGTTGTTGTTTACTTTTTTGGTGTTATTTTTGTTTGTTTTTGTGTATTTTTGAATGTTTTTGATTGTTTGTTTTTGTGTTTTTTGGTGTCCTGGGGGGGGATCCCCTCTCAGACAGACTCCTTTGTTCCCCCCCTCTGAACCCCAGGGGAGCCAGTAGAGAGGGGGATTTCCCCCCCAAACTCCGTTTTTAAAGAGAAGTAACCACTTGGTTTCTTCTCTTTAACATGGGGCGTGTGTGTGTGTGGGGGGGAGGGAATCCCCTCTCTTCCGGGTCCCCTGAGGTCAGGAGGGTGGGGGAGACAGACTCCTTTTGTCCCCCCCACCCTCTCAACCCCAGTGGAGCCAGTAGAGAGGGGGATTTCCCCCCCCACTCCATTTTTAAAGAGAAGAAACCACTTCTCTTTAACATGGGGCGTGTGTGTGTGTGGGGGGGAGGGAATCCCCTCTCTGCCGGGTCCCCTGAGGTCAGGAGGGTGGGGGAGACAGACTCCTTTTGTCTCCCCCACCCTCTCAACCCCAGGGGAGCCAGTAGAGAGGGGGAGCACAACACCCCCACCCACCCAGTGATATTAAAGGGGAAACTCCAATTAGGAGCTTCAGGCGCCGTTGGGGAGGGGAGCTTTGTTCCCCGTGGCTTGGTGGACTTGCTCTCCTGGTGTTTTTGTTTTTGCTTTATTTCTTGGGTGCCGGCTTCCTCAGCTCATGGCGCGCAGGACGCTGGGGCTTGTAGTTATGGGTTGGTGCTTTGTGTTTGTGCTGCGTTTTTTTAAAATGCTTTTCTTTTGATTGGCTGCGGCACGTTTCCTAATGCTGCGCCATGTGAGAGCCTCTCAGCCTGATTGGCTCTGGCACGGCGCGGTGCAAGGAATGTTGGGAAGTGAAGTTGTTTCCCTTTCTTCGTGTTTGTGGGGCTGTTGCCCCACTGCCGGTTTTCTCAATCCTTCGTTGACCTGCATACCCAGATCGGCCGTGTGCACGAAGGGTGAGTGCAGGCAAGTAGGGCGAGGCATAGCAACCTATAGCCAGTTCCAACGGTTAACCCTTGGATTTATAGGTTAAGATTAGGGGACTCCTCCTTTTACTGTAAACTTTCTAAAGATCCTATATCGGACATTAAAGCCATTATTCATGTAGTGTTGATGGAAGGGTTTGCATTGAATTACATTATGGATTAAACTTACAAATATTTGGATAACAGGTTCCCCAGGACACCAATTTTTTATGTCCTACCAAAAATCCATAAGGTTATTGACGCACATGACAGGATTCTGGGTCGGCCCACTGTCTCAGGAGTGGGTTCGGCGTTGGAACTATTGTCACAATTTGTTGATCATCATATTAGAGAATTCACTAAGTGTACGCCAACCTTTATTCGGGATTCAGCAGACTTTATTTCACAGGTGGAGGGCACTGGGTTTCCGGAGGGAGGGGGATTGGTGACTGTGGATGTTACATCATTATATACCAATATTCCTTTCAAAGAAGCCAGATTGGTGGCCCAAGAAGCACTTGAATCACGATCAGTTGAGCACCCACCCACCCATTTCTTACTAGATATGATAGACATCTGTCTTGAAAAAAACTATTTTCATTTTGACAAGGATTTTTATTTACAAATTAAAGGTATCGCCATGGGCTCACCCATGGTACCCGGTATAGCTAATTTATTCATGATTTCTTTTGAAAAGAAGACTGTTTTAAACCCAGCCCAGAAACCATTCTTTAAAAATATCATTCTTTTCCGAAGATTTGACCATTTATTTTTTGTTATTGATGATTTCAGCCTGATCCCGGATTTTGTTAGGTGGTTAAATACACAGAATCAGAACTTAAAATTCACTCACACCATGGATAGGAAGTCCATTCCTTTTTTAGATTTGATAGTGTATGTCTCTGAGGATCGAAAATTACAGATGAAACTCTTTAGGAAAGAGACTGATAGGAATTCCTATCTTCCATATCAATTGTTTCACCCACCACATTTGAGGAACGCTATCCCTTTTGGCATTTTTGTGAGGGCTAAAAGAAATTCCTCCAAACAGGAGGACTTCGACAGATCGGCTAGACAAATTAAGACGAATCTGCAGTCGCGAGGTTACCTCATTGAGATTTTGGAAAATTTCTAGAGGAAAATAAATAATGTCTCAAGAGACACACTATTTCACAGACGGGATAGAGGTCCTAGGGATGGCATTCAGTGGTCTATAGACTACTCTCCCAGGGCTAGGGAAATTTAAAATATTATCAACAAATATTGGTTTTTACCTGCAGACATACCAAGTTGTCAGAAACCTCCCACCATGGGTATGAGATGGACAAAAACTGTGGGTAATTTTATTACACAGACTGATATAACGCTGAGAGATCCAGTTACTAGAAGTATCATCAAGGGACATTTCAGGTGTGGGAACTGTGTAGTGTCTAAGAATGCATGGGAAACGAAAGTGCTAGATTTCCCAAAGGTGGATTTTTATAAGACATTGACAGGCTTCAGTAATTGTGACATCACATTTTGTATTTATTTATGGATCTGCCCTTTGGGCTTAGATATGTGGGGAAATTGAATTGAAAACTAAGAGATTAGGCTGTCGGAACATCACTCAAGGATTAGGAGCAGGAACCTACAAGTGCCCCTCACAGCACACTACATCAAGAAAAAACATAACGACTTGCAATTCAGATTCATAGTATTAGAGAAAGTGGGTGTTAGTAGCACATATGAAAGATATATTAATAAAATTCTGTTACAGAGGGAGGCATTTTTTATATTCCACCTCAACACCATGCACCCCCATGGTTTAAACCATGCAACAGATTTAGCCTGTTTTCTGTAGATACTTACAGGTCCTCAGGTGCACAGACTCCAACTAGTTACTGCATTTGGCAATCATGTTCAGGTGGTTAATTGTACTTGGGTTTTAAATGGTAGCTCATGCAGGGCTAAGTTAACGTCTATGAGCACCTAAGAAAACTAGATAGTGGAGGCTCTAAGAACGCTTAATAAGGTAATTCCTCTATAAAGTAAAGGTAAAGGTTTCCCTTGCTCGAAAGCCAGTCGTATCCGACTCTAGGGTGCAGTGCTCATCTCTGTTTCTAAGCCGAAGAGCCAGCGCTGTCTGCTTCTGCAGACATTTCCGTGGTCATGTGGCAGGCATGACTAGACACCGGAGCGCACGGAATGCTGTTACCTTCCCACCGAAGTGGTCCCTATTTGTCTAAATGCAATTTCTTGCTTTCGAACTGCTAGGTTGGCAGGAGCTGGGATGAAGACGGGAGCTCATCTTTATAATATATTGTGCTTTATAATAGATCATGATGTTATATAATATATTGTTTCATGTTATATATAGTGTATGGATCATTTATTCTTGTTTATTAATTCCAAGGATATAAGACATATATATTCCCCTGACGAAATTACAGTGAAAAGTCTTCACACCGTGTGGATTGCCCAGGCTGCTAATTGGACAGCTACCTTTCCCAATGGGTTTGTCGGGGTTTGCAAACAATTCCGAGACCATCCTGGCTCGACAGGAAAGGCAATTGGGTATGGGCAAATTAGTTATAGGGAGCAATTGTGACTCCATGTTTACTTGGCTGAGGGCACTAAAAGCAGTAGAGCAAGTGTCATGTAGAGAGAGACTCAAGTTCTCGCAAACAGCTATGGTATTTCGCTCACGTCCGTGTATAAGGACTGAGCAGACACTAACCACAGTTAGACAAAATAGCTATGCATAGGTACACAGTCTTCCAGTATTGAGATAAGGCAGGAACAGTGAGTCTTGCTACATCTGCTGATTATTCTGCCTATGGTGAACCTAGGCACGCAGTACTTTCCTAGGCTGGGAAGCCTTAAGCCAGCAGCATGCTACGTAAGCAAACCCTTCTGTATTAGGGGTCATGTGCAGTCTGTGCACAAGTGATCTAGAATGCAAGCTAATAAATATTGACCACCCGAGGACCCGGGGCTGGCTTTTACCATCATACTTCAGCCTCGCGTGCCTTCCTTGAGTTCAGCACCTCGACTCCCATGAACCATTACAACAACACCGGGTAGACTTCAGGATTCTTTGTTGATTATTCTGAATCACGGGTAGCCCCCTTGGCAAACAGTTTGGAGCCTCATAGAGGACAGTTAATTTTTTGTGTGGGGATACCTTTATCAGTGCGAAACCAGGACTTACATTCTCTGTGGATTATTGTAGTTGTAATTATTTGCTTATTCCATGGAGATATATTGATATTTACTCAGAGACTTCATCTGTTTTTCAGTTTATTTATAGAGAAGATATCTATTTTTGTTAAAATTATGGATAGAAAATATGCAATGAATAAATCATTTATTTGATTTTTTTCGAATACAGATACTTTTTTTCTTCTATGTTTTTGTGCCTCAAACAGTTTTTCTCTTTTTAAATTCCAGCAGTAATTGGCATCATGTACATGTCCCATCTTCTTTGGTAGCGGTCCTCCATAGCTTTAATATCCTGGTGAAATATTTCACCTTGTTCCTCACTGGTGTCTCCTAAATTTTCAGGAATACGGTCTAAGTGGCTGTGTAAATAGTACACCTTAATACTCATGTTGCACCCAAGGGATTTGAAACTGTTAAGCATCTCGTTTACCAGTTCAACATAGTTTTCAGCTTTGCGTTTGCCTAGAAAAATTCTGACAACTGCAACAAAAGTCGAGGCTTTTCACTCAACCTCATTCATCGAATGACAATAGGGCAAATATATCTGTACAGGAACCAGTCCTTGTATATGTGATTTAGAACTGCACAAAATGGAGTTAGCACTGCACATTTCACATAGAACTGCATGTTAAAAAAAACACTGATCTAAAAAAGTAGAGTATATAGAGAAAAACTGATTTCATATTTGGATTTAGTGTCCCAAATATAGCTAAAACCAGTTCTAAAATTCTAGGCACCAACAAAAAATTTTTTTCTTGTAAAATGGAGTTAGAACTGCACATTTCGTGTAGAAACTTTTTCTTGTAGGCCTGGGTTATCATAGAAACTGCTGAGGAAACCAAGGCTAATTTGATGACAACAATGATGAAATCTTGTGCCTCATCAATGCCAACTGGAAAGCCTAACTATCCCTTCTAGATTGATCCTCCAACATGAAGAAAGTTCATTTCCAAGAACTAAAGTGGAAATGTCAGGCACAAATAAGAGAAATGTAGAACATCTGGTGGCAACAAAAAACTCAGGAACTCAAAAGGCACACTGAAAGAGCTGACAATTCTACAATCCTTACAGATGGCTAGAAAATCATAGAGCACTGGAAGGAACACTTTTACATGCTTTTAAACTGAAACTCTACTGCTGCAGAGGATTTTCTTCAACAAGTGCCACAACATCCCCAGCAGTCATGGATGGCAGTTCCACCGAAGTACCTGGAGTTCTGTGAGGATCTGAATAAGCTGAAACCCATAAAGGCTCCTAGGCCAGATAACATCCTTCTGGAGTTAATCTAGAAGGGAGGGGTGCCTCTAAAGACAAGTCTCTTCACACTCATTCTCTTGACTTGGGAAACTGGTGAAGTGCCTGATGACCTTATGAATTCCATCATTATCACCATTTTTAAGAAAGGTGATTGTAGTATTTGTGGCAACTGTCATGGCATGTTATTGCTATCCATCGCTAGAAAGATTTTTGCAAGAATCTTGCTCAGTCACCTGCAAATTATCTCTGAAAGGGTCCTCCCAGAATCTCAATGTGGTTTCCATTTTTCCTGAGGCACAACGGACATGATCTTTTGTGCAAGAGCACTTCAGGAAACCATCATGTTGGGCCAATGGCAAAATGAGTGAAGGAAGAACTGTGATTCTGAATGGACATGGAGGTGGAACAGGCCATGCCAGATGGACTGGCTGTGAAGGCATACCTTATTAATATCCTCAAGGCTGCAGCAGTCCATTGCAGTCCCGGTGTTAAATTCTGCATGTCTCATTTCATATGTGCCGCAGGAGATGGCAATGTGATCACAGCATGTGGGTCACTTCATGGCAAGCTGGGATCCACCTTAAACAAATTCATGCCAATGGCATTTTTTCTGCTTCAGGAAAAATGCATTCTCAGTTACGAGTTGCAGCCAAAGACGATGACTTCGGGGAAAATGTAGAGAACAACATAATCCACTCTTTTTATAATTTTATGATTTGGAAAAGGCTTTCTATTATGTCCCGAGACCTGCTATGTGGGCTGTGCTGAGAGACTTTGGTTGCCCTGAGTGTTTTGTAGATCTGGTCCAGGCCCTTCATGATGGCTTGTCTGGGAGGGTTCTCCATCAAAAAGCATATCAGATGCCTTTCCAATCACCCACGATTGAAGCAGGGCTATTTGCTTGCTCCAACCCTTTTTGCCCTTTACTTGGCTGCTATGCAATATGAAACATCTAATAACAACACAGGTGTAAAGATTAAATGCCGCTTCGACAGAGGAAACTTTTATTTGGCTAGACGCTCTCAAAGAAAGCAGGATAACAGAAATGCAATATGCCAGTGTTACTGCATCACCTGCTCTCAAACTTGAGGAGCTGCAACAGTCAGTCAACTGTTTCAAGAACACATGTGATCATTGTGGCCTCAGCATAAATGCTCAGAAAACCAAGGTACAGTAATACCTCATACAAAGTCCACTTCGCACAACATCGAATTCATACAACATCGCCTAATTCTTTGAAAAAAAGTTGCCTCATACAAAGTCGCTGTGACTTTGTATGAGGCATTGGGTTTTCCCCAGGTTGCATTGTGACTGGGCAGTATAAAAGGCAGGACACATGCGTGCATTGCTCTTATGAGTTTTGCACGAGGCGAAGAAAGTTTAGGAGTGGTTTTGAGTGCGATTTTGGATTGTTTGGTGTTTGCTGCTGTGGTTTTTAAAAACAGATTGCATGCTCCATAATTTTTCTTATGTTAGTCTTTTGGGGGGCACTGTTTGGTGGGGTGAGCAATTGTTTGGTGTTTGCTGCTGTTTGGATGATTAACACTGTGCTGCATGATGGGACATGTTGGCATCCATTTTTGTCCTTGCTTCCATCCAGTAATTGTTTACAGTAGCTTGTACAAAATGGATGATCAGCCGCATGGCTGCAGATTAACACTGTGCTGCATGATGGGACATGTTAACTTTTAAACCTGCACTTCATAAAGTTTTCAAAAGTTAAAAACTTGTTGTATGGTTTGTCCCCCAAAATCAGGGTTGTTTGACATGTTTTTGTAATGTATTTAGCCTTTAGACAATGATTTCTTAAAGTTCTGTCAGTTTCCTGTCTGTTTCCTTGACTTTGCCCTGAAGTCTGTGCTGTACATGTATCTCTATGGAAATGATGTTGTACGAGGCATTGCGGCAAGGATTTGGATGTTGTATGAGGCATTGCGGCTAGGATTTTGCATGCCTCAAACAAAGTCCAAATCCGTATAAAGTCCAAACTTGTGGAACCACATTTGGGCGTTGTATGAGGTATCACTGTACTTGCACAACTTGCCTCAAGGACAGCCCTTCCAGAGTTCAGTATTACCATCTCAGATTCGTCACTGGAACAGTGTTGTGTATTGAGGCACTATTGCAAGTTGCACGGGTACTGCCTTGCAAGGAAGAAAATGGCGGTTTTCCGCCATCCAAATTAGGAGCCAAAAGGGCATGAAATCCCCATTCCAGGGTGTGCTCATTATGCTAATCCTAGTCCTGTGATTGGTTACAGTTTTGGATCCTGTTCCCCATTGGTTAATTACATACATAACCTGTTATGATTGGTTAGTTATGGTTATCTGGTGGGACACTACTTTGTATCAAGGAACCACTGCCGGGGAGACACTATATAAGCTCCACAAGTAAACAAGGGTGGAGCCGGACCGGATCTATACTACCCATTCCGCACAGGTCTCCTGGGTCTCCTCCACTATGCTATCACTCCTGGTGTAGCTAGTCCTTGCCCCCTGCACGGCAGATTCTGGAGGGACTGATTTCATGGGATTGTATAGCCATCTCTGTGTCCGGAGCACCTTGTAAGCATAACCTGAAGACTGTTGAATAAATACTTGTTGCTGTTCTGTTCATCGTTGTCTGGATTGCTGCTTATAACAGCCGGATATAACATTGGTGACGAATGTGGGATTGAAGAACAACGAGTTGGCTGACCACTTCCCCCTATGGCTGTGACTGTTTGATACAAGCAAGCCTCGCCTCTGGCCGTTCTACGAAGTCCAGCTGGAGAGCTACTTCACAGTAAGAAAAAAATCCGGCACTGTGGAAGGCAATGTTTTTGGCCCACTGCAGGCTAGGGACTCTTGACATTGTCTTAAAACTTCTGCTGCCCAACGTGCTCCAACAAGTCTCTCTGCCGGCATTGCTGCACATGCTGCACTTCCAGCGCAGGTCGGCCCTCGAAGATAAAGAATCGTCAGGTCCAGCCACGGCTTTTCTGCAGCTTCTAAAACAGACCCCTTGTTATCTGATGTTATTGTGTGGGTGGACAATGGGTGGCCGCCACCTCCATACAATGTAGAGGCTTGTGTGTATTACCGGGACCACAGAAAACTTTCGGTGTTGGGAGGGTGCTTGTACAGGCTTTGCAAAACAGTTGTTCCATGTGGTTTGTGGGCAAAACTGCTACAGCATATGTTAAGCGGGTCCCAGGATTTCTTCCGTTCCCAAGAGATTCTACGTAGCTATTTCTGGTGGCCAGGGATTGAACACACCATTGAGATTTGGGGTTTGCAACACAGTACTGCAGGGACACGCAATTCTGGAAGGTTCTCAGTTTCCCCAATGGCGGGTATGGGTTCACCATTCACTGGGGATGAAGGGGGACAGCGGGGTCCTCATTGCCGCTAAACATAGATTGGTATGTGTAATGATAGGTCACTAGTCATCAACCATGGCATTTCTCTGTTTCTTAAACTGCTTGTAGAGGAGCTGTTTTGCCCCTGTATTGAGGGTGGGCCTCTTGACTTCCTCTTGCAATTATATTGTGATGCTGCTTGGCTGATGCTGAAGGGGGAGGGCAGTTCAGGCCCATTTTGCTTCAGAGAGACCTCATGGTGAGGACTTCCTCTTGCAATTATATTGTGATGCTGATTGGCTGATGCTGAAGGGGGAGGGCAGTTCAGGCCCATTTTGCTTGAGAGAGACCTCATGGTGAGGGGGATCCACCAAGATGGAGGATTAGCAACTCCCCTGGTGGTGCTGTACATAATGGTAACTTAGAAATAGTTAGATTATGTTTCTTTGGGTGAGGAAGGGCTGTTATGTGGAAACCATTATGTATTTTGATTAGCCTTTATTGATCCTATTTGTATCTTGAGCTACCCATGAACCTGAAGAAATAAACTATGTTGATTCAACTACCTGCCTGATCTTTAAAAGGGGTAAGATAAGAGTTTAGCCAATCTTCATGCTACTGGATGTTTCATTCTCTCCTATTTAATTTTTGCTGGGACTTCCTTAAGCAGGAACCCAGGTACTTGCAGCCTTGGGCTGGACAGGGCTTTTGGAAACCTATAGGTCAGAGTCTTTGGGCAGGGGAGACCCAAGAAGGCAAGGCCTGGAGAGGTTTAAAGCTTATAGTATGCAAAAGAGCACCTTGGTGCGGGCTCGCTTACCCGGGAAGAAAAGGAGGGGTTGCGGGAGCATTTTCATCCCCTAGGGTTGGAGGGGAAAGGGCAGGAAATGCTGGATCTCCATATGCTGAGGCAAAGGGAGCTTTCCTCGGGCCATACTGGAGAGAGTGCATCAAGCCTTTCTTTGCAGGCAGCTCTGGAAGTAAATTCAGGAGCAGTTCTCTCTAAAGAAGCCTCAGCGGTGGTGGATAATCAGTTCTGGTCCAAGGCTAAGAGTCCAGGGTTGCTCGGGGAGACATGGGCCAAGTATTTGGAGCAGGAGGGTTCATCGCACACACCACACTTGGGGTCATCACCAGCTAGCTCAGCTCACAAAGGCTGAGAGTTGTGCCACTCGAAGGATTGGTTTGCCTTGGGTTACACACACACAAGACCCCCACTGATGCAAGGATTTTTGTTCACGCCTCAGAGTGGCAGTATAATGCACGGGTCACTGAACACAAGCTTGGAGGATGCAGAACAGCTTCGTGGCCAAGAGTTAATAAGTTCATCAGTTGAGGCTTCAATATCTTAGTTTAACTTGGGGATCCATACAGAAAACTTAGGGGGGAGGAATGTTGTGTATTGAGGCACTATTGCAAGTTGCGCAGGTAGCGCCTTGCAAAAGGAAGAAAATGGCGGTTTCCCGCCATCCAAATTAGGAGCCAAAAAGGGTGTGAAATCCCCATTCCAGGGCACGCTCATTATGCTAATCCTAGCCCTGTGATTGGTTACAGTTTTGGATCCTGTTCCCCGTTGGTTAATAACATACATACCCTGTTTATGATTGGTTAGTTACAGTTATCTGGTGGGATGCTACTTTGTATCAAGGAGCCACCACCGGGGAGACACTATATAAGCCCCACGAGTAAACAAGGGTGGGACTGGACCAGATCTATACTACCTATTCCACACAGGTAGCCAGCAACATGCTAAGCCTGGGTCTCCTCCAGTATGCTACCACTCCTGGTGTAGCTAGTCCTTGCCCCCTACATGGCAGATTCTGGAGGGACTGATTTCATGGGATTGTATAGACCATCTCTGTGTCCAGAGGACCTTGTAAGCATAACCTAAAGACTGTTGAATAAATACTTGTTGCTTTTCTGTTCATCTGTTTGTCTGGACTGCTGCTTATAAGGGCCAAATATAACAAACAGGTGGACTAGTTTTCTTACCTTGGTAGCATCCTGTATAAAAACTGCACCTGAGAACAGGAAGTGATGAAGAGAATTGGTGCTGCCCATTCTGCCTTTTGTAATCTATCACACCGGGTCTTCATGAACAAAGATTTAACGATTCATACAATGCTCATGATACACCAAGCTGTTATTATCTCAACATTATTGTATAGTTGTGAAACATGGACCCTCTATCGCCAAGGCATCAAAAAGCTTGAGTGCTCTCACCAACAGAAGCTAAGGTCCATCTTGAACATCAAGTGGGATGACTATGTCACCAACATCACAGTTCTTGGGAAAGCACATGTAAATATCATTGAAGCTTCCAGCATAGGTCATCATCTTAGATGGATAGGGCATGTCCGCCGTATGGATGGTTCCAGGCTTCCTCATCAAATTATTTATGGAGAACTTAGCTTCAGTACAGAAGCTTGTGGAGCTCCTTTGAAGCATTATAAGGACCAGCTGAAATAAACCATGAAGGTGTCAGGTATAAACCCACAAACCTGGGAGGCAGCGACCGTAGATCACCCACTTGAGTGTCAAACCATCTCTGCTGCTACCGATCACTTTGATGGAGAAAGCCACAGACATGAAGATGCTAAGTGACAAGCACGGAAGCTTTGTCAAACTCAACCCCGCCCTCCACCATCCATTCAATATAATGTGTGTGGTTGCATGTTTTGTGCCAGGACCAGTTTATTGAGTCACCCAAGACACTTCCATCAACTGAGAAAATAACTTCCAGGAAAAATGTATGCTAGGATACAAGTAGCAGCCAATGACGGATAGTCATATTTATTTTCAGTATTAATAAATAGTGGAACACTATATTTTCCCTTTTCTTTACATAAGACCAGGTCTATCAGTCAATCAGGATGTAGACCCAAGTCTACAATAATTCAAGCAACAATTTTAAAGCTAGCTTTGACCATTATCTTGTTTTGCAACTCCATCTGATCTTAAATTTAGAATCATTCATTTTTAAAATAGTGTTCCTGCTTCGAACAGTGCTTTTAAATCATTGTTCCGCTATCATGTGTTTCCAGGCTACAGAGAGCTGGGGACTTTTTTGTGTATCCCTATATTTCCCATGGGACTGTGGTGGCTTAGTGGTCAAGATGCTGAACTTGATGATTGGAAGGTCAGAGACTTGAGTGCTGCATGACAGAGTGAGCTCCATCTCTGTCCTAGTTCCTGCCAATCTAGCAGTTTGAAAGCAAGAAATTGCAAGTAGATAAGTAGGTATCACTTTGGTGGGAAGATAAATAGTGTTTCGTGCACTCCAGTGTCTAGGCATGCCTGCCACATGACGCAGACAGCATTGGCTCTTTGACTATAAATGGAGATGAGCACCAAACCCTAGAGTTGGATACAACTGGATTTCAAGCAAGGTTGAGCTTGACCTTTATTATTGCAATAAAACACATTAAAACAGACTCTTGCCTTCAATCTTCACTCCTAAGTGCTGGGAGGTACACCTGTGTGCCTTTCATCTAGGTAAACAGATAAAAGTAATTACATTATTCCCAGGTAGATCCCAGGTAGCTTCTGATCTCTCTCTAGCCACTCTATTATATGACCCAAAAGTCTCTTTAACCTCTTCCTTCCTGTCAGCATCTTGTTAGCATAAGAAGTATTACTCTCCTCCTGTTATTCATTTAACCAAATTTCAAGTTAACTGTTTTTGTCTTATAATTTTCATTTCAGATGAGATTGAATAGGATGTGAATGAAGATTGTAAAACAACATGGAAGAAAGAGGTAAGGCCTAGATGTTGAGGCAGCTGGGTAGATTAAGTCAACTTACTTTACGTCAATGCATGAAGAGGAGTGTTTGCTGGCCTTGCCCTTTCTATCCTTTCAGGCAGGATATCTGAACAGGTAAAGGTTGCCCTTGCTCAAAAGCCAGTCATATCTGACTCTAAGGTTCAGTGCTCATCTCTGTTTATAGCCAAAGAGCCAGCACTGTCTGCATCTGCAGACATTTCCACTGACATGTGGCAGGCATGCCTCAACACCAGAGTGCATGGAGCACTGTTTACCTTCCCACTGAAGTGTCCCTATTTATCTACTTGCAATCTCTTGCTTTCAAACTGCTAGGAGACTGGAGCTCACTCCATCATGCAGTGCCCAGGAATCAAACTCTGACCTTCCAGTCAGTGAGTTCAGTGTCATAACCACTTGAGCCACTGAACAGATGAGCTTCTAAAATATATGAAGGGTCTTGGGATCATTGGGAATTTTTCATGGCTCCAGATTTTATGGTGAGCCTCTTTGAGAACAAAACATTCTCTTCTTCAGAACACCACTCTCCATATGCAAAGAATAATGATGGAGGAGGATCGAGTGTCTCCTTCTCCTCTGTGCTTAAAGTGGAATCATTAATATAAAGATAGTTATGGAAAGTAGTGGTTATAGTTCACACACCATCTATCTGAGCAAGACCGCAAAGTGGAATGATGGGGGAGATACAATAGAGCTTCCTTCTCAGTATAAAGTTTTGAATGAGCCGACTGTCCATGTCACAAGTCAAATTGTTCATCTTGTGTCTGGCCAGCCACCAGTTCAGTGAGGGACTCTTCATAAGCCTGGTGACATGTTATGCCCTGGACAATCCTCAGGTGGGTTATTTTCCCATTTAGAGGCTGTTGGAACAAAGAAGAAATCTAGAGAAGCTTCCTTCACCATAGAGATGCTTCAGGGTGCTCTGTTAGAGGTACACACCAAACCTACTGGGTGTAATTGTGACCATCCTATCAGGATACAGCACTTCTCGCATCCCAATCTTCTATGCCTCTCCATCAAAATCAATTCAGAAAGGGTGAAAAGTGGGATTCAGTCAAACGGGAGGCACTTACCTGCACTGGTGGAAAGTCCAAGTTGCCAAATGGTGGGTGTGGTTGGTTGGAAAGACCTCTCCCCATGGATCATGTCTTTTCAGAAGAATATGACTAGCAATACATCTGGATTTACAAATGATTTCTATATCATCGTCAGCTGCAACTTGTATCTGAGAATGGATTTTTACCTGAAGCAGGAAAAATATCATTGGCATGAATTTGTTTAAGGTGGATCCCAGCTTGCCATGAAGTGATCCACACACTATAATCTTGGAGCCATTTCCTGCAGCACATATGAAATGAGACATGCAGGATTTAACCCGCCTCCATGACCATGGGAATCAGAGTTCCTCCTCTGCTCATTTTGCCATTGGGTCCAATATGATGGTTTCCAGTGGCATTTCCTCTACTGAGAGGACCATCACCTCACCTAAAGGGGCTCATCCGCCCATAGCCATTGGCTCCTTTAGGGAATCATTTTATTTACCACCACCCAATATTCGGTGTTGAGTCGCTGGCTGTACGGTCTACTCCATTACCGTAGCGGGATGTCCGGCCAGACATTTGGTTTCCAGATGATGGTGATGATGACGACGACGCAATGATGACGACGACGGCGACGACGATAGTGATGACAATGACGACAATAACAACAATAATTTCATGTCAAAAATTATTCTGGTTTGAAAGGTTTTTGCTGGAAAAAGTCTGCTCAGGGGACACCCAAATGAGGCTGCTTTCATTTCTCCAAGATCTTTTCCCCACCAAAGTGGTCCCTATTTATCTATTTGTAATTTCTTTCTCTCGATCTGCTAGGTTGGCAGGAGCTGTGACAGAGACAGGCACTCAATCCATCATGCAGTTCCCATAATAAAATATGTGTTTCTTATCCTGTGACTGTATGTATCATGTATCATTAGGGTATGTATCATGCTTCCAATTCCTCAAAGATTTGATCAGTGATGCACAGAATATAATTTATATCACTTACTAGATTCATCATTAATTTCTGAAGCTGTGAAGGACAGTTGGGATAATATTCTAATGAGGCTTCTTCATGTTCTTGGAAGCAACCATATCCCTTGCCAGCAGTGGTTCATATTCTTAGTCTAATCCCTATATATCCATTGTTTCACAAGTTTATAAGATTTACAAAGCTTTATAGGAAAACTCATACTGTTTTGTAAAAAGAGAATTTTACAAAACAAGCTTTTCTCCATTCACTGAATGCTGCTGACTTAAATCCATGGAGCCAAGCTATATAAGATACATTACCAAATTCTGGTTGATAAAAGTGTATCTTTTTCCTGCAGTCCTTTAATAATTGCCAAGAAACAAACTTATGAAAACTCTGCAACAAAGAGCACTTATGTGGGTTAAAGCATTTTTAATCCGAACAGAGAGTAGTATCATATAAAATTACATGTTCATAACTATCAAAGCTTGTTTACATCAGTCTCCTACTCTGTGTGAGTGTATCTGCATTGTCACTATTTTTTTTATTGCTGTCTGCTTGTCTGCTACATTGAAGAAAGGAAAAAATCTGATGTGGTTGCCACTTTCCACCCCAAAACACCCTTAGGACAGGCTTGTCAAAGAAATTCTGTGTAGCTTCAATAATTAGGGAATTAAAAACATTATTTCTAGCTTAATATGTCACTTTCTCGTCCATATGAAAAACTGTATCACTGAAAACATTAACAACTGCATTAATTGCATGTGACATAGTCTTTCTCACTCTTATTCTGCCTATATTGTCCTAATTTTCTTCCTCATAAATTGTTTCTGTATACTATCATTATTATATTTAAAACCTTCTTCCACCTCTTGGACGCTCGATTGGCACCAATACTGACATCATTTTGGCACCAAGTCAAGATGCACTTATTTATTAGAGCCTTTGGGAGTTGAGAACTTGTCTTGTGCAACAATTTTAGTGAATTTTCCAGTGTATGATTTTAATTTGTTTTTAACATCTTAAATTTTAAAATTATTTTTATAGCTTTGCAACCTACCCTGAGATATTGTGATATAGGGTGAACTATAAATGTTTAAGGAAGCAAGTAGAGTAGGACCAACTATGTCCCCCCTTTCCTCATGCTGTATAGAACAATCTCTTCAGACATTAATTTTGCATCCTGATATGGAAGATACATATAGGGAAGGCACACTGTAGCCCCAGTGTAAGTTTTGTCACCCTCCATCCTGTTTCTTACTGGATGGAGCAATCAAGGCTGTGACAGATAGGCTTTGACCTAACCCTTGCATTGGGCTCTCCCCGTTCCTTCCGAGCTTCCAAAACCGGCCAGCTCTGTGGAACTCCCCAAGACTCTGAGTACAGGAGGCCTAAATGTTGTCCTGCAAAACCCTGCAGCAACCTGGGGCTTACCTGTCTTAACAGATCCCAGCAAGTATTGTGAAGAGTATTATGTGGTATATGTAGTAGCGTGTGGCTTAAGGTTTAACTCTTGTCTTATCCCCTCTTCCAAAGAACAGACATATGTTGTTGATGAATTAAAGATGTTTATTGTTATTGAAGCATATTGTAGAAATAACAGTTGATTTGTTGGTTCTGGATACACAAACACAGCAGAAAAAACACTAATTAAAATGTACAGGTAGGGAAATCCACACACAGGCCTTCCCCCATGAAACAAAAGGAAAACCTGACTAATCTAGGTAATCATGACTAAGCTTGGGTTGGAGTAAGGGCTCAGTGTTAGAGTCCCCCTCTCCCTTCTGAGGTGTAAGTCTCAGAAACCCCAAAGTTGAATCTCTTCCCAAAACCCATGTTTTTAAAAGGAAAAACATGAGCTTGGCTCTCCCAATTAGCATACAGCAATTAGGGCCCAGGGATTTTATAAACACACACTGGTTCCCATAATAAACGTATGGTGTTCCCAGGCTCGGGATGTTAATGAAAGCAAACATTCCAGGCCTGGAGGAAAAGGCAAAACATAAGCCTGAAGCTGGGAGCAGCTTCTACTAAGCACACTTGCTTGATAAGCGCAGCAGAAAGAATTATGAGAAAGATGTTAAGGTGGGTTCATTGGAAAAAAGAGTTGAAATATTGGAAGAACAATTAAGATGCCCGAACATAGGAATTCAAAATTTTCCTGATAATACACCGGATTCATTAAAAGACAGATTTTTGAGGTGGCTTAATTCTCTTGAGATGGAATATAGTTTTGTTCCGGAGGAAATTGCAAGTATATATCGTCTTGGACAGAAGAGAGGTAGAACCGGACCTCAGAACGTGTTGGTGAAGTTTGCAAATGTGGCTGACAAGACAAGATTAATGGTATATATTAAACAAGCTGGACCAATGGTTTTGAAGATAGAGGGTGCTGACCTTGAGATCTATAACGATATTGCGGTGGAGGAGATAATGTGGCGACAAGCGATGAAACCGGCAACAAAACATTTGATTGCCAAGGGTATTAAGTATAACTGGAAGTTTCCAAGGCAATTACTGTTCTGGAATCTGGGGAGAAGATTTTCAGTGTGAGAAGGTCTTAATGTCTTGGATATTTTGGTGGATGCAAAGCTACTGGAGAATGGTACTAAGGAATGGGAGGCTTTAAAGGAGGGTTTGATAATTTCAGGAGGGTTGTACTATGGAAGAAATATGGAAGAAGAAGAAGATGATATGCCCAAGGGTGCTGAAGGAGGAATGTAAGCTGGGATCTGTGGGGAGTCCATAGTGGTCACGCCATTTTTGATGCACTTCCCCCCTCTCCCCCCTTTGTTTTTTGGAGGCCGCTTTTATAGTAAGTGGGGAGAGTTAAAATGTTTTTTTTATTTTTGTTGCTTTTTGTTAATGTTGGTTAAGTTTTATGTTAATTGTTTTGGGATAAGAGGTAACACCCCCAATGGAGAACTCAGAAGTGGAGCAAGAGGGAGACAAATTAAACTAAATTATGAGAGTGATTAAAGTATTAATATGGAATGTAAAAGGTACAAGTTCTCGGATTAAGAGGAGAAGGATAGAATCAGCTCTGAAGAAAGATAGACCGGACATAATCTTTCTTCAGGAAACTCATCAGAAATCTCAGGATACAAAAAAATTTTTTTTTTAAGTTGGATGCAGCACTATGAAAAATCATATGGTACATCAAAAGCAAGAGGAGTTGCAATATTGATTTTGGCTAGATTGGGGTTTGAGATAATAAAAAGTATCTCGGATCCTGAAGGGAGATTTTTTGATTGTGAAAAGAAAAATAGGCGATGATGAAATAATGCTGGTGAATATATATGCCCCCAATGATTATCAAGTGGAATTTTTAGAAAAAATGTGCAAGATTTTGGTAAAAGAAAAAACAATGAAGATAATAGTGGCTGGGGATTTTAATTTAGTAAAATCAAATTTGGATTGTACAAATATGTTAAGATGTGGAAAAGGGATTAAAGGGCGGATGTTGGACAATTGGATGGCTGCCTTAGGTTTGAAAGATTCCTGGAGAGAACTTAAGGGTCCAGAAAGGGTATACACATATTTTTCACAGGTTCATAATTCTTATTCCAGAATAGATTATATATTTGCAACTGAAAATTTGGTTAAAAATATGGAGGAAATGGAACTTTTTATTTATGGAATCGGACCATGCTAAGGTGATATTAGAATTGAAATTACGGAATGAAATTAGATCAAGAAGGATTTGGAGGTATGATGTTAACTTATTTAGAGATCAAAAGCATAAAGAACAAATTATGAAGAGTTGGAAGGAAAGTTGGCACTGGAACGATAATGGTGAGGTGGGGTATAACATGGTCTGGGATGCCATGAAGTCGGTCTTTAGAGGGGAGTGCATAAAGTTGGTAAGTAATAGGTACAAAAATTATAAGTTAGCACAGGATAATATTGAAAATGAGATAAAGCAGCTACAGGAGGAACATTCGAAGACAAAGAATAAAAAGGTTTTTGACAATTTACAACGATTGAAGACTGAATTGGTAGGTAAAGATATAGAAAAGGTGAAAAGAGATTTGGTCTATTTAAAAAGAGAATATTTTGAATTTAGTAATAAGAATTCAAAATTATTAGCAAAAGCAGCAAAAGATAAAAGGGGAAAAAGGGAAATTGGTGTTTTGATTAATGAACAAGGGATAAGATGTAATAAGATAAAGGATAAATGTAAAATTGTGAAAGAATTTTATCAAGCCCTTTATGCAAGAAAAGAAATAGATGAGGAGAAACTTAAGAAGCAACTAGAGAAGCAAGTAATTAGTGGAATAAAACAGGAGCATAGGGATAGAATGGAAGAATTAGTGACTGACAAAGAAGTGAAAGAGGTAATTGCTGGTCTGAAGTTGGGAAAAACTCCTGGGGAAGATCGTTTACCTGTTGATTTTTACAAGGAATTTAGAGACATTGTGGAACCAAAGTTGGTAAAATTATATAATTACATATTAGATGGAGGACAAATTCCAACTTCATGGTATATGACCTCAATTGTACTGTTGCCAAAAACCTGGAAACAATTTAGAAAAAGTAGAATCTTATAGACCAATCTCATTGATAAACCAAGATGCCAAGATCTTCACAGCAATATTGGCTAATTGCCTTAATACTTTTATGGGGGAATATATAAATGTAGATCAAGTGGGTTTTTTGAAAGGGAGACACATGGCAGATCTGACTAGAAGAGTAGTAGACTTAATTGATACTGTGAGTCAAACAAAAGAAAAAGTGGGTTTAATATCTTTGGATATATTTAAGACTTTTGACTCTCTACAATGGATTCCAATTAAGGAGATAATTAAACGCTATGGATTCAGAGTAAAATTTAGAAGGGTAATAGGTCAACTATATCAGCAAGGAACAGCTACTGTCAGAGTGAATGGTGAGGTTACGGATGAGGTAAAGTTAGAGGCTGGCACTAGACAGGTCTGTCCTTTATCTCCAATATTGTTCATTATGGCAATGGAGCTATTAGCAAAAGCTGTAAGAGATGATGGAAAAATAGTGGGGATTATGAAAAATAAGATAAGTATGTATGCCGATGACACTTTGATAATTGTAAAACAACCTGAGAAAGTAATGGACAGAATTAGAGTACAATTAAAGGACTCTGAAGATATTACTGGGCTGAGGATAAACTGGGACAAATCGGAAATGCTGCTTTGTAACATGGGTGATGAAGACCAGAAGAAGATAAAGCAAATAGTTAATATTCAGATTAAAAATAAGTTGAAATATTTGGGAATAATTATATCAAATAGATTGGAAGAGCTTAAAAGACTGAACTATGATAGTTTGAAAATTGAACTTTAAAAATAAGATACAAAGTTTTCAAAAGTTGAAACTGTCATGGTTTGGAAGAATTGCGCTCACAAAAATGATGTTGTTACCTAGAATAAATTTTTTATTTGAGGCATTAGCGATTCAATTGAAGGATAAGGAAGTTAAGGAGTTTCAAAATTTGTTTAATAATTTTTGTAATGGTGGGAAGAAATCCAGGTTACCAAAAAAGTTTTGGTATTTATCACAGAAAGAAGGTGGATTGGGAATGCCGAATTTGATGGCATATTATCGAGCATTTCAAATTAAGAATGTTGTGAAGATCTTGGCAAGGGAAAAGGTAATATGGGAGGAAATTGAGATGAGGGGCTACAGACATATAGGTAAAATGGTTTTTTTAGGAAGTAATTTGGGAAAGACAGTAACTAAAAATACTATGATGAAAGGATTAATGAACGTATGGAAGAGAGTAAAGAAAGATCTGGCCCCAAATGTCTCTCCAATATTGGAAATTTTGGATATGGCAAGCTTTCCAATTAATATAGATGATGAGGTAAAGGAAGTATTGGACAAGAATGAGGTTTTCCTATTGAAAGACTGGTTACGGATCTGTAGTGATGAGATTAGTAGGATAAATTTGTTTGAGCAATTAAAAATGAATTGGTTTCAGAGATTGAGGATTAATAAATGGAATAGCAAATATTTGAGAGAATGCGGCTGCCCGGGTGGTGATGGGGTGTGGGCGTTATGCCCGTGCTTCGCCACTGCTCCGGGAGCTGCACTGGCTGCCAGTCTGTCTCCGGGTGCAATTCAAGGTGCTGGTTTTGACCTTTAAAGCCCTATATGGTAGTGGGCTGGGTTACCTAAGAGACCGCATCGCCCTGAGGACGTCTGTCCGTCCAACCAGAGCGGACCGGAGGGGCTCTCTAATTGTTCCATCAGCCAGAGGGGCTCGCCTCTCTGGCACAAGGAGGAGAGCCTTCTCCGTGTATGCACCGGCTCTCTGGAACCTCCTGCCAACAGAAGTACGCCTCCGGACGGAGTTGCTGCCTTTCAGAAAGGATCTTAAAACCTGGCTGGCGGGTCAAGTCTGGGGCACAGGTGGAAGGGTAACCACCATGGGGTGGTTGGTGTAGAAGAACTCTTCCCTATGGTGCCTTTGGATCCTGTAGCCCTTGTTTTCGGGGGTGGGTAGTCTTAACTGTTTTAACTGTTTTAATTGTTTTTAACATGTGCTTTTAATTCTTGTTGTGAACCGCCCTGAGTTGGCTTTGGCCGAGTGGGCGGTATATAAATGTGATAATTAAATTAAATTAAAATTAAATATGATTTGGAAAGAGAAAAGACGGAATTTGAAGATCTGATTCTAAAAATTAGAAAGGGAGATAAAAATACTAAGGGATTAGTCAGGAAATTGTATACAATATTAAATAGGGAAGGTGATCCACAAGAGGATTTGAAATTAAGGTGGGAGCAAGAGTTGAATATAAAGATAGAAAAGGATACATGGAGAAATAAATGGAAAAAGAGGATTATGAGAACTATGTCGGTTAGAATAAAAGAACACAATTATAAAATGTTATGGAGATGGTATCTGACTCCAGTGAAGTTGTACCAAATGGATAATAAAAAAGATAAAATGTGTTGGAGATGTAAGGATACAATTGGAAGCTATGAGCACATGTGGTGGGGTTGTAACGTGTTAAAAGATTTTTGGAAAAGAATTGAAAAAGAGATTGGAGAATTACTGGGTAAGACAATTAAACTGGATTCGGGTACCACTCTGTTAACAAATGTGGATGGTATTAATTTAAATAAGGATGAGAAAGAATTATTAGAAATAATGCTTACCACGGCTAGACAATGTATTGCTAGAAACTGGAGAAATGATGTAACTATACACACTGAAGAATGGTATAAATAAATGTGGAATTTAGCATTGAACGATAAATTGACTTGGGAGATTAAGAAAAAAAGGGATAATTTAAAAGTGAATAGATTTTGGAATATTTGGAAACCTTTTGTGGATCACTCCCTTATGGGGGAGGATAGAAACAGACCTGTACCTGAACAAAGTGACTTTTGGAAATAAAAATAATGAGATATCCTGAGCTCTCCAGGGCAATGTAAATAGACACTGGGTGATGATTATTTATAATTGTATTATTGTATTTTTTTCTTTTGTTTTTCCCATCCTATCCATAATTGCATGTTATGACTTTATGGGGAAATGAGTATTGGAACATTAGTTAATGTTAGAGAATAACCATTAAATCAAAATTTAAGAGATTTTTTTACTATTATTTTTTTAGGATGGTGTTAAGATTTTGATTTTAAAAAGATAGGTATAAAATTGTATTAGGATAGGTGTGTATATTCTTCTCTTTTTTTCATTGTTTGTGTATATTGATTTTTTGTTTCTTTAGTATGTTGTTTTTTCTCTTGTATTGTGTTTTGTATTTTGTTAATTTTTTTAAAAAAAAGTATTATTTAAAAAAAAGAATTATGAGGCCTTTGCAAAGAAGCAAAGCTACATTCTAAGACAGTTTAAAAACCAAAGAGAATCCATATTGAATAACTTGTGACTCAGTTAAGTCCCAGACCCAGGAAAGGGAGAAGCAGGAGGAGTAGGACCTGTAAAGTTTGGAGACTTAGGCAGTTAGGTGGGGCAAATCAAGAAGCCATCCAGATGGTAAAACAAGATTCAGGCATTCAGAGCAAGGGATTCAGGCACACGGAAATCAGATAGAATGCTTCCAGAAGTTTGCAGATATAGTACCACTATGGCTGTATTAAAGCTGTGCTGTTGTAGCCCTTCCCAGTACATAGCTGTTGGTGCTCAGGAAGCAAGTGGGAGGAGTGGAAAAGTGGAAGACTCTTGGGTCTTCTTAGAGGAAGCAACCCACTCATGAAGAGACTAATATTCACAAGGAGGCTCTCAACTACTGAGACGACCTCTCATAAGAACATATGAACAGCCTTGCTGAAACAGGCCACAGCCCATCCAGTCCAGCATTCTGTCTCACACAGTGGCTCACCATTTACTTTAGGGTATTCCCAAGCAGATGCCTTCACCTGCTTAGGATTCCCTGGAAATGGCATTGAGAGATATCGTCATGCAGCCAAGCACTCCACTTTGGGCAGTAGTGGGATTCAAACATTTTTACTACCTACTCTGAGGGTGTGATATGGTTCGTGTGGCCAGGGGGGAAGCCCTGCGTTGCACCCAAATTAGGACTATAGTAAACCCCCAACTTACATATGCCTTGAGTTACATAAAATTCAACTTACATAATGATTTTGTGCTAAAACCATGTCCCGATTTACACGATTTCCTATGGGTTTGCTTAGAGTTACATAAAGATTCTTTTTTCCTATGGATTTGCTTCGAGTTACATAAAAATACATTTCTGTATGGATTTGCTTCGATTTACATAAAATTTCATTTTCCCTATGTGTTTGCTTCGAGTTAGGTAAAAAATAATTTTTCCTATGGGTTTACTTCGAGTTACATATAAAACTGATTTAAGCAAAAGCCTACAGAACTGATTTTTTTTTGTAAGTAGGGGTTTTACTGTACTTTATTTCAAAACTTGGATGGAAAGGGCCAACAAGAATTTCTGCTACCAGTTCTGATGAACTGGGGCAAACCTGCTGAATTCCACCACTGACTTTGGGGTTTCCAACCAGACTCTTGCCTTCACTCCTCTTCACTCCTAAGGGCTGGGAGGTTGTCCCACATATTCCTCAAGCTCAGCTCCTGAGACCCAACCATCCACAGTCTAAGGCTCATGGTTCACCAAGGTTCCAGGATTTGTGGGGCTAACCTAATCCTCTACCTCAGGGGTTCCCAACCTAAGGCCCACATGTTGGATCTGGCCCATAGCACCATTTCATTTGGCCACCCACCCCTCCAAGGGCATTTGAGCAACAAAATGACAACCCCTTTGAAACTGTAGGGACAAAATGCAGGCAGGGGCAAAATGGCCATCTGGCCCTCGAAGCTGACTGAGAGAGCATGACCTGGCCCCCAGTTTGAAAATGTTGGGAATCCCTGCTCTACCCTATCAAGCTCTGGAGTCTTGTGTTCCTCATCCTCACTGGGAGATTGCTTCTTACAGGTAGAGAGCAAAAAGTCTGTTGTTTGCAGAGACCCTATTCCTGAGTTGGAAATCTAGATCAGCAGGACTCCAACTCACATGAAGAGAGGCCCATGGATAGTAGAGGCTCTCTGTTGAGTCCGGCACAAAGAAGTAGTCTAACCAGCAGGATTAGGTTAACAACAGTGATTCTTTATTCAGCTCAGGAACCGGACTGGTGACTGTGTACAAGGTGGCCTCCTTATATACAGTGGATTTGACTGTTACAACAACTAGATATATTTTGACGGGCTTCTGGAAAGCGGCAAAGTTCAACCTAGCAAATCGACGCTCTGACAGCCCTTTAAATTTTGTGCCTACCTAGAGGGTGTGCGTTTCCCTTTATTCTGATTGGCGCGGTTTTACAATTCTAACAGAATTAGGCTTTGGACACAACACTCTCCCATTCTGATTCATCTCCCTTCACAAATAGGAAAGTAATGGCAGTAACAATGTACGAATGTATTGATATAGTATGTATGTAATGTTATAGTAAAATTGCATCTGAATGGTACTTAGGTAAGATCCCACAAATGGCTGAAGTCTAGCAGAAAGAGAAAGCATTCAGGAAAGTTTTCATGTTTGTTCCTTATTTGTTTGCTTGCTACCTTTGCCTGTATACAGGTTCAGTCCCAAGGAAAAGCCTTTGATGTGGAATGAATGGATGATTCTCTTCCATAACTGTCTAGACAACACATTGTTTTTCCTTTATACCTGTGCTATACTTTATTTTCCCAAGGAAATTTGTGAGAACAAACTTGGCCAGAATAAAAATAAAAATGCTTAAAGAATTTGAAGTCATTTAAAAAATCCTGAAAATAGATGCTTATCTGTTGTGTATGTTCACTTTCTCTCTTTTTTTAAAGCAGGAAACATCATTTTAAATAATGAAATATAAATTGGTGGTATTTTTCAAGCATTCTCTGCTATCATTTGTAGCTGTTGATTTGATATCAAACTCAGCTAAGGTGAGTCTGGCAATTACTCTGTTCAGTTTTTTGTTTTTGAGCCCCCTTTTTTCTTTGAAAGCTGGACAGAAGTGATTTGTATGTTTTGATTTTTTAATAATTTTTTTTATTAAATTTTAAACAATAATAATACATCTTATGAAGTAAAACAAAAATTATACATAAAAGTACAAAACCTTAAACTTACTAACATAATTACTAACTGAAAAAATTATACATATAAAAATAAAAAAATCATAAAAAATACAATTTAATTATGACTTAGTAGTATAATAACCTCCCCATTCTTCGTTACAACATTAAGGAATTAATTATATTTCAACAAAAGGAAATTTTAAATGTTTGTATCATTCACACACTATCCTAATATACATATTCAAATTTATATATTACTAGCAGAGGTTGCCCGGCATTGCCGGGCTGTTTTAAATTGTGTTAGAAGGTTAAATTGTGTTATTTATTTATTTATTTTAAAAATTGCTTAGTCTGTAATTTTAATTTTTAAAATGTTTATTTATGTAAAATTCTTTTGGCTTGGCTGTTATTAACTGTGATCTGCTTTTTTTAGGATTAATAAAAGAACAAAGTATGATATAATTTTTTCAAATTGTTTTATGTAAGCGAATAATGTTTAAGTTTTTTGAATTTTTTTAATTAGTTGTACCGTAGGTAATAATTTTAATAATGTAAAAGTAAATGTTTTTTACATTCAATGTTTTTAAAATGTGTTTAGATGTTTTGGGTTTTAATTTGAGTTAAAATTCAGCACAGGATTTTTAAAAGTTTCTATTGTATTTTATTGACATATGTTTGTGATTTGTGTTAAAGTGTGTTTTAGTGTAATTTTTTTCACTTGTTTTTATTGGTGTGACCTTTTGTGTAAAATTGTGAATTTTTGTTATGTTCTTGATTTGTTTTTACTCTTGTGGCCTTTTGTTTGAGGCTGTTGTGTATTTTTGAATTGTTTTTACTATTGTGGCCAGCAGGTGCTGCTGGTAGGGGTTATTGTATTTTGACTGTTTTTTCTCTCCTGGCCTCTGGGTGGAGCTTCTTCTGGTAAGTAGTCTCTTTCTTTATTCATTTCCTTTCCGGTCCTCATGGAGGTAGGACATCTTTTGGTAAGTTTGCTTGTTTTCTTTCGTTTGTGTGTGGGCGTTGGGGTGGGGTGGGGGGTTGGAATTTGTATTTTTTGACTGTTTGTTTTGTTTTTGATTGTGTTTTTGTTTACTTCGTATTGTTTTTGGTGTTGTTTTTGTCTGTTTTTGTGTATTTTTGGATGTTTTTGACTGTGTTTTTAGTAATTTTTTAAAAATTATTTATTTATTTGGTGGTGAGGAGGGGGCAAGGTCATTGGGGGTTAGGAAGGGTGGGCTAGGTGGTGGGGCGGGAGCATGGTCATTGGGGGTTAGGAAGGGTGGGCTAGGTGGTGGGGAGGGGGTGTGGTCAGTGGGGGTTAGGAAGGGTGGGCTAGGTGGTGGGGAGGGGGCATGGTCGGTGGGGGTTAGGAAGAGTGGGCTAGGTGGTGGGGAGGGTGGCATGGTTGGTGGGGGTTAGGAAGGGTGGACTATGTGGTGGGGAGGGGGCGTGGTCGGTGGGGGTTAGGAAGGGTGGGCAAGCTGGTTGGGAGGGGGCGTGGTCGGGGGTTAGGAAGGGTGGGCTAGGTGGTGGGGAGGTGGGCTTTATTCTGTTATGGTGCTTTGATTGTGTGGAGTCGTGAAAGCAGATGGGGGTTTCCCCTTTAATATCAGTGGGTGGGGGGTTGCGACCCCCCCTCTCCGCTGGCTCCCCTGGGGCTGGGAGGTTTGGGGGGACAAAACGGGTATGTCCCTCCCAACCCTTCTGGACCCAGGAGACCAGGGAGAGCGGATCGATTCCACCCCCTCCAAATAAAAAAACCCTCTGTTTTTAAAGAGAAGAAACCGCTTGGTTTCTTCTCTTTAAAGACGGAGGTTTTTTGGGGGTGGAAAATCGAACCCCTTTCCCTGGTCTCCTGGGTCCAGAAGGGTTGGGGGGACATACCCCTTTTGTCCCCACAAACCTCCCAACCCTAGGGGAGCCATCAGAGAGGGGGATCGCCACCCCCCACCTACTGATATTAAAGGGGAAACTCCAGTCTGGACCTTCAGGTGCCGTTGGTGAGGGAAGAAGGGCAGTTGGTGTTTGCGTGGCTGTGAGGCGGTGAGTTGTTTTTTTAATTTTTTTTCAGGCACTGGCTTCCTCAGCGTTCTGCGTGCTCATGTCGTGCAGGACTCTGGGGATTGTAGTTATGGGTTTGTGATTTGTGGTTGTGGTGCATTTTTCCCCTGCGGCTCGATTTTGATTGGCCGCGGCACATTTCTCAATGTTTTTTGTGGTCTCGCCTCTCAGCCTGATTGGCTGTGGTGAGGCGCAAAGAACGTTGGGAAATGAAGTTGTTTCCCTTTTTTCGCTTTTGTGGGGGTCTTGCCCTACTGGCGCATTTCTCAATCTTGTGTTTACCTGCGTACCCAGTTCGGGCGTGTGCACGAATGGTGAGTGCGGGCTAGTAGGGCCTGGCTAAGGAGCCTATGCAAAGTTCCAACGGTTAACCCTCAATTTTATATGTTAAGATTATTGCTATCCTAATATACTAATTCAAACTCAATTCATATACTCCAAAATTTGGTACATCTACTAAATCAAACTTCAAATACAATAGTTAGATACAAATACAAAAAATAAGATACTAAACATACAAAAGTTATCCACCCAGTGTTTTATACAATGCCCTGGAGAGCACGGAGTGTCTCATTTATTTTCGTTCCAAAAAACTCCTTTGCCTGAGTACTGGTCTATTCCCATCATCCCCCTTCAATGAGTAATCCACAAAAGCTTGCCAAACATTCCAAAATCTATTCTCTTTAACTATGCCATCTGTATGTTCACTAATAAAAGACGCTATCTGTCAGAGAGCTACTGATTTTGAAACAGCTCAGATAACTGGCTCGGGTGAGAAGTCATTTCAACACATCGGCATATATGTTTTAGTATTTGAAGATTGCGACTATTTAATTTTTTTTGCACAGAATTTAATAGTAGCCATCATTTCTAAAAGAGAAAATCAGATCCTATAATCCTTCGTACCATTATGTAAGGCTTGCTTTCTTGCTTGTGTTTCAGGGATTTTCAGCTTTAGATAGCAGTTGATGAGAACACTGTCTTCCAGACTCTCTGACCCAAGTGTCAAAATTAGGAATGCATGTATTTCTAAGGTTTGCATTCAATGATTTTCCTTATCCATCTGGATATCTCATGAATGTCTGTTTTTAGGTCTCTCTGAATGTTGTTTTTTATGGAACAAGATCATCTACTTCTCTGAATGTTTATTTCCCAATATATGCACATTTCTGCAAACATTTAAAACTGTAATGCATTGCTTGAATCCCTGCTTTCCTTGTTTGAACACTGTTTGGTAGGAATTTGAAATGAGCATCCATGTGCTTTAAATCAATGAGAAGACTTTGGGGTACAAATTGCACCTGCCCTGGAGGCAGTCCTGGAACCAGAGATTGCGATAAAACTGGCAAACACTGGATTGAGTTCAGACTCTTCCCCCATCTCTATTTGCCACTGTGTTTAATAGACAGATAGTCTGATCCTGTGTGGGACAGGTCAATTGTGTGTATAAATTTAGCCATCAATGTGAGAAACTCTGCTGTTTTGTTTTAAATCTAGAATACAATATTGATTGGTTATAAAACAAAATTATGCAGAAGAAAATGTATTCAAAATGTGCTGCATGTGCTACAGGGCTAAAACAGACGTCTGCACAAATTAACGGAATATGAAGGGTTTTTATTTACAAGTTCAGGCTGAAAGTCATGGTATGCAGCAGTGGCAGGTAAATGGGGATGTATGCTGATTCCCTGCATAGGATTACTTCAATTATTTTTTAAAATTGTTCAGGAAATGCCTGAAATCATGAGGCTTTTTAAAATGAAGCTACCAGCTTTTGCAGAACTAGGCATCATTGCAAATACAAATGCTGCTTGGTATACTTGGCTATGTGAGGAAATTAATATAAATTACAGCCTAGTAAAATGTTCTTCTGCCACTGATTGTGAGAAGAAGCTGTGATCAAGTAGTCTCTTTGCAATCTAGTTAATATTATGCAAGGTATCCTGCTACATAGAAAAAAGAAAATAGACCATGGAATCAGAATTATTCTAATATGTCCTTGGCAGAGAAAAGTATGAGTAGAAGTTTTTAAAAGAAAAAGCTAATGATAGTGGATAATTTATCTGCATCTGCTCACAGAAATATTGTACTAGGGAATAATAATATTTCTGATTCTAAGCTATATTTTTCTAGAATGCTTTTTTTAAACTTAGGGCATTTCTGAATTTCCCACAGCTCTATGATATTGGGACTGATCAGGCGGAAATCTGCATTTATAGCTACTCTATTGCCTTTAACACAAGTACCTGTAAAGTTAAAGGTTGCCCTTTCCCTCAAAACTCAGTTGTATCCAACTCTAGGGTTCATGCTCTGCATGTAGAAATGGTTCTTCTATGTTTTATATGACCAAGGAGGGCCTTTGCACTTGAACAAAAGCAATGAAAAGGTGTGATGCCCAATATCATTAAATATAGTTTTATATGGTTTGATAAGTATGCAAATTGAGGGGGTCAGTGATGAGCATGGAATGTTGACCCTTTTTACTTTGTTCCTATTAGAGCATTGCAATTTAAAATTATGGTCGCATAAAATATTAATAGAATTCAAATAAAACAAAATATTAAAATGATTAGACTATTTTTGGCCAGAAGAAGGGTAGTTTAATAGCATTATCGCAGCCCTTTACAAGATTTTGTTTGTACACGTAGTAAAGCATAAATTGCATGAACATAATAATTGCTGCATTGGCTCAAGTCGCTAAGACGCTGACTGGGAAGCGGAAGGTCAGCAGTTCGATTCCTGAGTACTGCAGGACGGAAATGAGCTCCCGTCTTCATCCCAGCTCCTGCCAACCTAGCAGTTCAAAAGCAAGAAATTGCAAGTAGATAAATAGGGACCACTTCGGTGGGAAGGTAACAGCGTTCCGTGCGCTCCGGTGTCTAGTCATGCCTGCCACATGACCATAGAAATGTCTGCAGAAGCAGACAGCGCTGGCTCTTCGGCTTAGAAACAGAGATGAGCACTGCACCCTAGAGTCGGATACGACTGGCTTTCGAGCAAGGCAAACCTTTACCTTTACTTTAATTGCTGCATTGATTGGTTTTCTCCTCATTCACAGAATTTTTTCCCTGTAACCAAGTAAACATTCATCCATTTGGAAGATGTGTTGTTTCTGCTTTCCATAGGTTTAGCCTATGGAATCTCTTCTGATCTCTTTAATCTCTTCTGATTTAATGTTTAGAATTTGAGAGGTGCACAGAAAACATTTCTTTGATTTTAGCCATCATATAGTGAAAAGCTCAATGCCTTTTCCAGTGGATAATAATCGTGCATGGATCATTAAGAACTACTTCCACTTGTTTTACATGTGCTGGTCTATACCATACAGCACAGAATACCAGGTATTCTGCTGTGGAGCAGCACAGTGACAAAGATGTTCTTCTTATTTCTGGGTATGCAACCCAGTCGGAACCAGCCAATTTCCTTAGTAAGGTATTTCTCGTGGTAATTTGCTGCTTGGTTTATAAACAGCATTTTTGTGACTCAGGGTTCAATATAGGATGACATCCAAATATTTTGGGGTGGCCAAATGCTTTAATATCATTTATTCAAATACTTTGTATAAGTGGCGTAGTAGGGAGATTGAGCCATAGTTTTTAGGATCTGATGGTTCTTTGTCTTGTTTCAATACTGTATAGCAATTACTTTTGACTTCCATGATGTTTTTAGAATTTGTTTTCTTGTCCAACAATTATTAAAGAGTTGAAGGAGCTATTCCTTTGTATTTTGCCCAAAGTGTTTAATTTCCTTGGTCCAAGTATCATCAAATCCCACTACTTTGCCATTTCTATATCTTCATATAGGTTCCTCTGGTTCTGTTTAGGATTTGGAATTTCTTTGGCAAATTTCTCTTTTAGTAACACAGGAGACATACACTGAACACAAGGAAATAATAGCTCCATTTCCCCCCAGAAGTCCATCCCCAAAACCACTCTAAAAAGGAATCATGATTAAAAGCAAAATATCTTTAACTCACATGTGCTTGAAGGTTCCATCAGAAGAAGATTGAGAAAAGCCCTCATTTTGCCTCATCATAAGAGAACAGCAAGAAGCAAAGAAGAGGAACCATATGAAGCAAAGAGGAGGAGATAACTTATACCAGGGATACCCAAAGTACAGCCCTTGGGCTGGATCTGGTCCGCGGGTTGTACTTTGGGCACCACTGAACATTGTGACCAGCCCATAGCCTGAAAGGTTTGGGCACCCCTGACCTAGACCCAAGAGAAAGGGACCCTTTGATTGGCTAGAAAGAAAAACAAACAAGCAGTTACTTTAGCCAAGAAAGAAAATCCATTCCACCTAAAAGTCCACATTAATAAAGATGCACATGGTTGTTAAAATCTCCAACAAGTTACTCCAATATGAAAGCAGTAAAAAAGTCCTTTGGCTTTACTCTGAATTTCCCTTTGATATTTTATTTTTATTATGCATTGGTTGGTTTTTTCCTGCCAAAAGCAGTTGGTATGCTATTTGATTCAGAGTTGTATTTGCATACAGTGTCCTTTGGTTTAGATCACTGTTTAGTCTTTTAAGTAGTCTCCAATCTTTCTGATTTTTTCTTCTCATGTCAAACTCTGTTACAGTATACAGTCAGTTCTTTTTGTTAAATTTCTTCCATTTTTTATTGTATGTTCACATCAAAGTATGAAATTAAATTTAAGTATTTGGCACATGGTGAGTGAGGCCTGGGATGTAGGTGGTTTGGCACCCTCTTTAAATGGAAGCATGAGAACATTTAAAAAAATGGGAATTCTCTAGTTGTGGGGCAATCTGAAACACAGCTGCTTCCATTGTTTTTTGTAAACTTTTCCCCGTTGGCTTTTTTGAAATTATATTTCCTACATAACGGTGTAAATTGTAGATAGATAGTTGAGTAGATCTTACATACAATGGATGTGTGCAGAGTGTATGGGATTATATCACTGTGCACCCTGTTGCCCCTCCCCCCCATAAAGCTGATGGGTCCTGGGTCCCACATGACAATCTCTATGGGCTCAAGGTTTTGACCAGCTGAGGTGAGCCCCGCCCCCTTCCTTTGCCAGGAGAGATAAAGGGCTGTCGGGGCTGGCAGGAGACAGCAGTCTCCAGCCAGCTGAGGTGAACCCCGCCGCTCCTCCCTTTGCCAGGAGAGGTAAAGGGCCATCGGGGCCGGCAGAAGACAACACTCCAACCAGCTGAGGTGAGCCCCGCCCCTCCTCCCTTTGCCAGGAGAGGTAAAGGGCCATCGGGGCCAGCAGAAGACAACAGCCTCCAACAAGCTGAGGTGAGCCCCGCCCCTCCTCCCTTTGCCAGGAGAGGTAAAGGGTTGTCGGGGCCAGCAGAAGACAACAGCTTCTGACCAGCTGAGGTGAGCCCCACCCCTCCTCCCTTTGTCAGGATAGGTAAAGGGCCGTCCAGGCCGGCAGAAGACAACAGCCTCCGTCCCTCCTCCCTTTGCCAGGAGGTCGTTGGGACCACCCTCACCATTGGCATCCCGGGCTTCCGCCTCCCTGCGGGAGGCTCAAAAGGCTGGCGGCCGTGGATTAACTTCCACCACCACCCTGGAGACACCTGGGGCCAGCTTGGAGCTCGTTGGGACCACCCCACCATCGGCGTCCCAGGCTCCCGCCTCCCTGCGGGGCGCTCAAAAGGCTGGCAGCTGTGGAAGAACTTCCACCACCACCCTGGAGACACCTGCGGCCAATTTGGAGCTCGCCGGTACCATCCCACCATGGCGCCCCGATCTCCCGCCTCCCTGCAGGATCTCAAAAGGCCAGCAGTCACGGCGGGATTTCCACCCCACCCTGGAGACACCTATGGCCAGTTGGAGCTCGCTGGGACCACCCCACCATCGGCATCTCGGGCTCCTGCCTCCCTGCAGGGGGCTCAAAAGGCTGGCGGCTACGGAGGAACTCCCACCGCCGCCCTGGAGACACCTGCAGCCAGTTGGAGATTGCTGGGACCACCCCCATCATCAGCATCCCAGGCTCCTGCCCCCCTGCGGGGGGCTCAGTAGACCAGCGGCCGCAGCAGAGCTTCCACCACCACTGCCCTGGAGACACCTGCGGCCAGTTAGAGATTGCTGGGACCGCCCCACCATTGGTGTCCTGGGCTCCTGCCTCCCTGCGGGGGACTCAAAGGGCTGGCGGCCACGGCAGAATTTCCACCGCCACTCTGGAGACACCTGCAGCCAATCAGAGCTTGTTGGGACCACCTCCACCATCGGTGTCCCGTGCTCCCACCTCCCTGCGGGGGGCTCAAAAGGCTGGTGGTTGTGCCGGAATTTCCACCACTGCCCTGGAGATTCTTGCGGCCAGTCGGAACTCGCCGGGACCATCAACACGGGTAGAGAGACTGAGAGGGTATGTTTTAAGTGGGTTAGGGAGTGTTGCCTATAGAAACGCTGCAAGATCGTGCTCCTGATTTAGTCCTTTTGGATACATGGTATCAAGGAGGTGAATAAAAAATGCTTCACGCTTGCCTAGAGGCAACACTCTAGGTCATAAGTTTTTGCGGCTACAGTAGGTGGTTTCGGGAGTTTACAACAATTGGTTACATGTGAGCTACTTTTCACTAGCATAAAGGCAGCTGCATCACATTCATTATCAATGTCCATATGCACCTAATAGAATGAGCGGAGGCAAGGACGCGACGTTAAGAGACCTTTTTACACATTGGTAAGCTTTTGCCTTTCTTCATATAGTATTGTAGCTACATATTAGATGCATAGCAGAGATATATATTTAACATGTATTCATGTGTAACAGTTCTCTCTATTACTTTGTCATGCTAATTATTATGTTTATGTACAATTATTTTCGTGTGCAGATTTCCTGAAGAAGAAAAAGTTATTCGAAAAGTCAAAATAACTGGTATCGACTTTGAAAATTATAGCTGTATCAGTGAATCATTCATACTTACCCATAGAGGAATCATTTTTGTTATCAAGAGAAAATCATAGCTGTTTCAGTGTATCGTTTATTCTTACCCATAGAGGAATTATTTTCGTTATCAAGAATTATAAAAATGGAATTATTTTTGTTATCAAGAATTATGAACAATGTTTGTGAAGGAGAATAAACTACATTAACTTTTTACCGAGTCGGATACACTTTATTCCATACCATTTTTTGAGATAAAACAGTCACTATTTCAAACAGAGGTTCCAGGGACCCATTTAGAGGTTGTGACGGGCATGGGGCATTATAGCGGGAACCGCGGGGCAGGCCGCACTCGGGGAACGCGGGACCGATGCTTAGTATCTGTCCCATGTTCTGGCCCCCCGGTTTCACCTCTAGGTCCTGAGCAGCTAATCCAGGGTGACCCCACCCTTAGGCTGCTGCTGATGAATGCCAAGTCGGTCTGTAGTAAAGCGCCCCTAATAGAAGATTCTATTCTGGGGGAGAGGGCCGACCTGGCATGCATCACTGAGACCTGGCTGAGACCAGAGGATGGGGTGCCTCTATCAGAGATGTGTCCAGCCGGGTTCGGTGTTTGGCACCAGCCTAGGGATGAGGGCAAGGGCGGTGGTGTTGCCATTATAGCCAGGGAGTCACTGGGAGTCACCAGGGCCACTGCTCCACAAATTCTGGGTTGTGAGGCCATGCTCCTGCGGCTGGGCCCAAAGGGTCAGTTGGGGATCCTACTCCTGTACCTGCCCCCTTGCAGGGTAAGGGACTCCCTGCCTGGGCTCCTCGAGTCTGTCTCAGCGTTGGAGTTCCCTAGGCTGATGGTTCTGGGGGACTTCAATTTGCCTTCACTGGGCTCCGGTTCTGGGGTGGCTCAGGAGTTCATGGCTTCCATGGCAACTATGGACTTGGCTCAGGTAATTTGGGGCCCTAACAGGGGCAGTGGCCACACACCAGATTTAGTCTTTTTGTTGGAGCGGTGGTAGAGTGATCTGAGTTTACAGAAGCTAGACATGGTCAGATCACTATCTGGTGGCTCTAGACTTTCTGGGGGCGACACTTCATTGTAGGGAGGCAGGGTCTATTAAATTGGCCCACCCCCAGCAACTGATGGATCCAGATGGATTCCAGAGGGAACTGGGGGATTTTCTCCTGGATCGGCAACACGATTCGCCCGAGGCACTTGTTGACCTATGGTGTGGGTCAATGATAGCTGCCTTGGATGTAATCGCTCCACTATGGCCTCTCAGAGCCCGTGGAGCTAGGTCATCCCCTTGGTTCACAGAAGAACTACAAGAGCTCAAACAGGCAAAGAGATGCCTTGAAGTGAAGACCAGGAAAGATTCTGATTGGACACTAGCTAGAGCCGCTATTAGGGCCTACCTAGTGGTGATGGGGGTGGTGAGGAGGCAATACTTCACCTCCCTTGCCTCCGCTGTTAATCGCCCAGCCACCCTGTTTCGGGTGACCAGGTCCCTCCTTGGTAGGGGGAGGGCTGTGCCTGGTTGGCAGGGATCAGCTGAGGACTTTGCTGACCATCTGGTGGAGAAAATCGATCAGATTCGCTCAGGGTTTAATCTTGGCGTGGATGGGGAGGGTCAGGGGGGAGCCAGTGCACAGTCTAGCTGTGTCATCTGGGATCGGTTTGATCCTGTTGCCCCTGATGAAGTGGACAGGCTCCTTGCATTGGTCCGCACCAGTAATTGTCCATTGGATCCCTGTCCCGCCTGGCTGGTAAAAGCCTCCAAGACAGTGACAGGTGGCTGGGTCGGGGCTATAATTAATGCATCTTTTTGGGAGGGGATATTTCCTGCACCGTTGAAACATGCTTTGGTGTGCCCCCTCCTGAAGAAGCCATCCCTCAATCCAGCAGTCATAACCAACTACAGACCTGTTTCCAATCTCCCTTTTTTGGGGAAAGTATTGGAAAAGGCAGTGGCGCGTCAGTTGCAGGGGGTACTGGATGAAGCGGAATATCTGGACCCCTTCCAGTCAGGATTCAGACCTGGATATGGTACTGAGACTGCATTGGTCGCGCTGATGGATGATCTCTGGCAAGAGCGGGATGGCGGTCATCCATCCATCCTTGCTCTTCTTGACCTCTCAGTGGCTTTCGATACCGTCGACCACGGTATCCTTCTGGAACGGCTCTGAGGATTGGGGATCCAGGGCACTGTGTGGTCCTGGTTTTCCTCATTTCTGAGGGGCCGGACCCAGTCGGTGTGGTTGGAGAGCGAGAAGTCCAGTCCTAGGTCCCTAAAATATGGGGTGCCTCAGGGCTCGGTATTCTCTCCTCTCCTAGTTAGCATCTACATGAAGCCACTGGGTGATATCATCCATTCCCATGGAGTGCTGTACCATCAGTATGCGGATGATATACAGTTGTACATCTCGGCCCGTGGGGACCCCAGTGATCCAGTTGTCTGGAGGTGGTTGGGGTCTGGATGGGGGCAAATGGGTTACAGCTGAATCCTAGTAAGACTGAGTGGCTGTGGATGGGAGGTCCTGTGTTATCCCGGGAGCTACCATCTTTGGTTTTGGATGGGGCTATTTTGCCCCAGACCGACCCGGTGCACAACTTGGGGGGTTCTCCTGGATTCGTGGCTGCTGCTGCTAGAAGAAAAGCTGGTGGCTGTGGCCAGGAGGGCCTTCGCCCAACTTCGGGTGATTTGCCAGTTACGCACGCTCCTGGACCAGGACTCTTTGCTCATGGTCACTCATGCTCTGGTAACCTCCAGACTAGATTATTGTAATGTGCTCTACGTGGGGCTGCCCTTGATGACCATTTGGAGGCTGCAGCTGGTCCAGAATGTGGCAGCCTGGGAGGTAATGGGGTGTGGACATTATGCCCATGCCTCACCACTGCTGCGGGAGCTGTACTGGTTACCCGTTTGCCTCCAGGTGCAATTCAAGGTGCTGGTTTTGACGTTTAAAGCCCTATATGGTAGTGGGCCAGGTTACCTTAGAGACCGCATCACCCTAAGGACGTCTGTCCGTCCAACCAGAGCGGACCGGAGGGGCTCTCTAATAGTGCCATCGGCCAGGGGGGCTTGCCTCTCTGGCACAAGGAGGAGAGCCTTCTCTGTGTCCGCAAATGCCCTTTGGAACCTCCTGCCTGTGGAACTGCATCTCCAGCCGGAGTTGTTGCCCTTTAGAAAAGAACTAAAAACCTGGCTGGCGGGCCAAGTTTGGGGTGCAGGTGGAGGGGTGGCTTCCGTTGGGTGGTTAATATAGGGGAGGAGGCCTGCCCTACAGTTTCTTCAGTTCCTGCACCCCTCTCTTTTTAGGGGTGGGTTCTTATTGCTGGTTTTTATTTGTTTTATTTGTTTTTATCTGTTTTTACCCACTGTTGTGAACCGCCCGGAGTCGGCTTTGGCTGAGTGGGCGGTATAAAAATTTAACAATAAATAAATAAATAAATAAATTAAAAAAATGTCACATTGCTTGTTCACAACAGCTAAGGCTTACTCATCAGCTCCCACAATTCCTTTTCCCACAGTTTCAGAGTGTTGAGTTAAACTCACTAGCCCCTTGGGTGTCTTTTCCCTGTTCAGGGACCCATTTAGTTCCACTCTGGATTCCCCTAAAGTCCATGTCCTCCTGGGAGACAGAGATGAGAAGCATGTTTCTAGCCAGCATGTGCCCCTTGCAGAGAGAGCTTGTATGAACAGATAGAAAGAGGCAGTGCCTGCTGCTTCCCCTGGTCCAGCCTCTCTTCTGCCAAGCCTCTCCTCACTTGCCTTACCTATGCAATGCTTGGAGTGGAATAAGCTCTGTCTCAGAGTAGGCCTTCAGCTTCTGTGCAGACAGACCAACTGGAGAAAAGTTGTCTGGTAACTCTTCTTCAGCAGTCTCTCTAGTTATTGTCAACATCTTTCCACACGTCTCGTCCTTCATAAACTAGTGTCAATGACCACCCATCCTTCCCCCTTCCTGCTTTCTCTGCTCTCTTATCCTGTCTTTGACCAGATGTCTCTGATTAATGGGCTCTAGCTGCATCAGCACATTCTGGGAGCTTGTCCCCTTGGGGTCTCACACTGTGACTGAGACCTGTGTGGCCACCCCTTCTCATAGCAACCTAGGTTCTTAATGCATTGTGGTGCTATAGGCTCACTAACAACATTTAGATCAGGACTTTAGCCATTCTACCACCTCCCACTGTTGAAATTTTCAACTAGAAAGTGAATGTTTTCGTTCTATATTAAACAGCATCTTAAAGTACTGTGGTATATTATCCAATCCAATTCAATATTGATTTGTCTTCACTTATCTATTTAAGTACAAATCAATCAAACTCCAAAATGTTTTATCCTTTGACTTCTTGTTTCCATCTCTGGCCGAACAGCTTTACCATCAGCTCATCGCATCATTTTCGGGGTCTACCTAGTGGTCTTTTGTGGTCCCTTGGTATCAAGTCTGTTAGCTGACAGGTCCATCTGTTATCCTTAGGTGGGTGATATGGTCTGCCCATCTCTTTTTGCCACATATAGTTCATCGACCACATAACACAGTCCAGTTCTTTAGCGTAATTCCTTATTGCTGACCTTATCCCTGATTGTTACTCTTCACATCCATCTTTTCATTGGTATTTGGGTTGCTGCCAGTTTTTATTCCTCTGATTTTGTTATTGCCCATGTTTCAGATGCATACAACATTGCTGGTAACACTGTCATATTGAATATGTTTGTCCTGATATTCATCACCAGACTGTCATCTATTAGCACTGTTCAGTTTATATCATATTAAAGGAAATCCAAGCTGCTTTGTGTCTTCATATCCACTCACCACATGGTACTTTATCTGGTTGGATTTGCTGACCAAGGTAGACATGATCAGCTACTTCTTCAATCTCAGTTCCATTTATAGTGATGGAACACCAAGCACATTGGCCATTTCTCATCCTTTTTGTTTTTGTCAAATTCATCTCCAACCCGACATGTTTAGATGAATTCAGTAGCTGCTGGAGGTTATATTGTAGATCAGAAGTGCCCAAACTTTTTGGGCTGCAGGCCAGTCATGTGGTTCAGTGGGCCGGTCATGTGGTTTCTCCCACCAGAAGCAGAAGTAAAATGTGCCTGCAAATGCACAAAATGCTGACATAAATGCACCTATGGCTGTCATAAATGTGTGAACAAATGCATGAGGGAAGGAAAAGATGTGATATAGTCTTCTTTCAGGATGGGCAAACCCAATTTTGCTCTAGTTCTCATGTTTACACTCTAAAGTTTGTTTGTACATCAGATTATAAATTTATTTTCATGTACTTCTAAACTTGTAGACATTTTGTGCATTCTTTGTTCATATTATTAGAACATCTGCACCATTTTCCAAATGTGTAGATTTTTCAATGTTTTATTCAGTTTCATCTAGAGTTTGTACATGCAGTTTAAAAAAAATATGTAAAACATTTCTCTGCCAATTTGCCCTCAAATAATTCCCTTTTAATATTACTTTTCCTTTGCACTCTCTCTCTCTCTCTGCATATGTGTATGTGCATGTATGAAATTCAGTTGCAAACCTATTAAAAATACGGATTTCAAAGGCAAATTGCATTCTGGTTGGCATTTGTGAATTTGGTAAATGTAAATTTGGTATACTTCTCTCAAAAATGCAAGCAAAATGTCATACTCAACTCTCCTTGCCTCAGCAAACCTCCTGGAGCTAAAAGGGAAACTGTGCTTTAACAAAAACAGAGTCCTGTCACAATTTAAAGATGGTCATGTTTTATTTAGCACTGGCACCAACGTCTCCTGATACAGACCATGAAAGCCACATACCAAGTAAAACTTGTTAGATTCTGTAATGTCACAATATTCTTTGTGGTTTCTGTTCTAAAATGCAGCTCTAATGAAAGTTGATTTCCAGTGTGGTACGTGGTAGATAGAATGTTTAGAGTCCAGGGGACCTGGATTCAGTTCTCTACTTGACCACAGAAACTCACTGGGTGTGGTACTTGTGGTTTTTTTTAAAAAAAATACCCACTCTTTAAATACCTCAGATACTTCAAATCACCCTAAGTTGGACTTTTAAAACTCGACCTCAGATAATGTAACAATGAACATTAATTATGTTGGGCACCTGGAACTAGAACTGCAGCTATTTTTTTAAAAAAATATTTCCCTTCTCTTATTTGGAGATTGCTTTTTTACTGAAGGCATTTCCCCTACTGTAGGTTAAAGTGACATGATCAAAAGTTCTGCTGTTTCTTGTGTGTAGAATGTGTAGACCAGCTTGTGTTCCAACTGAAAATATCAGACAAAGACAACTTAGCTCTTTCCTTCCTAGTATCTTCCCAGGGCTAGAAAAGAGGGTGGAAAGAAAAATAAAATGTTATTCAAACTCTTGGATTCAATTCAAGTTTTCAGTGAAACGTCTAGGGCTCAAACTGATATAACTGAGTGTTAGGCCACATGAGTCCTATGAGCTGTATAGGGCAATGTGTACCACTTTAAGAGTTTGGTCACAGCTGATGATGGTTGAACAGTGAGTCAGCAAACTCAGGGTAATATAAGCAATGACTCCAGAAGCCCACTTTGAGAAGGGTTCATGGAGAGTAAGTTGAATTTGGAAGAAGTGCAACCGAGTGACCAATGTGTAAGGAAGAACAGCAAAGATCTCTGCATCAGGACTACTGAGACTGAAAGCTTCCTGGAGCAGCAGAGAGAAAAGGAGAAAAGAATCTGAAGCCAAGCCTGGACTTCTGCGTAAGCATTCCATCTCTAACAGTTCAGATAAAGACGCCGAGCTTGCCCAGGCCAGTGTCGGCTTATCTTCTGTTTGTGGGACTGTTGCCAAATTCTGTGTCACTCAGTTGTTGGTTGCTTTAGTGTGTGAGAGTCAAGACACAGGAAACAGCCAAGGGCTGGGTTAACTCAGGTTTATTGCATGGTGGACAGAGGGAACATGAGGTAATGGTGGACGAACAGCTCTATATATATGGTAGTAACGTATTTGAATGTGGCTCCACGATAGCCCATTGGCTACTGCCCGCGTGACGTCATGGCTGGTCACGCCCTTCTTGTCCAGGTGTAGGTAGCGGCGGGAAACTTCCCGCGCTGTGGCCTTTGATGGGTTTGAACCAAGAGAGCTTGGACGCTCGCTGCTGCCAGCTGGTGGTCATTAGCTCGCGTCCATTTACAGGGTTTATAGTGATCAGCTGAAGGTTACATTGTTACTCGTAGGCAAGGTTACATTGGTTCAGATACATTGTTATCACATGTAGAAGGGTACACTGTTAGAACACAACACTCCTCCCCCCTAGGATGAGACGAAGTCTCTCAGCCAAGATGGCTTATTTCGAACACGCTGGGGTCTCGGCGCGGGCTGCCCTGCCCCGGCTTCGCTCCCTCCTCCTTGCTCCCTGGCTTCCTGCCCTGTAATCGGAGAGGATGACTTGTTAGTAGCTTGCCGCGGCTCTGCGGCTTTGTTGGGCGGTGTGTGCTTTGTTTGGGAAGAACCGGGGGCACTGGGGGCTAACGAAAAACCCCTCTTCTCGCTTGGATGGGTGGGGGAACACTCCAAAAAACCCCCCCGGCTCGCAAAATTAAAATCGTAATCGAATTCGGGGGAAGCGGCAGCGGCGGCCGCAAACTCCTTTTCCCCCTCCCCGGGCTCGGATAGAGCTGGTAGAGCTGGCGTGTCAAAAGGATATGAGCCGGGCTCACTGCTTTCCCCCCTGGCTTTGGACTGGTGTCCTTCTCTGTCTCCCCCTTGGGCTAAACGGGTGGGGGAGAACCCTATCGCTGAATCTGGTTGCTGAGCCCCACTGATCGGTCCCTCACTCACTTGGCGCCGCAGTTGGTCAGCGTGCCTCCTCCAGAGGAGACCGGTGTTCGTTTCCACCCGATACGACACTGGTCCCGTCTGTTCTACTATCGTCCCTGGCACCCAGACTGGGCCCGCGTTGGCATAGTTCCTGCAGTGTACAGGATCGCCTACGCCGAAACCTTTCGAGACCGCTAAACCTATGTTCTTCCCTTTATCCTCGACCCTCGTCGGGTCTAACCTGGACAAGATGGTGGTCAGTTTCCTCCGCATCAGCAGTTCAGCCGGCGAGTATCCGGACGCTAAGGGGGTCACTCTGTACGCTAACAGAAATTGACAGACTTGGTGATTTAGATCCCCCGAGCCCATGCGCCGCAGCGCATCTTTTGTTGTGCGCACCAACCATTCCACTTGGCCATTCGTGGCCGGGTGAAACGGCGCGGATGTGACGTGCCGAATTGCATTTGCCTCCATGAATGCCGCGAACTCAGCGGACGTGAAACAGCTAGCGTTATCGCTGACCAGAGTGTCGGGTAAACCGAACGTGGAAAAGACCCTCCTTAGCTGGCCAATGGTAGTGGCGGAGGATGTGCCCTTTACCGGAATGACCTCCAGCCACTTTGAGTACGCATCCACTACCAGGAGAAAAATGGTTCCTCGGAACGGGCCAGCAAAATCTACGTGCACCCTGGACCACGGTCCCCTTGCTGCGTCCCATTCCCTATGCGGGAGACGGGCTACCTCCGGTCGGGAGCCCTGACATGCCTCACAAGTGCCAATCATATGCTCTATGTCGGCGTCCAGCTGGGGCCACCAGAAATAACTCCGGGCCAGTGCCTTGGAACGGACGATTCCCGGGTGGCTGACGTGCAGCAGCTTTAGCACCTTCGGTCGCAGGGACGTAGGAACCACCACCCGTTGGCCCCACAAGAGGCACCCCCTCTCTAATGACAATTCTATTCGTTTTCGAAAAAATGGGTCGAATTCCATGCTTGGGGATGACGCCGGCCACCCCTTCTGTACCCACGAGCATACTTTCTCCAGTGTTCTATCCTTTCCCGTCGCCTTGGCAATGTCGGCCGGTACTATTGGGGGTGAATCTAAGACCTCTATTAGCAATACCTGGCGGTCTCTTCCTACCCCTGCCTTCTGATCGTCCGACAAGGGCAACGGAGACCGTGAGAGCGCGTCTGCATGGCTGATCTCCTTCCCGGGCCGGTATTCCAACTCATGTTGGTATGCGTTAAGAAAAATAGCCCACCGCAGCATCCTCGGGGACAGGATCTGTGGCGTGGGCTTATTTGCAGTGAAGATTCCTAACAGGGGCTTGTGATCAGTCACGATCTTGAACGGGCGACCATACAGAAAATCGTGAAATTTTTTGGTTCCCGCTACTATCGCTAATGCCTCCCTGTCGGTTTGTGCGTAATTCCGCTCTGCTTGGGACAGGGACCTTGAATAAAACGCTATCGGGGCCTCCCTTCCGTCGTTCAACACGTGGCAAAGCACCGCCCCCACCCCCACCGGGGATGCGTCGCAGACTAAAACTACTGGCCGTTTGGGATCGAAATGAGTCAGGATTGCCTCGGATGTTAGGAGTTGCTTTAACTCTGTGAACGCCCTCTCTTGCTCGTCACCCCACAGCCATTTTTCCTCTTTTTTAAGTAACTGATGGAGCGGCTCGGCAACCGACGCCTTCCGTGGAAGGAAGGTATGGTAGAAATTGAGAAGCCCCAGAAATGACTGTAGTTCGGTTTTGGATGTGGGGCGAGGAGCTTTCTTGATAGCGGCTACCTTAGATTTGGACGGCCTAATTCCCTCGGGCGTGACACGGAACCCTAAAAACTCAACCTCTGTTTCGAAAAATACACATTTGTCTTTTCTCAGTCGCAGTCCCGCTTTCTCGAACACGGTCAGAACTTTATCCAATCTATGTGCCAGCTCGGCCTTACTCCCCCCCGTTATCAAAACGTCATCAAAATATGGCAACACCCCCTCCAGCCCCTTCAGGAGGCGTTCCACGAGCGACTGAAAAAGGCCAGGTGCCGAGTTCACGCCGAACTGTAAACGCGACACCTGGAACGCCCCCTTATGTGTAACTATTGTTTGTGCCGCCGCTGTGGCGGGGGTTACAGGGAGTTGCTGGTAGGCCTGTGCTAAATCGAGCTTAGCAAAACACTTTCCCCCATTCAGCCTGGCCAGGAGGTGGCTGACCACTGGCACCGGGTATGCATTAGGGCAGATCGCCTTGTTAATTGTACACTTATAATCAGCGCAAATGCGCACCTCCCCGTTAGCCTTCAGTGCTGTTACAATTGGAGTCTCCCACTCCGCGGAATCCACAGGCACAAGAATCCCCTGACCCACCAGTTTGTCCAGTTCCGCCTCTATTTTGTCCTTTAGTGCGAACGGCACCCTGCGTGGTTTGAGTCTTATCGGGCGGACCTCCGGGTCTAGGTCGAAGGCTACAGGGGGTCCCTTGAACTTTCCCAGTCCACTTTTAAAAACGGCGGGGTGTGCGTCGCACACCGCTTGTATTGGGTCCACGCCTACGGCATGCACCCCCCCTATGAACAAACCTAAAGGCTGAAACCATTGCGTCCCGAGGAGGCTACAACTCCCTCCTTTTAGCACCACTAGGGGAAGTTCCGCAGAATGTCTCTTAAAGCGAACCCGGAATGTCCCGACCCCCAACACTGGAATGTTGTTCCCCTGTACGTCCCGTAGTGTGGCCCTCAACGCTTTAAGTTTGGGCCGCATGTGGGGGTCGATTTTCAAGAACTCTCTCTGGGGAATTATAGAATAGGAGGACCCCGAGTCAATTTCCATCCTAATAGGGGTCCCTTGTACTAGTACCTCAACGAAGTAATGGGGCTGTCCCGCAGACACGCTGAACACAGGAGCGTCGCCCTCGCTGTCGTCCGAGATGCGGCCCACGCCGTCCTGCTTCCTTGTGGTCCGGGCGCCATCTTTGGACCTCGCTGGACGGTCCGGTCTGGCCGAACGGTCTTGTGACTGTCTCCGGCCCTCTTTCCCTTTCCTGCACGCCTTGGCGATGTGCCCCCGACGGCCACAGTTGTAGCACTCGGCTTTTCTGAATGGGCACCTCACGCGCTCATGGGCCGCTCCGCACCCATCGCAACGGCGCCCTCCCCTTCGGACCTTCTGGACCTTCTCGCCGTCGCTGCTTTCCGAAGACGACTTCGAGGTCCGTCGGGTTGCGTGTACCGACTGTCCGGACTTTCCGTGCAACGAGTTTTCCGCTTTGCCAGCCCTCGGACGCCACTCACGCCACTTGTGCATCTCATCTACTCCAGCATTCGTGGATTCCGCGGCTTCCGCGGCCTCTACAACCTCTGTCAGTGTGGGTGGTGGCTCCTTGTTCATCAGGCTGCGCTGCACTTCCTTGTCCTTCAGGCCACACAGAACTCCGTCCCTGAGGGCCATCTCTAGAAAGTGGTCCCATCTGCAGGGGGTGGCGGCTACTCTCATAGCTGTTACGAAGGCTTCTACCGACTCGTCCGGCGCTTGAACTCGCCTCCAAAACGCGCTCCGAGCGGGAAACATTGCCCTCGAGGGTCGGAAACGCTCACGCAGCAGTTTCATGATGTCATCGGCTTTGAACTCACCCATCTTCTTCGGCGCAATAATGCCCACCAGCGTTCGCTTGGTCTCCATCCCAAGCATGCGGGTGAGGATGGCCCTCTTCCTTTCCTCGTCGTCTTCTTTGACTTTGAGTTCCACCAATGCCGCCTGGAAGTCCATCTCAAAAAGCTCCCAGTCTTGCGGTTTGGTAATGTTGAACCCGCTCTGTGCCCTGGCTCCTTGGGGATCCATAATCCCACCTTCATCGCCAGTTTAGTGTGTGAGAGTCAAGACACAGGAAACAGCCAAGGGCTGGGTTAACTCAGGTTTATTGCATGGTGGACAGAGGGAACATGAGGTAATGGCGGACGAACAGCTCTATATATATGGTAGTAACGTATTTGAATGGGCTCCACGATAGCCCATTGGCTACTGCCCGCGTGACGTCATGGCTGGTCACGCCCTTCTTGTCCAGGTGTAGGTAGCGGCGGGAAACTTCCCGCGCTGTGGCCTTTGATGGGTTTGAACCAAGAGAGCTTGGACGCTCGCTGCTGCCAGCTGGTGGTCATTAGCTCGCGTCCATTTACAGGGTTTATAGTGATCAGCTGAAGGTTACATTGTTACTCGTAGGCAAGGTTACATTGGTTCAGATACATTGTTATCACATGTAGAAGGGTACACTGTTAGAACACAACAGTTGCCAACTTTTATAGAGACTGTTATTTGCTTGTGTTTGAACTTTGTTGAGAGAAGATATCTTATTTCGGTCCAGTTTATAAAGCGAATCTTTTCTTTCAATCCAACTGTGTGCCTGCTGTGTATTCTGCACCCATGCCCTGTTGTGTCCTGCTTAAACGCATGTTCTGCTAAACGCACACACACACAGGCACAAAATCCCAACACTGAGTAACAACTAAAGAAAATAGAAGGCTACTCTTATTTCTACATACCTGTTTTCATGTTAAATATAGGCTCAACTTTTCTTACACCATCAAAGACTGTGAAATAGCACCCACAAATAAACACATAAACAGCCAAGCACCCATAATTTCAAGAAAATTTTGTGTATTTATTTTATCATAGTAATAATAATCTTAGAATTGCAGAGTTGGAAGAGACGCTATGAATCACCAAGACTAGCATATGTCAATGAAGCACAGCAGGGGATTGAACTCTTGAGTTTATGCCCCCCACAACATGCTATATATATGCACAAGAACTCTCAGAAGCCTCAGGGGAAAACTAAAGTTCAGGTCTTGCTGTTCTTTGAGATTCCTAAAATCCCTCACATTGTTGGATTAATGCTAACACAAATGGGTGCCTACTTGCAGGGAGCAGCCCAGAAGCTGCAAATTATCTTCGTATCGACATAATGTCTAATGCTAAATGCTGTAACATGAGCGCAGTCATTTCTTGTTGCTACCAGCTTGCTTGTAGAGATGATGGCTTCCAGCTGTCAGGATATGTGCTAAACAGTCTGCTAATCTGGGTGTCCTGCCAAGCAGAACAGAACAGAAGCCAGTGCTTCTTTAACCAGCACATTGGAACTCTATTTCTCCCATGTAACGTATGCTGTTCTCATGTACCTATCAGTATAGTGCATACATGAAACAATCAGTACACCACATCCAGCCTTAAAAAAAGAAACTCATTTTCTTTCTACTTATCTCTGATTTCGCTCACGCAGAAAGCTGCATTTTAAACATAAAGTGTTCCCACAATCCCCTTCCTTCGCATTAGGCTTTTATGTGGATTTACCATATAGTCTGAATTTCTGGGCATGGTAAAACACATTTGGGAGTGATAGTAATGTGGCGGACTGAAGTTCCAACTTGTGTGTGCGTGTGTGCTGACACATAAAGTCACTTTATATTGAGTTGAGTCATATATCTCAGTGCAATCTACTTGGTGACCAACTTTCAGTGCTGGCCCTACTGTTAGGAGATACTACATGTCTGCCTCAGGCATCAGATTTTTTTGGCAGCTGTGAAAAGGCAGCAATTAATTAGCAATTGCATTCCCCTTCCCCCTTTCAGGGAGACATGCTTGTGTGATTATATTTCTCACATGTCAAAACAACTTTGCTGACTTTGAATATTAAGCTACTTGACTGATAGAATGTCCACTTCAGGCAGCCCAATAACTCTTGGTCTGTTTTCTGTCAGTTTTCTGTCACTGGTCCCCTCAGTGGAGGAAATGGCACTGGAAACCATGAGATTGGGCCCAATGGCAAAATGAGCAGAGGAGGAACCACTTTCTGATTCCCAACGGTCATGGAGGCAGAAGAGGCCATGCCAGATGGACTGGCTGAGAAGGCACATCTTGATAATATCCCAAAGGCTGTGGCAGTCCATTGCAGTCCCGGTGTTAAACCATCCATGTCTCATTTTATATGTGCCACAGGAGGTGCCTCTGAGTTCAAAGTGTGTGGGTCACTTCATGGCAAGCTGGGATCCACCTTAAACAAATTCACACCAATGGCATTTTCCCTGTTTCGTGTTTAGGGAACGAAGAAGCAGATGAGTAAAGTAGTGAAATTCAGCTCTTTATTAGTGGGGTTTGAACATAGTTTGGATGGGGCAAAACTCAGACTTATATACACTATAAACAGTAACAGTAACAATAATACAAGAAGCCCATTGGCTAACAGAGTGTGCACATTTTCGATCCACTTATTTGCATAAGAATAGATACATGAGAAAAGATACATTCTGCTCCTGTCAGAAAACACAGTTAACATACATAACATTCTTCCCCCCTAGCTAAAAACAAAATCCTTTAACCAGGATGGCGGTCTAGTTTCCCTTCTGGGTTGGAGGCTTGGCTGAGCCAGCTCAGGGGCTTGTAGGATGGATGACCTGACTGGAGTGAGGGATTGACTAGAGGGGGAAGATTGTAAACCCAAATTTAAGCCCGGTTTGTCAGATGGAGGAGCAGGGGATTGCTCAAAACCAAAATCTAATTCTGTGGATGAATAAGACAACTCAGGGTCTCTCCTGTGTGTACTAAAAGTGGAGAGCGACTCCAAGCAAAATTGGTCATCATCAATAAAGGAATCCAGAGTGCTAGGCTGGGACAGTGTAGAGGTACACCTGGCTGGAATAGGGGAGCATTCCACAAATTCCCCTTGAAAATCGGTTCCTAGAAGACACTTCTGGGTCAATGTTGGCTGGCTGCTGACTGTTACCTCTGCCCCCTGGGTTTAAACGGGTGGGGGCCAACCCTAGCATTGAGTGTCTGTATTCGTCTTGTGGGTCCAGTACTCTGGGTCTCAATTGATCTGCATGCCTCCTCCAGATCAGACCAGTGGCTGTTTTGATTCTGTAAGAAACAGGACCAATCTGATCAATCACAAACCTGGGCACCCACGTAGGACCACCAGCTGCATAATTGCGGCAATGTACAGGGTCTCTGGACGAGAAACCCTTCTGGTGTTGGATTACTATATTTGTGCCTTTGTCCTCTACCCTACAGGGATCCAATCTGGCCAGCAAGGATGACAGTATCCTTCGCTGGAGCAATTCAGCAGGGGACAACCCTGAGGCAAGGGGGGTGAGCCTATATGTGAAAAGAAACTGGCATAACTGGAGCTCCAAATCCCTTTCACCCATACGCCGAAGCGCGTCTTTAGTTGTGCGCACCTGCCGCTCCACCTGGCCATTGGTGGCTGGGTGGAATGGGGTGGCAGTGATGTGCCTAATTGCATTCCTTTCCATGAAGGATTGGAATTCTGCAGATGTGAACGTTGACGCGTTGTTGGACACCAGCACATCTGGAAGTCCAAATGCTGCAAACAGCCTTCTTAGGTGCATTATCGTGGTGGCTGAAGTCGTATTAAGCACCCTAATCACTTCCAGCCACTTAGAGAATGAATCCACAACCAACAAAAATAGGGCACCCCTAAATGGACCTGCAAAATCTATGTGCAACCTGGACCATGGGCCCCGAGCAGAATCCAATTCCCGAGAGGGAAGGTGGGATTGCTCTGGGTGAGAGGATTGACAACTGGCACAAGTGCCGACCATTTGTTCCAGTTGAGGCCACCAAAAGTAGCTACGGGCAAGAGCTTTGGAACGGACACTTTGGCGATGGACATATTGTGGTGATGACTCTTCTTGGACTCAGGTGCTGGAGTTCTTTGCTTTCCCTGTCAGCATACTTTAGCAATGTGCCCTCGTCGCCCGCAGGTGTGGCATTCTGCGGTGCAGAAGGGGAACTTCCTGTGGTCATGCCTGGCTCCACAGCTATCACACTTGCAAAGGAATTTGTTCTCCTGATCATCACGGTGCTCTCGGTGCTTTCATCGGACCGCCCGGACTTATCCCTCTGCGTCGCTGGACTCCGATGAAGAGGTGGAACCAGGTGATGCTGAGGAGGATGAAGATGAATTTTGCTGAGCTTGCACAGCTGAGTTAGTGGCAATGGTGGTGGAGTGGCGATGCCGGAAAAGTTGATGCCGGACCGTGCAGCCTCAGACACTACCGCCTCTTCTAGGACAACCTTGAAAGTTAGCGTCTTCCTGATCATGAGGCGACATTGAGCATCTTCGTCCCTCATGCCAGCCAGCAGATGGTCCCGAAGTGCTTCTTCGATGTTGTCCCATTTGCATGGGGCGGCAGCAATGCGCAGAGTGGCGGCATAGTCTGCAATGGACTTCCCAGGTTGCTGCTTCCTTCTGTGGAAGGCCACCCTGGCTGGGAAGATTGAGACCTCTGGCTGCAGGAGTTTCCTCAGTGTGGACATGATTTCTGCAAGCGGCACCACATCCCCATCCCTTGGGAGAACGAGGTGGGTTGCCAGTTCAAGCCATACCTGTCAACCGTGGCTCTGGAAAATCCAGGACCTGCGCAGGTCGCTTTTTATACATGCGTAAAAGCCTTCTACGCATGCATAATAGCAACTTGCGCAGAACCGTTCTACGCAGCTCGCTTCTATGCATGCGTAGAAGGCTTTTACGCATGCGTAGAAGGCTTCTACGATCCCCTTCTGCACAGAAGCCTTCTACGCATGCGTAGAAGGGTTCTACGCAAATGTAGAAGGATTCTACGCAAGCGTAGAAGGATTCTACCCATGTGTAAAAGCCTTTTATGCATGCGTAGAAGTGAGCTGCGCAGTAGGGATGCACAGTAACGCCTTTCCCCCGCTGCCAAATTCCAGGATTTCGGCAGCTCCGGGCAGGAAATGGCGGAAATCGGTGCCGAAAAATGGGAAATCCCGGTCAATCCAGGAAGGTTGACAGGTATGGCTCAAGCATCTCAGAACCGCACTGAGCAAGGAAACAGGAGCACTTCTGGTCTTTGTTGGTGATCTTCTGCGAGGCCATTGCATGGCTTAATCGGTGTTCATATGTTGCCCATTTCTCTGGACGCACTAGGTCAAATGGGCCGATGTTGCTGCCATGTGGGGACACCATCCCACCTTCGTCGCCAGTTTCATGTTCAGGGAATGAAGAAGCAGATGAGTGAACTAATGAAATTTGGCTCTTTATTAGTGGGGTTTGAACACAGTTTGGATGGGGCAAAACTCGGACTTATATACACTATAAACAGTAACAGTAACAATAATGTAAGAAGCCCATTGGCTAACAGTGTGTGCACATTTTCGATCCACTTATTTGCATAAGAATAGATACATGAGAAAATATATGTTCTGCTCCTGTCAGAAAACACAGTTAACATACATAACACCCTGCTTCAGAGGGGAAATGCATTCTTGAATATGAGTTGCAGCCGACGATTGTGACCAAGTTTTCCGAAAGAGAACTAATCCAGTTTTATTACATGCGGGACCAGATGTTCCCTGAAGCCATGCCTATAGCCTTCCCATTCCTTTGGAGGCGCAGTATAGCTCCTTAAATGGGGTGGACATGTCATCACACATCTCATGAAGTATGCTCAGGCCATGAGTAAAGCTGTAATAACACTGAAGCATGAGCATTTGACAAAGCTAAATCCTTGCAATATAATAGTAAGGCGTGTTTACTCAGAGCTACATTTTACTGGGTTCAAGGGAATTTCCTTTATAATAAATGTACTTAAGAACACAACCTCAGTTGTGAATTTTATGGATTTGGTTTACCACAGTGTAATCTAAACTGTGAATTATATGGATTTGGTCTGCCAAATTATGGTAGGCACATTTATTTCTTATTCCTGTTGAAACAAGTGGATGATTTAGCCATAACTTGATTTCTCACTTACTCTAATTTAAAATCTGCCTCAGATAGATATATCTGCAATACTATGACTTTTAAATCTAGATGGGAAAGGTTACACTCTTTTCTATTATTTTAAAGAAAGGCAGACTTGGAGTTTGAAACATTATTGGGTACCTTTTATGATATCGTCTTCCAAATCTTACTCTTTAGCATTTATTCTGAGGAAAAACAATCTTTTATAAAAGAGAGGCACTGCTAAAATGGAAGAAAGGAGATTAAACCCTGGCTGTGCTGAGGAAGTCACTCAGCATGTCTGTATACAAGGTGGAGTGTGACACCTCCAGTTTGGCATACTGCACACAAACAAACAAACAAACAAACACATGTAATTCTACTAGCCATTTAGATTTTCCTGGGCATAATTGAGCTTTCTCTCTGGGCCATAATGATATTTTAAAAAGTCTTCATTGGACATTCAGAGCCAGGATGAATTTAATACCTCACTAAGGCTGCTCACTGAGACTACTTCAGCAGGATTGTCAGTGGGAATTCAGTAAGTAGGTTACAAAATATTAATGAAGCATGAAAACAGCAGCTTTTAAGCAATTGGCACCACCATTCAAATGCATTTTCTTACTGCAGGTTAAATAAAGAGACCATTTGAGGGCATGAAAATTGGCCTATTTAGATGTTTTATTAATTTTATCCCATTGAAAAGCAAGTTAATTTGGTAAATGCTTTTGATATGAATGTTGTCACATTTCATTTGAGCAAACAGTGGTCATTCACTCCCAAAGCAACCCACAAGCAACTGAAAATAGCTTACTCTCAGTGAAATAAATAGCTTCATTTTTTGTAGGAATCGGGGCCGCAGAGGGCCAGAGGTCCCGGAGGAGACTGATCAAGAAACGATACGAGGCAATATGGAGCGTGATCAGATCAGTAGTTTATTGAGGGAAAGCATCAACATATATAGGAGAAAAAGCGCAACGGTGGCAAAACCGTCATCTGACAGAAATCACATCACCTGTTTACTCGGGTTAATTGGGAATCCTTCTTGGGGAAGTTAATTAACTGGGGCAAACACAGACATGGGAAAACACCATTGTTTAGGGATAATACTGGGGTAAACATGGCCTCTGTTTACATCTGGGATAAGACGGAGACTCGGAGATGAGGGATTACTCTAATGGGTAACAGAGTTAGATATTCGCTCTCTCAGCAGATCCGCTGGTAAGGTCAAGGAATTGGGTGAATCAAACCCTATCATTTATCCACCCCCCTTAATTTCTCTGCCCGCAGAAACCACGAGCCAGGAGTTTTCTCTACCGTAGTGGCCTCTGCCAGGGCCGTTCCATGCCCACCGGGCATGGGGAAACCATATTTCCCCTTTCTGTTTTATTTAAGGACCTGACCGGCGACTCTGCGCAAGAGGGGCATCAGCTGCTGATCGGGAATGACGCTTCGGGGTTTCTTCTTGGGGCGGCACTTCGAGATCAGTGAGGGAATACATTGTGCAAAGCAGCATAACGCTATGCCTAGTATAACAACCCCCACAACCACCTTGAGTACCGTCTGGAGCCACCCCCATGGAATCCACGACCACATCCAATTCCACAATGAACTCCGCCAAGTTCCCCATGCAGAACCTTCCCTTATGCCCTCGACTATGGTGTGGAGGGCCGTGAGCTGATTCTGTACCTTGCGGGAGTTGTCCGTAAGGTTAAAGCAACACATACCATGAAAAGATTCGCAACCCAAATGATGAAGCAATAAGAGGTAGTCTATAGCCGCTCTATTGTCAAGTATGGCATGGCGAAGCTCCGCCTGCTCCTGGTTGAGCAGCGCTATCGCCGAGGAGGTGTGGTTGATGGCCTTAGCCAACCCGCAAGCCAGTCGGCTGATCCTCCGAGCATTGCCGACGGCTAAGCCTGGCACGCCAATTATGCTGACTGCCAACGAGACATATTCGGCTGGACTCATTACTCTAAAGCTGCTCTCACATGAGCTGTCTAACTGGGTGGTGCGAGTGTGCCGTATGGGTGCTGAAACATTTGTAACATTTGTGCTTGGGGTGACCATATCCTTGGTGGGGAGTAACAGTGTCAAACGACTAATGCAACATGTAGCATCTGACACATTTGCAGGAATGTAGTTGAAGGTATACTGATTACATGTAAAGAACCAACCAGATGGTAACGTAACATGAGCATACATTGAACCAAGTTTCACGGGGTTACTGCAAGTCCAATTGCCACTGCCGACGAAGAGGCAGCGGCGCCGGGTTCGACCGACTGTGGAGCAGCCGGTCATCCGACCACAGGTAGAGTTCGGGCTGACCGCCACTCGAGGAGTGTGGAGAGTGGCTGCATCAGCCGGCAAAGTCATGGTCAGCCGCATCTCCCAATGGGCGTATTCTGTGGAAGCCGCTGGGTTGTATGGGCTGAAAATCCGTTTCACAAGCCAGTCCCCATCCCTTGGGTATGCGCCTGGAGAATGGCACACTGGGATGAGGCAGGTGCTCAGGATTGAGGCAGAACCAATGTCCTGTCTCAGGCAAAAATTGGACTGGTTGACGAGGCCCGCCAACCTTTCCCAAATGTTGTACTGCATTCTGGCAGAGAGGTCTCCGCCGGGCACCAAATCGTTGGCCTTCAACAAGGTAGCCTGAACGCCTCCCCCGGCAACCAGAGAGAGGATCAGGACGATGAGGGCCGCCACGGAGTTGGCATTGATCTGGGCAAAGACAGCAGCCACGAAGTTCTCCGGTGTCGGCTCCCTCTCCTCGCGTCGGAGGGCGTCCTGGGCCTCATTGCAAAGGACCTTGACCATCCCCCAGGTGATCTTCGGCGCTGTCATCTGTGGCCGTCTCCTCCGGCGGGTTTTCTCGGTCAGAGTGAGGTCCTCCATCTCCGGGATCGGACTCGGGTCGGTCTGGGTCCACGCCATGTGGTTCCAAGTGAGGTTTGACACACCGAGCTGGAATCCAAACGACACCTGTAGGAGACATAACTGCAGCATACCCTCTTCCCCAGGTTATGAGCGGCGCCGGGCCCCTCCAAGAAGGGTCCGGTGGCACCCAGTATCGGACCATCGGTCGCGGGAGAGCTTTTGAGCGGCGGAAGTGCTTCTCCTGCGGCATGCAATCGGAAAAAACATTAAGGTGATTGTACGTAAACAATACCTTGTTCAGACAATGCTGTGCCTGAGCCTGTGACTTGGGGAGGGCTGGTGGCTCCCCCCTTTCTGTTTGTTTGTCAATATAGGACTTGAGCGTCCGATTGACCCATTCCACAATCGCTTGCCCCTGCGGATTGTAAGGAACGCCAAAAGTATGCTTAATATCCCAAGTGGCCTTGAAGGCCGCCAGCTGCCTGGAGCTGTAGGACAGGGCGTTATCGGTTTTAATGTGCCGCAGCTTGCCCATTGCCGCGATGCAGGAAAGGAGGTGCTGCTCCACATGGGAAGCAGTCTCCCCTTTCTGCGCCGTTGCCCAAACGAATTGTGAAAAAATATCTATGCAGACGTGCATGTACTGCCATCTGCCAAACTGCGGAACATGCGTGACGTCCATCTGCCACACCTGATTAGCCTCTGTCCGTCGTGGGTTGACCCCCCATGAGGGCCCCCCCGGTGCCCCTGCGCAATGCTGGCAAGAGCGAACTATGCCTTGGGCTTGAGAGAGTGGCAAATTGAACTGTCTGGCAAGCGCTTTGGCATTTTGGTGAAAGAATGCGTGACTCTGGATTGGCGTAGTGAAAACACCTAACACTGAACGTTGCTGAATTTCCTTTGCCGCCGCATCCGCTCTGCTATTGCCTGCGGAAATCGGACCCGGTAGGTCTTGGTGACTTCGGATGTGGGCAATATAGAGCGGCTCCGTGCGGTTTCGCAAATGAAATTGAGCAGTTAAAAACAGACTAAGCAAATTCTTGTCTATCGCGGGAGTGATGTATGCTCCCGGTAGACTGTGAAGCAAGTTCCTGACATACTGGCTATCGGTAATGATGTTTAGGCACTCATTGGCGAAGGTGCGCAAGGCGATGTTCACCGCTGCCAACTCCGCCCGCTGTGCAGACTTCTGTGGAAGAGTTAACAGCATGCGCCAAGCCTGGCCCTCCTGCCAAGTTAAGACACCGTATGTTCAACCACCATCCGTAAAAACTGTCCTGGCTCCCTGAAGCGGAACCAGCGAGAGCAATTCGAACAAGCTGACTGTCTGCGTTTGAAGTGAGACAAGTCTGGGGTCCTTCGGCAAATGGTATGCCAAGCTCCCAGTGAATCCTTCCAGGGCTATTGGAAGTGAGTCACCGAGCTGCATCAGTTGCTGGATTTGTTCCTTGGTGAATGGGACTACAATTTTGGCTAAATCGTGCCCTGAAATGTCCCTAGCTCTCAGCCTTCCGCGGCAAATCACCGCGGAGACCAACTCTTGGGGAGGAACGATGTTCCGTGGGGAGGTGTTCGGCAAGTACACCCATTCCACGACACTCGCTCCCTTCTCGGAGTCTATCCCTAGAGCTCCGGTGAACATGGATCCTGCTCAAACTATGTACAAGTTCAGGATTGGGGCATATGGCCCCTGGGCGATCCTATCTACCCACCTCTGGCTGAGAACCTGATTGACTTTCTCGAGAGCCAAGCGCGCTTCTCAAGAGATTTGTATCCGGTCTGCTGGCTGCTTACCTAATGTTAGCAGCGAGAAGAGCGGTTTCAAAAGATCCGTATCCAATCGAAAATACAGTCTGGCCCAATTAATGTTCCCTAAAACCTGCTGCAACTCCACTAAGGTGACTGAGTCCTGTAAATTGATTTGGGGCAAAACTGGTGCTGTGAAAGAGCGGAGAAGCCGATGACCCAAGTATGAGAAGGGCTCGGTTCTCTGCACTTTCTCTGGGGCGATGAGTAAACCTTTCTCCCCCAGGCTGGCCTGGAGGTCAGAAAACATTTCGCTGCCGAGTTGCGGCACCGCGACCAAGATGTCGTCCATGAAATGACAAACTAACGCTTTTGGGTAAAGGTTTCGAAACTTTGCCAGTGCATTGTGAACATAAATTTGGCACAGGGTGGGCGAATTGAGCATGCCCTGTGGCAAAAATCTCCACGCGTAACGCTGCGTAGGCTCACTGTGGTTCACAACCGGCACCGTAAAGGCAAACCTTTCCCGGTCCCTGGGGTCTAAGGGGATTGTGTAAAAGCAATCCTTGAGATCTACAACTAGGATCTCCCACCCCTCGGGAATCATATTAGGATTTGGGATGCCGCATTGAAGCGGACCCATTGGCTGTATACATTTATTGATCTCTCTGAGATCGTGGAGGAGTCGCCACTTCCCCGACTTCTTCTTTATCACAAAAATTGGCGAATTTCAGGGGCTAGTGGACTGCTCTATATGTCCTGCGTCTAGCTGTTCTTTAACCAGTTGTTTAAGGGCGACTAATTTTTCTCCCACTACCGGCCATTGTTCTACCCAGACCGGCGTGTTGGTGAGCCACTTAAGTGGCAACGCCATTACCCGAAGGTAAGCGTAGCACCGTACTGCTGTAAAATGTCTCGCCCCCAAAGGTTGATGTGCACGTCAAGAATGTGCGGCCGAATTACCGCTGTGCCGTCAGCCCTTGGGATTGTGACTGTCACCCACTCCCGGCTCCTAAACGCTTCCTGAATACCGCCTACCCCACACACATCGGAGACCGGCTCAATGGCCCACTCCCTTGGCCACTGGCTTCTGCTTATCACGCTCACATCAGCTCCGGTATCTAACAGGCCTGAGAATGATCTATTATTCAGAAATACCTCAATAACCGGGCGCTGTTTCCACTCAATGTTGTTCTCCACTGTCGCTAAGACCTGGTATCCTTGTACTGCCTCACTGGCGCTCGAGCAGTCCTCTGACCAGGACTCTGAGTTGTCCCTGAGCCTTCCCTGGCTTTCTGTTGGCGAGTGACAAGGAACCATGATCAGTTGCGCTAGGGTGTCTCCTTTGTGAATTGTCTGGGGCAGGTGAGTCCAAAGCTGGACTTGGAGAACGCCTGAAAAATTGGAGTCAACGACTCCTGGAATTAAAAGAATTCCGCGTGCTCCAGCTACACTACGGGGCAAAACTAAACTTATAAAGCCCTTGGGCAGCGGACCCATGTACTGGGAGTCCACCAGATAGACCGTGCCTGGCAGGTCGCATGTAACGTCTGCCTGACAAGTCAAGTCTAACCCTGTACTACCCTTGGGGCTGGCCTGCACCCTCGCAGTGCCTGGAATGTGACCTGAATCTAGTCTAGCTCTGGCGAGCCTTGAATCTGGGAAGTCTCTTTTTGGACCGGGGCCAGAGACGTGCCCGTGTGCCGGTTTCCCGAACTCGGACAGTTCCTGGCCCAATGGTAGCCTTTCTTGCATTTCGGACACAGGGTGTTTGGAGCCTTGGAACGGCTGGAATTTTGTCCGCCTCCCTTGGATCGGCACTCCCTAGCGAAGTGACCGACCTTGCCACAATTGTGGCATGCTCCTTGGGTCTTTCCCTTAGGTCTTCTACCCCTTGCACCGCTGCCACTAGCAATCCCATCTTGTAGGATTCTGTGCCAACGTCGGCGCAAGCTCTAATCATGTCCGTGAGAGTCAAGTCGGGACGATTGCCCAGTGACTGCAAGATTTTACGGCAGTCTAAATTGGCATTGTCCTTGGCTAACTTGATCATGAGCTCTTGCTGGGCTTCCTCATTATCAATCTGCCTACTTATTGCCTCCTCCAGGCGATTGATGAAATCCATGTAGGGCTCCTGGGCTCCCTGCTTGACTGCGGTGTAATTCTTAGCCGCTTTGCCGGTTGCAGGGACCTTGAAAAAAGCCCTAAAGGCAGCCTCTGCCAACATCTGGAGAGTGGCAAGTGGCAAGTTGATCTGCGCATTGACGGATTCGAAGGCACCTGAACCATACAGCTGGTCAGGAATTACTGCGCCTCCCATCCTGGCAGCCCTAGTTTGAGCTTCAAGGCGAAACTTGCTGTCCCAAATCAGATACTGGCTAGGGTTGAGCATCATCCGCATGACGGCCTTCCAGTCATGGGGAATGAACATGGTGTTCTCGCACACTTGCTGAAGCGTGCCCCTAGTAAATCGGCTTTGGAGCCCTGTCTCTGAAATGGCCTTCCGTATAGCCATGAGCAGCTTATACGGGACTGGTGAGTGAACTATCTTCTGGGCCCCCGTGAGGGCATCCATTTCTAAGCAAATTGGACAAATCTGACTAAGCTCAGCTAGTTCTTCCACTGGCAACTCCCCCTTCCTGATTTCTTCTTCCACTGTGCGCTGAAGGGCACTCTTGGTAACTTGGGAACCTGGGGCTGTCAGAGAAGCGCCTGCGCTCCTCATTCCTTGCATTCCGTCGGTGACGTCTGCAGCTGTCACCGAGGGAAAGTTCCCTACGCTATTCTGCCTAAATTGGAGTGACGGATAGAGCGCCGTAGGCGCCGTTGGCTCGGCTGGCGTGGCTGGCAGATGTGGGGGTTCTTTGGCCTCTATCCGGACTGGTTCTATCTCCGCTAAAAGTTTCCTACATTTGTCCCATGTGCGAATTACGCGCTCGGGAGCTTTCGGGGGTTGCTGAATGCAGTCTCCTATCTGATCCCAAAGCTCAAGGGTTAACGTACCTACTTCTGGGTAAAGCAGGCAGTGTTCCCTTAGGTACACCAAAAGTCTCGGTAGCTCTCGGCTGTGAAATCTTAACTGAAATATCCTGGCCAGGATCTTAAACTCTTCCTCACGAGTTTTTTGGCTAGCGGACGGACGCTGTCGCTGAGGACAGGTCCCCATATTACCTGCGAAGGGTCCTCCGAAGTTTCCTCCTCGGGACGGGTCGACGCGTCTCGGGCAAGCAATAGGTTCTGGCGACGATTCTTTGGGTAGAGCTCGGAGCGTGGTCCCCTACCACGGGCCCTCGGTGGCCTCTGCGCTGTCAGGGGTTCACAGCTGACCCTGCGGAACGCGTTTTCTCTGGGATAAGACGGAGACTCGGAGATGAGGGATTACTCTAATGGGTAACAGAGTTAGATATTCGCTCTCTCAGCAGATCCGCTGGTCAAGTCAAGGAATTGGGTGAATCAAACCCTATCATTTATCCACCCCCCTTAATTTCTCTGCCCGCAGAAACCACGAGCCAGGAGTTTTCTCTACCGTAGTGGCCTCTGCCAGGGCCGTTCCATGCCCACCGGGCATGGGGAAACCATAATTTTTTTAAATGAAGCTGTTTCATTCTAACCATTTTTTTGTCCAACTTCCTTCCCATTCGGAAAAAACAAACAAAAAGTAAATAGCATAAACTTGCAAAATTGAATGGATTCATACTCAGAGAAATGGAAAACTTACACTAATATATTAAAATTTACTCTGTGTCCATCCAGTTGTTCTTGTTCCTTCTTTCTGTGATTAATGATGTCTCCAATTGCATCTAGAACAGGGGTTCTCAATATTTTTCAGCAATGGGCTGGGCCACACCTATCAGACAGCTGAGCAGGCTGGACTGGTGCTGTAAAATACGTCCATGGCTGTCGTAAACACGTTTATGACAGCTGTGGACAAATTTACGGCTGTAGTAAATGCATTTACATCATTTACACAGGAGTAAATGAGTCTGCGTCTAATTCCAGTGGCTGCGGCTGGAGCAAGGCCAAGGGCCAGATTATTTGGCACTGTGGGCCAGGTCTGGACAACGGGCCATAGATTGCAAACCCCAGATCTATAACCTTGCAAATAATAATTCATAATACAGTGGTACCTCACTTAAAGAGCATAATGCATTCCACGGGATTGCTCTTTAAGTGAGTTGCTTTTAAAGCGAAACACTGGGAAAAAGCACCACTGCTGCCATTGTAAGTGACCAATTGTAACTTCTGGCGGGGGGTGGGTTGAGAACCCTGATTTAGTTGTTAAATGAGTTTGAACAGAAATATGACAGAAATTGAATTAGTAATAAACATAAGAGCAGGAACAACAGAAATAAAAGGTCTAATTGGCAAACTATATAAAATACTGAATTACATGGAATATCCCGGAGATATTATGAGAGAAACATGGGAAAATGATCTAAACTTAAGTATTAATGAAACAAGTTGAAACAAAAATGAAAAAAAAAAGAGTTATGAGAAATCTATCAATTTGATTGATGGAGCACAATTATAAAGTAATGTGGAAATGGTACTTAACACCAGTTCGATTGAACCAGATGGACCAAACTAAATCAAATAAATGTTGGTGTAAAAAAGAGATAGGAACATATCTCCACATGTGGTGGGAGTGTGAAATGGTGAAACAGTTTTGGACAAAGGTAGAAAAAGAAGTAACAGAAATATTAGGAACCAATATCAATCTTGATGCAACTAGTGTATTAATTTTTGAATTTAATAATATGAACCTAAGTCCTTGTGCAGCAAACCTGTTATCCATTATAATAACAACAGCAAGAATGTGTATAGCTACTAAATGGAAAGGAGATGAGCTTCTAAAAATTGAAGATTGGTATAGATTGTGTTTAGATGTTTTGGGGCTTTATTTGAGTAAAAACTCAACACAGGATTTTAGAAATGTTTTTATTTTGGTTAGGTTTTATTTGTGTTTTGTGTGAAATTGTGATATTTTGTTATGTTTGTGACTTGTTTTTACTCTTGTGGCCTCTGGATGGGACTGTTGAGTCTTTTTGAGTTGTTTTTATGATTGTGCCCTGCAGGTGGGGCTGCTAGGGATTTGGGTTTCATTTTAGGTGTTTTTTCTCTTCTGGCCTCTGGGTGGTGCTTCTTCCAGTAAGTCATCTTTGTTTCTTCATTTTTGTTCTGGACGTCATGGAGGGAAGATGTGTGGTGGTGAGTTGGCTGGTTTTATTTATTTAGCGTGTTTGTTTTTTGAATGTTTAGTGGTGGTGGTCTCGGAGGTGTTTATTTTTGTTATTGTTTGTTTTGGTTGAGTTTTAGGTTTGGTTATTTCTAGTTTTATTTATTTTTTCTTGTTTGTTTTTGTGATTTGTGGTTTTTTAGTTTTCTAGTTAGTTATTTTGTTAGTGGTTTTGTTTATTAGTTTGTGTTTGTGTTTTTTTGTTATTTTTGTTTTTTATGGTTATTTTTAATTTTTGGGGGGGGCTTTGGAGTTGTGTGTGGGGTGGGCTTCCCTTCTCGTGGCCTGGGCCTGGTGGCCAGGCTGTGGGAACCCCAGCGCTGCTTCAGGAGGCATTGGAGATGGGCTTCCCTTCCCGCAGCCTGGCCTCGGTGGCCGGGTTGCAGGAACCCCAGCACCGCTTCAGGCGGCATTGGGGGGTGGGCTTCCCTTCTGATGGCCTGGCCTCATTGGGTGGGCCATGGGAACCCCAGCACCTCTTCAGGCAGCGTTGGGGGGTGGGCTTCCCTACCTGCGGCCTGACCTCGGTGGCCAGGCCGCAGGAACCCCAATGCCACTTCAGGCGGTGTTGGGGGGTGGGCTTCCCTTCCCATGGCCTGGCCTCGGTGGGCAGGCCGCGGGAACCCCAGCGCCGGTTCAGGTGGTATTTGGGGTGGGCTTCTCTTCCCACGGCCCGGCCTCAGTGGGCAGGCTGCGGGAACCCCAGTGCTGGTTCAGGCGGCATTGGGGGTGGGCTTCCCTTCCCGTGGCCTGGCCTTGGTGGGTGGGCCATGGGAACCCCAGTGCCAGTTCAGGTGGCATTGGGGGTGGGCTTCCCTTCCCGCAGCCTGGCCTCGCTGGCCGGGCTGCAGGAACCCCTGCACCACTTCAGGCGGCATTGGGGGGTGGGCTTCCCTTCCCGCAGCCTGGCCTCGCTGGCCAGACCGCAGGAACCCCAGTGCTGCTTCAGGGCGCTTGTTTGTTTTTAACTTTCATGCGGTGGCCTTCTCAGCGTTCTGGGCGCTCATGGCGCAGAGGACTCTGGAGCTTGTAGCTTTCGGTTTGTGTTTACTGTTTGTGAAGCGGGTTTTTTCCTGTGGCTTGTTTTTGATTGGCCACAGAGCGTTTCTGAACGTTCCTTTTGCTCGCGCCGCTCAGCCTGATTGGCTGCGGTGCAGTGCGGTGCAAGGAACAATGGGACTTGAAGTTTGTTTTCTTTGACTGCGTTCGTGGGTCTCCTGCTCCACTCTCACATTTCTTAACCCAACAGTTACCTGCGAACCCCGGTCGGGCAAGTGCACGAATGCTCGGTCGGGGCTAGTGGGCCCTGGTGCAACATCCTTTGTCACATTCCAATGGTTAATGCACAGATTTATAGGTATAGATTGGAACTAAGTTTGTATGTTGTATGTTAATTAATTTTTTTTTAAAAAATGAGTTTTTGGTTGGTTTTAGTTGTTAAACTAGGCGACCATTCAGAGAAAATTCTGCTTTTTAAGTGAGTTAGTCTCTACGCGAGGCATTCTTTATGCGAGGTTTTACTGTACCAACTTTTCTGGTAAGAACTATGTAAACCAGGGGTCCCAAAACTATGGTCCACAAGCCAGATCCATCCCCTGGCATCAAATAATCCGACCCGCACTCCTCGCTTCTCCCGCTGCTTCAATCCTTGTCCCCTCTGCTTGGCTTCATGTGTTCCTAATGGCATTCCATAGCAGGAAGGATGTTGTAAACCTTACAACATCCACCCTGCTATGGAGAGCCATTAGGGACATGTCAAGTTAAGTGGAGGGGGCAAGAATTGAGGTGACGGGGGGCATGGCCAAGATGGCGATAGGGTAACATTGAATTAATTAGCTCACGCTGATAAAGAGGTTATGAAAGAGACTTTTTACTTTTAAAAATTGCTGCAAACGTTGAAAAGTGAGGTCCGTACCAGCCTGAATTAATCTAAATAAAGAGCTTACCATTTCGAGGAATCAAAGCCTGTGGAGCGGCGGCGCTTGGTGAGGTAAGCAGCGGTGGTCGAGGGCCGAGCCAGACGCGCCATGGATGGGTGAAACTTTCTCAAGAAAGAGGGCTTTTAAAAGAGATTAAAGGCGGACGGGCAAAGACGCGGTGGTTAACGGGATCACCGAAGTGAAAGTGCAGGGTGAACCCACGATGGAAAGGCAAGCAAGGAGAGTATGCGAGTTCGAAGAGTTGCGAGAAGGAAGGACAAGTTTCTGTAATGGCAGCAGAGTGGAAAGCGAAAGTTAAGTGAGGACGACGAAGGAGACGGTGAAGAAGGCTCTGGGTTATTGGGAAGTAAGCGTGGGATGCCAGGAAACCAAGAAGCTTGGAGAGGAGAGAAAGGTGAAAAAAGGAGCTGAAGGATTAAACTTGGAAAACACCGGCTGGAGTTGGTGAGAGTGGGCTGAGGAGGAGAAGGAGGGAGAGAGTCTGGTTTCGGCTCTGGAGGTTTCAAGAACCTGTGTTGTTTGGAGGGTTTTTGGATTTTTTGGTCACTTTAACGGGCTGGAGTCCTTACCTTTTTTCTTTTTTGGTTTGTAATCATTTATGGTTCACCCCTGTGGAGTATCAGAATTTGGCTGGGCAATGTGGAATTGCTACTTTGAATCCTGCGTATGTCTGCTGCACTGCCTACAATTTGAAGCTGTGGCTCTTTGAGAAAGATATATTTCCCCTCCTCCCCTAGTATTTCGATACACTGTTGCTGTTCTTGCTGGGGCAAGGAGTATTTTAAAGTTGCAGCTGATTGTGTTGGGATGCTGGAACAGTTTCAAGGAGAGGGACTTCCCAGAGTTAAAAGTGTTGCGGCTTTGAAGCTTTTGTTTGATATTACAATGGATAAGATTACAAGGGGAAAAGGGAAGGAGGAGGAAGTGGTGGTGAAACCAAAGAAGAAAGATAAACAAGCAGCTGCGGAGGCCTCTCAATCATGATCATCATCTCCTGAACCAACGGCATTTGATCAGACTCAAATAATGGTGGAATTGGGTAAATTTTTTCAGAAATTTGCAAAGATGGAGGAAGGAAGGGTGAAGGATAAAAATGAAATTTTGGTAGGTAAAGGTAAAGGTTTCCCTTGCTCGAAAGTCAGTCGTATCCGACTCTAGGGTGCAGTGCTCATCTCTGTTTCTAAGCCGAAGAGCCAGCGCTGTCTGCTTCTGCAGACATTTCCGTGGTCATGTGGCAGGCATGACTAGATACCGGAGCGCATGGAACGCTGTTAGGGAAACAGGATAAATTGGCTACAATGTTAATTGATTTTTCTAAAAAAAAAGTTGATTTAAAGCTTCATAAGATAGAAGACAATGTCCAGTTGATGCTAAATGAGATAAAAGATGTGAAAGGGGAAATGAAAGGGATACAGGAAGAGGTGAAGGAAAATAAGATAAAAACTGATGGATATGAAAAAAGGATTGATGTGATGGAAGAATTGATGAGAAAACAGAATATTGTGATTCGCCATATGTCGGAAAGGACACCAGACCACTTAAGAGATAGAATTGTTGATTGGTTAAATAATTTGAAAATGGGGAAAGATTTTGTAAATGAGGATATTGTAAGTGCATATAGAGTGGGCCTGAGAAGGGGGAAAACTGTTCAGAGGAATGTTCTGGTTACATTTGCAAATTGGGGGGATAAGCTGAAGGTAATGGCTTTTTTTTAAAAAAGCTGGATCTGGCATTCTGAAAATTGATGGTAGTGATGTTGAGGTATGCAATGACATTTCCATCAAGGAACGTGGTTGGAGGTACAAGATGAAACCTGTAACAAAATTTTTGATAAAAAAGGGATAAAATATAACTGGCGATTTCCACAACAGTTAAGATTCTTCTATGATAAAAATGCAAGTGATTGATGAAGGGACTGATGCACTGGAGTATTTGCATTTACTTGACTTAGTCAAGGTGGGTTCAAATGAATGGTTGGAACTAAGGAAGGATTTGTTGGCATCGGGAGTGATAAGAAGGGACTATGGTGGGACAGATGAGGGTGGGGCTGCAGGAAGAGAACAATCAGGTGGTGCAGAGGATGAACTATCACTGATTGTGGTGGAGGAAGAGTCAAGCAAAGGTTAGAAGATATAAGGACTGAACGTGAGAATTTTTATAAGAAAGGTTGTTATTATAAATTTGTTTTTATAATGTGGATGGCGCGCTTGAGCATTTAATCACCATGTACATCTTACATGTTCCCCCCTCCCCTCTTTGGAGGACGAATGTGGCTTTTTTTCAGAAGAGGAAAGTGGGGAGGTTGCTAGTGAGTGTTATGTGTTTTAAGTGTTGTCATAATTATTGTGGGTTAATAGGTAGCACGCCCAATGGAGAGCTCGGAAGTGGTAAAAGAGGGATTCAATTTAAAGTATGAGAAATATTAAGGCTTTAACGTGAAATGTAAAAGGTACAGGATCTGTGCTTAAGAGGAGGAGGATAGAATCAGCTTTGAGGAAGGACAGATCAGACATAGTCTTTCTACAAGAAACTCATTAAAAATCACAGGACACAAACAAAATTTTCTTAGGTTGGATGCAGCATTATAAAAACGCATTTGGTACATCTAAAGCAAGAGGTGTTGCAGTTTTGATTTCTACTAGATTGGGATTCGAGATAACAAAAAGTATCTCAGATCCAGAAGGTAGATATTTGATAGTGAAAGGGAAAATAGATGATGAGGAAATAACTCTGGTGAATATTTAAGCGGCAAAGATGATAGTGGCAGGAGACTTTAATTTAGTAAGATCAAATGTGGACTGTACAAATATAACAAGGTGTGGAACAGGTATTAAAGGGAAGGTTTTGGATAATTGGATGGTTGCATTAGGCCTGAAAGATTCGTGGAGAGGTTAAGGGGTCAGAAAGGGCTTATTCTTATTTTTCACATGTTCATAACTCCTATTCTAGAATAGATTATGTATTTGATACTGAAAATATGGTTAAAATATGGAGGAGATTGAAATTGGAATTTTTAAGGAGTCGGATCATGCTAAAGTGGTTTTGGAATTGAGTTTACAGAATGAAAGTAGAAGGAGGAGGAATTGGAGATATGATGTTATTTTATTTAAAGATCAAAAGTGTAAAGATCAAATTATAAAGAGTTGGATGGAAAGTTGGCAATGGAATGACAACGATGAGGTAAATTTTAATATGATCTGGGATGCCATGAAGTCGGTTTTTAGAGGTGGAAGTATAAAGTTGGCAAGTAATAGATATAAAGAGTATAAGCTAGCACAGGATAAAAGTGAAAAGGAGATAAAGCAGTTACAGGAGGAACATTCAAAGAAGAAGGATAAGAAGATATTTGCCAAATTACAAAGATTGAAGGCGGAATTGGTTGGTAAAGATATAGAAAAGGTAAAAAGAGATTTGATTTATTTAAAAAGAGAGTACTTTGAATATAGTAATAAAAATTCAAGATTATTGGCAAAAGCAGCAAAAGATAAAAAGGTAAAAAAAGAAATTGGAGTTTTGCTTAATAATGAAGGGATAAAATGTAATAAGATTAGAGATAAATGTAAAATTGTGAAGGAATTTTATCAAGCTTTGTATGCAAAAAAAGAGATAGATGTGGAGAAGCTTAAAAAGCAACTAGAGAGACAAATAACGACTGGATTAAAACAGGAACACAGGGATAAAATGGAAGAACAAGTTTCTGAAAAGGAAGTAAAGGAGGTAATTGTGGGCTTGAAGTTAGGGAAAGCTCCGGGTGAGGATGGATTACCGGCAGACTTCTATAAGGAATTTAAAGATGTTGTGGTACCAAAGTTAGTAAAATTATATAACTATATACTGGATGGTGGACAAATTCCGACTTCAGTATAGGACCACGATTGTACTGTGCCAAAACTTGGAAAGAATTTAGAGAAAGTGGAATCTTACAGACCAATCTCTCTTATAAATCAAGATGCTAAGATCTTCACAGCAATATTGGCTAATCATTTAAACAAGTTTATGGGTGATTATATAAATTTAGACCAAGTGGGGTTTTTCAAAGGGAGGCATATGGCAGACTTGACTAGAAGAGTTTTAGATTTAATAGATAATGTGAATCAAATGAAAAAAGTGGGATTAATATCTTTGGATATTTTTAAGGCATTTGACTCCCTACAGTGGACCTCGACTAAGGAAATAATTAAAACCTATGGATGTGGTGATAAATTTAAAAGGGTAATTCATCTATTATATCAGAAAGGAGTAGCTAGTGTTAGATTAAATGATGAGGTCACAGATGAGGTAAAGTTAGAGGCAGGTACTAGACAGGGTTGTCCCTTGTCCCCTATCTTGTTTATCATGGCAATGGAGATTTTTAATTTAATTTAATTTAATTATCACATTTATATACCGCTCACTCGGCCAAAGCCAACTCAGGGCGGTTCACAATAAAGATTAAAAACACAAGTTAAAACAGTTAAAACAGTTAAAACTACCCACCCCCTAAAAACAAGGGCTGCAGGATCCAAAGGCACCATGGGGAAGAGTTCTTCTACACCAACCACCCAATGGCGGTTACCCTTCCACCTGCACCCCACACTTGACCCGCCAGCCAGGTTTTAAGATCTTTTCTGAAAGGCAGCAATTCCGTCCGGAGACGTAGCTCTGTTGGCAGGAGGTTCCAGAGGGCCGGTGCAGACACGGAGAAGGCTCTCCTCCTTGTGCCAGAGAGGCGAGCCCCTCTGGCTGATGGAACAATTAGAGAGCCCCTCCGGTCCGCTCTGGTTGGACGGACAGACGTCCTCAGGGCGATGCGGTCTCTTAGGTAACCCGGCCCACTACCATATAGGGCTTTAAAGGTCAAAACCAGCACCTTGAATTGCACCCGGAGACAAACTGGCAACCAGTGCAGCTCCCGGAGCAGTGGCAAAGCACGGGCATAACGCCCACACCCCATCACCACCCGGGCTGCCGCATTTTGGACCAGCTGTAGCCTCCGAATGGTCGTCAAGGGCAGCCCCATGTAGAGCGCATTGCAATAATCTAGTCTGGAGGTAACCAGAGCGTGAGTGACCATGAGCAAGGAGTCCCGGTCCAGGAGTGGGCGCAACTGGCGGATCACCCGAAGTTGGGCGAAAGCCCTCCTGGTCACAGCCGCCACCTGTTCCTCTAGCAGTAGCCGTGAGTCCAGGAGGACCCCCAAGTTGCGCACTGGGTCTGTCTGGGGCAAAATAGCCCCATCCAGAACCAACGATGGTAGCTCCCGGGTTAATGCAGAACCCCCTATCCATAGCCACTCAGTCTTGCTGGGATTCAGTTGTAGCCCGTTAGCCCCCATCCAGACCCCCACAGCTTCCAGGCATCTGGAAAGGACTTTGACGGCATCACTGGGGTCCCCATGGGCCGAGATGTACAACTGAGTGTCATCCGCGTACTGATGGTACCGCACCCCATGGGAACGAATGATCTCACCCAGCGGCTTCATGTAGATGTTAAATAGGAGAGGAGAGAGCACCGAGCCCTGAGGCACCCCCCATTTGAGGGGCCTAGGACTGGACCTCTCACTCTCCAACCACACCGACTGGGTACGACCCCTCAGAAATGAGGAAAACCAGGACCACACATTACCCTGGATTCCCAATCCTCGGAGCCATCCCAGAAGGATACCGTGGTCAACGGTATCGAAAGCCGCTGAGAGGTCAAGAAGAGCAAGGACGGATGGGTGACCACCGTCCCGCTCCCGCCAGAGATCATCCATCAGTGCGACCAATGCCGTCTCGGTACCATATCCCGGCCTGAATCCTGACTGAAAGGGGTCCAGATAATCCGCTTCATCCAGCACCCCCTGCAGCCGACACGCCACTGCCTTCTCCAACACCTTCCCTAAAAAGGGGAGGTTAGAGACAGGCCTATAGTTGGTTAGGACAGCTGGGTCGAGGGAAGGTTTCTTCAGGAGGGGGCGCACCAAAGCATGTTTTAAAGGTGCAGGAAACACCCCCTCCCGCAATGATGCATTGGTCACAGCCCCAACCCAGTCACCTGTCACCGCCTTGGAGGCTTTCACCAACCAGGTGGGACAGGGGTCCAATGGGCAGGTAGTGGCGCGCACAGCTGCAAGGAGCCTGTCCACTTCATCAGGGGCAACTGGATCAAACCGGTCCCAGATGGTATGGCAAGACTGTACTCCAGCTCCCTCCGGACTCTCCCCATCCACGCCAGGATTAAACCCAGAGCGAATCCGATCGATTTTCTCCACTAGATATTGGCAAAAGCGATAAGAGAGGATGGAAAAATAGAAGGGATATTTGGGAATAAAATAAGTATGTATGCAGATGATACATTGATAATTGCAAAACACCCTGAGAGGGTTATGAATAAAATCAGAACACAATTTAAGGATTTTGAGGATATTACGGGTTTGAAGATAAATTGGGATAAATTGGAAATGATGCTGTGTAATATGGGAGAAGGGGAGAGGAGGAAGATAAAGGGAATGAGTAATATTCAAATTAAAGATAAATTGAAATATTTGGGGATAATTATATCAAATAGATTGGAAGAGCTTAAAGGATTGAATTATGATAGTTTGAAAATGGAAATTAAGATCAGAATACAAAGCTTTCAAAAGTTGAAATTGTCATGGTTTGGGAGAATTGCACTTAGTAAAATGATGCTGTTACCTAGAATTAATTTCTTATTTGATGCACTAGCAATTCAATTGAAGGATAAGGAAATTAATGAGTTTCAAAAGTTGCTTAATAATTTTTGTAATGGGGGGAAAAGTCTAGATTACCAAAAAAATTATGGTATCTACCTCAGAAAGAAGGAGGTTTAGGAATGCTGAATTTAGTGGCATATTACAGTGTTTTTCAAATTAAGAATGTTGTGAAGATCTTGGCAAGAGAAAAAGTAATCTGGGAGGAGATTGAGATGAAAGATTATAGGAATATAGTAAAATGATTTTTTTGGGAGGAAGTGTGGGAAAGATAGTTACTAATAATACAATGATGAAGGGATTAATGAATGTGTGGAAAAGGTTAAAGAAGGATCTGGCCCCGAATATCTCTCCAATTTTGGAATTGACAGATATGGCAAGTTTTCCGTTGAAAATAGATAAAGAAATAAAGGAAATATTGGATAAAAATGAAGTTTTCTTGGTGAAAGACTGGTCACGGATCTGTAGAGATGAAGGAAGGAAGAAAAAGTTGTTTGAACAGCTGAAAATGAATTGGTTTCAGACATTGATGGTTAATAACTGGAATGGTAAACATTTGAGAGAACTAGATATAGATAGAGAAAAGACGGAATTTGAAGAATTGGTGCTGTTTAAATTTGTTTTTTAAGGTTTTGCCGGGCAAAATCTGCTACTTTTAAAGAAGAATGTGTTTCTTTGTGAATTTTTGCAAATATTTTTACTTCGGATAATTATTTTAAAAAATGTGTAAATATATGTTTTTTTAGATTGGATGTATTTTACAGGGTTTTTTAATTGAATATTAATATTTTTATCTGTGAACTATTTTTGATTTTTTTGGATATTTTTGAATGTTTTTGGAATTGATTACCCTATTTTTGGGGATTTATTGAATATTTGGGAATATTTTGGATGTTTTTTCTCCTTTGGCACTGGGTGGTGGTGTTGAGTAATTTTTTCATTTTGCTTGTTCCGGTAAGTCTCTTCTTCTCCTCATTTCAGTTCCGGTTTTCATTGGGGGAAGACGTGTATTGGTAAGTTCTTTCCTTTTTTTAGGGGGGGGGTTGTTTTGGGTTGGGGGGCATTCTGTTTGGGTTTTGGGTTTTGGGTGGGGGTTTGTGTGTGTCTGTTTTTGATTGTTTTTGGGTTTTGGTTGGGGGTTTCTTTGTGTGTATTTTTGACTGTTTTTGGTTTTTTGGGTTTGAGGTGGGGGTTTGTGTGTGTGTGTTTTTGGTATGTTTTTTGGGCAGGCAGGCAGGCACACAGGCACCCACTTACAAAATTAGTGTCTGGCACTATTCACTGTGGTTTGCAGTGATACATCTTTCAAAACAAAATAACAACCATTTAAAAATACCAGTCTCACCAATTGAACATACAGTTAAAATCCCAGGTGGATAGTGAATTTCAAGTGGACCACAATCCAATAATCTCTAAAGTAAAAATAGGGGTAACTAAATGAAAATCTACCTTCAAGAGAAACTCTGCATAGACCTCCTTAAATAGATGGGTTTTAAAGAATTTCTTAAAAATTTAAAGTGAGGCTGCCTGATGGATCTCAGTTGGGAGATTATTCCAGGTAGAGGAAGTCACCACCGAGAAAGCTCTCTTATGGATGACCATTCAACATCAAAAAGGCTGCAGAGCAGCTTTTAAACTGATAACTGGGGGAAAGCCGACAGGAGCTGGGCAGCATCCGGTTCGGGAAAGTGTGTACTTGAGTAGTGAGGAGGATGCAAAAATTACTGAGCAGAGCAAGGAGCTAGTCACTAGCATTCTAGCAGAAGGATGCAAGAGGCAGTCTAACAATGCAACTGGACACAAAAGACTGTGTCAGAAATGCATATATAAATGCTTGTATACAAATGCCAGAAGCCTCCGGAACAAAATAGGGGAGCTGGAATACTTAGAAATAGATAAAAATATTGATATTATTGGTATCACTGAAACCTGGTGGACGGATGATAACCAATGGGATACAGTTATCCCAGGCTACAAACTGTACAGGAAGGATAGGAAGGGGCAAACAGGAGGTGGTGTAGCCTTGTATGTCAAAGAAGTGATAAAATCTTATGAATTGGAATATCTAGGTGATTTAGAGTCACCATTAGAAGCTCTGTGGGTAAGAGTACCAGGCCACAAGGATGGTCTAACAGTAGGCATATACTATCGGCCTCCGACCCAAACTCTTGAGGGAGACTGACAGTTGGAGAATGTTGTAAAGGAGGCATCCAGGAAGGGAAGCCTGGTTATAATGGGGGACTTCAATTACCCTCACATAGACTGGGTGAACTGTTGTTCAGCACATGATAAAGAGATAAAGTTCCTAGATATGCTCAATGATTGTTCCCTGGGACAGATGGTTGAAGACCCAACTAGAGGTACAAGAATCCTTGACTTGATCCTGAGTAATACTCAGGATCTGGTGCAAGATGTTAATGTGACTGATCCAATAGGGAACAGTGACCACAACTCAATTATGTTTAACTTGATCATAGACCGCAAGTCACTGATAAAATCTAACACAGAGACCTTAAATTTTCAAAAAGGAAATTTCCCAAAGATGAGGAAACTAGTAAAAAAGAAACTGAAAGGGAAAATTGAGAGAGTCCAAACACTCCAAGTGGCATGGAGGCTGTTTACAAAAACAATAACAGAGGCCCAATTGGAATGCATACCCAAAAGGAAAAAGGGCACTGCCAGGTCCAAGAGGACTCCAATGTGGCTTACAGGAGCTGTTCGGGAAGTGATCAAGAGCAAGAAAAGCTCATTTAGAAGATGGAAGGCTTGTCCAAATGAGGACAGCAGGCAGAAACATAAATTCTGGCAGAACAAATGCAAGGCAACAATCAGGAAAGCAAAGCAAGACTTTGAGGAGCGTATAGCTAAAAATACTCAGAGAAATAACAAAGACTTCTTTAAGTACATTAGAAGTAAGAACCCAACTAGGAAGGCCATTGGACCATTAGATGACAATGGAAGGCAAGGGGTTATTAAAGAGGAAACAGAGATTGCAGAGAGACTCAATGAATTCTTTGCTTCAGTATTCACTGAAGAAGATAGAGACCACATGCCAAAAACAGAACCTATCTTCGTAGGGAGGGAAACCGAAGAATTAAGCAAGATAGAAATAACCAGGGAGGAGGTCCTTGCATGTCTTGTTAAGCTAAACACTAACAAATCCCCAGGACCAGATGGCATCCATCCACGAGTTCTCAGGGAACTTAAAGATGAAATTGCTGATATCCTAGCCAAAATATATAATCTTTCCCTCAAATCAGGCTTTGTGCCTGATGACTGGAAGGTAGCGAATGTAACACCAATTTTCAAAAAAGGATCCAGGGGTGATCCAGGAAATTACCGGCCTGTCAGTTTGACATGTGTCCCAGGTAAAGTGATGGAAACCATCCTAAAAGATAGAATTAATAGGTACATAGAAGAGGAGGCGCTGCTAAAGGAGAGCCAACATGGCTTTTGCAAGGGCAAATCATGCCTCACTAATCTGTTGGAATTTTTTGAGAGTGTCAACAAGCATGTGGATAAGGGGGATCCAGTTGACATTGTTTATCTGGACTTTCAGAAGGCTTTTGACAAGGTCCCACACCAAAGGCTCTTGAATAAAACTTACCAGTCATGGAATAAAGGGACAGGTCTTGTCCTGGATCAGCAACTGGCTAAGGGACAGGAAACAGAGGGTAGCACTAAATGGACACTTCTCCAAGTGGAGGGAAGTAAAGAGTGGGGTCCCCCAAGGTTCAGTACTGGGACCCCTGCTTTTCAACCTCTTCATAAATGATCTAGAGGTAGGAGTAAAAAGCAAGGTAGCCAAATTTGCTGACGACACTAAATTATACAGGGTAGTGAAAACTGTGAGAGATTGTGAAGAACTCCAGAGGGATCTCTTGACACTGGGGGAGTGGGCAAAACAGTGGCAAATGAGCTTCAACATCAGTAAGTGCAGAGTGATGCATGTTGGGGCAAAAAACCCCAATTACATTTATAAACTGATGGGGTCTGAACTCTCTGCGACAAACCAGGAAAGGGACCTTGGTGTCCTGGTGGACAGCTCAATGAAGGTGTCAACCCAGTGTGCCTCATCAGTGAAAAAAGCAAACTCAATGTTAGGGATCATTAGGAAGGGTATAGAAAATAAGTCAGCAAGTGTCATTTTGCCTCTTTATAAATCTATGGTGAGGCCCCATCTGGAATACTGTGTACAGTTCTGGTCGCCATACCTCCAGAAGGATATTATGGAGTTGGAGAAAGTACAGAGGAGGGCAACCAGAATGATTAGGGGACTGGAACACCTTCCTTACCATCTGAGGCTGCAACGGTTGGGCCTTTTCACTCTTGAACGACGGCGTCTAAGAGGTGACCTGATTGAAGTTTATAAAATCATGCACGGTGTGGACAAAGTGGATAAGGAAAAACTGTTTTCCCTATCGCACAACACTAGAACTAGGGGACACTCCATGAAACTTTTGGGTACTAGTTCTCAAACAAATAAGAGAAAGTACTTTTTCACCCAGAGGATTACTGGTCTATGGAACTCCCTGCCAGAAGAAGTGGTGACAGCTGTCAGTCTTGACAGCTTTAAGAAAGGATTAGACAAGTTCATGGAGGACAAGGCTATCAATGGCTATAATTATGGCTACCTAAGGACAACCTCCGGGTTGGAGAGATAGGCAGGATATCTCTCAATGCCATTTCCAGGGAATCCTAAGCAGGTAAAGGCATCTCCTTGGGAATACCCTGAAGGAAATGGTGAGCCACTGTGTGAGACAGAATGCTGGACTGGATGGGCTGTGGCCTGTTCCAGCAAGGCTGTTCTTATGTTCTTATGTTCTTATGTTCTTATTCTTCTGGCTTCTCTCAGTGTGGCTGCCCTTAACAGCATGGTTTGCAAGGACTTCAGCAAGCTGGAGGTAACAAGGTGATCATGATGGAAGCTATTTAGGACCTGGCAGCAAATAAGCAGCCAGTGTAATTCCTTCCGCAAACTTTTACATCCTATCTGAAGCATTCTATACCATCTGCAGCTTCTGGACTCATCTTGGGGCAGGCTCTGACATACAGAGTATACATCAGTCTAGTCACAAGACATTTCAGGACTAGAACAAAGGAAGAAAAGTCACAGTTAGTGTACTAGCCAAATGTAGTAAAATGCACTCCATGCAACCTGGCCATAATTCAGACCACAATATATTCATCATCAAAACTTCTAGTAGTTTAGTAGAATGTAAAACGGTAAAACAGTAGTAGCCATGTTTGTCTGTGTTTCAAGCATATCAGAAATATTCTTAAATGGACTCTTGTGGTTCTCTCCTTCGTGGATTATGAGAAGGCCTTTGACTCTTTTGAAACTAACACAGTGCTGCAAGTACTATGCAAACAAGGAATCAATCCACACTATATCAGTCTTAATAAAATAAGTGTATAAGGGGTGTAAAATACAAATAACTTTATTTCAAAAACTAATAAAGATCCCTATAAAAAGAGGAGTCCATCAGGGTGATACGATCAGTCCAAAGTTGTTTACTGCTGCCTCAGAATCAGCAATGTGCAATTTGACATGGGAAGAAAAGGGAATTTGTATAAACGGTGAGTTCTTATCCTGTCTTCACTTTGCTGATGATATAGTGTTAATATCAGCATCAGTAGAAGAAGCACAGAATATGCTCCAAGGGTTAGATTCAGAAAGTTGAAAGATCGTCCTGAAGTTCAATATGTCAAAAACAAAACATATACAGAATGCCTCCACAAATGCCATAGATATGAGATGTGGAAGTGAGATAGTAGAAGAAGTTGATTCATTTGTATACCTTGGGCAAGAGGTTAACCTAAGGCACGATCTAACAAAAGAATTTTTGAGAAGAAGGCAAGCAGAATGGGCAGGTTTTAACAACATAAAGGATGTGCTTAATGAAACAAAAATGAGAAAATTACAGGCTAAACTCATCAACACCACTATTCTACCTGCTTTATTATATGGCGGTGAAACATGGACACCTACAAAAGCTGACACCAGAAAAATTGATGTAACACAAAGATAAATTGAGCGAAGGATGCTATGCATATGATGGGTTGACTGAAAATCAAATGAAGAACTGCTTATAAGATCAGGTGCAAAATAAGCATCAACGTTGATTGAGTTATTAAGAAACTGGTGGGCCAGGCATGTGTGCCACTTCAAAGATGGCAGATGGATGAAAGCTATCACAGAATGGATACCACTTGACATAAAGTGACCACTAGAAAGGCCAGAAACCGGTTCTGCTACCAGTTCTATAGGACCGGATATCTTGAACAGATGGTGGCGCGTTCAGACACTGCGGCTGAGAGCTCCTTGCTTTTGAGACGGGGTCAGTTAAGTAGGGTTATTTATAGCCGTCAGGAATTGTTGTTTTATAGAAGCAGAAGTGGAGACTGTGTTATGTGTGGAAAACTGTGTGAAAAACTGTGGGCTTGCAAGATTCCAGAAATCATAAATCATTGAACCTGGAGGAAGACGAGGAGGAGGAGGAGGAGGAGGAGTAGAGAGTGAAGGCAAAAAAGAGGCTGTAGAGGTAATGGCCATGTGAACACAAGGGCAAAGATAAGAAAATAACAGTATAAATTACCTCTCCCAAGTATTTTCTATTCCAATGTGAGGTCTTTGGTGAACAAACTTGACGAGTGGAGGATGCGTGTTGGAGCTGAGGGAGACTTTCAGGATTGCTGTGCATTGCTACTCACAGAGACATGGCTTAACTCTTTCATTCCCAACACAGCTATTGAATTGCAAGGCTATACTACACACCGGTTGGACAGGACAAAGGATTCTGGCAAGAAACAAGGTGGGGGAGTGTGTTTCTTCATAAATCACAACTGGTGCAAGGACTCAGTCAGGTTGGATAGCCACTGTTCCCCGGAGGTAGAGTTTTTAATGATTAAATGTAGACCTTTTGATCTCCCCTGGGAATTTACAGCAGTAGTATTAATGGTGGTGTATGTGGCACCAACTGCAAATGCACGCATGGCCATGGATATTTTGTATGGAAACATCAATACTAAACTGAGCAAATACCCAGAGGCCATGCTGATCATCGCAGGAGACTTCAATCATACAGTATTCCCAAAATTTCATCAGCACATTAAATGTGCAACTAGGGGGGAGAATACTCTTGACAAGGTGTATACAAACATTAAACGATCAGGAAAAAGAGGGCCAAACGGTGAAAATCCTAGGAACAGAAAACCGTTTGTGGCGCAATATCAAGGTAATGCAGATAGTCAATGTTCAAAAGCATACTTTAATGCGCAAGTAGATCCAAAGCCCTTTCCAGATAAATTGGCTTTTCCAAGCTTCCTCAGGAATCTATGCACATAAAAACATATACATATCATAACCATACAATATCTACATCAATATACAATATTACATATATATACATCATATATACAACAGGGAAATGCATTTAAAGAAAATTACCTGCTTGCAATGTAGTTTCTCAAGGTATTATAATTTTAATGAAAATTAAACTTTATTCGCGTCTGAGCCTCAGTGAAAATTCTTCAGTGCTCCTTGACGTGAAAGAACCATCTCACTAACACCTTATTTTATATCAATACTAACCCACAGCAGCTGTATCTCATAAACAACCACATATTGTAACCTAGAGATATCTTAAAGGAAAACAACAAGTCCAAATCCATGTTGAGTCCATGTGGATGAACAGTGTTGAAACAATAAATGAAATGTGCTTCTCTGCGGCGTAATCTAAGTTCTATATCTATTGTTTCATATTGAGAGGATTTGACAGTTTCAAGGACAGTGAACCTCAAATCTTTATCACTGTGTTGCTTCTCCAGAAAATGACTGACCATGGGTGCAGTGATGTCACCTTTCCTAATCCTAGACCTGTGTTCCGACAGCCTGGTTTTAATCTCACGGCTGGTGCACCCCACATAACTTAACCCACAACTACAGACGATGATATATATGCAACATTTAGTTTGGCAAGTGGTAAGCTCTTTCAATTTCAATTTATCAGTACTCCCAGGAACCATGATTTCCTTAGTCTCCCAGGCAAGATTACAATGCACACAAAGCCCACATTTAAAGTGCCCTGATGCAATGGGTTGAATGGGTGGAAAATATAGGTCTGATTTAGTCACAAACTGTCAGATAGAACATGTCTTCCTGAATCCTATCAAAGGCACTAGCTCACAACCTGCAATGTGTTTGACAATATGCCAATGTCGATAGATAATGTACTTGATGTGATTAGCTAGGGGTGAGTATTCAAATGAACAAGTAATCCTGCGCCTGTCCTGTCTTGGCTTGGCGGTCAACAAACTTTGTCTGGTAACTCTACAAGCTCTGTCATAACAATGATCAATGACCCGTCCAGGATACCCCTTTTGTTTCAAACATTGCCTAATAGAGCTGGAGGTATGTTTAAAATCCACTAGGTTGGAAGAGTTCCTTTTCGCTCTCAAAAACAACCCATAGGGTACGTTGTTACGAAGGTAATGCGGGTGGTAAGAGCTGTAATGCAGATATGCATTCCTATCAGTAGGTTTACGGTAAAGCCTGACTTGAATGTTGCGAGAGTGATCCAAATACACGGCAACGTCTAAGAAGGGTAACGATGAAGAGTCACAACTATGAGAAAACTGCAGGTGCCTATTAACTCCATTAATCCATGCCACGAACTCAGAAACACAACTCAGGTCATTAAATACAAAAAATAAATCATCAATAAACCGTCTGTAAAAAGTGATATTCTGTGCAAAGGGGTTTAAGTTGCTAAAATTAAAAAGATTTTCAAAATGAGCCATATAAAGATTCGCCAAACTCGGCGCGGTTGCACTCCCCATGGCCACGCTGGACACTTGTAAATAAAAATCAGAACCAAACCTGAAATAATTGTGCTCCAAAATAATATCCAAAATATCCAATAAAAAATGAGTGTGTGTGTGTGTGGGGGGATTGTCTAACCTAGACTCCAATGCTGTTTGAGTGATATCCCTTACCTCATCCAGAGGAATATGTGTATATAATGCCTTAACATCTAGAGTGACAAAACCCCCACCTGGTGCAACTTGAATCCCTTCTACCTGTGTGATGAAATCAGTGGTGTCCTTAATATAAGATAATGTTTGGCACGAAAACGGATAGATGAAAGTGTCCAGAAACTTGGCTAATGGCTCAAAAGCTGAATTTACAGATGAAATAATAGGTCTCCCTTGGAGTAACCCATCCGATGGTCGTGGTTTGTGTATTTTAGGCAGCAAATGGAACAATTGCACCCTAGGGTGCTTGTTAAATAAATACTCTGCTTGTTTCTGAGTAACGTATCCCAAAGCTAGACCTTCATTGATAACTGTTCTAATGATGTTAAGCACCTTTTTTGTAGGGTCACCCTTCAGTGGTTTGTAAAAAGATTGATCACTAAGTTGTATCCTTGCCTCTGCAATGTAAACCTCAGTATCCAAAATTACCACCTAGTGTAAGGGACCAAAGACAATGAAACAGCCGAAGGGTTGGCTTAACACAGGTTTATTGCATGATGATCCGGAGGAACATGTGGTAATGGCGGATGGGTAGCTCAATATATACAGCTGGCTATACATTTGAATGTGGCTCGTCGACAGACTATTGGTTGCTGCCTGCGTGACGTCGTAGGAGGTCACGCCCTTCTTGACCAGGTGAAGAGGTGGCGGGGAATCTTCCCGCGCTGCAGAACCAGGTGAATATGATCTATGAGAGCTGGACGCTCGCTACTGCCCTCTGGTGGTCACTAGCTCGCGTCCCCTTATTAGGTTTACATTGATACAGCTGATGGATATAATGTTGCACACAGAAAGGTTACATTGATAACACATGGCAAGGTACATTGTTAAAGGCACAGCTTTACAGAACACAACATCCCTCCCCCCTAGGATGAGACGAAGTCTCTCAGCCAAGATGGCTTGTTGCATGTGCGTTTGGGCCGTGACGAGGGCTGCCCCCCCGGGGGCGTTATTGCTTCTTTGTTCCCTGGACCCTTGTCCTGAAATGGGAGAGGGAGACTCGTTAGTGGTTTGCCGCTGCCTGGCGGCCTTAGGGGAAGGGAAAAACTCCATTGTGGGCAAACCGGGGGCCGTCGGGGCTAACGAAAAACCCCTCTTCTCGCTTGGATGGGTGGGGGACCACTCCGAAACCCCCCCCCCCGGTTCTGGAAATCAAAGTCTAACTTGGTGGGGGTACCCGCATTTGTGGGGACCTTCCGCGAGATAAGTATGGGGTCGGGTTCCTCCTCCTCGGAAAGATCCCCCAGGGTATCTACGAGGATATCCTCCTCCCCCCTTGGTGGGGGCCCGCGGTCCCCCTTCCCTCCCCTTTGGGCTAAACGGGTGGGGGAGAACCCTAACGCTGACTTTGTTTGTGCCCGGTCTGCGCCCTGCTCATCGGGGACCCTGCGTCGGAGCTGGTCCGCGTGCCGCCTCCACAAGAGTCCCGTATTGGTTTCCACGCGGTATGACACGGGGCCGGTTTGTTCCACGACTACGCCCGGCACCCAGGCTGGGCCCGTGCTGGCGTAATTCCTGCAATGCACGGGGGCGCCTACACTGAAACTCTTTGTAGCCTCTAGCCCGATGTTCCTTCCTTTGTCCTCTACCCTCGTGGGGTCTAGCCTAGTAAGGATGGTGGTCAGTTTCCTGCGCATTAAGAGCTCCGCGGGGGAGTAACCTGACGCCAACGGGGTCACCCTATACCCTAGAAGAAACTGACACACTTGTAGGTTCAGATCCCCTGGGCCCATGCGCCGCAACGCGTCCTTCGTGGTGCGGACGAGGCGCTCAACTTGGCCATTGGTGGCCGGGTGAAACGGGGCGGAGGTGATGTGCCGAACGGCGTTAATCTCCATGAATGCCCTAAACTCGGAGGACGTAAAACAACTAGCGTTGTCGCTAATTAGTGTGTCGGGTATGCCAAACGTGGCAAAGAGCCTCCGCAAATGCCTAATGGTCTGGGCCGAGGAGGTGCTCGTGACTGGGATAACCTCCAACCATTTGGAGAAAGCGTCCACTACAAGGAGGAACAGGGTGCCTCTGAACGGGCCCGCGAAATCAATGTGTACCCGGGACCACGGCCCCTTAGCCGCGTCCCATTCCCTGTGGGGAAGGCGGGCCTCCTCTGGTCTGGAGCATTGGCAACTTTCACAAGTGCCGACCATGTGCTCGATGTCGGCGTCCAGCTGGGGCCACCAGAAGTAACTCCGGGCCAGCGCCTTAGATCGCACGATGCCGGGGTGGCTGACGTGCAGCAGTTTGAGCACCCGCGGCCGAAGGGAAGTGGGAATCACCACCCGCTGCCCCCACAAGAGACGCCCCCTCTCTAGGGACAGTTCTAGCTTTTTTCTGAAAAATGGAGCGAACTCCTCCGCTGGGGAGGACGCGGGCCACCCTTTCTGCAGCCAGGAGCTGACTGTCGCTAACGTTTTGTCCTTCTCTGTCGCTTTGGCAATGTCGGCGGGCACTACGGGGGGCGAATCCAGCACCTCTATCATGAGAACCTGATGGTCCCGCTCCCCCATGCTCACCTGGCTGGGCGTTAGGGGGAGGGGAGACCTAGATAGAGCGTCCGCATGGCTGATCTCTTTTCCGGGCCGGTAGACCAACGCGTGCTGATACGCGTTGAGAAAAATGGCCCACCTGAGCATCCTCGGAGACAGGATCTGTGGGGTGGGCTTATCAGCGGTAAAGATGCCTAGCAGGGGCTTGTGGTCTGTTACAATGGTGAAGGGGCGGCCATACAGAAAATCGTGAAATTTTTTCGTCCCCGCGACTATCGCTAGTGCCTCCCTGTCCGTCTGTGCGTAGTTTCTCTCTGCTTGGGACAGGGACCTGGAGTAAAATGCTATCGGGGCCTCCCTTCCATTTTCCAACACGTGGCACAGCACCGCCCCCACCCCCACTGGAGATGCATCACAGGTCAGAACTACTGGGCGTTTTGGGTTGAAATGGGTCAGTATGGCGTCGGACGCCAGGAGGCTTTTTAGCTCGCTAAATGCCCTTTCTTGGTCATCGCCCCACTTCCATGCCTGGTCTTTCTTTAGCAGTTTGTGTAGCGGCTCAGCCACCGCTGCCTTTCGGGGGAGGAAGCAGTGGTAAAAGTTGAGCAGCCCTAGGAACGACTGCAACTCGGGCTTGGAGGTGGGGCGGGGGGCTTTCTTAATGGCTGCCACTTTGGACATGGATGGTTTTATTCCCTCAGGAGTCACACAAAACCCTAGGAACTCAACCTCGGTTGCGAAGAAGACGCATTTGTCCTTTCGCAACCTCAGCCCCGCCTTTTCGAATATCGTCAGGACCTTCCCCAACCTCTTGGCCAATTCAGCCCGACTCCCCCCCCCGTTATTAAAACGTCATCAAAATAAGGCAACACCCCCTCCAATCCCTTCAGGAGACGTTCCACGAGTGACTGGAAAATTCCAGGTGCCGAATTCACGCCGAACTGGAGGCGCGTCACCTGGAACGCCCCCTTATGGGTGACTATGGTCTGCGCAGCAGCTGCGGCAGGGGACACTGTGAGCTGCTGGTAGGCCTGTGCTAAGTCGAGCTTAGCGAAACACTTTCCCCCGTGTAACCTGGCCAGCAGATGGCTGACTACCGGCACCGGATATGCATTCGGGCGGATCGCCTTGTTGATGGTGCACTTGTAGTCGGCGCATAGGCGGACCTCCCCATTGGCCTTTAGAGCGGTTACAATTGGAGTTTCCCACTCCGCAGAATCTACAGGCACAAGGATCCCCTGGCCCACCAACTTGTCCAGTTCCGCCTCTATCTTGTCCTTAAGTGCGAACGGCACCCTGCGTGGTTTAAGGCGAATTGGGCGGACCTCCGGGTCCAGGTCGAAAGTCACTGGGGGCCCCTTGAATTTCCCCAGTCCTTTTTTGAAAACTTCGGGGTGCGCCTCGCACACCTCCTGAATTGGATCAGTCCCAACGGTGTGCATCCCAACGGCGTGCACCCCCCCAATAAACAACCCCAGGGGCTGGAACCATTGAGTCCCGAGGAGGCTGCAATCTCCTCCTTTGAGCACGACTAGGGGAAGGGACGCGGTGTGCTCCTTGAATTTGACCTGAAATTCTCCAACCCCCAACACTGGAATACTGTTCCCTTGCACGTCCCGTAGTGTGGACCTCAATGCTTTGAGCTTGGGTCGCTTGTGGGGGGCAATTCCCAAGAACTCCCTCTGGGAAATGATTGAATATGAGGACCCCGAGTCAATTTCCATCCTAATGGGAACACCTTGGACTAGTACCTCAACAAAGTAGCGGGGGTGTCTTGTAGACACGCTGAACACTGGGGCGTCGTCCTCGCTGCCGTCGGTGATGCGGCCCATGCCGTCCTGCTTCCGCGTGGCCTGGGCGCCGTCCTTGGGTCTCGTTGGGCGGTCTTGTCCCGCGGAACGGTCTGCGGAGCTCCTCCGGGTCTCGCGCTTCTTCCTGCACACCTTGGCGATGTGCCCGCGGCGGCCGCAGTTGTGGCACTCGGCCTTCCGGAAGGGGCATTTCACGCGGTCGTGGGCCGCTCCACAGCCGTCGCATCGCCGGCTCTCCTTCCGGACCCCCCGGACGTCCTCGTCGTCGCTGCTCTCTGTGGACGACCTCGAAGTTCACCGGGCCGCCTGTACCGGAGCCTCTGCCTTGCTCGACTTTGGCCGCCAGTCCTGAAGTTCTTGGACCCCGGCCTTTGTAGCTTCTGCAGCCTGGGCCGCTCTGACGACCTCCTGCAACGTGGGAGGCGGCTCTTGGTTCATTAACGTGCGCTGGGTTTCGGCGTCGTTCAGGCCGCACAGCACACAGTTCCGGAGGGTGATTTCGGCATTCTCCCATTTGCACGGGCCGGCCGCCAGCCGCAGGGCCGCCACGAATGCGGCGACCATCTCCCCGGGCGCTTGGACTCGCCTCCAAAACGCACTCCGAGCGGGAAACATCGCCGTGGCGGGCTGGACGTGCTCACGCAGCATCTGCATGAGTTCCTTGGCCTTGAATTCGCTCACCCTCCTCGGTGCGATCAGGTCCACCAAGGTCCTTTTTGTTTCTTGTCCGAGCATCCTGGTGAAGATGGCTCTTTTCTTCGCCTCTTCCATGACTTCGGACTCGATCAGTGCGGCCTGGAAGTCCATCTCGAAGATCTCCCAGTCGCCCGGTTTCCTGATTTCGAAACCGGCGCATGTCTTGGTCCCGTGGGCTGCCATATCCCACCTTCGTCGCCAATTTAGTGTAAGGGACCAAAGACAATGAAACAGCCGAAGGGTTGGCTTAACACAGGTTTATTGCATGATGATCCGGAGGAACATATGGTAATGGCGGATGGGTAGCTCAATATATACAGCTGGCTATACATTTGAATGTGGCTCGTCGACAGACTATTGGTTGCTGCCTGCGTGACGTCGTAGGAGGTCACGCACTTCTTGACCAGGTGAAGAGGTGGCGGGGAATCTTCCCGCGCTGCTGAACCAGGTGAATATGATCTATGAGAGCTGGACGCTCGCTACTGCCCTCTGGTGGTCACTAGCTCGCGTCCCCTTATTAGGTTTACATTGATACAGCTGATGGTTATAATGTTGCACACAGAAAGGTTACATTGATAACACATGGCAAGGTACATTGTTAAAGGCACAGCTTTACAGAACACAACACCACCACTCCCCCTTTGTCGGCCGGCTTGATAACCACCTGATGGTCATTAGCTAATCTATCTAAAGCAGCCCTGTCCTCCTTACACATGTTGTTGCGCATTCTAATTTTCTTCCTCTCCAAGCTCTCAAGGTCAGTTAACACTAATCTGTTAATGACTTCAATGTTAGGATCTTCAATGTTAGGGCAAAAAGTTGACTTGGGTTTGAATTTGTCCTCTGCATAACTGTCTAGTCCCTTATAAAAAGCCTTTAACTTCAACAGCCGTGTGAGCCTGAATACATCTGAAGTCCCGATAAACCGGAGTAGGAACATACCTCCAGACCCAAAGATAATACTTCCATTTCTCTACATGTAAATGACCTAGATGAAAAGTTGAATACTAAGTCCTCCTTTTCCGAAATGTCTTTTTCTTGGCTAAAAAAGACTGGTGAGTAGTGCCAGTTTGTCCCGCAAAAGCACCCCGTCTCGTATTGTAGGCTCTATGAGACCCTTCATCATTAGAAGTGGAAGGAGCTTCTGTATCACTGGTGGATGCATTAGAGGATGTTAATGGAGTCTGCCAAGTGACCCTCTTGATGACTTTCCTTGGTTGATAAATCCATCTATACAAGCCCCGATACAAACACTGTGTGGCCTGATGGAGCCTCTCAACAGCTGCAGGACTGTTTCCAGGAGACCGATTGGAATGTGTTTGACCATCAAGATCTGGAGACCTACACATCAACGGTCATGGATTATATTAGATTCTGCACCGCCAACGTCACCAGAGAAAAGCATGTAAAGATGTATCCAAACAGGAAGCCCTGGATGACGAGTGAAGTTCAGAGACTGTTGAAGGCCAGAAACTTTGTTTTTAGAACTGGAGACTGGATATTGTATAGTATAGAAAGGGCGAACCTGAAGAGGGGTATAAGGAAGGCAAAAGCTGTGTATAGAGGAAAAATTGAAGATCACCTGAGTAGTCATGACACCAGGCAAGTGTGGCAGGGGATCCAGGACCTTACTGACTACAAACCCAATAATTCATTGCCTGTAGAGAGCAGTGCTTCTCTGGTGGAGGAGGTGAATACCTTCTTCGCCCGATTTGAGGTGACACCAGCGGTGGATCCAGCAGTGTTGCCAGAGTCATCGTCATTACTCCCCTTAGGGAATGTTGCCAGGGTAGAAGAGGGAGAAGTGAGGCGAATATTAAAAGGGATAAATGCGAGCAAGTCTATGGGTCCAGATGGAGTGGCTGGTAGGGCACTGAGAGACTGCTCAGAACAGCTGGCAGAAACTTTTATGAAGATTTTTAATCGGTCTTTGGCCCAAGCCACTGTCCCACCTTGTCTGAAATCCTCTACTATTATACCTCTGCCTAAAAAGCCTAACATAGATTGTCTGGATGACTTCCGCCCTGTGGCGCTTACACCTGTCATAATGAAATGCTTTGAAAAGTTGGTGCGGAACTGTATTATGGCTTGTTTACCAGTTGGACTTGACCCTTGTCAATTTGCATATAAGAGAAAGAGATCCACGGAGGATGCTGTGGCTACGGCCCTACATGCTGTTCTGACCCATTTGGAGAAACAAGGAACTTATGTGAGACTGTTATTTGTAGATTTTAGTTCTGCTTTTAATCATACCTGTCAACCATCCCAATTTGGCCAGGATTACCACGGAATTTGATGCCGATTGAGGTCATAACCCGCCCCGCGCTGCCAAAACCCTGTAATTTGGCACCGGGGGAAAACGCTTTCCATGCATGCATGGAAGGGTTCTACACAAGTGTAAAACCCTTCCACGCATGCATGGAAAGCGACCTGCGCACAAGCGATCTGTGCATGTCACATTTTTTCCGGAGCCACGGGTTGACAGGTATGCTTTTAATACTATTCTTCCGCATAGACTGGTGCCCAAATTATTAGATCTGGGGCTTCCACCATGCTTATGCAGGTGAATGCTAGATTTTCTATCAGATCGTTCCCAACTGGTCAGGATGGGCTCTCATGTCTCTGCGGATCTCAGTATAAGTACGGGGACGCTGCAGGGGTGTGTGCTGAGCCCACTTCTGTACATGCTTTACACATACGATTGTGTTCCCAGTTACCCTAGCAATAAGATCATCAAGTTTGTAGATGACACAACGGTGGTGGGTCTGATAACTGCTGGGGAGGGAGAGTTGGCTTACAGGAAGGAGGTTGAGATGCTGACAGAGTGGTGTAGGGAAAACCATTTATTCCTCAATGTAAAAAAGACAAAAGATATCATTGTGGACTTTAGAAAATGCAAATTGAACATCCAGCCACTTATTATTGAAGAGAATTGTGTGGAACAGGTCTCGGTGTTTCGATTTCTGGGAATGGAGCTGAGGGATGATCTAACATGGGGAGCAAACACCAAAGATCTGATAAAGAGAGCACAGCGGAGGTTATACTTCTTGAGAATCCTCAGGAAGAACAATCTTTCAAAGGACCTGCTGTTGGCATTCTACCACTGTACCATAGAGAGTGTGTTAACCTATGGTCTGTGTGTATGGTTTGGGAGTTGTACAGCTAGGGAAAGAACAATGCTGTCCAGGGTCATAAAGACTGCAGAGGGGATAATCGGGCGTACTCTTCCCACTCTAGATCAAATCTATGCCACCAGGTGTTATAAGAAAGCTGTAGAGATTGCGCAAGATAGTACACACCCTGGAAATGATCTCTTTCAGCTTTTGCCTTCTAGAAGAAGGTATAGGGTCATAAAGACCAGGACCAGCCGCTTGAGAAATAGTTTCTACCCAAAAGCGGTTCTGGCTTTGAATACAGTGCAATGCAGTCTATGAGGGAGCTTCTGTATATAGTTTTTAGAGTTTTTAGGGTTTTAGAGTTTTTAGAGTTTTAGAGTTTTTAGAGTTTTAAGAGTTTTAGAGCTTTTAGGGGTTAAATGTGTATATGTGGGGTGGGAGTATGTTGATAATTTTGTATAGTTGTATTTTGTTTAGGTTTTGTTGGGTTGTTAAGTGTCCCCCCCCCCAATCTTGTTGTTCTGTGCAGTTCAATGACAATAAAGATTTATATATCTATCTATCTATCTAACCAGCTGCAGAACAACACTGGATATTACATATTCACTTGCATCACTACAAATCTATTCAAATCCTCCATATCCCCCCCTTCTTATTTCTTACCAGGTGGTCATTCTAAAATGTGTCAATTTTTTATAATTCATACCTTCATCTTCTTCTTGGTATTATTGGGATTTTTGTTGCATATTTTATATAGGCTTCCCCCCTCACGTGCCAATTTCCCCTCAACCAGTTGTGTGCTCTTCTTAGATAATGCTGGCTCTTTCACATGCCAAGTTATAAGAAAAAGATGGTGGATCTTTAAAAGCTAACTGTGGGAGGGGATTATGAATTTGGCAGGCATAGGCCACATTTTGAAGGGATTGGCAGGTGCTAAGCTATAATATCTCTTCTTCATTTAGAGAAAATAAACACAGTGTAAATGCAATCACATTAGGCTAAAAATAGTTTAAAATGGAAAAGGATGGAAAACAAGCATTTTGTTAAAATGTGATATGCCTTCTGTTGTAAACTCTCCCCAGTAAGGTCTGTGAACGATTCCATTTCAATCTCAATCTCTCTGTATTTTAACAGTTGCTGTTAGCTACCCTCATGGCATATCTTCACCTATCTTTCACTGTGTGGATTACATTGGTACCTCGCATAACGAACACATTGCATAGCGAAAAATGTGCATAATGAAACATTCGTTATGCAAGGGCAATACCCGCATAATGAAAAAAATAGTTCATTATGTGGGGGTTTTAGTATCCGGGGTATACCCGCTTAATGGGAACCCCAGTAAACAAACTTTTTTCCGTTATGTAGGGTATCTCCCATAGGGAACTGCACAACGAAAAAACCACATAGTGAAGTGCTCCATGGAACAGAGTTTTTTCATTATGTGGGGTTCTATTGTATTTGTCTTTCTTAAGGTCCAGCCAGTCCCTAATGATACTTGTCGAAGAAACCCAACTTATGCCACTTCTATATTCACCCTCTATCTTCCTTTCACTGATATATTATACTAAACTGTATTTGTGTCAATGAATTTTGTGAACAGGATATGTTTCTTAATAATCAGCTTTTTTTTCTTCATGTACTGTAAAATACCTCTTCATTCTTTATTCCATGATTTCTCAACCTTTTAAAGTCAGGGGCCGGGTCACACTTCCTCAGATAGCTTTGGGGGCCAGACAGCCATTTTGCCCTTCCTCCACCACATGGCACTTTGTGGTGTGGTGGAGGTGGTGGGGGCCCCATGAAATGGTGCCATGGACCACATGCGGCCCATGGGCTGCAGGTTGAGAATCCCTGCTTTATTCTGTTAGTCCATGAGATGTAAAGGATTCTACTTGAAGTCCACATTTCGAAACTGTATGATGGAAAATAATTTTAGACTATGAAGATTATACCAGGACACCTGCTTGTTATTATTAGATGGGTTCCATGGACAGAGTTTTATCACCTGTAATGGTCCTAGGAGTTAAAGAATGCCTCCAATCATGTGTTGCCTAGACACAGAGGTCATCAGTCTGGCTACACAGGAAAAGAATGAAGGAAATGTTAACTGGCTTGGGGAGAGCTGATTTGCATTTTTCTTGCTGTTCACATGACACAAGAGGAAAAGAGAATCAGCCTGGAGTTTTACAGCCCCAATCTGTAGTTTTATCTCTCTATCAGAGACCCTTTCACTTTTTAAAAACCAAATCTTTTCACTTTGGTTCAAAGAATGTGATCACTTTGTTTCAATGCAGAAATGAAAGGCTAATTAAGCCCATGCACACACAGGAAGTGATGTTCTGGTAAAACACCTTTCCTCATGCTTCTTGCCTCACCTGTATGCTTCTGTGTGCGTGCATATGCACACATGCACAGAAGCTGTGCCAGCACTTACTTCTGCAGATACTTCTTTTTTATTGTTTAGAAGCTTCTCCTTAGACAGAGGTCCTGTTTATTTTATTTTGCATTTTAATGTGGTCTGTGGTAGGCAAGATAAGATGAAGAAATGAATAAACTGAGGAATGAAAGCCTTCTTAAGGCAGTTCCTTTGAACTGTGCCACCTACAGGTGTTTCAATAGAATTTTAGTTAGAAGGCTTTACTCCTCTGCCTGTATAGCCCACTTAAATCTTAAAGAGTTAATTTGCATTTTCTTCATGGTGTTGTTATACCCCTAAATTAAACTCCCCACAGCTGTGCTCAGTGGTATTTTATTTCTGTTTACATTTCAGAATTCTGGTGGGGACATTAGCCTCTCTCTCTCTCTTTTGCAGAAAATAACAACTCCAACTGCAGATCAGAGCCCTGGGAAAACACTTAATTAGAACAGCCAAGCAGGGAGGCACAGCTTTTATATGTACTTCCAAAATAGAATAGACTATGTGTTGCTTTATAGGGTTTTGAGGAGGCATCAGCCAAAGGACTGAAAATTTTCCAGAGAGCACATCTGAACATCTGGTAGTGGGCCAGGATACTTAAGTGACTGCATCACTGCAAGGATATCTGCCCATCCCACTAGAGTGGACCAGAGGGGCTCTTTAAAAATACCAACTGCTAGAGAGGCTTGCCTTTCTAGAATTAGAAAAAGAGCGTTTTCGGTATCCGTTCCGGCCCTATGGAACCTCCTGCCAGTGGAGCTATGTCTCCAGAAAGAGCTGCTGCCCTTCAGGAAAGAGCTGAAAACCTGGCTGGCAGGGCAGGTGTGGGGAGGTGGGGAGGGAGAACCCCTCCCCACTCATTTAGAGCAGGATCACTCATGTTTTTAAAAGTTTTTAACTGGATTTTTAATTGATGCGGGTGGGAGGCAGTTTTTCAGTGTTTTTAGGAATTTTTAGGGTTTCTATAGTTTAAACGTGGGGATTTTATGTACCCCACCCAGAGTTGCATGTCGATTGGGGCGGCTATACAAATTGAATAAAATAAATAAATAAATAAATTAGTATTTCACAGCTATCAGTATTTGGAATAGATAGAAAACCATAAGCAAGTGTGATTATCCTATTACAGTAAGTAGCTCTAACTACATTAGTTTTCTTGCAACCTGCTTTCCCCTCAATGGCTACATGGTTCTCAAAATGGAGGGTATTGGTCTTAAGTTTTCAGAATTAGGGGTGGCTGGATTCCCTCATTGTTACATACTATCAAGTCGCTTACAACTTATCCGGACTCTAAGTATACTAGATATTTAAAGAGTGGTTTTACCATTCTCGCCCATTGCTAGTAGGTTTGCTAAGTATGTGCAATATTTAAGGAGTGCTATTAACATGGACACTCCCTATTCCTCCCCTTACCCCCATACTCTGTTGTACTATGACTCAGGAGACCCAGATCAAATCCCTGCTCTGCTATGCAAACTCATTATCTCCCAAGGTCATATTGAGAAACAATCTTCCATTATTTTTGTTTTCTCTATCAATGACTAAAAGGTATTACATATCAGTGCTACAGTTTTAAAGACCTCAATGAGTGAAAGATATTTCTAAACCTATAAAGAGAATGATAGAAGTTTGGCATTCTGACAAAACAGCATGCTAGTTACTTCTGCTGTAAATTCCATGAAACCCCAACTGTGAGTACTAATGGAGATGATTCAGTCCTTTATCTGTCTGAAAGAGACAGATAGGACACCATGCCACTCTCTGTGTCTTTCAGATAAGGCTTTACATTCAAAAGCCCTCCCATTAAGGGCCTTCCACATTTTACACAAGTCTACAATTGTACTGTATTTGTTTAAAGCTTTTGCCAGAATTCCATCAAATGTTGTATTTTTAGGTTGATTGCCAACCTTCTCTTGAGAATTCATCCCTTGGGCTTTTAGACCTAAATCTCTATCTGGAGGCAAGAATTATGAATATAATTTCAATTCAGCAGAACATTGCATACTTCTACTATCAACCCAGAGTAAAGGTTTGTGAAATAAAACTCTATAACCTAACAGTGCTTTGGGTCAAATGGTGGAGGAGAGGCATGCATGGGATTTGAGAGGCATGTATGGGCTCTGTGTGTCCAGAGTATAAGCAATCATGAAACTGATAAGCTTACATCCACAGATTTTTAGGTTTTGATTCTAAGCCTCCAAAGTAGAGACCCATGATTTTGCTTGCCTTCTGGTTTGTTTGCAGTTGCTTATTTCACAATAGCTATTTAAAATAAACCCTCTTGTATGGTGGGATCTTGTGTATAAGTACAGTAAAACCCTGGTTCCTGACTTGGCTTACGTTTGCCGTGGTTTATGACTGGAAATCCAGAGGAAATGATGTCTGGGTTCACGACATTTCTTCACCTTATGACTGGGAATTCCCCAGAGTGCATTGCACCTGGGGGGTCTATAAGACCACCCTGAGTCATTTTGTACTCTGTGGGTGGCACGATTGCAGCAGGGTGACCTTGCCTTGCGTATTCACAGCACCTCTTCTGCAGCTGTTGCTAAAGCACAGGATGTCTTAAATCCAGTACTTTAGTGATGGCTCCAGACAAGGTGCTGTGAACGTACAAGGCAAGGTTGCCCCACTGCAATTGATTGCTTCTCCATCCCTTCTGTGCCCAGGTTGGTGCTGCAAAGGGGGGAAGAGATGTCATGTGTGTTCATGGTGCCTCTTCCGGAGCCATTGCTAAGGCGTGGGATTTAAAAGATCGCCTCTCCTTCCCTTCACAGTACTGACCCGGGCACAGAAGGGGGGGAGGTGAGCAGTTTGCCTCGTCCGGCTGCAGCGTCTTCAGTGGGGAAGCCCTGGACATGACCAGCCCTGGTGGCTGGACAAACCACTCCTCTTCATCACCTCTACATGGGGCTGTCCTTGATGACCATTCAGAGGCTGCAACTGGTCCAGAATGTGGCTGCCCTGGTGGTGATGGTGTGCGGATGTTATGTCCGTGCCTCGCCACTGCTTCGGGAGCTGCACTGGTTACCAGTATGCCTCCAGGTGCACTTTTGCAACAGTATCATGTCACCCTTACCTTCAGGTAAATGGCTCTACCGCTTAAATGGCTAACCAGTATGGGTAGAACAATGGCCGGTAGTGGGGGGAAAGCTAGAAGCCCTAAAGCAACTCGTTAAAGAGCAACTCAACGTGGGACACGTACAGCATTCCACCAGTCCCTGGAATCCACCAATTTTTGTCATAAAGAAAAAGTCAAGGAAGTGGCGACTCCTTCATGTTCTCAGAGAGATCAATAAGTGTATTCAGCCAATGGGACTGCTTCAATGTGGCATCCCCAATCCGAATATGATTCTCGAAGGGTGGGAGATCCTGGTCGTAGACCTGAAAGACTGTTTTTACACCATCCCTTTAAATGAGAGGGATCGGGAGAGGTTCGCTTTTACAGTGCCAGCCATGAACCACAGAGAGCCTACTCAAAGATTTGTGTGGAAATATTTGCCACAGGGCATGCTCAACTCGCCAACTCTGTGTCAAATTTATGCCCACGGGGCACTAGAAAAGTTTCGGAACCTACACCCACAGTCTTATTATGTCATTTTGTGGATGATATCTTGATCGCAGCACCGCAACTCGGCAGTGAAATGTTTAAGGACCTCCAGACCACTCTGGGGAACAAGGGGCTATTTATTGCCCCAGAGAAAGTTCAGAGAACCGAACCCTACTCATACCTGGGTCATTGGTGTCTCAGATCTTTCATGGCACCAGTATTACCACAAATCAACATCAAAGGTTCAGCCACGCTGGTAGTATTACAACAGATCTTGGGAAATATCAACTGGGCTAGACCGTATTTTAGGTTAGATACAGAGCTTTTGAAGCCACTCTTCTCGCTGCTGACACTAGGAAAGCAGCCAGCAGACCGGATTCAAATTCCGCTAGAGGCTCGTATGACTCTCGAAAAAGTCAACCAAGTTCTCAGCCAATGGTGGGTGGACAGAATAAGCCAGGGGCCATACGCTCCTGTTCTGAATCTGTACATAGTCCGTACTGGGACCATGTTCACCAGAGCTCTAGGTGTAGACTCCGCCGAGAGGAGAAAATCATGGAGTGGGTGTATTTACCACACACCTCTTCCCGAAATATCATTCCTCTGCAAGAACTGGTCGCCATGATGATCTACTGAGGTCGGCTGAGAGCAAGAGATATCTCAGGTTACAATTTAGCAAAAATCGTTGTCCCATTCACCAAAGATCAGATCCAACAGTTAATGCAACTCGGAGACACCCTTCCGATTGCATTGGAAGGATTCACAGGATGTTTGGCATACCATTTACCAAAAGACCCCTGACTGGTCTCGCTTCAGATGTGGACAGTCAGTTTGCATGGGTTACTGTCTTTGGTTCCTCTCCAGGGGGCAAGGATGGTATTCACCGATGGGGGTAGAACTTATGGTGTTCTTACATGGCAAGAGGAACAGGCTTGGCAAACGCTTCTGACACTTCCGCAAAAATCTGCACAGAGGGCGGAATTGGCAGCAGCGAACCTTGCCTTACGCACATTTGCCAACAAACCACTGAATGTAATCACAGACGGCCAGTATGTGAGGAGTTTGATTCACAGTCTACCGGGAGCCTACATCACTCCCGCGATAGCCCGAAATTTGTTAAGTTTGTTTCTTACCACACAATTTCATTTACAGAACCACAGGGAAGCACTCTATGTAGCCCATATCAGAAGCCACCAGGACCTGCCTGGTCCCATCTCACAGGGCAACAAAAGAAATTCACCAGAAGTTAGTTCTGGGAGTCTTTATGACTCCGATTCAGAGCCATGCATTTTTTCATCAAAATGCTAAGGCACTCGCACGGCAGTTCAACCTGCCATTATCTCAAGCTCAGGGCATAGTCTGCACCTGTCCACAGTGTGCAGGAGCCACGGGGGGCCCTCATGGGGGATCAACCCATGAGGGACAGAAGCCAACCAGGTGTGGCAAACACTTTGGGAGATGACAGTACATGCACGTCTCCATAGACACATTTTCACAGTTTGTTTGGGCCACGGCTCAGAAAGGAGAAACGGCTACACATGTAGAACAACATCTCCTGTCGTGTTTCGCGACCATGGGCAAACCAGAGCACATAAAGACCGACAACGGTCCGGCTTATAGTTCCAGGCAGCTGGCCATGTTTCTAGCCACCTGGGACGTTAAGCACACATTCGGAGTTCCATACAATCCCCAGGGACAAGTGATTGTCGAACGGGTGAATTGGACACTCAAGTCATACATTGAAAAACAAACAGAAAGGGGGGGGACTAGCCCTCCCGAAAAATCAAGGCCAGGCGCAGCAGTGTTTGCACAAAGTCTTCTTCACGTACAACCATCTTAACATTTTTTCAGACTGCACCCCACAGGAGAAGCATTTCCGTCACACAGAAATCCTCCCGTGCCCTCTAGTGCGTTATCGAGTGCCACCGGACCATTCCTGGAAGGGGCCAGCACCCTTGATAATGTGGGGGAGAGGGTATGCAGCAATTATGTCTCCTACAGGTGTTGTCTGGATTTTTTATTTTATTTATTTATTTATAGTCATATTTATATATGCCGCCCACTCAGGCAGAACCCGACTCAGGGCGGCATTACAACAAGTTTTAAAAACACATAAAAACACTTTAAAAGCCCCATATCCCACCCACTTTAAAAAAAAAACCTATCCCACCCACCCATCCCACCCACTATAAAAAGAAGAAGGGAGAGTTCTTAATTCTTTACGTAAGCCAGCAGGCGGGGACCGTGTTCCCATTCGGGCCCCACACCTGCCCTGCCAGCCAGGTCTTTAATCCTTTCCTGAAGGGCAGCAATTCTCTTTGAAGTCTTAGATCTGTTGGCAGGAGGTTCCAGAGAGTCGGTGCGGACACGGAGAAGGCACTCCTTCGGGTGCTGGACAGATGTGCACCCCTAACTGATGGCACCATTAGAGAGCCCCTCCGGTCCGCTCTGGTTGGACGGGCAGTCACTCTTGGGACGATGCGGTCTCTAAGGTATCCTGGCCCACTGCCATATAGGGCTTTAAAGGTCAAAACCAGCACCTTGAATTGCACCCGGAGACAAACTGGTAACCAGTGCAGCTCCCGAAGTAGCGGTGAGGCATGGGCATATCGCCCACATCCCATCACCACCCGGGCTGCCGCATTCTGGACCAGCTGCAGCCTCCGAATGGTCGTCAAGGGCAGCCCCATGTAGAGCGCATTACAATAATCTAGTCGGGAAGTGACCAGAGCATGGGTGACCATAAGCAAGGAGCCCCAGTCCAGGAGCGTGCGCAACTGGCGAATCACCCGAAGTTGGGCAAAAGCCCTCCTGGCCACAGCCGCTACTTGTTCTTCTAGCAGCAGCCGTGAGTCCAGAAGGACCCCCAAGTTGCCCACTGGGTCTGTCTGGGGCAAAACAGCCCCATCCAGTACCAAAGATGGTAACTCCCTGGATAACACGGGGCCCCTTATCCACAGCCACTCTGTCTTGCTGGGATTCAGCCGAAGCCCATTGGCCCCCATCCAGACCCCAATGGCCTCCAGGCATCCGGATAGGATTTCAACAGCATCACTGGGGTCCCCACGGGCCGAGATGTACAACTGAGTGTCATCCGCGTACTGATGGTACCGCACCCCGTGGGAACAAATGATCTCACCCAGTGGCTTCATGTAGATGTTAAATAGGAGAGGAGAGAGCACCGAGCCCTGAGGCACCCCATACTTGAGGATCCTAGGGCTGGACCTCTCACTCTCTAACCACACCGACTGGGTACGGCCCTCCAGAAAAGAGGAAAACCAGGACAACACAGTGCCCTCGATCCCCAATCCTTTGAGCCGTTCCAGAAGGATACCGTGGTCGACAGTATCGAAGGCCGCTGAGAGGTCAAGAAGAGCAAGGACGGATGGATAACCCCCGTCCCGCTCCCGCCAGAGATCATCCATCAGTGCGACCAATGCCGTCTCCGTACCATACCCGGGCCTGAATCCTGATTGAAAGGGGTCTAGATAATCCGCTTCCTCCAGGACACTCTGCAGCTGGCGCGCCACCACCTTCTCCAAAACCTTACCCAGAAAGGGCAGGTTGGAAACCGGCCTGTAGTTGTTAAGGACAGCTGGGTCAAGGGATATTTTCTTCAGGAGGGGGCGCACCAAAGCATGTTTTAGCGGTGCAGGAAATACCCCCTCCCATAATGATGCATTTATTATCGCCCCAACCCAGCCACCTGTCACCACCTTGGAGGCTTTCACCAACCAGGTGGGACAGGGGTCCAAAGGACATGTAGTGGCACGCACAGCTGCAAGGAGCCTGTCCACTTCATCAGGGACAACAGGATCAAACTGATCCCAGATCGTACAGCAAGACTGTGCTCTGGTGCCCACCCGACCCTCCCCATCCACGGCGGGATTCAGCCCTGAACGAATCCGATCGATTTTCTCCACCAGATGGTCAGCAAAGTCCTCAGCCGAACCCTGCCAACCAGGCACCGATCTCCCCCTACCGAGGAGGGACCTGGTTACCCGGAACAGGGCGGCTGGGCGATTATCAGCGGAGGCAATAAGGGTGGTGAAGTATTGCCGCCTCACCACCCCCATCGCCACTAGGTATGCCCTAATAGCAGCTCTAGCTAGTGTCCAATCGGAGTCATCTTGGGTCTTCACCCAGCGGCGCTCTAGGCGTCTCTTTGCCCATTTGAGTTCCCGCAGTTCATCCGTGAACCACGGGGATGACCTAACCCCACGGGCGCGGAGAGGCCGCAGTGGTGCGATTTCATCCAAGGCTGCTGTTGCCGTCCTGTTCCACAGGTCGACAAGTGCCTCGGGTGAATCGTGTAGCCGATCCAGAGGAACATCCCCCAGTTCCCTCTGGAATCCATCTGGATCCATTAGTCGCCGAGGGTGGGCCATTTTAATAGGCCCTGCCTCCCTACGATGAAGCGTTGCCCCCAGAAAGTCAAGAGTCACCAGATAGTGATCTGACCATGGCACAGGTGAGATGACTAAGTCCTCTAATCTCAGATCACTCTGCCACTGCTCCGACAAGAAAACTAAGTCTGGCATGTGACCACTGCCCCTGGTCGGACCCTGAACTACCTGAGTCAGGCCCATGGCTGCCATGGAAGCCATGAACTCCCTTGCCACCTCAGAAGCCATCCCCAATGATGGCAAATTGAAGTCCCCCAGAACCATAAGCCTCAGGAACTCCAACGCCAGCATCGAGGCAGCTTCAAGGAGCTCAGGCAGGGCATTCCTTACCCTGCAAGGGGGCAGGTACAGGAGTAAGATCCCCAACTGACCCTTGGGGCCCAACCGTAGAAGCAGGGCCTCACAACCAGACACTTGTGGAGCAGTGGCCCTAGCAATTCCCAAAGACTCCCTGGCAACAATGGCGACACCACCGCCCCTCCCCTCACCTCTAGGCTGGTGCCAAATACCGAACCCAGCTGGACACATGTCTGAAAGAGGTACTCCATCCTCAGGTGTCAGCCAGGTTTCGGTGATGCATGCCAGGTCGGCCCGCCCCTCCTGGATAGCATCTTGGATCAGGGGGGCCTTATTACAGACCGATCTGGCATTCACCAGCAGCAGCCTAAGGGCGGGGTCACTCTGGATCTGCTGCTCAGGGCCCAGAGATGTACCTGCTGGGCTGGAATGAGGGACCACACTTAAACATCGGACCCGCATTCCCCGAGTGCGGCCCGCCCCACGGTACCTGCCATACCGCCCCATGCCCGTCACAACACCTATATGGATCCCTGGAACCTCCCTAGATGGAATGCTGCCCCTCCTTCCTGGCTGGCAGGACCAACTCTCTCTCTTCCCACCCCATCCACAATCCCCCCCTGGTTCCAGCAACAAGCATGGGCTCCCGGAACGAGCAGGGAGTGCTGGCGAGTCCCGGCGTCGGCATCTCCTTTTTCTTCCCCCAGGTGGGGAGGGCGGAGGCAGAAGCGATGGCTCCCACCTGCCTCAAATCCCGGGAGCCGGTGGCATGGGCTCCTGGAACGAGCAGGGAGCGTTGGCGAGCCGCGGCATCGGCATCGGCGTCTCCTTTTTCTTCCCTCCAGGTGGGGAGGGCGGAGGCAGAAGCGATGGCTCCCACCTGCCTCAAATCCCGGGAGCCGGTGGCATGGGCTCCTGGAACGAGCAGGGAGCGTTGGCGAGCCACGGCGTTGGTGTCTCCTTTTTCTTCCCTCCAGGTGGGGAGGGCGGAGGCAGAAGCGATGGCTCCCACCTGCCCCAAATCCCGGGAGCTGGTGGCATGGGCTCCAGGAACGAGCAGGGAGCGTTGGCGAGCGTCGGCGTCGGCGACGGGGCAGCTGGGAGGAAAGGCAGTGTCCGTTCTCCATGGCTGGAGTTGGGTTGCAATCTTTGAAGCCATCTGCCTGGTCCAGCGAAGGAGGCCTTTGGGAAAGGGGCTGGATGGAAGGTCTTTGCAGCCACCTCTCCCTGCCTTGACACAGCTGCCGGCCCTGGTCCAGCGAAGGAGGCCTTTGGAAAAGGGGCTGGGTGGAAGGTCTTTGCAGCCACCTCTCCTTGCCTTAATACAGCTGCTGGCACTCTCTCTTCTCCTTCCTGGTCCAGCGATAAACTGTAAACTGTAAACTTTTCCAAACCAATCTTGTATGAAGCCTTTTCCTCCAAAAATTGTATCAGAGGCAAAGAGGTGAAAAAGAAAGTCCTCACAGCAACAAAAGGGAGATGGCAGGTCTATTGCTTTAAAAAGCCTTGCAGCCAAGGCCCTCTGCTTCTTAGCACTTTTCTCTCCGGTATTTTTCAACAGAAGATTTATCAGCAAATAGTTTTTCAACAGGACCTTCAACACCTCCCACGGTACCTTATCATCCAAAGGACTGCAGTAGCTATCTTTTGGCAAATTCCATGGTACTTTTAACCCAAATAGGACCTTTTTTCTTTGTTTGGAGAAGGAGACGGCAGAAATCACTCCAACCAGCTACCTTAGGCTCCTCCCCGTTTAACCTGGTGAGTCAAGCCGCATCTGGGACCCAATGGCATGGAGCCAAGCGTTCCCAGATCCGTTACCCGAGATGGAGGGACTGAGCATGAGCGGGGGACCCAGACGGAGGAGGCGACCTCAACCGAGGACATCACCGAAGATCACATGGGGGATGATCAAGACCTTCTGTGATGACGCGGCATCCATTATGCGACAGCAGAATGCCAAGCCCACTCTGGAAAACAGGATCATCGCAGTTTTGTCCCAACGCTTAAAGTGATTCTGGGTGTTGTGGTTTTGGGGATAATGCTTTGCTGTTTTGCACAATGTATTCCCTCATTGCTATCAATGTGTACCTCATGGAGAAAACCCTGAGACATTATCACTCCACATCAAATAATGCCATATATATACCGAGCTCTTGGCCAGGCTGATTTAGAAATAAAAGAAAGAGGGAATGTGGTTTATCCACAGATATAATTGGCATAACCTTGCCTGAATGGTTGGGGGTTTGGGCGCACATGCCCTCAAGCCCTCGTAACTTGGTTAGGAAGGAAAATTGGGTGCGGATTGATATTAGCCATAGTTAAAGATTCACACAGAACACCTCAGCCATGAGCTCAGACAAGGTGGTAATTGAAGGTAAACACACGATGTATCAATCATGCCCACAGACTCCCTAAGCAGGAGAGTAAACTATAATGTGTCATATTTGATGAAGATAGTCCCGGAAAGATTCCATGATAGGGCAAGACAATCGTCTCGCCAGCCAGTAGTTAATTAGTAGATAACAGACTTTCCCGGTAATTTCCTGATTACACATTTCCTCCAAGTAACTTCTGTAAATGTAACTGGATTAACAATGTGCCACGTTGGCAGTCTTCTGTGACCGGTCGCGCGCAACCTATGCACGCTGGTACCCGAGGCAGGCAATAAATGCCAGCACTCCGAACCAATCGGGACTGGTCTTCCACTTCATCTTTGCCTCTGTGCCTTCCTTGTGACCAGTCACTCCGCGACCCATTTCTGCCCACCATTGCAACAAAGCCCAATAAGAAACTGTTGCATTGGATTTGTTTAAGCTTAAGAAGAAAATGCTGAGTGGTGATATAAAGAACATAAAAACATCCTTGCTGGAACAGGCCACAGCCCATCCAGTCCAGCATTCTGTCTCACACAGTGGATCACCATTTGCTTCAGGGTATTCCCAAGCAGATGCCTTCACCTGCTTAAGATTCCTGCTTAGTGATACGAGAGTTATCTTCAAATACTTGAAGTTGGGTTACACGGAAGATGGATCTAGTTGGTTTTCTGCTTCTTCAATGTTCTTATTTGCTATCAAGTTGCTTCTGACTTAAAGTGGTGCTAATAGGATTTTCAGGATATCTGAGATGTTCAAATAATGATTTCCCATTACCACCCGCCACAAATGAGAGGGATTTGATCTGGGTCTCACGAGTCATAGTCCAACAGGCTGTCTACTTGACAGCACTGGCTTTCACTGCTGTGAGAAGTAAGATCAAATCACCAGTTTCAGATTACAAAGTAAGAGATTCTGAGTAAACATTAGAATTTCCTGACAGTAAGAACTGTTCAATATTAAATTTGAATTCACTCAGAAGGTGGTATTCTTTTCCCCCCACAGGTAGTTCTGAAACAGTTCAAATGGCCATCTGTCCAGCTTATTCTAACTATGGATTTCCGGCCTTGTTTAAATTCTATGTACAGTATTATAACTCTGGTGGTGTATGACAGATAAGATTTGACCTGACCCTTGCCCTTGGGGCTCTCCCGTTCCTGCGAGCGACTTTTACCAATCTGCCCTATGGAACTTCCCAAAGACTCCTGGGGCCCAGGAGGCCTATATGCCATCCTGTAGATCCTTCTGTAGCAACAACCTGGGGCTTACCTCTATTAGCAGAGCCCAGCAAGTATTATGGAGAGTACTGTATTAATTGTGGTAGCATGTGGCTTATAGCTTAACTCTTATCTTACTCCCTCTCCCAAAGAACAGGCATTGTTAATTGTTCTCATAGCATATTATAGAAATAACAGTTCTTCCATTAGTTCAGGATTCAGAATTATAGCATACAAAAATACTAATAAAAAAGGACAGTTAGGGAAATCTATACTCAAGCCTTCCCCCAGAAACAAAAGGAAAACCTGACTAATCTAGGTAATCATGACTAAGCTTGGGTTGGAGTCTAGATTCAATGTTAGAGTCCCCCTCTCCCTTCTGAGTATCTATGGCTTTTTAAGACCCAGTGATAGGAGTTACCCTTTTACTTTAAAGGAGAATTGATAATTCGTATGAGATTAACTAAAGAAGAAATATTTTACAAAATGATAGAAGGCATTTCTGAATCATGGTATGATTAAAGATGCAATTAACCTCTTTGCTATGTTGCATGTCTCCTTGTCCTCTGACAATATGAGATTGTTAAGAGATTGAAGAGTTACTCTTTAGTCAAAAGCACCCTGTTAATGCTCAAAAGAATATGGGGTATAATGAACTTTTTGATGTTTAGGAAGGACGAGGCAGCAGCCGGCATTCGGGCTAACACAATTTTATTTCAGGGTTTCGAACATGCTTAACAGGGGCGTAACGGCACCTTATATACCCTTAAAACCTGATACATTTGGGCAGGATACAACTGGATAGGGTGAGGAGAAATAGGGTCAGCAATAATAGATGCATTCTTCCACTTCTCATTTCAAACTGGCGTGAACCAATTCTCGTGATACTGCAATGTCATGAAGAAGCCTTTAAAATGACAGGGTGGCCATTTCAAATACATTAACAATACAGTGATAATTTATACATACACAACAAACTTAGAGAGACATTTCATATCTTTTCAATAGAATCTTTTGTGCTTTGCACCTAAATGCAATCAAATGGTTAGTACAGAAACGGGAAAACATCCTTATACATATATGTACGTATTATTTGTTATTATTTATTTATTTATTTATTTGTTTATTAGTTTATTATTTCATGTCAAAATTAAGGAGACAGAAGAGAAAAATGACCTTACAGATTGGGTATAGTTTGTTTATTCCTTCTGGCCATGTTTTCATGGAAAACACATATCAAAGGGAATTAAGGCCCATTGAGTTGAAAGACCCATAAAGGATTAACATAGCTGAGACAAAGTGTCTTCTCTCCTGACTCATGTCTTCCTCAGGAGAAGCTGGATGAAATCCACTTTCACTGGCACCATGGTGCATAAAAGGTTGTGGACCCCTGCTTTATAGGATCACAAAAAATTGCATAATGTTTGATTTTTTAAGTGATCCTATAACAGTATTGCCTTCCTCCTGCTTTAAAATATTAAGTAAGTCACTAAAACATTTGTGTTCCAATGGGCACATGAGTAATTTTGAATTAATTATTCTCCTCTCTGTTTTCAAATTATTTAGATTAACATTGCCTCATGTTTCAGAGTATGAAGAACTGATCTGCAATTTGAAACAATGTATGAAAGTGTGTTGAAACAATGTATAAAGTAAGCTTCTCTTTTTAAAAATACCACGGAAATATCAGATCTTTCATACTGTTTTGTCTTGACTATTTCAAGAATCACAAACCTAAGGTCTTCAGCCTTATGCCCTTTGCTCTGAAAATGCTTGACCATAGGTGCCTGGGAAACCATGTTTTGGTGACAAAAGTGTAGCTCCTGAGATACTACTTTTATGTTCATTTATGCACACTTTAATTTTCTGTTCCGTGACTCCGACATAACCTAGCTTACACAGACATACACATAAATAGACACAGGATGAACTGTAGCAATTACTGAAATGTTGCAGGGCAAAGAGTTTTTTTAAAAAAAACTTGGCAGTAAAACAGTTTTTGTCTCCCAAGCAAGATTACACGCCAAACACCCATGACACCTATAATGTCTGCAAATAATGCTCTTAATTGGTTTGTCCATCGCTAAATCTGTCCTTGCAACAATGTTATTAATATTGTGAGTCTTCCTAAATCCTATTTCTGGTTTTTTCTCACTCCCTGGGACGTCAAGAATATGCCAGTGCTTTTGTACAATTTTTCTAATGTTGAAAGCTAAAGGGGAGAACTCTATCGACCAATGAATCTGCCCTCTGGAAGTTGGACAGGATTTGTCCAACAAATCCTTTCTCGCAAGGCTGCTCGCTCTATATAGTGCCTGATCAATCACTTTTATTGTATAGCCTCTATCCAATAAATTGTTCTTTATGTCAGCGGCTTATTTTCTAAAATCTTCATTTCATGTATTATTGCGCTTAGCTCTGGCAAAAACACCAAATGGTATGTATTTCTTAAGAAAGCCCGGGTGGAAGGAGTTGAAAGGGAGGTACGAATTTCTGTCTATATTTTTTCTGAATAAACTCATATTCATCTTGTGTTGTTGATCTTTAAACACTCTAATATCTAGAAATGGAATGGAGTCTTGTTAAACTACATACGTAAAAGAAAGATTGGGATTCTGACTGTTCACCCAATGTACAAAATCCTCCACATGGTCACGTCTGTTAAGAATGAAAAAAATATCGTCAATAAACCATTTACAAATCAAAATATCAGAAAAAAGGGGTTGACCTGTGAATTAAGTAAAAACTCCTGCTTGAATTTAATCATATAGAGATTTGCAATTGTTGGTGCCAAATAACATCCCATAGCCATACCCTTCATTTGAAGAAAAAAATCATTGCAGAACCTGAAATAATTGTGCTCTAAACAAATAGTGGCTAAGTCTAAAATAACATGGGTGGGGGGGTGTTTATGGGGGAAGGAAAGTAATGCATCCTCCACCACTAACCTAGCCTCTTCCAATGGATAATGAGTGTAAAGGGAAACCACGTCCATACTGAAAAACTGAATCCTTAGTGAGTTGTGTTCCTTCCAATTGGGCTATAAAAGCAGCCGAATCTCTGACAAATGTTGAAGTATTTCTAGTTTGGGCACAAATGAACGAGTCTGCGTACTTGGCTAGGGGCTCGGTGATCAAATTTATGCCCGAAAGAATAGGTCTGCCTTTGATGGGATCACGTGGGTCAATCATCTTGTGTATTTTCGGGAGGTGGTAAAAATCGGAACGCACAGGAAGTCATTGATAAGAAAACGGTAAATTTTTTCATTTATATAATCCAATGCAAAACCCTCCTGTACAACTGTCTTAATCACATTCACAACCCTCTTAGTTGGGTCTCCTGTGAGTTTCAAATAGAAATTTTCATCCTCAAGTTTTTAAAAATATTCCACAGTTTTTAAAAATATTCTGCAGTGGTTTCCCAATTTTTCTGAACAGTGGGATTTTGCAAACTGTTTGATACCGCTCTACCCCATTTTGACAAGATTTAAGAATGCAGCTGACATTTGGTATTACTATGCTACCTGGCTTGCAGCAGGCAAAACATAATAGCAATAGTAATTAAACTTACATGCCACCCTATATTACTTAGCGCACACTCTGGGCAGTTCACAATGAAATTAGCATTTTAACTGCAACACACTGGGCACTACTTTGGACTGACATTGGAAGGATGAAAAGTTATGTCAACCTTGAGCCTATTGAGATTGAACTCAAATCTTGAACAGACTTTTGGTTGTTTAACCATTGTATCACAGGGACTGGATAGTTGTTCTCAGGCAAGATGCTACTTTTTCTGTTTTGATTTTGGTGGAAGTTGTGACATAAGCTGCTATCACCTATAATCTGTTTGTTTTAAATGACTATAATCACTAAATAAAAAGCTGCAAATGTATAATGGTCACATATCCAATGTGACACTTCTTATTTTTTAAAAAGAAAAATGTTTGTAGAACAGCATGATTTCCATAATGATATCCTTGTGGGTGTTTTTGTTATATATGTTTTGTTTTTTACAATAATTGTTTTGACCAGTTACTTATTTGTCATGTCTTGTGTAATATAAAGTAAATATTTATACTCAAAGTAGAGCAACCCTGTAGCAAGAAAGACTGAAGGAACTGGGTGTGTTTAGCCTTGAGAAAAAAAGACTGAGAGGGGATTTCTTTTATTTATAAATTTTTATTGATTTTCAAAAAAAAAGGTAACATACAAATACAGAAAAAACAACAACATAGAAAAACATGTAAATAATAAATTGACATTATCACTAAAAGGAAAAAAGAAGGAAAAAAAGATCTTTAGACAATAGAATTAGATGTATATATGTCTAAATATAACCCTTTTGAAATTTAACATTTAACTTACTGTCTCTTTAATGTTTTATTATCACAATGATAAATAACCCAACTTTATTCTTAAACATTAGTAACCAATACTTCTTATTTTATCTAATGTCTATTCTAATAATCTGAGATATGCAGACGATACCACCCTAATGGCAGAAAGTGAGGAAGACCTAAAGAATCTCTTGATTGGGCTGAAGGAGGAGAGTGCAAAAGCTGGCTTGAGACTCAATATCAAAAAAACCAAGATAATGGCAACAGGCCCCATCAGTTCCTGGAAAATAGACGGGGAAGAAGTAGAAGCAGTGACAGATTTTACTTTCTTAGGATCAAAGATCACTGCAGATGGGGATTGCAGCCATGAAATAAAAAGGCGACTGATTCTTGGGAGACAAGCGATGAGAAACCTGGGGAACATAGTGAAAAGCAGAGACATTACATTGCAAACAAAAAATAGAATAGTCAAAGCAATGGTTTTCCCAGTAGTAATGTATGGATGTGAGAGCTGGACAATTAGGAAGGCTGAACGCAGAAGAATAGATGCCTTTGAAATGTCGTGTTGGAGGAGGGTTTTGAGAGTCCCCTGGACAGCGAGGAGAACAAATAGGTCAATCTTAGAAGAAATTAAACCTGACTGCTCATTGGAAGGTCAAATAGTAAAGATGAAGCTAAAGTACTTTGGACATCAAATGAGAAGGGAGGATTCACTTGAGAAGGCATTGATGTTGGGAAAGGTGGAGGGCAAAAGGAGAAGGGGGAGGCCAAGGATGAGATGGCTAGATGGTATTATAGACACAATGGGCACAGAGCTGGGAGGGTTGAGGGGGATGGTAGAGGACAGAGGCGCCTGGAGGAAAATTGTCCATGGGGTCGCAAAGGGCCGGAGTCGACTGTGCGACTGAACAACAACAAATTCAAATCAGATTTATCCAAAACAATTATATTTCTGTTTCTATCCTTAACAATTTATTCCAATATTACATTCTATACATCATTCACCCCGTGTATTTACATTGCCCTGGAGGGTGTGGTATTTCCCATTGATTTCTACTGTACCCAAAACTTCAATTGGTCTGGTGTCAGTCTATTCTTCCCCTCTCCCTTTAAAGCATGATCCACAAACTGTCTCCATATATTCCAGAATCTATTCTCTTTAATTATTCTTTTTATAAAATTCAACGCTCATGTTAATTTTTCATTCAATGCGAGATCCCACATCTCCTTATACCAATCATCTACTTTTAATATTATATTTTTGCTATACACATTCTGCCCATAGTAAGCATTATAGCCAATAATTCTTTTTTATCATCATCTAGGTTCATATTATCTACGTCCGTCAACAAGATGTTACTTGGCCCCAATTTGAGAGATGTTCTCATAATATTAACCATCTCCTTCTCAATTTCCTCCTCTCGACCTTTTTACATTCATACCACATATGTAAATATGTGTGCAATGTATTTTTACATCTCCAACACATTTTTTTTAATCTATCTGATTTAGTTTCAATGGGGACAAGTACCATCTCCACAACATTTTAAAATTATGCTCTTTAACCCTGAGGGACATGGATCTCATACCTCTTTTTTCCATTTATTTTTCCACTCTTTTTCAATTATACTTATCTTCAAATCTTGTTCCCAAGCATTTCTTAATGTCTCTTGTGAATTACTTTCTACATTTAATATTTTATAAATTTTACTAACCATACCTTTAATTCCAATTTCCAACTTTCTTACTTTCCATATTAACTCTTCAAATTCAGTTTTACTTCTTTCCAGACTCTGCTTTCTCAAATAACTATTATTCCACTTATTTATCCTCATAATTTGTAACCAATTTAACTTCATTTGATCATACAGCTCTTGTTTTTTCACATCATCTCTACAAACTCGTATCCAATCTTTCAACAGGAAAATCTCGTTCTTTAATAAAATTTCCTTCATCCTATCATCAATTTTTATTAGGAATTTTTTAATATCTTCAAGCTCAATTATTGGTGATGTATTCGGGGATAATTTCATTTTAACCTTCTTCCAAACTCCCAACATTGATCTCATCATTCTATTTTTAACCATTATTTTTTCCCTTTTCATTCCCTAGAAACACACTTTTACCCAACTCTTTTAGTTCCATCATTTCAATTTCCTCCCAAATAACTACCTCTTTCATTAAAATCTTAACTACATTTTTAATATGGAATGCATTATAATAATTTTTCAAATTCGGTATTCCCAGGCCCCCCTCTTTTTGTGACTGGTACCACATTTTCTTTGGTATTCTAGCTCTTCTTCCCCAATTGCAATAATTATTTATTAAAGCTTGAAATGCCTTAATTTCTTTATCTGTCAGTTGAATCGGTAGGGCTTCAAACAAAACAATTATTTTTGGTAATAACATCATTTTAGTCAGTGCTACCCTACCGAACCAGGACAGCTTCAAATTTTTATATTGTGAAATTTTTGCTTTAAGTTCTTTTTTTTGTTTATCATAATTTAATCTTCTTAAATCTTCTATTTTGCTTGAAATATTTATCCCCAAATATCTCACACTATTTTTAATCTGTAGTTTAAATCTATTTTTAATTCTCCCTTGTTCTTCCTTGTCTATGTTATTCAATATCAACTCAGATTTATCCCAATTTATCCTCAACCCAGTTATTTGTTCAAATTCCTCCAGATGCCTCTGTATTTTTCCCAGCGTCTTCCCCGGATGTTTCATAATTATAAGAGTATCATCAGCATATAAACTAACTTTATTTCCTAATATTCCTTCTATTTCTTTATCCTCCATTATACTATTTGCTAATATTTCCATCGCCATTATAAATAATATTGGGGATAATGGGCATCCCTGTCTTGTTCCCGCTTCTAATCTTACTTCTTCCGTAAGGCCATCATTTACCCCAACATTGGCACACTCATGTTGATACAATTGTTCTATCATTTTTATAAACCTACATCCAAATCCATAACCTTTAATTATCTCATTAATTGTTATCCATTGCAAAGAATCAAATGCCTTAAAAATATCCAAAGATAATAATCCTACTTTCTCTTTAGTTTGTCCTGCAATATCTATTAAATCTATAACTCGCCTTATTAGATCCGCCATGTATCTACCTTTGATAAATCCCACCTGGTCATTATTTATATATTTATCCATGAAACTATTTAATCTTTTTGCCAATATCACCATAAAAATCTTAGCATCCTGATTTATTAAAGAAATGGGCCTATATGACTCTACCTTTTCCAAATCTTTCCCAGGTTTTGGCAATAATACTATTATGGTTCTATACCATGAGGGTGGAATCTGACCTCCATCCAAAATAAAATTATACAGTTTTAATAATTTTGGGACAATTATATCTTTAAACTCTTTATAGAATTCTGCTGGCAGTCCATCTTCACCTGGAGATTTATCTGTCTTCAATTTACCTATTATTTCTTTTATCTCCTTTTCAGTAATTGGCTCCTCCATTTTTTGTTTATGTTCCTGATTGATTTTGTTTTTAATCTGACTTTCAATTTTATCTTTTAATTTTCCCAGGTTTATATTTTTTCTTGAATATAACTCCTAATAGAATTCTTTTACAACCTTGCATTTATCCCCCTTTTATCTACCAGAATCCCTATTTCCCTTTTATTTCTTTTTTCCTTAGCGGCTCTTGCCAATAATTTTGAATTATTATTATTATATTCAAAATATTCCCTTTTTAGATAAACCAAATCTCTTTTCACTTTTTCAATATCCTTTCCTATTAACTCCTTCCTCAACCCCTGCATTCTTTCATAAACTTTCCTATCTTTAGTTATTGCATGTTTTTCTTGTAGTTGTTTAATCTCTTTCTCAATTTCCTCCTGCTTACCTTTTGATTGTTTGTTTTTAAAACTAGCCAATTTAATGCTTTCCCCTCTGAATATTGCCTTCATTGTATCCCATACCACATTATATCGAACCTCCCCTGTATCGTTCCATTTCCAATTTTGCTCCCATCTTTCGACTATTTGTTTTTTACATTTTTCATCTTTAAATAATTTAGTGTTATATCTCCAATTTCTCCTAATCTTTGTACCATCCATTCTCATTTCTAACAATACCTTTGCATGATCCGATTCTCTAAAGATTCCAACTTCAATTTCATCCAAATTCCCTATCAGGTTATCCGTTACCAATATATAGTCTATTCTGGAATACGTATTATAAACCTGGGGAAAAAAGTGTAAACCCTTTCTGATCCTTTAAGCTCCCGCCATGTATCTTTTAACCCTAATACTTTCATCCATTTATCCAGCACTTGTATTTTATCTCCTCCCCCTTCTAGCTATATTTGCATTATCTATATTTGATCTTATTAAATTGAAGTCCCCACCCACAATCATTGTTATAGTTCTTTCTTTAGGTAAAGGTAAAGGTTTCCCTTGCTCGAAAGCCAGTCGTATCCGACTCTAGGGTGCAGTGCTCATCTCTGTTTCTAAGCCAAAGAGGCAGCGCTGTCTGCTTCTGCAGACGTTTCTGTGGTCATGTGGCAGCCATGACTAGACACCGGAGCGCACGGACTTTATTCAATATATTATACATCTTATCTAAAAATTTATTTTGATTTTCATTTGGTACATTCAAATTCACCAAGGTTATCTCCTCATCATCTATTTTTCCTTTTATTATTAAGTATCTTCCTTCTGTATCTGAAATACTTTTTATCATATCAGATCCAACTCTACTTGACGTGCCATATGATTTTTCATAGAATTGAGTCAATCCTAGGAATAATTTATTAGTTTCCTCTGATTTGGAAACAGACCTGTTTCCAACCTCCCCTTTTTGGGGAAAGTATTGGAAAGGGCAGTGGCGCGTCAGTTGCAGGGGGTTCTGGATGAAGCGGAATATCTGGACCCCTTCCAGTCAGGATTCAGACCTGGATATGGTACTGAGACTGCATTGGTCATGCTGATGGATGATCTCTGGCGAGAGCGGGATGGTGGTCATCCATCCATCCTTGCTCTTCTTGACCTCTCAGCGGCTTTCAATACCGTCAACCATGGTATCCTTCTGGCATGGCTCCGAGCATTGGGGATCCAGGGCACTGTGTGGTCCTGGTTTTCCTCATTTCTGAGGGGCCGGACCCAGTCGGTGTGGTTGGAGAGCGAGAAGTCCAGTCCTAGGTCCCTAAAATATGGGGTGCCTCAGGGCTCGGTACTCTCTCCTCTCCTATTTAACATCTACATGAAGCCGCTGGGTGATATCATCCATTCCCACGGGGTGCGGTACCATCAGTATGCGGATGATACACAGTTGTACATCTCGGCCCGTGGGGACCCCAGTGATGCAGTCAAAGTCCTTTCCAGTTGTCTGGAGGTGGTTGGGGTCTGGATGGGGGCAAATGGGTTACAGCTGAATCCTAGTAAGACTGAGTGGCTGTGGATGGGAGGTCCTGTGTTATCCCGGGAGCTACCATCTTTGGTTTTGGATGGGGCTATTTTGCCCCAGACTGACCCGGAGTGCAACTTGGGGGTCCTCCTGGATTGGCGGCTGCTGCTAGAAGAACAGGTGGCAGCTGTGGCCAGGAGGGCCTTCGTCCAACTTCAGGTGATTTGCCAGTTGTACACGCTCCTGGACCGGAACTCTTTGCTCATGGTCACTCATGCACTGGTGACCTCCAGACTAGATTATTGTAATGCACTCTACATGGGGCTGCCCTTGATGACCATTCGGAGGCTGCAGCTGGTCCAGAATGCAGTGGCCCGGGTGGTGATGGGGTGTGGACGTTATGCCCATGCCTCACCACTGCTGCAGGAGCTGCACTAGTTACCCGTTTGCCTCCAGGTGCAATTCAAGGTGCTGGTTTTGACCTTTAAAGCCCTATATGGTAGTGGGCTAGGTTACCTTAGAGACCGCATCACCCTAAGGACGTCTGTCCGTCCAACCAGAGCGGACCGGAGGGGCTCTCTAATAGTGCCATTGGCCAGGGGGGCTTGCCTCTCTGGCACAAGGAGGAGAGCCTTCTCTGTGTCCGCAAATGCCCTTTGGAACCTTCTGCCTGTGGAACTGCATCTCCAGACGGAGTTGTTGCCCTTTAGAAAAGAACTAAAAACCTGGCTGGTGGGCCAAGTTTGGGGTGCAGGTGGAGGGGTGGCTTCCGTTGAGTGGTTAATATAGGGGAGGATGCCTGCCTGACGGTTTCTTCAGTTCCTGCACCCCTCTCTTTTTAGGGGTGGGTTCTTATTGCTGGTTTTTATCTATTTTATTTGTTTTTATCTGTTTTTACCCACTGTTGTGAACTGCCCAGAGTCGGCTTTGGCTGAGTGGGCGGTATAAAAATTTATCAATTAAATAAATAAATAAATAAATAAATAAATTTTTTGATGAGTTTCCTGTAGAAAGATTATGTCCGGTTTATCTTTCCTAAGAGCTGCTTCTAATCTTCTCTTCACCTGACAACCTTTCACAATCCAGGTTAATACTTTCATTCCTTATTTTTTAACCCCAATTCTCCCTTTTCCCACTTCCTCCAATGGGCTTGCACTCCAACAAACAACAAACCCTCTTCCCAAACATCTATTAAAGAAAAAAGAAAAAAACATATAAACAATCTACAACTATCCCTCCCCACTTTTCTACAAGTAGTCTCCGTATTAACAAAGGGGGGAGGGGGAAGCGCAACCAACTGTGCGGGCTTAATAGGAACCCAAACTAGCTTCTACTCAAATCAATCCCTCCTTCCGCTCCTTTGGGCATATTCTCGTTATCATTTCCCCTTCACATGAACCCACCCAAAACAATCAATTCCTCCTTCAATTCCTCCCACTCTTTAGTTCCGAATTCCAATAATTTTGCATCCACCATTACATCCATAATGTTGACATCTTCACTCATCATATATCATTTACCCAAATGAAAGAAACTCAATTGACATGGAAATTTCCAATCATATCTAACTCCTTTATCTTGAAATCTCTTTGTAATTGGCTTCATCGATTGCCTCTACATGCAATCCTCCATTGGAATGTCATTATATACTTCAATATCTGAACCATCAATTTTTAAAACCTCTGACCCCTTCACTCGAATGAAAGCGATCAATCAAAATTTATCAGCAACATTGGCGAACTTTACCAGTACATTTTTTGCCCTAGCTCTACCCCTTCTTGAACCCAACCGAAAGACACTTACAATACCACATGATGTAAAACCTCCTTCCATAATTCCATCTAACTATTTTACAATTCTTTCTTTTAATTGGCGTACCTTCCGGAATTTTTTGAATTATCACATTCCCACATCTCATCTGTTCTTCCACCAATTCTATCCTTTTTTCATGATCCCTGTTATGTATGTATGTATGCATGTTCATTATACTGTAAAGGCAAGAATGTAACCACTCCAGATACAAACGATACCAGCTGTAAAGGAACGCGAGCAGACAGCCCATAGAGGGCAGCTGCGAGCGTTCAGCCTCACATGGTTCACATTGCTCAATCACGGACAGCCGCGGGAAAACCTTCCCCGCATTCAGCAGCTGAAGAAAGAGGCGTGCCTGGGCGAGGCCACGCCGGTAGCAGCCAATGAGCTACCGTGCTACAAGATTCAAATGTAGAGAGCTACTGTATATATTGAGATGTATCACCGCCATTACCTCATGCTTCACTGGAACCTCATGCAATGCAATAAACCTGTGTTAAACCAACCTTTCGGTTGTCCGGTTGTCTTTGGTCCCATACACTAAATTGGCGACGAAGGTGGGATATGGCTGCCCACGGGACCAAGACATGCGTCGGCTACGAGATCAAGAAGCCGGGAGACTTGGAGCTGTTTGAGATAGACTTCAACGCAGCGCTGGTGGAGCTCGAAGTCTCCGATGAGGCCAAAAAGAGGGCCATTTTCATCCGCATGCTCGGACACGAGACCAAGAGGACCTTGGTGGACCTGATCGCGCCGAGGAAGGTGGGCGACTTCAAAGCTACAGAGCTCCTGGCGGCGTTGCGCGCCCATCTCCGGCCAGCAATAGCGATGTTCCCCGCTCGGAGCGCGTTCTGGAGGCGAGTCCAGGCACCCGGGGAATCGGTCGAGGAGTTCGCCGCGGCCCTGCGGTTGGCCGCCGGCCCATGCAAGTGGGAGCTCCCCGACATCACCCTCCGGGACTGCCTGCTCTGCGGTCTGAGGGACACAGAGACTCAGCGTGCGCTGATGAAGAGGGAGCCGCCTCTCTCGTGGCAACAAGTCCTCGACACGGCACAGGCCACGGAGGCCACTACTGCCGGAGTGCACGAGCTCCAGGACTGGCGCCCGAAGCCCGCAAAGGCAGAGAGCTCGGTGCGAGCGGCCCGGCGAGTTTCGGACTCGTCTGCGGAGAGCGGCGACGACGAGGACGTCCGGAGGGTCCAGAGAGAGGGCCGGCGCTGCGACGGCTGCGGCGCCGCCCACGCCCGCGCCAAATGCCCGTTCCGCAAGGCCGAGTGCCACAACTGCGGCCGGCGCGGGCACATCGCCAAGGTCTGCCGGAAACGGCGCGAGGCCACCAGGAGTTCTCCAGACCGCGAGGCAGGACCGCACCACGAGGCAGGACCGCACCACGAGGCCAAAGGACGGCACCCGGACCACGAGGACGCGGGACGGAGTAGGGCGCATCTCCGACGACAGCGAGGACGACGCGCCGGTCTGCAGCGTTTCCACGGAGCACCCCCGTTACTTCGTTGAGGTAGTAATACAAGGGGCCCCTGTTAGAATGGAGGTGGACTCGGGGTCTTCATACTCCATTATTTCCCAGGGGGAGTTCATGAAAATCGCCCCCCGCATGCGGCCCAAGCTCAAGGCATTGAGGGCCACACTGAAGGACGTGCAAGGGAACCGCATCCCAGTGTTGGGGGTTGGGAAGTTCCGGGTCCAGTTTAAAAAGCACACCGCAACGCGTCCCCTAGTCGTCCTCAAGGGAGGTAAATGCAGCCTCCTCGGGACTCAATGGTTCCAGCCCCTGGGGTTGTTCATCGGGGGGGTGCACGCCGTGGAAGCACACCCCGCCGGGACTGATCCAATACAGAGCGTGTGCGACGCGCACCCCGAGGTTTTTAAAAAGGGGCTCGGGAAATTCAAGGGCCCCCCAGTGACTTTCGACCTGGACCCTGGAGTACGTCCAATCAGACTTAAACCGCGCAGAGTGCCCTTCGCACTAAAGGACAAAATAGAGGCGGAGTTGGACAAATTGGTGGGCCAGGGGATTCTTGTTCCTGTTGATTCTGCGGAGTGGGAAACTCCAATTGTAACGGCTCTCAAGGCCAACGGGGAGGTCCGCATATGCGCTGATTACAAGTGCACCATCAATAAGGCGATCCGCCCTAATGCGTATCCGGTGCCGGTAGTCAGCCACTTGTTGGCCAGGTTACACGGGGGGAGGTGCTTCGCTAAACTCGACCTGGCCCAAGCCTACCAGCAACTCCCGGTGACCCCCGCCGCAGCTGCTGCGCAGACCATAGTCACCCACAAAGGGGCGTTCCAGGTATCGCGCCTACAATTCGGCGTGAATTCGGCGCCCGGGATCTTCCAGTCACTTGTGGAACGCATCCTGAAGGGGTTAGAGGGGGTGTTACCCTACTTTGATGACGTATTGATTACAGGGGGGAGCCGGGCCGAATTAGCAACTAGGTTGGGAAAGGTCCTGACAATATTCGAAAAGGCGGGGTTGCGGTTGCGGAAAGACAAATGCGTCTTCTTCGCTACAGAGGTTGAGTTCCTAGGGTTCCGTGTCACTCCCGAGGGAATAAGACCAGCCCAATCCAAGATAGCCGCCATCAAGAAGGCCCCTCGCCCCACATCCAAGCCCGAGTTGCAGTCGTTCCTCGGACTGCTCAACTTCTACCACTCCTTCCTCCCGCGGAAGGCAGCCGTGGCAGAACCGCTACACAAATTGTTAAAAAAGGACGAGGCATGGAAGTGGGGCGACGACCAGGAGAGGGCTTTCAATGACCTGAAGCGACTCCTGGCATCAGATGCCGTACTGACCCACTTCAATCCCAAACGCCCGGTGGTCCTGATATGCGATGCATCCCCGGTGGGGGTGGGGGCGGTGTTATGCCACGTGCTGGACAACGGTAGGGAGGCCCCGATAGCGTTCTACTCTAGGTCCTTGTCCCAAGCAGAGAGGAACTATGCGCAGACGGACAGAGAAGCACTAGCAATAATTGCGGGGACCAAGAAATTTCATGATTTTGTGTACGGCCGCCCCTTCACCATAGTGACGGACCATAAGCCCTTGTTAGGCATTTTCACCGCAGATAAGCCCACACCCCAAATCCTGTCCCCGAGAATTCTCAGGTGGGCCATTTTTCTCAACGCGTATCAGCACGCGTTGGTGTACTGGCCCGGGAGGGAGATCAGCCATGCCGACGCCCTGTCGAGGTCCCCCATTCCCCGGGATTGCTGCCACGTGGACAAAGTAGAGAGGGACCATCAGGTCTTAATGATAGAGGTTCTAGACTCCCCTCCAGTAGTACCGGCCGACATCGCCAAAGCGACAGGCAAGGACAAAACGCTGGCCACAGTTTGCTCCTGGGTACAGAAAGGGTGGCCCGTGTCTTCCCCAGCAGCGGAATTCGACACATTTTTCAAAAAGAAACTAGAGTTGTCCCTAGAGAGGGGTTGCCTTTTGTGGGGACAGCGGGTAGTGATCCCCACGCCTCTTCGGCTGAGGGTGCTTAAACTGCTGCACGTTAGCCACCCGGGGATCGTCCGCTCAAAGGCGCTGGCCCGCAGTTACTTTTGGTGGCCCCAGCTAGACGCCGACATTGAACACATGGTCGGCACTTGCGAAGCGTGCCAAAGCTCAAGGCCAGAAGAGGCTCGCTCGCCACCTAGGGAGTGGGACACGGCTAGGGGGCCCTGGTCCCGGATACATGTAGACTTTGCTGGCCCGTTCAGGGGAACGCTTTTCCTCCTCGTGGTGGACGCGTTCTCCAAGTGGTTGGAGGTCATTCCAGTCTCGAGCACCTCCTCGGCCACAACAATTAAACAGTTAAGGAGGGTCTTTTCCACGTTCGGTTTACCCGACACCCTCGTCAGCGATAACGCCAGCTGTTTCACGTCCGCCGAGTTCAGGGCATTCTTGGAGCGCAACGCCATTCGGCACGTCACCTCTGCCCCCTTTCACCCGGCCACCAACGGCCAAGTAGAGCGCCTCGTGCGCACCACGAAAGACGCGCTACTGCGCATGGGGCCCGGAGACCTCGACCTGAAATTGTGCCAATTCCTGCTAAGATACAGGGTCACCCCACTAGCGTCGGGGTACTCCCCCGCAGAGCTGTTGATGCGCAGGAAGCTGGCCACGGGAATCTCCAAGCTAGACCCCACGAGAGTAGAGGACAAGGGGCGGAACATAGGGGTGGAACCCACAAAGAGTTTCAGCGTAGGCGCCCCGGTGCATTGCAGGAACTACGCCAGCGCGGGGCCAGCCTGGGTGCCGGGCACCGTAGTAGAACAAACCGGCCCCGTCTCATACCGCGTAGAAACCAGTACAGGCTTCCTGTGGAGGCGACACGTGGACCAACTCAGGCGCAGGGTCCCCGGAGAGCAGGACGGAGACGAGAGTAGCATCGAATCAGCGTTAGGGTACTCCCCCACCCGCTTAACCCAAGGGGGAGGAAAAGGGGAGCATGGGTCCCCACCAAGGGGGGAGGAAAGGGAATCGATCCACAGAAATCTTTTGCGGGGGTCCCCAAAGAAATGGAAGAGCCCCGACCACACACATACCCCGCGGGAGTTTCCCCGAAACACAGATGCCCATAGAAGTTTAGACGTTGATTTGCAGTACCAGGGGGAGTTAGCGGAGTGGTCCCCCACCCGTCCTAGCGAAAAGAGGGGTTTCAGTTCAGCCCCTGGTACCTTCAGTCCCAGTAGCCCCTGTGAGTTAGAATGCAATATAGCGCCACTTTCCCGGAGACCGACACCCCCAAGACGGGAGGCATCAGCGAGTCCGACCACCACAGTCTCAAGGTCCCCCGAGCAGGGATCAGAAGGTAGCCGAACCGCAAGGGCGACCTCATCGGTTCCGCGGTTCACAATAGGTGGATCCCCGGGGTCAGAGAGCAACAGGCAGGGGTTCACCTCCCAACTATTCATTCCTTTCCCATCCCCGGGCGCGAGGCAGGCACGGACGCCCCACGGAGCCACTAACGAATCCCCGTTTCCCGCTGCAGGACAAGCACCCGCGGAGTCAGGGATCACAGGCTCTCCAGTACTAGGTCAGACGCAAGCGCGTCCCAAGCGCACGTGCGGCAAGCCACAATGGTTGCGGGACTTCGTCCCATCCTAGGGGGGAGGGATGTTATGTATGTATGTATGCATGTTCATTATACTGTAAAGGCAAGAATGTAACCACTCCAGATACAAACGATACCAGCTGTAAAGGAACGCGAGCAGACAGCCCATAGAGGGCAGCTGCGAGCGTTCAGCCTCACATGGTTCACATTGCTCAATCACGGACAGCCGCGGGAAAACCTTCCCCGCATTCAGCAGCTGAAGAAAGAGGCGTGCCTGGGCGAGGCCACGCCGGTAGCAGCCAATGAGCTACCGTGCTACAAGATTCAAATGTAGAGAGCTACTGTATATATTGAGATGTATCACCGCCATTACCTCATGCTTCACTGGAACCTCATGCAATGCAATAAACCTGTGTTAAACCAACCTTTCGGTTGTCCGGTTGTCTTTGGTCCCATACACTAAAATCCCCCACCTTATTTTCCCTTTCTTTCTCTCTTTCTCTCATATTTGAAACCTCTGCTTTTATCCCCTCCTGTTCTTTTTTCATCACCTCTTGTTCTTTCTTAAGTTTATTCTACCCTTTCTTTAAATCATCAAAACCCTTCATAATGTCTGCCATCAAATCTTGCATATCTTGTTTTCGTTCCTGTTTATCCTGAACAAACATATCTCCATTTTTTTGTTCCAAATTATCCACCTTCTCATTAAATTTATCAACATCTGATTTAAACCCTTGCCCCCCCCCCTTATTGGCAACATTGATGGGGTTGTCACTGTCATTATAGTTGCTGTTGTTGTTACTTCCATCAGTGTCGTCACAGCTGTGGTTGTTATAGTTGTTGTTGTTGCAGCCGTTGCTGTTGTTACCTTTGCTGTTGTTATTACAATAGATTTCACAGCTGCAGATGCCATCGTAGGTGGAGTTGTCACTATCTTTTGTTGTTGTTGTTGCAATTGCTGTGCAATTTTTCTCACAGTCCCTTGGTCCTCCAAATCTTTTATTTCCTGTTGCATTGTTTTCTTCATCTCCGACTCCTCTTGTTCTATCCTGGTGAGCCTTTTAAAAATTCCCATCTGAAGATGTCTGTCTCTCTGCTCTTGTCCAGCCCACTTTCTCCTTCCCCCTTCCCTGACGTTTCATTCAAACACTGCTCCCATTGCAAACAGCCTCCAAATTATCTTCACAGAAGTATATCGTCTGTAACACAGTTACTCCACACTCTTTTGACCGTCCTTATGTCCCTTTAAGCAAATAACCAGTTGCCACTTCCACACGAAAAAACAGAGTGCTTGTAATCCAGAAAAAAGGGAAGGCAAAACAAACTCCAGTCCCAAAAATGAAGAAGACAAAACAATACTTTCCAAGAAACATCACCGATCAGACTCCTGGCGCCATCTTATTTCATATTGAAGTTTAATATAATAATGTAACGGGGCTCAAATCATAGCAACTCCACTCTTCTTCTTTTTATCCAAAGATCCAAAGAAAGGGGAAAAGTTCCAAACCACCAAGCTCTCCTCTTTTAATCCCGAACGTCCATCATCCAATTTTTAAAAATTTCCAGGGGGGGGGGGAATCCTCCGTATTCAATATACTTTTCTGCTTTTCCACCCCCTTTTCCACCCCCTCCACCACCTCCAAGGACTCACTCTCTGCAGCAACTTTCTGTTTCCAAGCCCAAGCAAGTTCCTCACAGCTCCGCTCAGCTCTGGAATGCTTCAGGGGCTAGCCAGGCCGAATGAGGCTCACTTTCGCTTTCCGCCTTCAAATCCCAGCAAACTTACCCCCCTCAGTCCGGCCGCCCGCTTGCCTTTTGCTTGCCTTCCTTTTGCTTGCACTTTGCTTGCCTTTTACACACTCGGTTCCATCTCTCCACTCTCCACCTCTTTATTTGCCGCCTCTGTCACTTTGAGCAATGATCATAATCCAAATCCAGTCCTCGGCTAGGAGAAATCTCCCATTCGGGCTTGCTCTGGCAAAGTCCGCCCAGCCCCCACTCCTCTCTGAAATTCGAAACTCATGTCTCTCTCCTTTTTCACTCAACTTTTCAGCCAGTCCAAAGTGAGTTCCATCAGTTGTTAACTTATTCTTTCTCCTCCTCCTTTTTTAATGTCTCCAGAACATTTTAATCTCTTTTAAAAAGCCTCTTTCATCATCGTTCTTTCTGAGCGAAAGAAAGTTCAGTCCGTTCAGTCCGCCATCAGGCTACACCCCCCAAGACTGAGAGGGGATATGATAGCACTCTTCAAATACCTGAAAAAAGGTCATAAAGAGGAGGAGCAGGATCCATTCACAACCTATTCATGGCCAGCATAATGTCAGTGATAAAGCTACCCCAAAGGAGATATTGACAGGGTGATGTCATTTGGGAATGTCCTTCCACCAGTAGTGAGGGGTTTTCTGGTAGGGAGGGGTATGCATGGCACAAACAATATTGTAGTTGTTTTGTGACTTGAGGACACATAACAACACTAGTGCCATTCCTTCCTGTAAGTTCTTCCCTTCTGATGTAGGGGCATCCATCTCTACTCCCTCCCAATCTGGGGGTTAGGTGTGCTCTCTAAATTATAGTGAATTCAAATGAGAAAAATGCAATTAAAAGGATACTCATTCTATGCCAGGAGTTCTCAACCTTTTAAAGCCAGGACATACTCCCTCAGATAGCTTTGGAGGCCAGATGGCCATTTTGCCTTTCCTCCACCACATGGCACTTCCTGGTGTGGTGGAGGTGGTGGTGGGCCACATGAAATGGTACCATGGGCTGCATCTAGCCCACGGGCCGCAGGTTGAGAATCCCAGTTCTATACTAATGAACGTGATACCAGAGATAAAGCTTAAAGTGGAAAGTTAAGTTGTTATTTTGTCTCAAAAAGCTAAAAGAAAACAAACCAAATCCATTCGGACAGAAAAAGAAGCCACCTAATCATGGTCAGAAGGAGGATCTGGATATGAAAGTCCATAAAATGGATTAAACTTCCATAAAGCTTAATGAAAACCAGTGTTCACAGAGAGAAAATACATTATTGTTCTGATTTTCATTATGTAGCTCAGCAATGCAAATAATTGAAGAGCTCAAGAATGAAAGACACAGTTACACTTCTTTAATATATGCCTCATGCCCTGGTTTAATTAGGTCTGTTTCCATGCTTTTTAAAATGCTTTGTGTAAGACAACCAATGAGGCAAAATACAAGATGCCCTGTTTCTTTCCAGGTAGAGAAATGACATGGATTGACTGCTGAATTTTCCTATAACATGGGCAGCAGGACAGTGTCTTCCATTCTAAGGCTGCAGTTTATTTTAGGGGGATGCCAGACATGACATGTGACGTAAACATAGCATTATTATTCAATATAGCAACTCTGTGGGGCTCAGGAGCAGAGTCTGGGAATTTTACTTTGGAAAATTAATTAGTTGATTATCCCCAGCAGCACCTAAGCTGCTTTCGTTCCAGCCTTTAATTTAATGGAGGAGTGTGTTCAGCTAGTACCTACAATTTTAAATGTATCTGAAAGAAAGAAAAATGCTAAACTGAGTGACAGATGTCATCCCATAAAGAAGAAGAAGAAGAAGAAACTTACATCGACTGTGCGACTGAACAACAACAAACTAGGGGTGAGACATGGATAAGTCAAAAGAAGAAGTTGGTGAATGTAGACTTCATATATGTTCAAGACCTATTTCAAAGCTCAAGGCTCCTAAAGCAACTTTTCTGATCTTTGTCTTATTTTTCTAATTATTTTCTTCTGTTTTGATTAATTTTAGATGGTTTAGTTCTCTCCCTATTTCTTGCTGTAAGCTTATTTGACAATGAACTGAGGTGGTAGTGATCAAAATAGTTTAGATGAAAACATGTTATGCATATATTAAGTGAAGTAAAATCTATTTTTGGTGCAAATAATTTTATAGCTCGTAAAATGCCTGTTTTTGCCCCCAGTTTCAATAAAATGAAGTGGTTTTTTTATTTTTTTAAAAAAACAGCTGTTTTAGAAAACAATATCAGCAACCCTAGTACTTGCTTTCTGATAAATTGTAGAAAGACTACAGGATAAGAAGTTCCACAGACCTAACTGTCAGCATATAAATCAGGCCAGCAACATAATAGGATGAGATTTCAAGATCTGAAACAATGCTTTCAGAATGTATGTAGGTTACAATGCCCAAGGTAAAAGACTACATTTTTAAAAAAATGAAAGGAAAAAGAAAACGAAAATAATCAAAATGAAAAGTTGGCTTACATTGTGCTTTGGGAGTCTATGAGTTTGCTGCTAAGGAATGTACCCTGCCCAATTCATTTTAAACCATGATCAGATGCCTTCATGTTGTTTTATTGTCTACATTCTGTTCTAAATATGGCTGGGAGGCCAGCAGCATCTCATTCCCTGAGATTCAGGACCAAAACCTAAGATTACAAACTGGAACTTTTTTATATCATAAAGGCAAAACAAGGCATGTCTTTTGAGAGGCAGATTTCCTCCTCCAGCTTTGCACAGCTGTTGACAGAGATTGTGGAGCAAAGGGTTTATGAGTCATAATGCTGGAGCTTCACTTCTTTCTTTGCTTCAAATGATACAGTGGGGTCTAACAGGAGAAGACAGGAGAGAGGCACCCAGTGGGCCAGCATGCTGTTTGGAGAAATGCTCAAAGAAGCCTAAAACATAACAACCCTATTCCTGAATTCTCTAGCTAAGTAAGGTAACAGTGTCTTTGTTCAAAAGCCAGTCCTATCCAACTCTAGGGTTCAGTGATCATCTTTGTTTATTGTCAAAGAACCAGCACTGTCTGCATAGGCAGATGTTTCTGTGGACATGTGGCAGGTATGAATAGACACCAGAGTGCACGGAACACTGTTTACCTTCTGTTGTGTTCTAACAGTGTAACCTTCTACATGTGATAACAATGTATCTGAATCAATGTAACCTTGCCTACGAGTAACAATGTAACCTTCAGCTGATCACTATAAACCCTGTAATAGGACGCGAGCTAATGACCACCAGCTGGCAGCAGCGAGCGTCCAAGCTCTCTTGGTTCAAACCCATCAAAGGCCACAGCGCGGGAAGTTTCCCGCCGCTACCTACACCTGGACAAGAAGGGCGTGACCAGCCATGACGTCACGCGGGCAGTAGCCAATGGGCTATCGCGGAGCCACATTCAAATACGTTACTACCATATATATAGAGCTGTTCGTCCGCCATTACCTCATGTTCCCTCTGTCCACCATGCAATAAACCTGAGTTAACCCAGCCCTTGGCTGTTTCCTGTGTCTTGACTCTCATACACTAAACTGGCGACGAAGGTGGGATTATGGATCCCCAAGGAGCCAGGGCACAGAGCGGGTTCAACATTACCAAACTGCAAGACTGGGAGCTTTTTGAGATGGACTTCCAGGCGGCACTGGTGGAACTCAAAGTCAAAGAAGACGACGAGGAAAGGAAGAGGGCCATCCTCACCCGCATGCTTGGGATGGAGACCAAGCGAACGCTGGTGGGCATTATTGCACCGAAGAAGATGGGTGAGTTCAAAGCCGATGACATCATGAAACTGCTGCGTGAGCGTTTCCGACCCTCGAGGGCAATGTTTCCCGCTCGGAGCACGTTTTGGAGGCGAGTTCAAGCGCCGGACGAGTCGGTAGAAGCCTTCGTAACAGCTATGAGACTAGCCGCCACCCCCTGCAGATGGGACCACTTTCTAGAGATGGCCCTCAGGGACGGAGTGCTGTGTGGCCTGAAGGACAAGGAAGTGCAGCGCAGCCTGATGAACAAGGAGCCACCACCCACACTGACAGAGGTTGTAGAGGCCGCGGAAGCCGCGGAATCCACGAATGCTGGAGTAGATGAGATGCACAAGTGGCGTGAGTGGCGTCCGAGGGCCGGCAAAGCGGAAAACTCGTTGCACGGAAAGTCCGGACAGTCGGTGCACGCAACCCGACGGACCTCAAAGTCGTCTTCGGAAAGTAGCGACGGCGAGGAGGTCCAGAAGGTCCGAAGGGGAGGGCGCCGTTGCGATGGTTGCGGAGCGGCCCATGAGCGCGTGAGGTGCCCATTCAGAAAAACCGAGTGCTACAACTGCGGCCGTCGGGGGCACATCGCCAAGGCGTGCAGGAAAGGGAAAGAGGGCCGGAGACAGTCACAAGACCGTTCGGCCAGACCGGACCGTCCAGCGAGGTCCAAAGATGGCGCCCGGACCACGAGGAAGCAGGATGGCGTGGGCCGCATCTCGGACGACAGCGAGGGCGACGCTCCTGTGTTCAGCGTGTCTGCGGGACAGCCCCATTACTTCATTGAGGTACTAGTACAAGGGACCCCTATTAGGATGGAAATTGACTCGGGGTCCTCCTATTCTATAATTCCCCAGAGAGAGTTCTTGAAAATCGACCCCCACGTGCGGCCCAAACTTAAAGCGTTGAGGGCCACACTACGGGACGTACAGGGGAACAACATTCCAGTGTTGGGGGTCGGGACATTCCGGGTTCGTTTTAAGAGACATTCTGCGGAACTTCCCCTAGTGGTGCTAAAAGGGGGGAGTTGTAGCCTCCTCGGGACACAATGGTTTCAGCCTTTAGGTTTGTTCATAGGGGGGGGGGTGCATGCCGTAGGCGTGGACCCAATACAAGCAGTGTGCGACGCACACCCCGCCGTTTTTAAAAGTGGACTGGGAAAGTTCAAGGGACCCCCTGTAGCCTTCGACCTAGACCCGGAGGTCCGCCCGATAAGACTCAAACCGCGCAGGGTACCGTTCGCACTAAAGGACAAAATAGAGGCGGAACTGGACAAACTGGTGGGTCAGGGGATTCTTGTTCCTGTGGATTCTGCGGAGTGGGAGACTCCAATTGTAACAGCTCTGAAGGCTAACGGGGAGGTGCGCATTTGCGCTGATTATAAGTGTACAATTAACAAGGCGATCCGCCCTAATGCATACCCGGTGCCAGTGGTCAGCCACCTCCTGGCCAGGCTGAATGGGGGAAAGTGTTTCGCTAAGCTCGATTTAGCACAGGCCTACCAGCAACTCCCTGTAACCCCCGCCACAGCGGCGGCACAAACAATAGTTACACATAAGGGGGCGTTCCAGGTGTCGCGTTTACAGTTCGGCGTGAACTCGGCACCTGGCCTTTTTCAGTCGCTCGTGGAACGCCTCCTGAAGGGGCTGGAGGGGGTGTTGCCATATTTTGATGACGTGTTGATAACGGGGGGGAGTAAGGCCGAACTGGCTCACAGATTGGATAAGGTCCTGACCGCGTTCGAGAAAGCGGGGCTGCGACTGAGAAAAGACAAATGTGTATTTTTCGAAACAGAGGTTGAGTTTTTAGGGTTCCGTGTCACGCCGGAGGGAATTAGGCCGTCCAAATCTAAGGTAGCCGCCATCAAGAAAGCTCCTCGCCCCACATCCAAAACCGAACTACAGTCATTTCTGGGGCTTCTCAATTTCTACCATACCTTCCTTCCACGGAAGGCGTCTGTTGCCGAGCCGCTCCATCGGTTACTTAAAAAAGAGGAAAAATGGCTGTGGGGTGACGAGCAAGAGAGGGCGTTCACAGAGTTAAAGCAACTCCTAACATCCGAGGCAATCCTGACTCATTTCGATCCCAAACGGCCAGTAGTGTTAGTCTGCGACGCATCCCCGGTGGGGGTGGGGGCGGTGCTTTGCCACGTGTTGAACGACGGAAGGGAGGCCCCGATAGCGTTTTATTCAAGGTCCCTGTCCCAAGCAGAGCGGAATTACGCACAGACCGACAGGGAGGCATTAGCGATAGTAGCGGGAACCAAAAAATTTCACGATTTTCTGTATGGTCGCCCGTTCAAGATCGTGACTGATCACAAGCCCCTGTTAGGAATCTTCACTGCAAATAAGCCCACGCCAAAGATCCTGTCCCCGAGAATGCTGCGGTGGGCTATTTTTCTTAACGCATACCAACATGAGTTGGAATACCGGCCCGGGAAGGAGATCAGCCATGCAGACGTGCTCTCACGGTCTCCGTTGCCCTTGTCGGACGATCAGAAGGCAGGGGTAGGAAGAGACCGCCAGGTATTGCTAATAGAGGTCTTAGATTCACCCCCAATAGTACCGGCCGACATTGCCAAGGCGACCGGAAAGGATAGCACACTGGAGAAAGTATGCTCGTGGGTACAGAAGGGGTGGCCGGCGTCATCCCCAAGCACGGAATTCGACCCATTTTTTCGAAAACGAATAGAATTGTCGTTAGAGAGGGGGTGCCTCTTGTGGGGCCAACGGGTGGTGGTTCCTACGTCCCTGCGACCGAAGGTGCTAAAGCTGCTGCACGTCAGCCACCCGGGAATCGTCCGTTCCAAGGCACTGGCCCGGAGTTATTTCTGGTGGCCCCAGCTGGACGCCGACATAGAGCATATGATTGGCACTTGTGAGGCATGTCAGGGCTCCCGACCGGAGGTAGCCCGTCTCCCGCATAGGGAATGGGACGCAGCAAGGGGACCGTGGTCCAGGGTGCACGTAGATTTTGCTGGCCCGTTCCGAGGAACCATTTTTCTCCTGGTAGTGGATGCGTACTCAAAGTGGCTGGAGGTCATTCCGGTAAAGGGCACATCCTCCGCCACTACCATTGGCCAGCTAAGGAGGGTCTTTTCCACGTTCGGTTTACCCGACACTCTGGTCAGCGATAACGCTAGCTGTTTCACGTCCGCTGAGTTCGCGGCATTCATGGAGGCAAATGCAATTCGGCACGTCACATCCGCGCCGTTTCACCCGGCCACGAATGGCCAAGTGGAACGGTTGGTGCGCACAACAAAAGATGCGCTGCGGCGCATGGGCTCGGGGGATCTAAATCACCAAGTCTGTCAATTTCTGTTAGCGTACAGAGTGACCCCCTTAGCGTCCGGATACTCGCCGGCTGAACTGCTGATGCGGAGGAAACTGACCACCATCTTGTCCAGGTTAGACCCGACGAGGGTCGAGGATAAAGGGAAGAACATAGGTTTAGCGGTCTCGAAAGGTTTCGGCGTAGGCGATCCTGTACACTGCAGGAACTATGCCAACGCGGGCCCAGTCTGGGTGCCAGGGACGATAGTAGAACAGACGGGACCAGTGTCGTATCGGGTGGAAACGAACACCGGTCTCCTCTGGAGGAGGCACGCTGACCAACTGCGGCGCCGAGTGAGTGAGGGACCGATCAGTGGGGCTCAGCAACCAGATTCAGCGATAGGGTTCTCCCCCACCCGTTTAGCCCAAGGGGGAGACAGAGAAGGACACCAGTCCAAAGCCAGGGGGGAAAGCAGTGAGCCCGGCTCATATCCTTTTGACACGCCAGCTCTACCAGCTCTATCCGAGCCCGGGGAGGGGGAAAAGGAGTTTGCGGCCGCCGCTGCCGCTTCCCCCGAATTCGATTACGATTTTAATTTTGCTAGCCGGGGGGGTTTTTTGGAGTGTTCCCCCACCCATCCAAGCGAGAAGAGGGGTTTTTCGTTAGCCCCCAGTGCCCCCGGTTCTTCCCAAACAAAGCACACACCTCCCAACAAAGCCGCAGAGCCGCGGCAAGCCACTAACAAGTCATCCTCTCCGATTACAGGGCAGGAAGCCAGGGAGCAAGGAGGAGGGAGTGAAGCCGGGGCAGGGCAGCCCGCGCCGAGACCCCAGCGTGTTCGAAATAAGCCATCTTGGCTGAGAGACTTCGTCTCATCCTAGGGGGGAGGAGTGTTGTGTTCTAACAGTGTAACCTTCTACATGTGATAACAATGTATCTGAATCAATGTAACCTTGCCTACGAGTAACAATGTAACCTTCAGCTGATCACTATAAACCCTGTAATAGGACGCGAGCTAATGACCACCAGCTGGCAGCAGCGAGCGTCCAAGCTCTCTTGGTTCAAACCCATCAAAGGCCACAGCGCGGGAAGTTTCCCGCCGCTACCTACACCTGGACAAGAAGGGCGTGACCAGCCATGACGTCACGCGGGCAGTAGCCAATGGGCTATCGCGGAGCCACATTCAAATACGTTACTACCATATATATAGAGCTGTTCGTCCACCATTACCTCATGTTCCCTCTGTCCACCATGCAATAAACCTGAGTTAACCCAGCCCTTGGCTGTTTCCTGTGTCTTGACTCTCATACACTAAACCTTCCCATTTGCAATCCCTTGCTTTAGAACTGCTAGGTTGGCAGGAGCTGGGAGAGAGATGGGAGCTCACTCCATCATGCAGCATTTGGGTCTCAAACTGCTGACCTGCCGACCTTCCAGTCATCAAGTTCAGCATCTTAACCACTAAGCTACCATAGGAGGGCATAAATATTTTAATAAAAACAAATATTTAATAAATACTATATTAAAATATGCATTTTGGCTGACTCCTGGGGATAAAAGTGTCTGGATACTCTGGAATCCCTTCTTTTCCTCTGAATCAATTCTGCGTGCTTATATGACATTGTGTTAATAGGAGCTTCTGAAAGACTTAGTAGAGCTTGGCAGGCTTGGGATAGCCTGTCAATAATTCCATTAGCTCCCCTGCTAGAGAGAAGGCTGTTTATCGAGCCAGGTGCATTGCACAGCAGTTCCTTGTTATGGCTCTCCTGCACCCTAGGGGGATGAGTTTCCCATGTTAGTCCCCTAGATACAGACAGCTCTGTACTGGTTTCAGTTCCCATCACTGAGGCAGTCTTTTTTATGAACAAGCACAGTTTTTAGGTAAAGGTAAAGGTCACCCTTGCTTGATAGCCAGTCGTATCCGATTCTAGGGTTCAGTGCTCATCTCTGTTTATAGCTGAAGAGCCAGCTCTGTCTGCTTCTGCAGACATTTCCATGGACATGTGGCAGGCATGCCTAGACACTGAAGTGCATGGAACGCTGTTTACCTTCCCACCGAAGTGGTACCTATTTATCTACTTGCAATTTCTTGCTTTCAAACTGCTAGGTTGGCAGGAGCTGGGACAGAGACGGGTGCTCATTCTGTCATGCAGTACTTGGGTTTTGAACTGCTGACTTTCCACCTCCTAGTCAGTGTCTTAACCACTTGAGCCACTGCAGTTTTTAGCGAGGGCCAATACAGGTGGCTGGTAGGCTTTGCATGTCTTCCCTCTCTTCATCAAGCCTTCTCTCTCTCTTGTGCTGGCATTTGCGCTGCCAGTGTGTCTCCATTGAATGGGTGGTGTTGGTGGTGTTGGACCTATTGGCCATCACAGGCACCACTGAGCAGGTGGGGCTGGTGCCTGTACTGGGGTCAGGGTAGTGGACATCCCTCTTTCCTAGTCCATACCTTATCCAATGGGAAGCAGCTCAGTGGTATTTGTTAAGAACTATTGTTTTTCTCCCAGACCAACTCTCCAAATACACTCCAGCTTCTTTAATGCACAATCCCAGCTCTCCTTCCCAGCGGATCCCTCACTGGGCATCACAGACTCAGAAGACTTTTTTGTTTCACTCCTGTGCTCTTTTAATGCTGCTAGCATGCCCTTCTCCTTCCTGACCAGCTCTTCCCTTTCTTCCCACTCCCCAGCAGCACCTAAGCTGCTTTCGTTCCAGCCTTCCTATGAGCAAAGCAATCACCCTTATATGCCACACCATAGTGCTTTGAGCACTCTCTGGGTGGTTCACAAGTTAATAAGCATTTTGCCCTGGAAGGATGGAAAGCTGAGTCAGCCTTGAGCTCTGGTCAGGATCGAACTCATAACCTTTTGGTTGCAGGACAGCAGTTTAACCACTGCACCACCTGCTTAACCACTGAGCCCAGAGCAGCGGCTCCATTCATGTTCTGGGGCTGCTGAAGAGTGAAGGCAGGTGGCGCAACAGAAGAGCATGATATGACTCTCTCACAGAGAAAAAAATAATCCTCATTGGTTCAAAGCACATGACAACTCCTGTCTATGCAGTACCTCATATAAGAATATTTTTGTTCAACACCAATACAAATGCTATGGCAGAAATCCTGTTGCTTACTGAAGGAAGAATTGTAAGTTGCAATCCTTTCCTATCAGGCATACATGAAGTGATTCACAGGGTCCACCAGGATACTGGCTTAGTACATATGTACGCACTCCTGAGAATAGCAGAAGAGGCATTTTGTGTACCAGGGAGAAACAGATGGGAAGGTATGATTTTGTGTAGACTACAAACAGTATTTTATGACTGTAATCCTGTTGCTTAGCATAAGAATATTCTTGACTTTTAGTCTGCACCAAACCAGCAAATAAAAAGGTCCCAGTTGTGGTTCTTGGAGCAACCGTACATGCACAACCTCATGTCAAGTCGGCAGTTCGAGGCCTGGGTACTGCATGACAGATTGAGCACCTGTCTCTGTCCCAGCTCTTGGGGACATTCTGTTGTGTATTGAGGCACATTTGCAAGTAGCGTAGGGAGCGCTCTTGCAAGAAGGAAATGGAAGTTTCCAGCCATTCTAACTAGAAGCCCAAAGTGGCACAAAACCCCTACAAAAGGGCGAGCTTGTTAGGCTTAACCAAAGCCCTGTGATTAGTTACATTTTTGAATCCTGTTCTCCATTGGTTAACTACATATGTTCCCTGTTATGATTTGTTAGTTACGTTTGTCTGACAGGTTGCTACCTTGTATCTAGGAGCTACCACCGGGGAGATACTATATAAGCCCCACGGGTAAACAAGGGTAGGGCCAGACCGGATCTATACTTCCTGTAGGAATCGGGGCCGCTGAGGGCCGTAGGTCCCGGAGGAGACTGATCAAAGAACGATACGAGGCAGTATGGAGGAGGATAAGATCAGTGGTTTATTGAGGAAAAGGCATAACCATTTATAGATCAGAAGGCAAAGTAGAAAAAACCATCACCCGACAGTGAATCACATCACCTATTTACTCAGGTTAATTGGGAATTTCTCTAGGGGAAGTTAATTAGTGCGGGCAAACACTGGCTGGAACAACACCATTGTTTTGGGCTTAGACTAAGGCAATCATGGCTCCTGTTTGCTTCTGGGATAAGACTGAGACTCGGAGATGAGGGATTACTCTAATGAGTAACATATTCGCTCTCTCAGCAGGTCCACTGGTCAGGTCAAGGAATTGGGTGAATCAAACCCTATCATTTATCCACCCCCCTTAATTTCTCTCTACTGGCAAGGGCCAGGGGCCAGGAGCGGGCTCGCTAGGTTTAACCTCTGCCAGAGGCCATGCGTGCCAACTGGGCACGCGGATCCACATCTCGCCTTTTAATTTTTCTTAAGAGCCTGACCGGCGACTCTGCTTAGGAGCGGCATCAGCTGTTGAGCGGGAATGACGTCTCGGGGTCTCCTTCTGGGGCGGCACCTTGAGATCAGCGAGGGAATACATTGTGCAAAGCAGCAGAGTGCGATGCCTAGTATAATCACCCCCACAACCACCTTGAGTACCGTTTGGAGCCACCCCCAGGGGATCCATGACCACATCCAGTTCCACAATGAACTCCACCAAGCTCCCCACGCGGAACCCTCTGTGATGCCCTGGACTATGGTGTGGAGATCAGTGAGCTGACTCTGTACTTTGCGGGAGTTGTCAGTAAGGTTGAAACAGCACATACCATGAAAGGATTCGCAACCCAGGTGGTGCAACAATAAGAGGTAGTCGATAGCCGCTCGATTGTCAAGAATGGCATGGCGAAGCTCTGCCTGCTCTTGATTAAGGAGCGCTATCGCGGAGGAGGTGTGGTTGATGGCTTTTGCTAGACCGCAAGCCAAGCGACCAATCCTCTTTGCGTTGCCGACGGCTAAGCCTGGCACGCCGAAGATGCTGACTGCCAAGGAGAGATATTCGGCAGGGCTCATTACTCTAAAGCTGCTCTCACATGAGCTGTCTAACTGGGTGGTGCGAGTGTGCCGTACGAGTGAGGGAACATTTGAAACATTTGTAACATTTGTGCTTGGGGTGACCATATCCTTGGTAGGGAGTAACAATGTCAACTGACTGATACAGCATATAGAGTCTGAAACATTAGCAGGAATGTAGTTCCACGTATACTGGTTGCATGTGAAGAACCAACCGGATGGCAGGGTGATATGAGCGTACATGGTGCCAAGTGGTACTGGGTTATTGCAAGTCCAATTGCCACTGCCAACATTGAGGCAGCGGCGCCGGGTACGACCAGCTGAGGCGCAGCCGTACATCCGTCCACAGGTAGTGTTCGGGCTGACCGCCACCCGAGGAGGGTGGAGGGTGGCTGCATCAGCCGGCAAGGTCATGGTTAGCCGCATCTCCCAACGGGCATACTCTGAAGAAGCCGCTGGAATGTATGGGCTGAAAAGTCTTTTCACAAGCCAATCCCCATCCCTGGGGTGCGCGCCTGGAGAATGGCACACTAGGATGAGGCAGGTGCTGAGGATCGAAGCAGAACCAAGGTCCTGCCTGAGGCAGAAATCGGACTGGTTGACGAGACCCGCCAACCTCTCCCAAATATTGTACTGCATCCGGGCAAAGAGGTCTCCGCCGGGCAGTAGATCGTTGGCCTCCAACGAGGCGGCCTGAGCGCCTCCCCCCAGAAGCAGGGAGAGGGTCAGGATGATGGTGAAGATCACGGTGTTGACATCAATCTGGGCGAAGACTGCTGCTACGAAGTTCTCCGGTGTCAGCTCCCTCTCCTCGTGTCGGAGGGCGCCCTGGGCCTCACTGCAAAGGGTCTTGACCATCCCCCAGGTGATCCTCGGTGCTGGCGTCCGCAGCCGTCGCTTCTCCCGGTGGGTCTCCTCACTCAGGGTGAGGTCCTCCATCTCCGGGATCGGACTCGGGTCGGTCTGGGTCCACGCCATGAGGTTCCAAGTGAGGTTTGACACACCGAGCTGGAATCCAAACAACACCTGTAGGAGACATAACTGCAGCATACCCTCTTCCCCAGGTTACGAGCGGTGCCGGGCCCCTCCAAGAAGGGTCCGGTGGCACCCGGTATCGGACCATCGGCCGCGGGAGAGCTTCCGAATGGCGGAAGTGCTTCTCCTGCGGCGTGCAATCCGAAAAAACATTAAGGTGATTGTAAGTGAACAATACCTTATTCAGACAATGCTGTGCCTGGCCCTGTGACTTGGGGAGGGCTGGTGGCTCCCCCCTTTCTGTTTGTTTGTCAATATAGGACTTGAGCATCCGATTGACCCGTTCCACAATCGCTTGCCCCTGCGGATTGTAAGGAACGCCAAAAGTATGCTTAATATCCCAAGTGGCCATGAAGGCGGCCAACTGCCTAGAGCTGTAGGACGGGGCGTTATCGGTTTTAACGTGCCGAGGTTTGCCCATGGCTGCAATGCAGGAAAGGAGGTGCTGCTCCACGTGGGAAGCAATTTCCCCTTTCTGTGCTGTTGCCCAAACGAACTGAGAAAAAGTGTCTATGCAAACGTGCATGTACTGCCATCTGCCAAACTGCGGAACATGCGTGACGTCCATTTGCCACACCTGATTGGCCTCTGTCCCTCGTGGGTTGACCCCCCACGAGGGCCCCCCCGGTGCCCCTGCACAATGCTGGCAAGAGCGAACTATGCCTTGGGCTTGAGAGAGTGGCAGATTGAACTGTCTGGCGAGCGCTTTGGCATTTTGGTGAAAAAAGGCATGACTCTGAATTGGAGTAGTAAAAACACCCAAAACTGAATGTTGCTGAATTTCCTTTGCCGCCGCATCCGCTCTGCTATTGCCCGCGGAAATCGGACCCGGTAGGTCTTGATGACTTCGGATGTGGGCAATATAGAGCGGCTCCGTGCGGTTTCGCAAATGAAATTGAGCAGTGAGAAACAGACTAAGCAAATTCTTGTCTATCGCGGGAGTAATGTATGCTCCCGGTAGACTGTGAAGCAAATTCCTAACGTACTGACTGTCCGTGATGATGTTTAAACGTTCTTTGGCGAAGGTGCGCAAAGCAAGGTTCACCGCTGCCAACTCTGCCCGCTGCGCGGACTTTTGTGGAAGAGTTAGCAGCGTGCACCAAGCTTGGCCCTCCTGCCAGGTCAAGACACCATATGTGCGACCACCATCAGTAAAAACTGTCCTGGCCCCCTGAAGTGGGACCAGCGAGAGCAATTCAAACAAGCTGACTGTCTGCGTTTGGAGTGAGACAAGTCTGGGGTCCTTTGGCAAGTGGTATGCCAAGCATCCGGTGAATCCTTCCAGGGCTATTGGAAGCGAGTCACCGAGCTGCATTAATTGCTGGATTTGTTCCTTGGTGAACGGGACTACGATTTTGGCCAAATCATGCCCTGAAATGTCCCTAGCTCTCAGCCTTCCGCGGTAAACCACCACGGAGACCAATTCTTGGGGAGGAACGATGTTTCGTGAAGAGGTGTTCGGAAGGTACACCCACTCCACGATACTCGCCCCTTTCTCAGCATCTACGCCGAGCGCTCCAGTGAACATGGATCCTGACCGTACGATGTACAAATTCAGGATCGGAGCATATGGCCCTGGGGTGATCCTATCTACCCATCGCTGGCTGAGAACTTGGTTAACTTTCTCGAGAGCTAAACGCGCTTCTCGAGAAATTTTTATCCGGTCTGCCGGCTGCTTACCTAAAGTTAGCAGCGAGAAGAGCGGTTTTAGAAGATCTGTATTCAATCGGAAATACGGTCTGGCCCAATTGATGTTACCTAAAACTTGCTGCAATTCTACAAGGGTGACTGAGTCCTGTAAATTGATCTGAGGCAAAACTGGTGCTGCGAAAGAGCGGAGAAGCCGATGACCCAAGTATGAGAAGGGCTCGGTTCTCTGCACTTTCTCTGGGGCAATGAGTAAACCTTGGTCCCCCAGGCTGGCCTGGAGGTCAGAAAACATTTCTCTGCCGAGTTGCGGCATCGCGACCAAGATGTCGTCCATGAAATAGCAAACTATGGCTTTAGGGTAAAGGCTTCGGAACTTTGCCAGTGCGTTGTGAACATAAATTTGGCACAGGGTGGGCGAATTGAGCATGCCCTGTGGCAAATATTTCCACGCGTAACGCTGCGTGGGCTCACTGTGGTTCACAACCGGCACCGTAAAGGCGAACCTTTCCCGGTCCCGGGGGTCTAAGGGAATTGTATAAAAGCAATCCTTGAGATCCACGACCAGAATCTCCCACCCCTCAGGAATCATGTTCGGATTTGGGATGCCGCATTGAAGCGGACCCATTGGCTGTATGCATTTGTTGATCTCTCTGAGATCGTGGAGGAGTCGCCACTTCCCCGACTTCTTTTTAATCACAAAAATTGGCGAATTCCAAGGACTTGTGGACCGTTCTATATGTCCTGCGTCTAGCTGTTCTTTAACTAGCTGCTTGAGGGAAACTAATTTCTCTCCCACTACCGGCCATTGTTCTACCCAGACCGGCGTATCGGTGAGCCATTTAAGTGGCAACGCCATTACCCAAAGGTAAGCGTAGCACCGTACTGCTGTAAGATGTCTCGCCCCCAAAGGTTGATGTGCACGACAAGAATGTGCGGCCGAATTACCGCCGTGCCGTCAGCCCTTGGGATTGTGACTTCCACCCACTCTCGGCTCCTAAACGCTTCCTGGACACCGCCTACCCCCCACACATCGGAGACCGGCTCAATGGCCCACTCTCTTGGCCACTGGCTTCTGCTTATCACGCTCACATCCGCTCTGGTATCAAGCAACCCTGAGAACGCTCTTTTGTTCAAAAATACCTCGATAACGGGGCGCTGCTTCCACTCAATGTTGGTCTCTACTGTCACTAAGACTTGGTATCCTTGTACTGCCTCACTGGCGCTCGAGCGGTCCTCTGACTGGGACTCGGAGCTGTCACTGAGCCTTCCCTGGCTATCTGCTGGCGAGTGACAAGGAACCATGATCAGTTGCGCTAAGGTGTCTCCTTTGTGAATTGTTTGGGGCAGATGAGTCCAAAGCTGAACTTGGAGAACGCCTGAAAAATTCGAGTCACCGACTCCTGGAATTATGAAAATTCCACGTGCTCCTGCTACACTGCGGGGCAAAACTAAACCTATAAAGCCCTTGGGCAGTGGACCCATGTACTGGGAGTCCACCAGATAGACCGTGCCTGGCAGGTCGCATGTAACGTCCGCCTGACAAGTCAAGTCTAACCTTGTACTACCCTTGGGGCTGGCCTGTGCCCTCCCAATGTCTGGAGTGTGACCGGGATTTAGTCTAGCTCTGGTGAGCTTTGGGTGAGGGGAGTCCCTGTTTGGACCGGGGCCAGAGACATGCCCGCGTTCCGGTTTCCCGAATTCGGACAGTCTCGAGCCCAATGGTAGCCTCTTTTGCACTTCGGACATGGGGTGTTTGGAGCCTTGGGACGGCCGGACCTTTGTCCGCCTCCCTTGGATCGGCACTCCCTAGCGAAGTGACCAACCCTGCCACAATTGTGACATGCTCCTTGGGTCTTTCCTTTTGGTCTCTTACCCCCTTGCACCGCTGCCGCTAGCAAACCCATCTTATAGGATTCTGTGCCAACGTCGGCACAAGCTCTAATCATGTCCGTAAGGGTCAAATCAGGACGATTGCCCAGGGACTGCAAGATTTTACGGCAGTCTAAATTGGCATTGTCCTTGGCTAACTTCATCATGAGCTCTTGTTGGGCCTGCTCATTGTCAATCTGCCTGCTAATTGCTTCCTCCAGGCGATTGATGAAGTCCATATAGGGTTCCTGGGCTCCTTGCTTGATAGCGGTGTAATTTTTAGCCGCTTTGCCAGTTGCTGGGACTTTGAAAAACGCCCTAAAGGCGGCCTCGGCCGACATCTGGAGAGTGGCTAGAGGCAAGTTGATTTGGGCATCGATGGATTCGAAGGCACCTGAACCATATAACTGGTCAGGAAGTACTGCGCCTCCCATTCTGGCAGCCCTTGTCTGCGCCTCTAGGCGAAACTCGCTGTCCCAAATTAAATACTCACAGGTGGAACAGGAACACTCCCAAACGCGAAATGCCGAAAGTGTATGTTTCTCTTTAATATACAGAAGGATACATGAGATGAACTTGTGTAGAGGTAAGGAAAAACGTAAATGCAATATTCCGCTTTACAACGTTAGACTAGTGTGTTGCTAAAGAAAAACATCAGTGGCCAGCGTCAAAGTACACTGCAAGCTGGGCTGAGTATAATATTACTTCATAACCTCAAACACAAAAACCGCACGTGTGAAAACCCGCACAGCTGTAACGCAAAAATATATATGTGCGATGTCCCCGAAGCCCGAAGTGTTGTATAATATATATCCTGGTTTATTCCTTGGGCAACAACGAGTCTCTGATAGAATTATATATCTCTCTCTCGCTTGCGGGGAATCCAATAACCATAATATCATCAGCGGCGGGTGTCCGTGCGACGAACAGTCTCAGAAAGCTGTAGACAACTAGGCGATGCCCTTCCGGTAATGGGTCATTTCGGATAACTTTTTCAAGCGTCTACAAGCATGATACAAAAACATAAAACCCGTGATACAATGGTGCATAATGGCTACAATATAACACTAAACATGTGATACATGTATATCCAGTATATAAACCAAATGAATAACAATTATTAAGAGAAAATGGACAGGCTACATACCTACGACGAATTGTCTCGCGTGTATCGCACCTCTACAAAAATTCATTCATCTCGTATCAGGAATCAGGTTGTCACCGCTCCTCTGGTTACCCATTTTCTCGAACATAAACACACAGTAAGAGACATCAGGGTAGTGGTACTGGAGACTTTTGTACCTAACAAACATCAGATCGTGGATGTGGAACGATTTCTCTTACAAAGGGAGGCATTTTACATCCACCGTTTCAATACCCTCATGCCACACGGATTAAACAGTGAATGGGAATTGTCTGCATTTTTGTAGTTTCGCTTTTGCCTCATTAACTGACATATCCGTATTTGCCCCTTTAAGCAGATCATAGGTTGGATTTGAAGTCATATGGAACTCGTTTAAACAGTTACATCTGTTTGTAATTATATGGGTGATTTTGCTTGTGTTATATGGAGTGCTCCTCTGTAGCAATTAACGCGTGCACACACTAGAAGAATTTTTGTAGAGGTGCGATACGCGCGAGACAATTCGTCGTAGGTATGTAGCCTGTCCATTTTCTCTTAATAATTGTTATTCATTTGGTTTATATACTGGATATACATGTATCACATGTTTAGTGTTATATTGTAGCCATTATGCACCATTGTATCACGGGTTTTATGTTTTTGTATCATGCTTGTAGACGCTTGAAAAAGTTATCCGAAATGACCCATTACCGGAAGGGCATCGCCTAGTTGTCTACAGCTTTCTGAGACTGTTCGTCGCACGGACACCCGCCGCTGATGATATTATGGTTATTGGATTCCCCGCAAGCGAGAGAGAGATATATAATTCTATCAGTGACTCGTTGTTGCCCAAGGAATAAACCAGGATATATATTATACAACACTTCGGGCTTCGGGGACATCGCACATATATATTTTTGCGTTACAGCTGTGCGGGTTTTCACACGTGCGGTTTTTGTGTTTGAGGTTATGAAGTAATATTATACTCAGCCCAGCTTGCAGTGTACTTTGACGCTGGCCACTGATGTTTTTCTTTAGCAACACACTAGTCTAACGTTGTAAAGCGGAATATTGCATTTACGTTTTTCCTTACCTCTACACAAGTTCATCTCATGTATCCTTCTGTATATTAAAGAGAAACATACACTTTCGGCATTTCGCGTTTGGGAGTGTTCCTGTTCCACCTGCGGCTTTTGCTACACCCCAGCCGTCCTACTTGAGCCAAATTAAATACTGGCTAGGGGTGAGCATCATCCGCATGACGGCTTTCCAGTCATGGGGAATCCACATGGTGTTCTCGCACACTTGCTGAAGCGTGCCCCTCGTAAAGCGACTTTGGAGCCCTGTCTCGGAAATGGCTTTCCGTATAGCCATGAGAAGCTTATACGGGACTGGGGAATGTACTATCTGCTGGGCGCCCGTAAGCGCGTCCATCTCCATGCGGATGGGACATATCTGACTGAGCTCTGCTAGCTCCTCTACTGGCAATTCCCCCTTCCTTAGTTCTTCCTCTACTGTGCGCTGAAGGGCACTTTTGGTAGCTAGGGAACCCGTTGCTGTCCGAGAAGCACCTGCGCTCCTCATTCCTTGCATTCCATTGGTGACGTCTGCAGCTGTCACCGAGGGAAAGCTCCCTACGCTACTCTGCCTAAATTGGAGTGACAGATAGAGCGCCGTAGGCGCCGTTGGTTCAGCTGGCACATCTGGCAGATTTGGGGGTTCTTTGGCCTCTACCCAGACTGGCTCTATCTCCGCCAAGAGCTTCCTACATTTTCTCCATGTGCGAATTATGCCTCCTGGAGCTTTCGGGGGTTGCTGAATGCAGTCTCCTATCTGATCCCAGAGCTCAAGGGTTAAAGTACCTACTTCTGGGTAAAGCAGGCAGTGTTCCCCTAGGTACACCAAAAGTCTCGCTAGCTTTCCGCTGTGAAAACGCACCTTAAATACCCTGGCCAGGATTCTGAACTCTCCCTCACGAGTTCTTTGGCTAGCGGATGGACGCTGTCGCTGAGGACAGGTCCCCATATTACCTGCGATTGGGTCCTCGGAAGTTTTCTCCTCAGGACGAGTCGACTCGTATGTGGCAGGCAATAGGTTCTGGCGACGATGCTTCTGGGTAGAGCTCGGAGCGTGGACTGCGGCCACGGGCCCTCGGTGGCCACTGCGCTGTCAGGGGCTCACAGCTGCCCTGAGCGGAACGCGTTTTTCCCTTTGGCGCAAGCCACCGCGAAAGTCGGGAGCAAGCTGTAGGATGCCTCTTTGGACTGCCTCACCGCAGGCCATCCCTCCGATGTGCCTGCTGCTGTACCCGAGGACTTTCTGTTTCTTCCCCATTGGCTTTGGGAGGTGTACTTGGTGCTTAGCCCAGACCTGGCTAAAGTGTGAGCTAGGGCTTTGTACCTTTTTTGAATTGAATTGTTTTATTGTGTAACTGTATTTTATTGTATTTACTGTATTGCACTGTGATATATTTTATTTTTAAAATATTTTTTACGCTGTAGCTTGTGAACTTGTAACTTGTAAACCGCATTGAGTCACCCCTTGGGCAGAGAATTATGGTATATAAATTCAAATTCAAATCTGGAACACTGTGTAAACTCATCTCTAATTGACTGTTAAATAAAGCCTGTTGCTGTTTGTTCATCATTGCCCTGGACTGGTGCTTATAAGGGCCGGATTCAACACATCCTTTCAACCCAGAATAATTTCTGACACAAAATTATTATTATTTTTCTAAATCTTAGCTCCAATTGGCTCCATCTATGCCATAGGCACCCACTTCCTTAAAAAAAATCCTCCTCTAACAAAATCACAGGAAAAAGTCCTCAGCAATACCTACTTTAATCTATTTCCCAAACCCAAAAATCTTCCAAGCCCCACTATGGCTAAGAACCAGTGGTGGGATTCAGTTTTTTTGACTACTTACTCTGTGGGTATGGTATGGTGGGAGTGGCCAGGGGGAAAGCTCTGTGTTGCACCCGAATTAGGACTACAGTACTTTATTTCAAAACTTTGATGGGCGGGGCCAGACGGAATGTCTATTACTGGTTCTGGCAAATGGGGGCGAACCTGCTGAACCCCACGACTGCTAATAACCTATTTCAATTATAATTTAGGAGAAAACTTAATCCAACATACTGTACTCAGGGCCACCATCAGAAATTTCCGGGCCCCGTACTGAGCAATCCTATTGCCCCCCCCACACACACACACACACTTTTCTCTCTCCTCGCATTGGGGTGATGGCAGTGGCTGGAATACACAATTTCCCAAAATAAATCGATGAGCAGTTGTATCCAACTTTAGAGTTCAGTGCTCATTCTCTGATTACAGCCAAGAGGCAGTGGGCTTGATCCACAAAAACTCACATTAAAATACAGGTTAGTCTTTAAGCCTTGCTTGAAAGCCAGTTGTATTCAACTTTAAAGTTCAGTGCTCATCTCTGATTACAGCCAAGAGGCAGTGGGCTTGATCCACAAAAACTCACATTAAAATACAGAAGTTGGTCTTTAAGTCTTGCTTGAAAGCCAGTTGTATCCAACTTTAGAGTTCAGTGCTCATTTCTGATTACAGCCAAAGAGCCAGTGGCCTTGATCCACAAAAGCTCACATTAAAATACAGAAGTTAGTCTTTAAGGTGCCACACATTATGCCCAAAAAACAGACTTTTATATCAACAGGAACATAATTAAAAGGTAAAGGTTTCCCTTGCTCAAAAGCCAGTCGTATCTGACTCTAGGGTGCAGTGCTCATCTCTGTTTCAAAGCCAAAGAGCCAGCGCTGTCTGCTTCAGCAGACATTTCCGTGGTCATGCAGCAGGCATGACTAGACACCAGAGCACACGGAATGCTGTTACCTTCCCACCGAAGTGGTCCCTATTTATCTACTTGCAATTTCTTGCTTTCAAACTGCTAGGTTGGCAGGAGCTGGGACAAAGATGGGAGCTCGTTCCATCCTGCAGTACTCGGGAATCGAACCGTTGACCTTCCGCCTCCCAGTCAGTGTCAGCCACTTGATCCACTGCAGTCCTTATGACCACAGTTTTGCGCCACCAGGGCTCTGAAAGAAAGAAAGTATGGAAGGAAGGATGGATGGAAGGATGGAAGAAAGGAAGGAAGGAAGGAAGGATGGAAGGATGGAAGGAAGAAAGAAAGGATGGAAGGATGGAAGAAAGAAAGGAAGGATGGATGGAACAAAGAAAGAAAGAAAGAAAAAGGAAGGAAGGAAGGAAGGAAGAGTGAATTAGTGAAGACAGATAGATAGACTGACAGACTGACAGACAGACAGACAGACAGACAGACAGACAGACAGACAGACAGACAGACAGACAGACAGACCTGCCTGGGAGGGGAGGGGGCAGGCCAAAGAACAGCAGCAGCCTGCCTGAATTTGCAGGAGGGGTGGGAGTGGGGGCCCGACCACTCACCCCAGCTTTGTTTCCCACCCCCCGCGGGCAGGCAGTCAGGCTTACCTGACAGTCGTGGGGGTGCATGTTTTGCCCGGCAGGTCCATAGCTGGCGGTGGGGTGAGAAGCGGACATCTGGTGTCGGCGCCGGCCTGAGAAGTCGTGCTCCCCACCCCATGGCTTGCTGCTGCTCAGCGGCAGCAGCTGGAGGCCCCGGTATCTTTGAAGGCAAGCACCCTGCGGCTTCCCACTGCTGCGTTCGGCCCCGGGGCCTGCTCTCCTCGTGGGCTGGCAAGCCTTGACCCCAGATATATGGGTTGAGGCAGGGGCGAGGGGGCCCTCTGGCAGGGCATGCGCAGTGGCGCATGGCGCAATTTTAAAAAAGTTAGAATTTTTTTAAAAAAATGTTTTTAAAATTGGGCTGCCCACCCCCACGGACTGCCTGCAGCTCCAGGCCTGGGATGGGAATCCTGGCTGTACACCTCCTGATGGCAGCCATGACTGTATTGCAGGGGTTCTCATGAGGTCTGTGGGTCGGACGTGGCCCACAGTGCCATTTCATGTGCCCCCCTGGCTCTGCCACACCTGGAAGTTCCATGTGTGGTTCCTTTTTAATGTACAGGCTTCCCCCAAAATGACCATCTCTCTCTCTCTCTCTCTCTCTCTCTCCCCCTTCCATGTCCTGATAGGTTTGTTGCTCTTGAAGTCAATTTGAACATGTGCAGTTACACAACCAACAGCCAAGCACACAAGTTTTTGATCTAAAAGGGGTGAATGGGTTAAGTAGAAAGTAATTCTTTTTTAACATTCATGTATGGGGCTGTTTACTTTGAATTGATTCTGGTATCAGGATTTGTTCGTTTTTATTTGAAGTATTTTGCACTTGTGTGTGGATGGGATGCATTATTGATTGGCAATAACCCTTCCCGATTGGTCTGTCTGGCTAGAATACGGGCTGGAGCCCCTCCTGGCTATGCAGGAAGGGAAATTGGATAAATGCTAATAGTGATAGTTAGCAGTAGAGACTCCATATTGCCTTGGCTGAGAGCACTGAAAGGAGTGGGACAAAATTCACCCAAATGTCACAATGCCTAGTAAACAGCTCACAGTATCTCACTCACGTCCGCAGAGACACTAAGCTGTAACTAGACCAAACAGTTAAGAGTAGGAGCCCGGAATTTACAAGGACTCTGAGATAGGACGGGGACAGTGAGTCTCGCTACATCGCTAATTAGTCTGCCTATGGGGAACCTTGGCATGCAGTACTTTCTTAGCAATTTCTTAGGCTGGCAAATGTACCTTGGCCAGCAACATGCTACGAAAGCAAGCTTTCTGTAATAGGGGTCATGCGCGCTCCGTGCGCAAGTGATGAGAATGCAAGTCAATAAATATACATCACCCGACTTGTTCGGGACTGACTTTTCCACCACACTTCCATCTCCCGTGCCTTCCTTGCGCCCAGCGGCCCCAATCCTCCGGGGGGAGAAGAAACCATTACAACACTTGTGTCAGAGTAATTGTAAAATACTCATTACTTAGGAATGGCCATCTTACCATGGGCTTACAGAAAACAATGCCCTTTTCTCTACCCTCAGGCTCTATGTCCAATTCCCCACTCAGCAGGGTGCTACAAATCCCTACAAACTGGGGCAAGTTCAAAGCAACTATGCCTGAGCATTGCTGCTGCAGTGCTGCTGCTGCTTCTGCTGTTACTTTACATTTTTTGAGAGGGGAAGAGGCCACAACAGGCATAAAGCCCTGAGGCAGAAATGGCTTCTTTTCCTCTTCTGCCAACTCTTCCTTCTCTTGGCTTCTGGTTCGTCTCAGTCTTGGAGAGAATTTTAACAATGGTAGCACATGAACACTGTCACCAGCACCATCTTCATCCCTTTCCCTTTCCTCTTAGAAGATCCTTAGAACAGAATAATTGCATACTTATTTATGTCTTGTAATCAAAATTGTACACTCAGGAGAGTTTCCATCCTAACACAATTGCAAGTTTAATGATGGTACTACGACATATTTTTCTTTACCAAAGGGCTCTGAGAATAAAGTATATTCTCAAAGGGGTTTTTAGGGTATAGTGTTCATTGGCAGTGCAGCAAACACAAAAGTTATATTATTCAGATGCGCACAACCCCAAAGTATTAAAGATCTAAATTTCATCAACTACTCCCACCCCATATACTATACATTGAATTTTCACAACATAAACAGATCTTTTGTAATGGGACTAAAATACATTGAACAGCAGACTATTAATGCTGTAGGGTTCATTCTCACTGAAAGATCCCATCTCGTCCCATACTCCTTCAAGCCTCTAAAGGCTTGCATGCCTCTTTATGACTATTTTCTTTTCTGAAGAAGATTGCAGTCTTTTACAAAGGTGATCCTCATTATCTTCCTAACCTCTTGCACATCACATAGTTTTGAATGTTTGCCTATGGTGCAAACAGTGACAATATTTGCTGTTTCAGTTCAAAACAATAGTAAACTCTCTCTCCTAACAAAGCAGAAGTGAAATGCCATTTGCATGTTGTTATTTGCCTGGCTTCTGCAAACTACCACAATCCTGAAGCTTGAGGAATTCCTGGAACCATATGGCAGCAGCAAGATGGGGAAATGAGAACTCAGAGGAGGTGGGACTGCCTCCTATGGATTTACCTGATCTGCTAGTAAGTGGATCAAAACACTATTTTCTTTCATACTGTATATGTCTCTGAACTTTATCATGCAATTCTAGGTTTTGCAGTATTAATATTAATAATAAACTGGGTTGGCATTGAATTTGGATGGGAAAGACTTAAGATTGAATGTGTATAATACACAGACGTGGTATAGACTGATCAACCCGTCCCTAAGATTCACTTGGCCTGCCTCATCTTATCCTTAGCTCTACTTGTAAAATCCCCATTTTTTAATGTGTTCATGTGTTCTTTTACACAATTTGTAACTTCTTGGTTTTCTTTCCATCTCTCTCTCTGTTTTTCAAATCCACGTGTTTTTCAAATCCACACGTTAGACACTGCATAAAACAAGCAATTTGGTTGTACATGTTACATCAAGTTATATATAATCACACATAATGTTTGATATGTTTTTAGTGATCAATAAAGGCATCACCTTTCTCCTACTTTTACATAAATGTTGTGTATGTACTCTAGTGTATGGATAAATGATTCACCTAAAGAATCTTGAAAGAACCATATATACTGTCAGACAGACAGATAGATACAGTGGTGGGCATCAGCAGGTTCGCACCACTTCACCAGAACAGTAGCATAAATTCTGGCTGAACCCGCCCATCCAAGTTTTGAAATAAAGTACTGTAGTCCTAATTCATCTGCAACACAGAACTTTCCCCTGGCCACGCCCACCATACCGTGTCCACAGTGTGGTAGTAATTTTTTTTGGAGGCCACCACTGGATGGATGGATGGATGGATGGATAGATAGATAGATAGATTGATAGATAGATAGATCTTTCTACAGCAGCTTATTGACTGAGATGCTTTCTAGAACATAGGAAGGAATACTGATTAGATCAGGGGTTCTCAACATATGGCCTGTGGTCCGGACCCAGCCCGCAGCACCATTTCATGTGGCCCACATCACTACTACCTCCACTGCCATCATCAGAACCAAATTATCACTACTTAAGCCTTTCTTTTGTGATTTCAAGGCACAAGTGATTTTGTTGCATTGTGTACAAGTCACTGTTAATCACTGCAATTTACCTTTAACCAGTGACAACTTGCAGCAGACAACATCACCCTCTTTGCACATGGAGAGTTCCACAACAGGATTCCAGTCAATATTTGATTCCAAAATTGTTGAATAAGATTTGTTCTAAAATCAATATAAGGTCTCTTATCAATTGTCAAGGCCTTTAGTTTGGTACCAGTGCTACAATACGGGTGAGATATTTGAAGTTGTAGACAACAGAATTGGAATGCCATCCTTTTCTTAGGACACAGGGCAATTAAATTCTCTCCCCTCCCGTCTTCATTTTCTTGTTGTTTTTTATATATACTGCCTGTCTTTCACTGAAGAATGGCTACTTTCTCTTCCCATGTCAATTTTGTAAACATTCAGTGATCGCCCCAAGTGCATTTAAAGCCAAAAACTGACTGCTCTTTATTTTGTTTAATAACAGATTAAATACTTAAAAACTGGAGCAGTTATTCCCAATGTCAGGCATACACCCCACAGGAGGACTTCAGTCCCCAGAAGCCTAACTCTGTACATTACCTGATCAGTGCTTTGGGGAATTGACTTAGGCTTCTGGGAATTGAAGTCCAAAAACCAAAGGTTGTGGGACACTGATCTAGAGGAAAGTTTCTTTTGAAAGCCATTTCTGTCCACCTTGTTATTTGTTGAGTTGCAGGGTAATTGCCTCAACCTTTTGTAAGAGAACAGCTGGAAACTCACCAAAGTTGAAGAGAAGCACAATAAAAGCTTTATATACTGTAATATCTGATTGTACATTTTCCCCCTTCAATTAAAATCCACAGCCCTACATCAAGAGAAAATATAGACATTACAGAATATGAAGATCATTTTGGTCACTGCCATGCTTATTCTCAGTGGGTACCTGTTCTCTTTGTTCTGGCTTCTCCTAGTGGTACACTTATGTAAAAGCCATATAACATTGCAAATAATTATACCCCACAACTGTAGTTCATCTTCTATGTGAAAATTGTGATCATCAAATCCTAAAGCCAGTTCTGAAATTTCAAAGAAGCAGCAATGAAAGATGGAAGAGTGATGTGTGATCCTTTCTACCAAAGCTTCTCAGGATCATTATAAATGCTGAGATTTGTTGGTAAGTAAAAGTAAAGGTTTCCCTTGCTTGAAAGCCAGTTATATCCGACTCTAGGGTTCAGCTCTGTTTCAAAGCCGAAGAGCCAGCGCTGTCTGCTTCTGCAGACATTTCTGTGGTCATGTGACAGGCATGACTAGACACCGGGGTGCATGGAATGCTGTTCATACCTGTCAACTTTGGATTTGAAAATAAGGGAAATTTTGGCCACACCCCGCTGTGGATGTGGCCATGTGATTTGCTGGGCTCTAGTCATGCCTGCCACATGGACATGAAAATGTCTGCAAACACAGACAGCACTGGCTCTTTGGCTGTAAATGGAGATGAGCACTGCACCCTAGAGTTGGATATGACTGGCAGATTTTACTTTCTTAGGATCAAAGATCTCTGCAGATGGTGATTGCCGCCATGAAATAAAAAGGCGACTGATGCTTGGGAAACAAGCTATGAGAAACCTGGGGAATATAGTTAAAAGTAGAGGCATCACCTTGCAAACAAAAATTTGCATAGTCAAAGCAATGGTATTCCCGGTGGTAATGTATGGGTGTGAGAGCTGGACCATTAGGAAAGCTGAGCGCAGAAAAATAGATGCCTTTGAAATGTGGTGTTAGAAATAGGTCGATCCTAGAAGAAATCAACCACGACTGCTCACTAAAGGTCAAATAGTAAAGATGACACTAAAGTACTTTGGACATCAAATGAGAAGAGAGGATTCACTTGAGAAAGCCTTCATGCTGGGAAAGGTGGAGGACAAAAGAAGGGGGTGGCCAAAAATAAGATGGCTAGATGGTATTGTAGATGCAATGGGCACAAAGCTGTGTGGGCCAAAGAACCCTTTCCCCACTTTCTTGTTTACTCAGTGGCTTAAGTGACTAAGATGCTGACTGGGAGGCAGAAGGTCAGCAGTTCAATTCCCGAGTACTGCAGGGCGGAATGAGCTCCCGTCTTTGTCCCAGCTCCTGCCATCCTAGCAGTTCGAAAGCAAGAAATTGCAAGTAGATAAATAGGAACCACTTTGGTGGGAAGGTAACAGCATTCCGTGCACTCTGGTGTTTAGTCATGCCTGCCACATGATCACAGAAATGTCTGCAGACACAGACAACGCTGGCTCTTCGGCTTTGAAACAGAGATGAGCACTGAACCCTAGAGTCGGATATGACTGGCTTTCGAGCAAGGGACACCCCCCTCTCTCTCATATAGGGATCAGGCAATACACCCCCCCCCCCAATTAGGGTGCAGGAGCAAGGGATTAATTCCCCCCTTTCACTCTCATATATTGATCAAGCAACACCCCCCCTCCCAAGTTAACTCTAGAACTCTAGAAATGAAATCCTCCAGCCAGGAGGCAGGGCAGAAACAGCTCAATAAAGCATGAGGTTGCCCCTGCATATATGAAATATATTGCTCACCTAGAGTAGACTCCTTGCTCCCAGCAGCCAAAACGAAGCCTCCAGGACCATGTTGCTGGCAGGAAAGGAAAGAGAAAGAGAAACTCAGAAGCCACCCCCACACGCACACACACACACCTTCTCTCTCTCCCCTTCCACAAGCGTAAAGCCTGCCACACAGCGACCTCTGGTGGCCGGGAAAAATACTGCAGCTTTGCCTGTGAAGGCAAAGGATGTTTTTTAAAAAATAAGGGGAAATACGGGGAAATTAATAAAATGGGAGGGGGCGGGAAGAGGAGTAAAAATAAGGGGTTTCCCCAGGAAAATGGGATAGCTGACAGGTATGCTGCTGTTACCTTCCCACCAAAGTGGTCCCTATTTATCTACTTGCAATTTCTTGCTTTCGAACTGCTAGGTTGGCAGGAGCTGGGATAAAGATGGGTGCTCATTCTGTCCTGCAGTACTCGGGAATCAAACTGCTAACCTTCCATCTCCCAGTTGGTGTCTTAGCCACTTGAGCCACTGCAGTCCTTCTGCCTCCCAGTCAACATCTTACCACCAAAAATTAGAAATAAAAGAAACACAAGTCAGTTTCTTCCCCCATGGTATAGCGATACCAGGGCTTGATGGCTTAAATGCAGGAACTTTTGTTTAGTACAGATGACAGAATGATCTGCATTCTACTCGAGTTTTCTGACCCTTTACTAGTTAGAGGCAAGTTTCAGAGTAACTGGTATTTTACCAGCAATAATAGACTGTAACAGGCTATCCCTGTTGCAATCTAGAGGTCAGAATCCTAACATTGTTTTCCAGCTTAGTTTCATGGACCATGATATGGAATCAGAGTGCACACAGGGTGCCCTTTAGGTCTTTCAACCATGGCAACTGGAAGCAACTGAGATGTGAGCTTGCTGCAGTTCATTCTTTTTTAGCCTCTGGGTAATTTAACAGGTTTCCAACTCCAATTGTTAAAGTGACCTTCTGTACTTGCATTTCTGAATATTTACAGAAGTTGGATACCTAGGTGAATCAATCTAATGGACTCATTTAGGATTATTGGTAAAGCTGGAACATAGAATCTGCTTAGCATCTGGAGGTTGTGTTCTAGGAGCAGAGCCAGACCTTTTCTCTGCTGAATGATCACTCTTTTACCCACATAGAATTTTTGGCTTTGGTGGCTAAATGGTACAATTCAGTTGGGCACTGCTCCTAGATACAAATCAACATTACTTTCTGCATCTTCCCTTAACCTGTTGTGCATATCCCATTTTAACACATCAGAGAAATCATGAAATCATAATAACAAGCTGAGACACTGGCAACAAATCTCCTGAAAAGTGGTGCAAATTCATTAATTGAAAGAACATCTTTGGTGAAAAGAAGTCCATGTAACCCTGTTTTATATTTCTGTAGTTTGGTTATTGTTTCATTTCCCTGGAATTTATTACAGAAATTAGCTCTGACTTGGGGCATTTCATAAGAATTACTGAGTGGAGAAAAATTTATCTATCTATCTATCTATCTATCTATCTATCTATCTATCTATCTATCTATCTATCTATCACATGATGAGTGAAGAAAATTATGAGCCCTAAGGGATAACCTCAGGATAGATAAGTTTCTATCCCAGAAGATGCCCCATACAGTGTCTCTCTTGTTTAATTAGATCTGCATTGGTCAGTGTAGAAACAATCTTAAGCTAACAAGGTACTGTTAGAAAACAGACCTTACATTTTAACTCAAGTGAAACAATCAAAAAAACCTCCAAATATATATTTTGAATGGTATTGCAGAGATTACCTTATAAATAAAGATGGCTTAAATGTAATAAATTGTGAAGACCGCTAAATGGGCAGGTAGACACTGTGCACATGAAACAAATAGGAGTTGATTCTGCTTTATACCAGATGTGTGGAAATGTGCCATCATATTAAAGAACAGCACCAGGTCCAAAAAAAGTGTATGCATCAATCTATATCCAGCATGCATTAGCTCAGATTTAATTATCATTTTATAAAGCCATTGTTTTAGTTGTTCAGTCACACAGTTGAGTCCAACCTTTTATGCCCCCATGGACCACCACATGTCAGGCTCCTCTGCCCTCTGCAATCCTCCACAGCCTGGCCAGATCTAAACCCATTGTATCAATGATTGTTACACATCATCAAAATGTTTACATAGTAGTTTTGGACTACTTCACACATTCATTAGTATTATTTGTTTTTCCCCAGCACATTAAGTATTCAATATTGGATGGTGCTCAACTGGTATGTGAATCAGTTTCACTTAAAAGCCTTGTGTATGATTAATGTTGGGCAGCTGTGGAAATTATCCCTGTTTTAGAACTGGTGCTGGATTTGCTTTTCTATGCAAAGTGCTACTTTACAATGCAACACAGACATCAAATGATGAGCATTCATTTCATTTATACACCAAACCTATAGCTGCTTTCACAGCATATATAAAGCCCAGATCCTAGAGATGTATATACAGAAGTTTTGCCCATCAATTCTGTAGACAAACTGATTTGTAAGAGGGTGCACTATCCATTGCAAGTAATACAACCTTTCTTTTTAAAGATGTAAATGAAACTATCTACATGTCTTTATAATCAGGCCATTAATAAGATGGTTTGAGCTCTCATTAAAGTTTTGGATTTTTTGTTAATTTTGCTTCACCTTCACCAATTTTCTTGTTCTGTCCTTGCCAGACCCACCCCCAATAAAGAAACGGACACCTGCATTGGTTTAAATATTGGGCCACTTTATTAACTTGTAACTTAATTAACTTTGTTAAGGCAAATGGGCCGGAATAGCACTGGTAACGACTAATTGTCATTTCCTAAACTTAATTTGTTACATTGTATCAATTTGTTTACTTCCTTAAACAAATTATTGACCCCAATGATACTTGTTAACTCCAGCTTCTGATGAAAATCCGGTGAACTGTGAAAGGTTTTGCAAGTCTCTGAACTTCACATTACCTTGTTTGTGGTCCGCATTTGGTTGGCCATCCAGACTTTCCCTCTACCTTGTGCTTCTGGTGGCCAACCAAATGTGTACCTGCCGGGTTCCTAGGGGTAATCTGATTGTCCTTACCAGTGATACCCACCACATGGGGAGGAGTCTTTTATGACTCACCCCCCCCCCCCTCTGACCACCAGCTCAGTCACCAGGCCCGCTTGCAATGATGCCAGAAAAAGATCAATGCCATGAGCGGAGAGGTGCACCCCATCTCCGTAAAACAAGCTGGGCTCCTCAATCCGGATCGCTGGATGCTCCACCACTGTGCCTAAACCTTGCTCTGAAAAATATTGGGCAACAACATGATTTATGGACCACCGGGCACGGTCAATGCGGCAGGGTCACCGCCTCCCCGGAAAAATGCATGTGGAATGATGTATGACCAGATGAAATGGATCTGTGGCCAATGCTGGTGGATCAGGCCCAGATCCTTGCAGATGGATATCACTAAATCCAGGCTGGTAATCTGGCCCAAGTCATTACCGCCCAGGTGCAGGACCAAAACATCAGGTGGAACGCAACTCCAAGCAGCCAGGATGAATGGAATCAAATTTCACCAACTCATTCCACGAAAGCCATGCCACATCAGGTACGGCACCTCACGAAGCTCCAGGTGCATCCCCCACGGGGATGAAGCAGCATGTCGGGCAGCCCAAAAAACATAACTGTGCCTAACGAACCACACCTGGGCTGGAACAGCAAGCGAAACAGGAGCTGAAATAAATGAACAGAAAACAAGTGCCAGCGAGAAGCTCATTGCAACATAGGGCGAACATATGCACGAAAGCGATTGGAAACCCACCAACCCATCCGTCGGATGTCATCATCTGAATACCCAAAATCTGCGGCCGTCGATGCAGCACTTATACGGAATGAATGGGTCCCATGCCATGCCCCCGGAATGCCCAAAGTGGAAAGGGCGGAACCTGTGACCCTCCAGAAGTGGTATTTTGTCAAAGGCAACGCATCCTGGTGGCAAAAAAGAGGTCCCTGAAGGGAGCCCCGCACAGCCAAGAAGGATGCCAAGGCCAAAACCGGACAAATTGCCCAGATACCACAGCTGAGCAGGACCACCGAGCTGCCCCTGCCCAGCTGATCCACCTTAGAATAATGGATGGTCAATGTGACAGAATCAGTAAACAAAGCCACATCTGCCAGCTCAAGAGCCCTACGGGAATGGTCAGCCTGGGAAAGTTCACTCATCCTCAAAGCCCCAAAGAAGGCCACTGTGGTGGCAGCGTGAAATAGGGCAGATTCAAATTGGTCATTGCAAGGGCTGGCCAAGCCTCAGACAGGCTCAAGAGAAGCTCCGGGGATACCGGTTGCTGCATGTCTGGGCGAGGGCCGTGTTCCCGAGCCCAACCCCTCAGAACTCTGCAGATACGGAAATCTCCTGTGGTGTCCTGGTAACCACAAACCCTGGTGGCAAAAGCCAGGGTGGAAAGCCACCCTCCAATGGTATGGGCAGTCAGGCCACAACCGTGCAGGTGTACCATGTATTGAAGTACATGGTCCACTGGCACAGGCCACAAGTCAGGCAAAGGAATGCCCTGTCGGAATGTAAAGAATGCCTGATAAGCCTGTTGGTACGCCTTGCAGGTGTGGCTAGCAAGGGACAGGCTGATGGCCCTGCTCACTTCACCTTGCCAAATGTTCACATCTTGGTTGGAAGTGGAGAGGGAAGCTCCTCGGCCTCCGGCACTAGTACCCGTAACCGTGAAATCTGCAGGCGGAACAAAGCATCGGCAATATTGTTATCAATGCCTGGAACATGGCTATCTCTGAAAAGAATATTATGCCACAAGGAGCATAATACAAACTGGCGGACAAGGGACCTTGGGTGAATGAGATGTTTGGGCATTTACAATGTGCACCATGGCAGCATTGTCACACCAGAAATGCACCACTGAATCCTCCCAGAATTTCCCCCATAACAACAGGGCACCCAGGATGGGAAAAAATTCTAAGAATGTCAAATCCCGGAGCAATTCAGAACCCTGCCATGCTTCCGGCCACCAGCCACAGCACCAGTGGCCATTGAAGTAAATGCCGTATCCCAAGGATCAGACTGTACCTGGAATTTAGGTGCGATAGAAAGCTCAGAACACCAAAAAGACACCCCATTGAAATCAACCAGGAATGCGACCAAACCCAAAGATCAGCCCGCATACCCCGTGTTAGCCGGACCCTGTGGCACTTCCGGGATAAACCTACCATAGCATCGCACAGGCGCCTGGCAAATGCCCGGCCAGGTGTGATAACCCTGCAAGCGAAGTTGAGATATCTATGAAGAACCTGCAGGTAATGGAGTGAAACCCGGCGCTTGGTCAACATGGATAAGATTGCATCCGAAATGCGGACAACCTTGTCCATGGGCAGCCGTGAAGTCTGGGCTATGGTGTCAATTTCTATCCCCAAAAATACAAGTGTGGTAGCCAGCCCCTCAGTCTTCTCAGGAGCCAATGGCACTCCCAGATCACCCATCAGCTCCTGAAAAGAAACCAACAGTTGTTCACATGTCCCAGAGCAGTGCCACCCACCAAACAAAAAATCATCCAAATAATGGGTGACATTATGGACCCCAGACCTGTGGACAAGTGCCCAGTGAAGGAAAGAACTAAAGCGTTCAAAAGCAGAACAGGATACGGAACAGCCAAAAGGCATGGCCCTGTTGACAAAGTACTGGCCTTCAAAACAAAAGCCCAACAATTCAAAATCATCTGGGTGCACGGGAAGCAGCCGGAAGGTGGACTTAATATCGCACTTGGCCAGCAGCGCCCCGCAACCACAGGAATGGACCATCTGTAATTCCTGGTCCAAAAGATGTATACCGAATGGAAGAAAGTTCCTCGGGTATGGCATCGTTGACCGACGAGCCCGCAGGGTAAGATAGATGATGGATAAGGCGAAAGTCACCCAAAGACTTCTTGGGCACCAGGCCAAGGGGGGACACTTTTAGATTGCGATATGCGGGCTCGCTGAAGGGGCCAGCAACCCGCACCTCCTTAAAAATGTTTGACCAGGCCAAGTCCTCCTTGCCCAGCAAAGACTGTAAATTAGGTGCCTCCTGTGGTGCGTGCGCACCCACAAAAGGAATGTGAAAACCAAAAGAGAAACCTGCCAACAAATAGGCCACATTGTCCCGCTTGGGGTAAATGCTGAGCCAGTGCTCTAGCACCTCAATTCTAATTGGGGAGGGGCCATTTTCCAGCAAAATCTGGAGGGGCACGCCTTGGGCCCTGCTGATCTCGGCCCCAGCCACGTGGCCTGCCCGACCAGAAGCAGGTGCTGGCAAAATGAGATCCTGTGCAAATGGAGCGCTCGTGCTTGAACTTGCACTGCTTCCGGCCGCAACGGCCCATGGAGGAGAAATCCCAGCACAGCAGGCGGGCTGGAAACCCCTGCCCTGCCGGCTGGTGGGGGAACTGCGCTGGGCCGGGGCATTGCACAACATGACCACAATGGTAGCGGTCACCAGAGGCAGGATGGGACATGGTCATATACAACAACCAAAGCAACTGGTTGGGCTTGTCCCAAGGCATCTCGGGGTGCAGGGCCATGTGCATATGAATTTCTTCATCATAAGCTAGCCATGATTGCCCCGGGAAATCAACATATGCCCTATAGATTATGTCCAGGTACTGGATCATTGGAATCGCAAGATCCGGACGGGCTCGGATGGAAACTGCGACATAAATCAAGTAGGCTGGAAGACAGTTGGCCCAGGTGCAGGGAGGCTTCTGGCGGTGGGCCAATTCCTTATCATGGTCATCCTCCTTCTCGTCCTCCCAAGTCATCTCCTGATTCAAAAGGCTAAATAAATCCACATATTCACGGCACCAGATCTTATCCCTGGTAGCTGGAAGGAGGTGATCCCCCAATGGCAATGAAAGGCCAACGGTTGGAATAGATGACTGTGGGACAGAATGGTAGGCCGGATTCACTGGAGGGCCATAAGGCCATATCGGATATGGGACATTAAGCCCCACGGGTGTAACGCCAGGTGGTACTGGGGGATAAGGCACCCACCAGAGAGCAACATGTGAGGCCAGAAGCATGGGGCCAAGAGCCAGAGCCATCTGATGTGGCCAGGGCCATTGGGCCGCAGGGGCCAGAGGCCAAAAACCTGTGTGTTGTGAGCTTACTTGACTGCCATACTCACCAGATGCGTCGCAGCAACTGCCCCCACCGGGGGTTCCAGCTGCCACAAAGCATCGGGGCTCAAGAACGAATTAGAGCCCACCAGGCCAGACAAAGGTGGCAACGACCTATCGAGGTCAGAGCAGTCAGTCGGAGGAAAGGCAGCCAAACAGGCTAACAGAGAGCCCACCGCCTCAGATGCTGGGGGGGGGCAGCTTCAAGTTGTTCAACCTTCTGGCTAAGAAGGGCAGTAAGCCTAGGCCAATCTGTCGAAAATGGATCAGCTACCTGGTGGGCCGACTGTCTAGCTGACCAGCGTGTGGCCGGTGCAGCATCAAGACCCGCAGTGTGCTCAAGTGTGGTGATGCGTGCCACCAAGGCTCTGGGGTCCAAGGGCAATGCCTCCTGGGCAGGGTGTAACCCAGGCCCAGGAGGTCCAGACCCAGGCTCAGGAGGTCCTGCCAAGGTTGCAGGGCCAGGAGGAGCCCTGGGCCCAGCAAAGGCTCTGCTGCACAAGGCCCCAGGCCTGTAAGGCCCCAATTGACTGGCCACCAAGGGCCTACTCTGAGGGTGGGTGGCCCTTTTTTTGGTGCCATGAGGGAGCCCCGGATTGCCTAGGGGCAGCACAAAAAGGGGCAGCACAAACGGACCGGGAGCTGTTACCCCGGACCAGCAACCAAAAGCCCCAGAAAAGCATGGGGCAGGCAACCTGCGGGGCTGGCAGTCCATTGCCCCAACCTGCAAATTGCCAAGGCAGCGGGACATGGACAGGAAAGCCAGGCCCCGCAAATGAGAGGCTTGGCAGAGCCGCAGCGAAGTGCCGCAGCTAGATAGAGCTTGAGCGGCGAGCCTCTTACTAAGTGGCAGCCAAGCACCACAGTGAAGGCCGTTTGAACAGGGTAATCGGCTGGGCGATAGGGGTGAAATGCGCCCTGGCCCAGCCGAACTTGGAAAGGCTGGCACGGGCATGCGGAGCTCCCTTTAAGGGCAGCTTGGCTCCACCCCTTGTGCTCGGCCCTGGTGCTCGTCTCCGAGGGTGGGGGCCGGCAAAGCATGCGCTGGCAAGATTCCTCACCATTGCGCACCCATTCTGCTTAGCAACTCATTGGAATATCTATAATTAAAGTAATTGCATTTGTGCTGCTTGATGGGTTCCATGAGCTTTGGGTTGCCACATTACCCACACCCACCCACCCAAAATGTGATTGTCTAAAATGGGCCCCAATTCTAAAAGACAAGGATAGGAGAACGAAGAATTCTGTGTTGATCACTTTCAGCATTTATCACTTTACCTGATTTGTATCAGTAAAAGTTTCCAAAGCCACAGGCAGACATTAGATATTAGAGCTGAAAGTGTGTTAATGTTGCAGAGATGTGACTTAGAGCATCTTTCAATATGGGTGAAATCAAACTTGAAAACAATCCTGTGTATACATCCTAAATACCCAAGCAATCAAATCTGTATGATTTCAGACATGAGAAAACCTTATGCTATGGGGGTTCAGTGGTTCAACTTAGTAAACAATCTCCTTCTTCCAGTCACAGACTAATTCTGATATCTGTTTTCCAGCTTAAGTGTTAGGCTGAGGTTGTTCAGTCAAAGTTTGAGGATAGCTAGCTGTGAAATACAAACAATCTTGCATGCACTAACACTGAGAATCAGTTAGAGCCTTTGCAGCCTAAGGTGATTGCCCTTTGCCACTATGTTGACTGGTATTTCCCCCCATTTGAGGCAAGCCTCAGTCCTTTCATCCATTGATTTGTTCCTCTCTGATGTCTAACCAAGCAGCAGGCATGGGACACCACCCACATGACTGAGACTCAATTTCCCCCTATTTCTTCTTCTGTCTGTAACTAAAGATGGTATGCACAAGTAAAGATACTTTTTTCTACTTTAAATATTTTTATCATTTTATCATGCAAAGTGCTAGCTTGTGGATAAAACTAAGGAGGATGTTGAGATTGAGCTAATCTTTCCATGTTTTTATGCTGCTACTTTTCTACCTCATACTCTGTTAAAAGGAATGATCAAAATTCCTCAGTATTAAGAGCTGCTTTCTTTCCTACTCAGTAGTATTCATTTCTGCGAGGTTCTATGTCTTACATTTCTTGTTACACTTGTAAAAGCAGAAAAGAGGCCAGTGTTTCTGCATAAAAAATTGGTTGTTACATCATCCTGGAGAAAGAACTTATTTTTCCAGAGTTTAAGGAGATACAGTCTGTATTCACCATTTGAATATTGTTAACTTCCTCTATATAGAGAGACATTCTTCATGCCCCAGGCAATATCTCCCAACTGTAAGTACTCTGAAGCTAATGGTCTGTTTTAATAGTCTGCTTTATGATATGCCAGACAATCAATTGTTCTTGGGAGATGTTAACTAATGGATAATGACAGTAGCAATATTATTTATTGAACTCAGAAATATGTCTATGAAAGTTCAAAGTAGATTTCTTACATACACACTTACCCCCCACAATAGTGCTCACCTATTGTGACCCTAGGAGCTAAATTTTAAAGTTCTCAAATTGTAAGAAAAGTAAAGAAATGTAAACCATTTTCTCACCTTTATAAACCTTTAACAATATAGATGGTAACATCTGGAAAAGAGATATGAATTCCTGCTTGAATAATAAGAGAAAGCATATGTAATCTTTCTCCAGCAATTTTTTTCTTTATAGCCCTGTTGCTACATTAATTAATTAATCAACACATCACAATAATAATACCCCACAATGATAATAATGCCACAGTTTAAGAAGGATAGCAACAAGCTGGAATGTATATGATATGTCCACTCTGCACATATATGCACATCAATGGTAAAAGTCTGGAAAAAAATTAGCTTTATGAGGAACACTTGAGAGCACTGACATGGCAGCCACCTTCAAATAATTTATGTCATGTGAAGGATGGAGCAAGCTATTTCCCCCCCTGTTTTTGCAACTCAATCACTTTCTGTGAATGGAAGCATTTTAGCTACAAGAAATGAGATTTTGATTAAACACACAAAAGAATTTATTGATGGCAAGAGCTCTTTGATAATGGATGGGCTATATCTTAGGGAGGCAGATTCTTCTTTACTCAAAGCTTTTAAAGTGGCTATCTATCTGAGGTATTTTAATTGTGGGTTTAATAGTAGGTTGCACAAGGTTAATAATTGAAATCCCTTCTACAGCTCCATGGTTTTATGACTTTACTATAGCCTAATAGAAGAACTTCATATGGGCTTATTGGGTTTTTTGATAGGGGTCTTTGATAATGTTTTGTAATGTTTATTTTACTAGTGTGGTTTTACTTATATTTGTTGAGTATCTGCTGTTGACTGCCACAAGGAATGCTTCAACACAAATTTTATTTATTTATTTATCACCCATTTAGTAACAAAACCACTCCAAGCAGCTTACAATAATTAAAAACAACAGGATAAACCATCAACATTAAATAAATAGTCAAATCTAACCCTAGGGTCGGATACGTCTGGCTTTCGAGCAAGGGAAACCTTTACCTTTACCTTAATTGAACAAAAAGAAACCTAGATACCCAACCTCAACTTACCTCATACGTCAGATAAATATTAAACAATAGGGTAATAACATTATAATTGAACATGACAGTCAACAACGTTTAGGGGGAAGCAGCAATGCCAGCAATGATGATGAAGTTCTGATATCAGCTGGTAACTCATCCCATAGGGATGAGGCTATGGCAGAGAAAGCTCTAGATCAGTGGTGGCGAACCTATTTAATTTAATTTAATTTAATTTAATTTTCGCGCTTATATACCGCTCACTCAGGTGAACCCGACTCAGGGTGGTTTACATAGCGGACAATAATACGAAATACAGTAACATATACAATAAATACAGCAAAAAATCAATCACCAAAAGTACAATTACAAATCCCTGTCTGCAAAAATTACAGAAATATATATATACTACAATATGCACTACATGTGCACTACAATACAGTTTCTAACAATACATCAAATAAGGTACAATACAATAAAATCCTAAACATCAGTTAATCACATCAAAGAGTACACAATATTAAAAAAAATCCGAAACGTCAAATAACAATATAAAAATATACCCAGCACAGTCCTTTTAGTCCTTCCAGAAGGGGGGTGGGTGGAACAAAAGCGTGCACAAGTCCTGAAGCTCCAAGCTGACCAGCCTCCTCGCCTCCACTGAGGCCCAGACCATGGCAAGTTAGCCGCCTGCCGCGGCTGGCCCCAAGTCCTAGCCAACAACAAGAAGATGGTAGCGAAGCATCCCAGGGGGCCAACCAGGACAACCCGCAGCATCTCCCACCTGTCTCCACTCCCGGGAGCCAGTGGCGTGGGCTCCCGGGCAAGACAGGGAGTCCCTCTCTGCAACGGCGGCGTCTCCCCTTTTTCTGCTCTCTGGGCGGGCCGGCCCAGAGAGCGAAGTCAGCTGTGGGGGGGCGGTGGCTCTCCCACCTGTCTCCACTCCCAGGAGCCGGTGGCGTGGGCTCCCAGGCGAGACAGGGAGTCCCTCTCCGCGATGGCGGCATCTCCCCTTTTTCTGCTCTCTGGGCGGGCCGGCTCAGAGAGCGAAGTCAGCTGTGGGGGGGGGTGTGGCTCTCTCACCTGTCTCCACTCCTGGGAGCCGGTGGTGTGGGTTCCCGGGCGAGACAGGGAGTCCCTCTCTGCGATGGTGGTGTCTCCCCTTTTTCTGCTCTCTGGGTGGGCTGGCCCAGAGAGAGAAGTCAGCTGTGGGGGGGGGCAGTGGCTCTCCCACCTGTCTCCACTCCTGGGGGCCGGTGACGTGGGCTCCCGGGCATCCATGCCAGAGGGGGCACTCAGAGCCCTCTCTGTTAGCACACACACAGTCACCCCAGCACAGAGTTGACCCTGCCCCTCTGCCCAGCAGCCCAATGGGAGCACTTCCTCCCTCCCCCAGCACAGAGTTCACCCCACTCCTTTGCCCAGCAGCTTAATGGCAGTGCTTCCTCCCTCCTCTGTTGGTTAAGGCAGGCGGCTCACATGCGGCATGAGGGTGCGACATGGATGGCAGCCTGTTGAGTCTGTGGCAAAAGTGATGTTGGGCATGCGGTCTCTAAAAGGTTCGCCATCACTGCTCTAGATAGTTCTAAATCAGGTGATATACAAGTATTATAAATAAAATAAATAAATATTTGTATTCTGCATCTTAACATGGTCAATATGGTTTTAATATGTTATGTGCTAATGGAAACTAAGTTTATAAAAAGAAGACTGTTCTTGCCCTTAGAGATCAGGTATGCAATTTGTGGGTCCATCTTCTGACCCTGGAACATCAAATTGTGGCTTTATGTAAAGCTGCAGTTTATCAACTTTATCAGATTGCATCCTTACTTGGACAGAGGTTCCCTTACAACCCTGGTGCCCCATGTATTGATGACTGTAATGCTCTCTATGTGGGGCTACCGTTTCACCTGATATGGATACTTCAGCAGGTTCAGAACACAGTCCTTTTGGTGGTGGTGCCCACAATATGGAATGCTCTACCTGTGGAGTTACACCAGGTCACATTATTGGATGTTTAAAAAAATAGCTGAAAACTACTCTTTAAATAGGCTTTTAATGATAATCTCCTGGGGTACACAGAAAGAGCCTCCTCAAAGATTGTGGTATTTTTGCACCACAATTGGGAGTACCCCAGGCAAAGGCCACTTGTGCTGGCTAATCTTTCTCACACTAGGGCAGGCAAAAGGAACTGCAGAATGAACTCACAATTTTGACAGTTTTACGTCTGGACAAGGCATGAAAGAAGGAGAAGAATAACATTCTCCGTATGGCCAGTTAATAAGAGTTCATTTGGACTCTGGCACCCTTGGATACCATCAACTGTTATTGTTTATATATTGATGGTTTTAACTATTGTACAAGGCCCAAAGTAGGAAAATATTCCAGATGGGTGGTATAGAAATTTAATAAAAGAAATAAAGAAATTTATGAAAAGTTTCCACTATCTAACATCTATGGTTCTTTATCCATTTCGATATCATGTCACCCACTGGCTAGGCGGACCATGACATGCGCCCCCTGCTTTCACCTGTCCTAAAGGATCCGATGGAGGATGCTTTGGTGAGTTTTAGTCCCGGCCTAGCATCATTGACAACGCCGCCTATTTAGACCACTCAAGCCCTCACATCCCGACAAGGCTCTCCCCTAGCAGAATAATGAATTGGTTTCTGTGAGATCGCAAAACATTTAGAGGAAGACCACCTCATATAAGTGGAGGTTTTCTCAAGAAAAATGTTGGGCCAACATGGAGAAGAACTGCCAGGGACGCCTCGTAAGTTGTGCAGAATGTCGTCATGGAGACGTCTACTCATACGACGACTCCTTGCTGAATAATGACTCCAAAGTATCTAACTTCAAATGCATGAGTAGGCAACCTATGGCCCATGGGCCAGATCTGCCCCATGGTGCCAAATCTACCGGACACCCTTCTTCCAGCTACCGCTGCCACTTCCGCCACCAGAATCAGCTGTGGACGTGTTTACAACAGTCATGGACATGTTTATGGCAGTCGTAAATGGCAGGGGGACCACCAGTCTGGCCCCCTCAACCATCTGAAGGATCGTGACTTGGCTCCTGACTTTAAAATGTTGGCAACCCCTGTTCTAGTGGATCTGTAGACATAGTATTTGATGTTTTTTTAAAAAAAAATGCTTAGGTACATATCGTATAATGCATTTGCAATAATTATTGTAAGAAGGAATAATCATCCTGTATTAGATGTCCCCTCTGCACACATAAGCAGCACCATTTTTTTAAAATCCCCCCTCTTTCAGTGTAGTGGATTGAATTCTATATTAGATGTCCCTTTCCTTGCAAACATCCACAGAAATTGACCTTCCATGTAATTCATGGGAAGAATTTGGAATTTGGCTATTCCCTATTTCATGCAAAGAAAAGCATGGAGAGATTGGCCCAGCATCACTCCTTCCTGTGGAAAAAGAGAAATGATCAGGCTGGATGCTTCTTGGTTAAAGGAAACAAAAATCGGGACGTGGCTTAAGATGGCGATAGGTTAACATCGACTTTTCCTTGCTCCCGCTATAACAAAGGTGGATTAATGGGAATGCTTTTCAAATGAGACTTTTAAGGACTTCTTTTCAAAAATAAGTTGTTGGTGAGTGGGGATCTTGATTTTTGAGCAGGCAGATGGCCTGAAGAGCAAGGCAGAAGGCTTTATTGCCGAGCTGGCTTGAGGTGCCGAAGCCAGAGAAAGTGAAAGTGAGATGAGCATCGGTAAATGAGGTGTTAACTCGAACTTGGAGGGAGAGAAAGTGAAAAGAAAAAGATCCTCCAAACTGCCAAAACATGTTTTGCTGAGCTGGGATATTTGAGCGATTGCGCATTGGAGTACTGGACATGCTACCTGGCAGGCGGAAGCTGGACGGGGGTGCTGATGCTGAAAGGTACGGGGTGCGGAGATCAGGAAAGTGGGAGATCAAGTAAAACACTTACTAAATCGGCAGTGGAGCCCTCTTGGATGGCAGAGAAGTGAGGCAGAGTGTCGTGTTTTTGGACTGGTTTGAGTTGGTGGGAGATTGGACGCAAGAAACAGAAGGAGAGGATTGAAAAGGGAGGAGGTGGATGGAAAATAATGGTGGCGATGGAAAGTGTTTAGAGATAAACGAAACTTATGGGTGGAGAAGACACAATGTTACAGTTGCAGAGGGCAGGAATGAAAATTGGCTACATTGTCTTCTAGAAGTGGATTTGAAAGTACTGAGTTGGGAGTTGGTAAAGGATAAAGAAAGTTGAGAAGGTACGAAGAGGAATTGGAGTCATGTGAGTGTTGCTGGAGTGTTGCTGGAAGGAGAACAGATGGAAGGAGGAGGGGCTGCCATGGAGAAACCCACTGCGGATTATAAAAAAGTCATTTTCTCTTTATTTTTTATTTTTATTTTTCCCCTTCCCCCTCCTTCTCCCATTCCCAAACTTATTTTTGAAGTTTTTTTATGATGGTGAATGGGGTTAGAGGTTTCGTTACAGAAGATTGGATTGGGAAATAAAAACCCTCTCACCCCCCCTTTTTTAAGGCTTGGACTTTAACTTGCTTTTTTTTCTCTCTCAGAGTTTGAAACTGAACTAAGGGTTAAAGTTAAATATTTCCCTCAATTTTGGGACTGAATCCAAGTGTTTTAGTGAAAGACTTGAAGCAAAACTTATCAGTATTATTTGAGGATATAATGGCAAGCATGGAAAAGAAAACAGAGGAGGAGGAGGTGATGAAGCCAAAGTGAGCAGACACGAAGAAGGAAAAGGAAAAGAAGGAGAAAACAACACCGACTGTATCTCCAACACCTCTGGATGAAACTCAAATTATGACAGAGCTAGGCAAGTTGTTTAAAAGATTGGATAGAATGGAAGATTCCAGAGCTCAAGATAAAGTAGATATTCTGAAAGAAATACAAGGGTCAGAGAAAAAGCTTACTGGGATGTTTTCTAAATTTGTTAAACAGACCAATGAAAATTTTGATAGAGTGGAAAAGGAAATGGGGGTTCTTAAGGCGGATTCAAAATTGATGCTAGGAGATTTGAGAAAGTTGTATGAAGAAGGAAAAGAGGTTAAGAGTAAAGTTAAATTACAAGAAAAAAGAGTGGATATGGTGGAAGAAATGAGGAGAAGGCAGAACATAGTCATTCGTCAAATGGTGCAGAAAATGCCAGATCACCTTAAAGTAAGAATTTTAGATTGGCTGAACGATTTGAAGATGGGAAAAGATTTTGAGATGGCAGACATTGCGAGTGCCTACAGAATTGGAGCAAGGAGAGGGAGAGACGAGCAAAGAAATGTGTTGCTGAAATTTTCAAATTTGGGGGATAAATTAAAAGTGATGGAATTTATAAAACAAGCTGGATCTGGCATTTTAAAGATGGATGGAAAAGATATTGAAATCTATAATGACATAGCAATTGATGAGAGAATATGGAAGTATAAGATGAAGCCAGTTACTAAGATCCTGAAAGAACAAGAAATTAGATATAATTGGAGGTTTCCCCAACAGTTGAGTTTTTTTATGCTAAGAAAATGCATGTAATTGACTCAGAGATAGATGCAATGGAATATTTGAGAGCAATTGGTCTGCTTCAAAGTGGTTCTCAAGAATGAAGTGAACAGAGGGAGGAGTTGGAGACTTTGGGAGGTGAGGAGAAGGGGGAAGATGAAGCATATGAGAGGGGTGCTGTGGGAGGGATAGTAGTTGGAGTGACAGGGAAGAAGTTGAGGGTGGTGGAAGAGGAGGAAAAATGAGAAATGAAGCTATTTAATGGGTGAGCAGTTAGATCAATGAATATGAAAAGTCTCAACACCTTACACGTTCCCCACACACACACACACACACACACACACACACACACACACACACACACACACACACACACACACACACACACACACACACACACACACACATCTTTGGAAGACAAGGGCTGCTTTTCTTTAGTCTCAAAGTAAGAGTATGGGGGAGATGATGGAGCTTTTATGTATATGTATATGTATATATGTTTACATGTAGGGTATTTGGGCTTAAATGTTTAGTTAAATGCACACCTTGGGAAATTGTGGAGGACCTAGTGAAATGTATTCACACTTAATTATGAAGTGTGTAAAGGTATTATCGTGGAATGTCAAAGGGTCTGGCTGCCAAGTGAAGAGATGTAGGCTGGAAATGGCCCTTAGAAGGGATAGACCTGATTTAATATTTTTTTGCAGGAGACGCATCAAAAATCGGAAGACACAAATAAATTATTTTTGGGATGGACACAAAATTATGAAAAAGCTTTTGGTACATCAAAGGCACGAGGGGTAGCGATTTTGATTTCGAATAGATTGGGTTTTACAATGACAAAAAGTATTTCTGACGCAGAGGGTAGATATTTTTTTTTAATAATTTTTATTGAATTTTTTCAAAGACATACAAAAAAGAAAAGAAAACAATGACTAACAATACAATACATAAACAAATCCATAGTATCATCTTAACAGACATTACTAAATGTTAGCACATAACAATATCTAGACTCATTAATTACTATATAACCACTGAATATTGAAAGCCATTGTTTCAAGATCCGAAATAATAAGAACTTTCTGTGCTACCACTAATCTTTGGATAAATAATAATCACCCTGTGAATATATACAATGCCTGGAGAGTTTATTTTCTGCTCAACTCCAGAAACTTCTTTGAGATGGTACTGGTCCTGAACTATCATTTGCCATACAAGAATGGTCCACAAATGGTTTCCATATGTTCCAAAATCTATTCTCTTTTAAGTTATCTCTTTTCACTTTAATCTCCCATGTCAATTTATCGTTCAGTGCTAAACTCCACATTTCTTTATACCACTCTCCAATCTGTATATCTATATCATTTTTCCAGTTTCTGGCTATACATTGTCTACCCGTTGTCAATACAATTTCCAATAATTCTTTTTCCTCCTTGTTTAAACCCAAACCTTCCACATTCGTTAAAAGAATGGTACTTGACACCAACTTAACACTTCTACCCATTATTTCACCAAGCTCACCTTCTATTTCCCCCCAAAAATCCCTTATTTTTTTACAACTCCACCACATATGTTCATATGTTCCATCAAATTCTCTACATCTCCAACCTAACTTATCTCTTTTATTATCCATCTGGTAAAGTCTTAATGGCGTCAAGTACCATTGCCACAACATTTTAAAATTATGTTCTTTAATTCTTACAGACATTGTTCTCATAATCCTCTTTTTCCATTTATTTTTCCACTCAATCTCCCCAATTGTTATATTCAAATTTTGTTCCCACTTCCGTTTCAAATCCTCCTGTGGATCTGCACCTCTATTCAGTATGTTATAAAGCTTACTTACAAGACCTTTAATACTACTTTCCCCTTTTCTAATCTTCCTTACCAACTCCTCAAATTCTGTATGTATTCTATCTAACCCTACTTCTTTTTTATATTTTTTGTTCCAGTTGTCCACCTTTAACTTCTGAAACCAATTCAAATTTAATATCTCAAATATTTTTTTCCACTCAACATCAGAATCACAAGTTTTTAACCAATCCTTCAATAAAAGCATCCCATTTTTATCCAATATTTCCATTTTTTCCTTATCTAACTTTATGGGGAAACACATCATATCAGTCAATTCCAAAATTGGAGAGAGATTTGGGACCATGTCCTTTTTTACCTTCTTCCACACCTCCATGAGACCTCTCATCATAGTATTATTTGACCTTTTCACCTTATCCTTTATTCCCAAAAAAATCATATTTCCAATATTTCTATATTCCTTCATCTCCAATTGCTCCCAAATTGTCTTTTCTCTTGCCAAAATCTTCACAACATTCTTAACTTGAAAAGCTCGATAATATGCTAGCAGGTTCGGCATACCCAGACCCCCCTTTTTTTGGGACAAGTACCATAGCTTCTTTGGGAGCCTAGATTTTTTGCCTCCATTACAAAAACCATTAAACATCTTTTGAAACTCATTAATTTCTTTCTCTTTCAAGTGGATCGCTAGTGTATCAAATAAAAAGTTAATCTTTGGTAACAATATCATTTTGCACATAGCAATCCTTCCGAACCATGACAGCTTTAACTTCTGAAGCTCTTGTATTTTGTTCTTAAATTCCACTTTCAAGCTGTCATAGTTCAATCGTTTAAGTTCTTCTAATTTATTTGAAATGATTATCCCCAAATATTTCAGCTTATCTTTATTTTGTATATTAAGTGTCGACACTGTCCTACCCATCTCACTTGGTTTCAAATTACACAACATCAGTTCTGATTTATCCCAGTTTATCTTTAATCCAGTTATAGCTTGAAATACCTGTAAGTGATCTTTAATCCTGTCCATTACCAGCTCCGGGTGCTTCACCATAAGCAGTGTGTCGTCTGCATACATACTCACTTTATTACCCATGATCCCTTCTATATTTAAATCCTCCCTTATACTTTTAGCTAAGATCTCCATTGCCATAATAAACAGGATAGGAGATAATGGACAGCCCTGCCTAGTGCCAGCTTCTAGCTTTACCACATCCGTACGCTCCTCATTTACTCTAACCCAAGCATTTCCTTTTTGATATAACAAATCTATAACCCTATTGAATTTATCCCCAAACCCATATTTTTTAACTATTTCCTTAATTGAAGACCACTGCAATGAATCAAATGCCTTAAAAATATCCAATGATAATAATCCCACCTTTTCCTTTGTTTGATTAACATTGTCTATTAAGTCTAATACCCTTCTAGTCAAATCCGCCATGTGTCGTCCTTTTAGAAACCCAACTTGATCAACATTTATATATTCCCCCATGAAACTATTTAAGCGGTTAGCCAATATTGCTGTGAAGATCTTCGCATCTTGATTTATAAGTGAAATTGGTCTGTACGAATCCACTCTTTCCAAATTCTTACCAGGCTTTGGCAGATGAACGATTGTAGTGTTATACCATGAAGTCGGAATTGGTCCTCCATCTAGTATATAATTATATAACTTCACCAGCTTCGGGACCACCACCTCTTTAAATTCTTTATAGAACTCTGTCGATAATCCATCATCCCCCGGGGCTTTCCCTGTCTTCAATCCGCTTATTACGTCCTTAACCTCTTTATCAGTTATCTTTTCCTCCATTTTCTCCCTATGCTCTTGCTTTATTCCATTCCCTAACTGTCTCTCCAATATCTTTTTGAGCTTCTCCAAATCTACTTCCTTTTTTGCATATAATACCTGGTAAAATTCCCTAACAATTTTACATTTATCTCTATTCTTATTACATCTTAAACCTTGGCTATCAACCAATACCCCAATTTCTCTTTTTTCCCTTTTAACCTTGGCTGCTCTTGCTAATAATTTTGAGTTCTTATTACTAAATTCAAAATATTCTCTATTTAGATAAATCAAATCTCGTTTAACTTTATCAATATCCTTACCCATTACTTCTGCCTTAAGTCCTTGTAATTTCATGAAAAAAATTTGTCTTTGTTTTTTGCATGCTCCTCCTGTAATTGTTTTATTTCTCTTTCTTTTTCTATCTGTTCTGCTTTATATTTTTTATATTTGTAGCTTGCCAATTTTATACTTTCCCCCCTAAAAACTGACTTCATGGTATCCCATACAACGTTAAAATTGACCTCATTGTTGTCGTTCCACTGCCAACTTTCTTTCCAACTTTCCATAATTGCCTCTTTGCTTTTCTGGTCTTTGAACAAGTTAGGATCGTACCTCCAATTTCTTACTCTTCGAATATTTTTTTGTACTTTCAATTCCAAATATACTTTAGCATGGTCCGATTCCTTAATAATCCCAATTTCCGTACCTTCTATATCCCCAATTAAATTTTCGGAAAGTAAAACATAATCTATTCTTGAATAGGTCCCATGGACGTGTGAAAAAAGGAATATGCCCTTTCCGAGCCCTTAAACTCTCTCCACGAATCCTTCAAACCCATAACACCCATCCAGTTATCCAACACCTTCCCTTTCAAACCAATTCCACTTCTAGCTATGTTTGTACAATCTAATCCTGACCTTATCAAATTAAAATCACCAGCCACAATAGTTTTTGCAACATTTTCCAACTCCACTATTTTCCGAATTTTTTCAAGGAAATCTGCTTGGTGGTCATTCGGAGCATAAATATTTACCAACATAATTTCCTCATCCTCTAATTTTCCTCTTAGCAACAGATATCTACCCTCTTGATCAGCAATCTTTTTTGTAATTTCAAATCCCAACTTTCTAGAAATCATGATTGCCACCCCTCTTGCTTTTGAAGTACCATACGCCATCTCATAATGTTGCATCCATCCCAAATAAAGTTTGTTCGTATCCTTTGACTTCTGATGTGTTTCCTGTAAAAACAATATATCTGGTCTATCTTTTTTCAGCACCAGTTCCAATCTCCGTCTCTTAAGAACAGAACCTGTACCTTTCACATTCCACGATATTATTTTAATACTTCCCATAACCAAATTCTTTTCCCAGCCTTAAACTCTCCATTGGGCGTGCCACCAACAACCCTACCACAATACCAACTACATAAAACACACACTTTCGCTCTCCCCACCTTCGTATAAAAAGCCGCCTCTGTCAACCAAAGAGTGGAGAGGGGGGACATGCAAGATGCGCCCTACTGTCGGTGCTACGCGCTATTTGCCCATTCTACCTCTAGTAACTACTTAAAGTTACTGAAATCTAATGCTCATTGCTCCTTACCTATCTCCTCCTCCACCATGATCAAAGATGGCTCCTCTTCCTCCTCTCCTCGCTGTGGTGTTCCACCTGTAGCCCCAGTGGCTTCCTCCCTCTCATATTCCCTCCCCAAAGCTCCAGAATCCATCAATTCCTTCTTAAGATTTTTCCATTCTTCCGAATCTACCTTTACCAATTCCAACAAGCTCAAATATTCCAATGGATTAGTACTTCATCAATAACTTGCATTCTTTTATCATAGAAAAAACGCAGCTGTTGCGGAAATCTCTAGTTATACCTTATATTTTTACCCATCAATAATTTAGTAACAGGCCTCATCTTATACCTCCATGTTCTTTATTTTAATGAAATATCATTATACACTTCAACATCTGAACCATCAAATTTCAACGCATCGGGACCAACCCGTTTCAGATGGGCCATTACTTTTAACTTATCTGCCCAATTCACAAATTTGACCAACACATTTCTTTGAACCACCCTCCCTCTTCTTGGACCCACCCGGAATACGCTTACCAAATCCTCCTGAACAAATTCTTTCCCCATATTCAGACCATTTAACCACTGAACCACCCTCTCTCTTAACAAATCCGGAGTGCGTTCCACCACCTGACGAATCACAATGTTCTGCTTTCTCATCCTGTCTTCCACAGCATCTATCTTTCTCTCTTGTTCCTCCAGTTTCAGCTTATTCTCCCGCACCACCTGCTGAGTCCCTTTTACTTCCTCCTTTATGGCATTTACCTCAATTTGAACCACTTTCACATTTCCCTCCATTTTTTTCAAAGTGAAATCCACCTTTTTTGAAAAATCTGCCATTGATGACATCAACTTGTCTTGTTTTTTCATCAATTCATTTCTGTCTTTCACCCTTGAATCCTCATTTTTCTCCAATTTTTGAACCAACTTGCCAATTTCCACCATAATTTGAGTCTGATCATATGGCACTGTGGGCGGGAATGAAGACTGAGTGGCTTCCTCCATTGGTGCTTTTTCTTTCTTCTTAGGTTTTACAACTAGTTCTTCTTCCTTCGCTTTCCCTCTTGTACCTTTATCCATAATAATGTAATATATAAAAATCCCAATGCTGCAGTTCGTTGTAAAAGTTAGTCACTGAAATGAAGCTTATAACACTGCAGCCACTGGTTCCACAGATCCAATAGGAAAATTTATATGCAAGCAGAAAATCAAAAAGTTATTGTAATACACAAAAGTCAAGCCGAAGGAAAAAACTCCCCCAACAGGCAGCTTGGGAAAAAAAAGAAGAGCAAGTAAAAATGTTGATCCACAGCAGGTCCGTTTCCCCAAAGCAGATAATCCAATCAATCGTTTTCCAACTGCGATAAAAGGGCTTCAAGGGAACAGTCAGCCCAAACTTCTCCTTTAAAAAAAAAAAAACCAAGCCGCCAAAGAGGGAGAAAAAGCCCGAAATCAAATCAGCAAGGAGAAGAGGTGAGGAGCAGTATATTCCACAATAAACAAAAAAGCCAAACCACCTAGTCCTTCTCTTGAAGCGGACAATCAAAACGCCATTTTCCAGCGGCTGCCTTAACTTTTGGGGGAAAAAACCCCCTTCTCCTTCTGAGGAACGGAAAACTTTCTCCAAGTGGTTTGAGCTGGGGAACTCCAAATCACCTTCCAATATTATAGCCCAGACAGGATAAATAATCCTCTTTGTTATCGTCAAAACGTGGCGCGGTCTTCTGGTGTGTAAGAAAAAACCAAAGCCCAAACATGATCACTTTCGTTTTCCAGGACCGCCGCCATTAACGAAACCACCACTTGCTTTCATCCGCTTCCACCCGCTTCCATTTCAAAGTCCGAGCTCATTTAGCAGAAAACCCCAGCCGATTTTAGAATTCAAAGATCCATTCATGCACTTACATGCAGGCTATTTTCATGTCAAACAACTTCTTGCCAGTTCCAAAGCCTTCTCCACTGTCTCGCTGGTCCCGTTCTCGGCTCCTCGGCAGAAAAGCCGCAACTACCATCACAGCTTCAGCCGCCCAGAGAAGCCTCCCGAACTTTGACCATCCAGCCTCAAAAGATCACAAAATTTTCCAGAACAACAGGCAAGGTTCTTATCTTTACGATTTACCACTTTAAAACTTCCTCATTTCGCTCCGGCACATTAGTTACCACTTTGTTAAGCATGAGCGTCCGAGTCTAGATGTTACTCGGCGGCTATCTTGGCCACGCCCCCCCAGATATTTGATAGTTAAAGGAACAATTGAAGATGAAGAGATCACATTGGTTAATGTGTATGCCCCAAATGAACAACAAGATAACTTTTTGGAGAAAATTTATCGAATAATAGATAGAGAAAGGTCAACAAAAATGATTGTTGCAGGTGATTTTAATTTAATAAGATCTGATATAGATTGTACAAATGTGACTAAATATAGATGTTTTTGGGGTCAGCCCCTCACTGCCTGGCAGGGATAAAGAACTGCTGGCCCAACTCACTGGCCTGCCGAGGACTCTACTGCCGCGTAGAAAAGTGGCCGGGGTGTAACAAAGTAGAGAGAAAACTTCGAGAAAACACTCCCAGAAGAATTAGCAAAGTATCATTAATTTTAATAACAACTATGTGTAAAACTCTACTATTGGTTCGCTAAACTACTAACTGAGGGGTCTGACAATATCACTATATGTACAAAGGCACATAAAGTATGCAGCGTTAGTATCCGTAAAGAAGGAAAAATACCCTCCCTCTCCCACGAGTCCCCGTGTGAGCCAAAAAAGTTCATGAACAGTAATAGGTGTCCACGTGTGACCAGCGCTTGTAAATAAAGTCACCAGACCATGATGGCGATGAGACGTAGCGAAAGTGTTTAGTCCTCAAAGGCTCAATACTGCTGCGCGGACTGGTCCCTGAGACAATTAAAGCTGGTATCGGGTCGACTCAACACAGGGCAAGAGAGTACGATGTTCAGCAAGTTCTGATGTCCCTCCGGTAAGAAGACATTTCGAAAGACTTACTCAGAGTCTAAAGCATACAATGACAGAAAGAACACACATACAATGTTTGCAAGATCGATCACTTATTGCCAGAAATTAAGATGGAACCATGTTCCATATCATGCAGCCATAACGACAATAACATAGACACATATAGATACATGTATATATATAGAGAGAGAGAAAGAAGGAAAGAAAAATGGACGGGAACGTACCTACTAGTGTTGATTATTTTGTGCATAAACCTCTTTAGTTGATTCCTATTGTGTTCTCGCGTTAGACTAAAACTACTGAGGTACTGGTTTAAATACCTTGGACGGAAAGCTCATATTGCATAATGTTCATCAGGTGAGTGATTCCACATACAACTATTAAAGGGGAAGAGCATGAATAACAATAGCAAACCTACTTATGTGGTGAAAAGGGCACACTGACAACTTACAACAAGACTCATAGAAAACTCACAGAAAGGCGGATAGGTCCCAATCCGTGTTCAGACCAAGTGGAGATAGTGTTTTGAAATGATGGATGTAAAACGTCTCCCTCTGTAAAAGGAAACGTTCGATGTCAACCACCTGGTGTTTGGTTGGAGAGTAAGTTTCAAGTATCACCAGTTTCAAGTCTTTGTGAGTATGTTTCTTTTCTGTGAAATGATTGACCATTGGTGCGTTTGGGATGCAATGCTTGATACGGGAAATATGTTCACCCAAACGCACCCTGATTGGTCGTCTGGATTGCCCGATGTAGGCTAATTGACATGCACATATGATCATGTATACGGACTCCCTTGTGCTACAACTGGAAAACGAATTTAAATCCAAAGAAAAATTACTAGAGGGTAACTGTACGTGATTGGTATGCCACATGTAAGTACAATACTTACAGTGTTCACATGCAAAATGTCCTATGGGGGTACTGGAGCTGACTAAACGGGGATTGATGTCCGCACGAGACACATAGTTAGCGATGGAACTTGTTTTGGGGAATCCGATGGTAGGAGGCTGTTGGCAGCCAGGTGTAGTATCCAAAATGTGCCAGTGCCTTAATATAATGTTTTTAATCTTGTTGGCAAGAGGGGTATAATTGAGAGACCAGAATAATCTGGAGTCATTCTGCGGCGTTCTAACGTTCTCCCTAAGCAAGGTGTTCCTGGGGCGTCTATTAACCTTATTCCGTGCTGCGTCACGGAAATTTTATCGGCTGCTGTATCAAAGTCTTGTGGGTTAGAAGAGTTCAGTTTCGCTCTAATAAAAAGACTGTAGGGGATGTTTGCCTTCAAATGGTGTGGATGAAAAGAATTGAATTGGAGATATGGAAATCGGTCCGTTGGTTTATGAAACAGTTTAGTTTGAATCCTACCATTACTGATGAAAACTGTAAGATCAAGAAATGATAAAGAAGTAGGGTGCATGGTATGTGTGAATTTTAACTGAGGGTGTTGGCGGTTGATCCACTGACAGACGTCTGTAACTGAAAAAATGATTTTTAAAAATAAAAAACAGATCATCAATATATCTCTTATAACATAAAATATCTGTATGGTATGGGTTAACTAAAGAATCAAAAATAAAGGTTTTATCAAAATCACACATGAAGATGTTTGCAACGGAAGGAGCAAAATTTGAGCCCATGGAGACTCCTTGGATCTGTAAATAATAAGAGTTTTCGAATCTAAAGAAATTGTGCTCAAAACATATATCTAATAAGTCTAAGAGAAAATCAGTCGGAGGAAAACCCTTCTGCCTGGATTCTAAATGATGTGCAATAAGTGTTCTAGCTTCAGGTAGCGGAATATTCGTATATAATGAACTGACGTCCATGGTAAGAAGAACTGCATCAGACGGAACTGCGAGATTCTCTACTAGCTGTATAAAATTCGTAGCGTCTTTAACATAAGCGTGAGTGTCTATCGAAAAGGGAAAGATGTGGTGGTTGATGAATTTGGCAATGGGTTCTAATAAAGAATTGTTGGCACTGATTATTGGTGTACATGGAAAGATGTCCAGATTATTGGTAAATTTATGAACTTTGGGTAGCAGGTAAAAAATTGGTACTCTGGGAAATTTGTTATGAAGAAAGCGGAATATACCCTCAGTGATGTAATCCATCGCGAGTCCCCCCTGTAGGACTACCGAGATAACGTTAGACACATGTGTTGTCGGGTTACGATCTAATTTAGTATAACAGTTGGTGTTTGATAGTTGTTGCATGGCGGCTTTGGGAGGGTATTTTTCCTTCTTTACGGATACTAACGCTGCATACTTTATGTGCCTTTGTACATATAGTGATATTGTCAGACCCCTCAGTTAGTAGTTTAGCGAACCAATAGTAGAGTTTTACACATAGTTGTTATTAAAATTAATGATACTTTGCTAATTCTTCGAGGACTCTACTGCCGGCACAGATGTTTTGGGGCCAGCCCCTCCCTGCCCAACAGGGATAAAGAACTTTCACCACTGCGGACAACATCTCTTTCTCTCCCAGCCTTGTTGGGGGGGTCAAAAGGACACCCGCAACCATGGGCTGAAGGACTTCTTCCATGTTTTCGGACTCAGTGAGTGGGTTTATGTTGTGTTGCTTTATAATGACATGATTTTTGTATTTGTAAGTCGAACAATTAATTGTATTATTGACTTGACTTAATTTTTTGTAAAGTTTATTGTGATTCATATTATTTATGGCATTTTGCATTATGGTATTCTGTATGTTGTATTTCCCCTCCCCCTCCCCTTCCCCCGTACTTATGATTTGCTTTGTATTTATGTGATTGTTTTGTAAACCGCTTTGAGTTGTCAATAGACTAGTAAAGCGGTATATAAGCATACTAAATAATAAATAAATAAAATAAGTAGATCTGGGGTAAAAATGCATTTGATTGACAAATGGATTAAATTATTGAGATTGTGAGATGCATGGAGAGAATTTAAAGGGTCAGAAAGATCGTACACTTACTTTTCACAAGTTCATAATTCATATTCTAGATTGGATTATATTTTTGTTATGGAAAATATGCTTAGAAATTTGGAAGAGATGGAAGTGGGTCTTTTTAAAGAATCAGACCATGCTGAAGTGTTGTTAGAATTTAGTTTGGAAGGACCGAATCAGGGAGGAAATAATTGGAGATTTGATATAAATTTATTTAAAGACCCTAAGAATAAAGAATTAATAATGAAAAATTGGGAAGAATGTTGGCAATGGAACGATACGGGTGAAGTGACTTATAATGTAATGTGGGATGCCATGAAGTCGGTATTTAGAGCAGAATGTATAAAATTAGCTAGTATCAAAAATAAACAGTGGAAGAATAAACAAAAAGACTTGGAAAGAGAAATTGAGCAGCTTCAGAAAGAACATGCTAAGAATATAAAGATTTATGAAAAGATGCAGAGATTAAAAGCTGAACTGATTGAGAAATATATAGAAAAAGTGAAGCGAGATTTGATTTATTTGAAGAGAGAATATTTTGAATATAGTAATAAGAATTCAAAATTATTGGCTAAGGCAGCAAAAGAGAAAAAGACTAAAAGAGAAATGGGAACATTAATAAATAGAGAAGGTATTAGATGTAATAAGACAAAAGATAAACTTAAAATTGTAAAAGATTTCTACAGTGGGAAGTGTACAGAATTTGAGAATTTAATCATAAAAATAAGATCTGGAAAAATAGAATTAAAAGGCTTAATTGGTAAATTATATAAAATATTAAATGATTTGGAACAAGAGAAAGATATCACAAAAGAAATTTGGGGAAATGATCTAAACATAAACATTAACGAAGCAGCGTGGAATCAAAAATGGAAAAAAAGAATTATGCAAAATTTATCCATAAGAATTAAAGAACATAACTATAAGGTATTATGGAAGTGGTATTTAGCACCAGTCAGATTGAACCAATTTGATTGAAATAAATCTAATATGTGTTGGAGATGCAGAAAGGAGACGGGAACGTACAACCATATGTGGTGGAATTGTGAAATAGTAAAACAATTTTGGACAAAGGTAGAAAAAGAAGCAACAGAAATATTGGGAATTGATATCAAATTTGATCCACCCACCGTATTAGTGTATGAATTTAATAATTTGTCCTTAAGTACACATGAGGAAGATTTATTAACAATCATTATAACAATGGCCAGAATATGCATTGCTACCAAATGGAAGGAAAATAATTCATTGAAAATTGAAGAATGGTACAAACAAATGTGGTTGATTGCACTTAATGATAAGCTCACATGTGAAATAAATATTAAAAAAGGCATAACAAAGAAGAATAACTTTTATAAGATATGGAAACCTTTTATTGAGTATACTATAGAGAAAGATAAGGGAAACAAGCCACCACCTGAATAATTGGCATTCTGGATAGAGAATTATTAAATTATGTATTTGTATTAATTAAACAAAGAATATGTAAGAACAACATATTACTGTAAATACCTAATCAATGCGTAAATAATGAGATTCTTGTTTTATGTTCTATGTAACATCTTGTATTGATATCCACTATAATGTTGTAATTAGTTGCACCTTTTTTCTTCTTTTATCCTCTTTTATTTTTATTCTTTTTTCCCTCTGTGTTTTGTAATTTTCAATAAAATTTTAATTTTAATTTTAAAAAAATAGACAGTGGAAGAATAAACAAAAAGACTTGGAAAGAGAAATTGAGCAGCTTCAGAAAGAACATGCTAAGACTAAGAATATAAAGATTTATGAAAAGATGCAGAGATTAAAAGCTGAACTGATTGAGAAATATATAGAAAAAGTGAAGCAAGATTTGATTTATTTGAAGAGAGAATATTTTGAATATAGTAATAAGAATTCAAAATTATTGGCTAGGGCAGCAAAAGAGAAAAAGACTAAAAGAGAAATGGGAACATTAATAAATAGAGAAGGTATTAGATGTATTAAGACAAAAGATAAACTTAAAATTGTAAAAGATTTCTACCAAGAATTATATTCAGAAAAAGAAGTTAATGTGGAAAAGTTGAAAAAATATTTAGAGAAGGGTTCCAAAATTAAATTAATAGAGGAACATAGAGATAGAATGGAAGAAAGCATAACTGAGAAGGAAATTCATGAAGTCATAAAGAAGTTGAAAGGAGGGAAATCTGCTGGGGAGAATGGATTACCGGCCGAGGTTTATAAAGAGTTTTATGAAATGGTAGGTCCTAAACTTTTGAAGCTGTTCAATTCTACTTTGGAAGGAGATAGGATGCCGGCCTCATGGCACAAGACTATAATTGTATTGATTCCTAAGCCTGGGAAAGATTTAACAAAAGTTGAATCATATAGACCAATTTCATTAATAAATCAGGATGCTAAAATATTTACAGCCATTATTGCAAAAAGGTTGAATAGTTTTATGACAGACTACATAAACAGGGACCAAGCAGGGTTTTTAAAAGGGAGGCAGAGGACAGGTTTAACAAGGAGGGTAGTAGATTTAATAGATTCAGCACTTCAAACTAAACAGGAGGTGGGATTATTATCTTTGGATATATACAAAGCATTTGATTCGTTACAATGGGTTACAATTAAAGAGATGGTTAATAATTATGGGTTTGGTACAAAATTTAAAAGGACTATAGACCAACTTTATCAACATGGTTTTGCTAACGTGAGAGTAAATGAAGGTTTTACAGATGAGGTAGAGCTCAAGGCTGGAACACGTCAGGGTTGCCCACTTTCACCAATATTATTTATAATGGCAATGGAAATATTAGTGAATATAAGGGAAGATAAAAGCATTGAAGGATTGGAAGGGAATAAAATTAGTTTGTATGCAGATGATACCCTAATAATTATGAACAACCCAAAAGGAGCTTTAGCGAAAATACAATGCCATCTTAAAGAATTTGAGGAAATGACTAGACTGAGAATAAATTGGGATAAACCGGAAGTAATATTTTGCAATATGAATAAAGAGAATAGAGAAGAGATTAAATTAAAATATTATATTCAGGTTAAGGATAATTTGAAATATTTAGGGATAAACATATCAAATAAATTTGAGGACTTAATAAAGTTAAATTATGAAAAACAGAAAAAAGAAATGAAGGAAAAAATTCTAGAATATAAGAGGCTGAACCTGTCTTGGTTCAGTAGAATTGCACTGTGTAAAATGAAATATCGAAATTAAACTTTTTGCTAGATGCTTTGACGATACAACTTAAAAACAAAGAGATAAAAGATTTTCAAATAATTTTGAATGACTATTGTAATGGGGGGGAAGAGACCAAGAATATCAAAAAAGTTGTGGTATTTAGCACAGAAAGAGGGTGGATTGGGAATACCAAATATAGATACCTATTACAAGGCATTTCAATTAAAAAATGTGGTGAAAATATTAATGAAAGAAGAGATGATATGGGAAGAAATGGAGATGAAGGAAGTGAAGCAGGTTGGCAAAGCAATTTTTTTGGATAAAATATTAACAAAAATTGAATTTAAAAATAGATTGATAAAAACAACATTGAATTTATGGAAGAAATTGAAAAGGAATTTAGCACCAGATGTGTTCCCAATTACAGAAATGGAAGATTTGGGGAATTTTCCGTTGAAGTTGGATAGGAAGGTGAGGGATGTGTTTCTGAAAAATGATGTATTCCTGCTAAAAGATTGGATTCAGATATGTAAAAATAAAGAAAAAAGACTGAGAATTTATGAACAATTGAATTTGAACTGGTTTCAAGTCATTTTATTGAATAAATGGAATAATAAATATTTTTGGAGACCAGCTTAGTAAGAGAAAGGACAGATTTTGAAGAGTTGGTATTTAAAATGAGAAAAGGAGAGGTAGGAATCAATTGCCTTGTTAGTAAATTGTATAAAATGTTAAATGGTGATGACGGATCACAGAAAACATTAAGAAAAAAATGGGAAAAGATTTGAATATTAGAATCTCAGAGGAAAGCTGGTGGTATAAACAGAAAAGAAGAATTATGAGATCTATGTCTGTGAGAGTTATGGAGCATAACTACAAAATGTTGTGGAGGTGGTACTTGACACCGGTTAGGTTAAATCAGATGGATTGTACTAAAACGAAAGTGTGCTGGAGATGTAAGACTCACGCGGGGACATATGAACGTATGTGGTGGAGTTGTGATGTGGTTAAAGCTTTTTGGCTTAAAATAGAAAATGAAATATCACAAATAATGGGTAGTAACTTTAAGCTGGAGTCAGGTACTGCCTTATTGATGGAATTTGATAATATAAATATGGAAGAAAACAATATAGAACTATTAACAATAATATTGACAACTGCAAGATAATGTATTGCTAGAATTTGGAAGAATGACTCCACAGTGGATATAGAGGAATGGTATAGAGAAATGTGGCATCTTGCACTTAATGATAAGCTAACATGGGAATTGAAAATAAAAAGAGGTATGACAGATAAAAACAAATTTGGAATCATTTGGAAACCATTTCTGGTTTATACACTGTCTGAAGGTAAAGGTAGCAGACCAGCCCCAAGTCACATGAGTTTTTGGTTATAATATGTGATGCTGGGCAGCTCTGCAACTCCCAAGGCAATGTACATAGCACTGGGGTATTATCTCATGTTTAGATTTGTTTTTCTTTTTAAGATAGTGTATTTTTCGCATTAAAATAGTATATGTCTAAACAAGAGGGTTTAAATAAGGTAAAATGAATATACACTATCTGTTATTACAGTATTTTTGAGTATGTGATTTTATTTTTAATATTTACTTGTAATTTGTATTTTTATATTATTCTTTATTATATATTGATGTCTTTTTTCTTTGTATATTACTTTTTCTTTTTTTAAAAAAATAATAAAAATTAATTTAAAAAAATTAAAAATTAAAGGAAACAAAAATCATTTACTTAAAGTTCATGGCTCTTTTCTTTTATATATTGTATATATGCAAATGGTGTGTAGCTATATCACTAAACCTCAATCTCTAGAGAGATGAAAATGGAGGAGGAAGAAAGGTAGCTAGAAATCAGAAAGGAAGGGGCTGTCTCAAAGACTCTGAGATGTGGGGAAGTATCCTCCAAGTTAGTAACAGATTCAGAGTATAACCCTGTCTGACATCAAGCATTAAAAAGAAAAGTATGTAAGGTTCTGATTTCCAACATAATCAAAGCTCACCACATTGCCTTGGCTGCCAGCCCACAGATGTTCCATGCTCATTGTGTGGCATGTAATAATTCCTCTATCAGGAAGGGAACCTTCCCTACCATTTCAATTCAAGCTTGACAACTGATACTCTATAAAATCTTGGCTGTAACATAATACACTTTATAATACAATAGAAACTCCCTTGTTTTCATTTTACAGTTCCTGGAACAATTCAAATGAAACTGTAGACTCTACCATGGCCAAATAAAGTACTGATGCATTAAAACAAAACTTGTTTTATTCTGTGTTCCAAAATGTCCATAAATTTGTATGATTTAACTATGCCAAATAAATGGGTTTCTCAGTTTGTACATGCTATAGTGAAGTCCATACATGCAGAACATTGTTATTTTGTTGTGGTCCTCTTAGTTCTTTTGCTATTTTGAACTAGTTCTAATCGTGGGGTGTTTTTTTACTACTTGGCCCTATAAAGTGATGAAAATATGTATTCCACTGCCGCCCGAAGTGTTGTGTTGTATTCAGTATTCAGAATGAACAAATTCATCAGAAAAAATATGTTTAATTCTTTCAGGATATTACCAACACATTGCATTTATGCATTCCTATTCACCTACATCTCCAGTGAAGTCAAAGAATTTGCTTAAGCACTCTCAAGGGCATAATTTATCTTGTACTTTTCATAGATGTAGTGCTGAACAAAATGAAATCCAGCCTGACTCTTCTGTTTCAACATTCATTCACAGGGTCTTGTATTTAGCAAATAGAGCATTCACAAGGGAGTAATTAAATCCAATAAATGTGAAATCCAATAATGCCTATCTTAAAAAATAGATTTTAGTTCTTCAGGGCATTTTCATTTAATGAAACAAAAAGATATGTGATAATCTTAGAGATGACAAAGAATATGAACACAAGAGCTTCTGTAAATTGTTTCATTGTGTGGGTCCCAGAGGAAGGGCAGAATCTAGTCTACTATTGCCTGGCAAATCTGGTCCACCTGCAATGTTCTTTATGCAAGAAGTTTAGGTTGCATAAAAAAGAATTTTACCATGAAACAAAAATATTTTTCAACTTCTAGGCAGGTCCCACTTTGATATTACATGCCTTGTGTTGCACTAATTCAGTATTGGCATGTTCATTATGTTCCAGTAGATGTTTACTAAATATGTAAAGTAATGAACAAAATTAGAATTTAAATCTAAAGTATGCATATGGTTGGGGGGAAAGCTCTCACTCAATTCTTGCTCCTGGTGTGATTTCATTTACTGCATATTTGCATAATGTTGTTTTGAAAACCTGCCAAATGTCAGTTTATTATGAGTCGAACCTCAGTGATTTCCCATGCTTAAAATCCAAATATCAGCTAACTGAATACAACAAATAATGTGACGTGGTGCTGAAATAAAATCAATGCTATTTTGCATTTCTATAACTTCATAACAAGCATATGGGAAACGGCTTCATTTGATGTCTGACTTTGGTATAAGCCACTGCCATATGTGTCTCTGGGAAATTTTTCAGTCATTCAGTATTGAATGCAGAAGTGATATGATGTGGCTATGTCAATATTTTATTCCATGCTGAAATGGGATTCTGCCATGTAATTGCTCACAAAAATTCAGAATTTTAGGATCAGCAGTTATTAGGGACCATATTCAGAATATTCAATATATCCACTTTGAATTACAGTTTACTTCAACTAATCCCTATTGATGGAAGATGAACTCAATAAATATTTGCCACATAGACTTGGGAGCGCATAATATCAATAAATAATATGTATAGTTAAACTGCAAAAGGGGATGCTTATTGGAGTTCTCTATTTGACTTCACTGATTGGACCACTCAGTGAGTTAAGTATGGTTGGGACTTCAATCGCTGCATTGTGTATCCCAGAAGAGTCACCTTGTGTGGCCTTGAGCAAGCTACACAGTCCCAGTGCAACTCCCAGAAGAAGGGAATAGTAAACCACTTCTCAGTACTCTCTACCTAGAAAACCCTGGGAAGCGTCACCACAAGTCAGAAGTGACTTGATGGCATACAATAATTGTTATATTGGACTTCAGCCCAAAGTTACATATTAAGGATATAGCCTTTCTTACTCCCTAAAGTAAGCAATGATCATCTGATCTAGACTGGAATGCTAGCATGAGGAACAAGTCATCATCTACCACTATCCTGCCCACCCATGATTGGATCTGCCCCCCTCCCCAGGTGCAGGAGATTTGCAATTTAGATGAAGTGAACAACATTATTCACTTGGAGGGCAATTGTTAGAATCTGAGGCAGTTTTGGGGCTTCAGTTCTGATTAGACCAGGTGTGCCCAAACTTTTTGGGCTGTGGGCTGGTCATGTGGTTCTGGGGTCTGGTCACTATGACCCGGGGGCTGGATCCAGCCCCCAATGCCAATTCATCCAGTCTGTGAAGCCCTTGTTGCTCCCAGAAGCGGAAGTAAAACACGCCCATATGGGCCATACCTGTCAAGCACAGCTCTGGACAATACGGGACCTGCACAGAACCCTTCTGCGTAGGCCCCTTCTGCGCATGCATAGAAGCCTTCTATGCACAAAAGGTTTCTGCTCAGAACCCTTCTACGCATGCATAGAAGTCTTCTGCGCATCCCCTTCTGTGCATTCCCTTCTGCGCATCCCCTTCTGCACATGCATAGAAGGGTTCTGTGCATGCGTAGAAGGGTTCTGCGCATGTGTAGAAGGGTTCTGTGCAGAAGGGGATGCACAGTAACTACTCCCCCCCACCATCAAATTACGGGATGGCGGTGGCTCAGGGCAGGAAAGTAAGAAAAGTGGCACTGAACTATGGGAAATCCAGGCCAATACGGGATACTTGAAAGGTATGATATAGGGCACATTTTACTTCTGCTTCCGGGAGCAATGAGGGCTTCATGGGCTGGATGAATTGGCGTTGTGGCTGGATTCAGCCCCCAGGCCATAGTTTGGGCACCCCTGGATTAGACCCACAGTCTACTGAAGCTACTACAGCCCTGATGAGCTCTGCTTGAGATCCCTGGGGAAGAGCTATATTAGAAAAGCTCCTCCCCTTAGAAGCTGCTTCAGCAATAAAGGTTTTTGGATTTGTTATTGTGCTTTGTGTAGACTTCCTGTTCTTGTTCCAACCTTAAAGTTACCCTGCTTTGGTTGTTTTCTGGCCTGCTTGGACTATATTTCCTCTATAAGATTAGCCTTATTCCCTTGTCTGCTCCTGGGTTTGACCTTGAACTTGGATGAGGATAAAGTTTGCCTTTGGCCTTTAAGCCTGGGACCTGTGTTGCTGGCTGCCATCTGTGTACTGGACTCTGATAGCAATATAAATTGTGGCCTTGGGTATCCTGATCTAGATGGGCATTGGAGGGGGGAAAGTTAAAAATTTCCCCGTTTGTTGTGCTGGGGTTCTAATTTGGATTGAGTACTTACTTTTGAATATCAAAGGAGGGAGGAGGCATTAACTACATTTGTATCCCACCCATCTGGGATTTTTTCCCACTCTGGGTGATGTACAACAAATTAAAAGATGTTTACAAATAACAATATGAAATTAAACACAGACGATAAACCAAACAGAATACATTGTGGATAAAAACAATAAGCAATAGCAATGTCCCAAAGATAACACGCATTGCTGTACCCACTCCCCAATAAAGAGACGGACACTTATGATGGATTTAAATTGGGACACTTTATTAATTCATAAAACATGTTGAGGCAAATGGGCCGCAATGGCGCTGGTAAAGAGTTAATCTGATTGCCAATCATAATTTGGCAACATTGTATCCATTTGTTTGCCAATCATATTTGGCAACATTGTATCCATTTATTTTGCCAATCATAATTGGCAACATCATATCCAATTGTTATGCCAATCATATTTGGCCACATTGTATCCATTTGTTTACCGATGAAACAAATTGATTACCCCAATCAGATGCTACTTGTTGACTACAGCATCTGATGTATATCCGGTAAATTTCAAGGTGTTACAGGCTGCATAGATCATAGCATCACCTTGTTTGTGGTCCACCTTTGATTGGCCAGCCCAAGTTTCACTGTACCTTTCCCAATCAACTGTGTCCCTGCTGGATTCCTAGGGGTAATACCCTTTCTCCTTACCAGTGCCACCCGCCACTCAGGGAGGAGTTTACATGACTCACCACCACCCCTGACCGCCACACGGACAGCAGGGCCGCTTGCCATAGCAACATAAAGGAAGAGGGCCAAATGCCTCGTGCCAGGAAAGACGACCATGCCTCAGGCGGGATGAAGAGGACCAATGCCTCGTGCCAAGGGAAGAGGACCAATGCCTCATGCCAAAAGGAAGAGGACCATGCCTCGTACCAAATGAAGAGGCCATGCCTCGGGCAAAATGAAGAGGACCAATGCCTCGTGCCAGGGAAGAGGACCGATGCCTCATGTAAAGGAAGGGGACCATGCCCCAGGCAAAAGGAAGAGGACCATGCCTCGGGCCGGACAAAGAGAACCAATGCCTCCTGCTAGGGAAGAGGACCGATGCCTCATGCAAGGAAGGGGACCATGTCCCAGGCAAAGGAAGAGGACCGTGCCTCGGGCCAGACAAAGAGGACCAATGCCTCATGCCAAGGGAAGAGGACTGATGCCTTGTGCCAGAAAGGGGAAGGACCAATGCCTCCTGCCAAAAGGGGGGGACCATGCCTCGGGCATAAGGAAGAGGACCATGTCTCAGGTATCCTGAGGAGGCGCACTGCTTCTTGCCGGAAGGAAGAGGACCATGCCTCAGGCACACTGAGGAGGCACACTACCTTGTGCCTAAAGGAAGAGGACCATGTGCCAAAAGGAAGAGGACCATGCCTCGGGTACTCTAACAAGGCGCTCAGCCTCGTGCTGAAAGGAAGAGGGCCATGCCTCAGGTCCGCAAATGAGGCACGCAACCTCATGCCCAGGGGCACCATCCTGGGAATTCCATACCACCTCCGCTGTGCCACACCTGCATCCACCATGTGCCTGGGCTGGGTAGTCGGAGAAGCCTCTGGACGGCCCGAGATTGTGACCATGGCCAACGAGCCACCCCTGTATAGTGGGCCCTGGTGCTCAGGAGCTGAAAAAGAACAGACAAAAAGGTGCCAGCAAAGTGTTCCATGTAACACAGAGAAAAACATATGAATGCACTCAGCGGATCCCCACCGGCTTGTACTACCGCCGTAGTCGGCCGTGTATCCAGAAGATGCAGCCCGCAGTGCAGCATAGATCTGAGCTAATGACCAGGTGGATTGCTCTGAGCCACAAGGAGAGTAGCAATACTGCCGCTGCCCTACCAGTGACCCTAGTACCACAGACGTTCAATTGGAGAAATCGGCAGTAGTATAGTTAAACATGGCCAGAAAGTGCCCAGTGACGAGGGAGTAACATTGATTAGTAGGGAGCACGATACCCGACTGACGTACCAGTACCTTTATCCTGGGGGGAAATACATTTGGGCATTGGCCATGTGTCAGACAACAGTAACCTCCATAGGAGAACCACAGTATCGATGCTTACGCCTGACCGCTGTGCTCGAGGCAAATTGTCTCTCTCTCTCTCCTTTTTTTTTTTAAGAAAGGTAAATCCCCGGAAGATTCAGTGCCCTGCAATATATCGGGCTACTATCAAAGCACCATTGGCCATGTAAATAATCGCCATACCTCGATAGTACCGGCACGTGGTGTATCTGACAGATAGGTGTGATGTACAGTCCATAGCTGAAAAGGCAACCCCCCGTGAAGTAGGCTGGGAATGCTGTCCATACCCTCATATCGGCCTTAGGGGAGTACTGAGTAGACCTATGGTATGTCCATGTAAACCCCTGAAACATCGCACTGGAAACCCCGCAAAAGCCCGGCCAGGCATAATTGCCCCGCCAGGAGATAAAATATCAACAAAGCACCATGAGATGACATGGTAAACCCAACGCTCTGTCAAATTGGCCAAGTTCACATCCGGGTTCGTACCACCCATCCCCAGGTGAGGCAGGGTGACTCGCCATGAGTCAAATGCCATCCAAAATTATGAGCACCATGGCCGTGCCCTCAGGTCTCCGAAAGCAACTGGTATGCCCAGTTTGGCATGAGTGCTAAAAAGTTACCATGGTTGTGAACATGTATCGTGACCTTTCCCATCCTGGGAACAATTATGCGGATAATAAGAAAGTGGTCAATTAATTTTAGTATGGACACACATTGGTACCACCCCCTTTTTTTTGTTAAATGCAAAAAAGGTACAGAGGCCAGGATGATCACGATAGTTCACAACTGTAGTGGCCGGCATCGTCAGCCAGCCCAGCTTGGGGCGATGTAACCCAATCAACTATAATGCAGGTATTGGGAACCCCACAGCTCTCCTCCAGACTCCCCTGTCTATGCATGGGTAAAGGATGCATACCGACAGGGTTAGCCACAGTTTATTGGCCACTCAGGTGAATAGTGCATTATACTGTAGGTAACCTAAATAAGTGACTGAACTCAACCAAGAGCTGGCACGATACGAGAAGCTAGACAGACACTATGGCGTAATTAAATATGGGCAAGGCATGATGTGAATTTATGTGACAAACATACTCACCAGATGCACTCACAGCATCAGAGAGCCGTGTGACAACATCCCGATGGGCAGAGTGGCACGCCTGCTGAAGGGCAGCCAGCGTGGCATCCCAGCCCACAACACTCTCAAGGGTGGCAGCTCGGGCCGGTGAGCTAAACTGGGCACAGGCCTAAAGGTGGTCCCTTGCTTGGAAGCCAGTCGCAGCTGACTCCAGGGTGCAGTGCCCATCCCTGCCCCAAAGCCAGAGAGGCCAGCGCAGTCCACTGGTGCAGACATCTCCACGGTCATGTGGGCGACATGACTAGCCACCAGAACACATGGAACACTGTTGCCCTTCCACCAAAGTGGTCCCCATCCATCCGCTTATGATTTTCAGGAGCTGCAGTACCCAGGAATAGAGCTGCAGACCCTCCACCTCCCAGTCAGCGTGGGCTGGCAGCCATAGGGCTGGCAGCCGCTGCTGAAAATCAAGTGGAGGCCATGGAGGCGAGGTGGACCAGGCCCCAGGAAGGCCGCAGGGGCCACAGCCGAGGGCCACAGGAACAACACAGCTCCGCAGAGGGCAGAGTCCCTGAAAGGAGGCGAGGCCATGCTGGCGAAGGCCAGGGCCAGCCGGCCGCATAGCCGTGGTGGATCGCCGCAGCGGGGCCACGGGCGAGGACTCCAGAAGGCCGCGAGGGCCACAGCAGAGCACTGCAGCAAAAGGAGGCTGCAGCGAGGTGAGGTCGCACCGGCGAGGCCAGGGCAAGCTCACCGCAGAGCAGTGGCAGATCACCGCGGCCATCCTCCTGAGTGGTACCATGGTGCGCGGCCCAGCCGCTCGGGGAAGTTGGGATCGGCTGGGAAAAGCCAAACATGCGCTTCGCCCAGCCGATCGCAAAATGGCCACAAGGTTGTGCGGAGCCGGCCCCTTTTAAAGGGGAGCTTTGCTCTGCCCCTCACCCGGCTCCAGTGCCCGGCTCTATGGGGGTGGGGCCAGCAAAGAGCGCAGAGGGTATTGGCTTGCCGCCGCACTTAATTTAATTTAATTTAATTTAATTTAATTTAATTTAATTTAATTTAATTTAATTTAATTTAATTTAATTTAATTTAATTTAATTTAATTTAATTATCACATTTATATACCGCCCACTCGGCCAAAGCCAACTCAGGGCGGTTCACAACAAGAATTAAAAGCACATGTTAAAAACAATTAAAACAGTTAAAACAGTTAAGACTACCCACCCCCGAAAACAAGGGCTGCAGGATCCGAAGGCACCATAGGGAAGAGTTCTTCTACACCAACCACCCCATGGTGGTTACCCTTCCAATGTATTCCACTTCCCTTGGTGATGGTAAAGTATCAAGTGAGTTTAGTAAGGTAAAGTAAAGCTCACCCTTGCTGGAAAGCCAGTCTTATCCAACTCTAGGGTTCAGTGCTCATCTCTGTTTATAGCCAAAGAGCCAGAGCTGTCTTCTTCTGCAGATGTTTCTGTGGACATGTGACAAGAATGTGCACGAAATGCTGTTTACCTTCCCACCTAAGTGGTACCTATTTATCTACTTGCTATTTCTTACTTTCAAACTGCTATGTTGTCAGGAGCTGGGACAGATATGTGAGCTTATTGGTAGGGTCTCTTTACAAACCTACATAAAGAGAAAATTGTTGTTGTTTTTTAATATCAGTATGGGACCTTGTACAGCTCAACAGGCAGAGAGTTCCAAAGTTTGGTGCTGCTACCAAGAAGGCTCTTTGAGTCAGAGCCTTTCTTACTAACCTTGGGGTTAGCATGTTTTTGTAACCTACAGCCGGGGTCCCCAACCTTTTTTGCACCACAGACTAGTTTCATCACCACCACCACCACCACCACCACCACCACCACCACCATCATCATCATTATTACGATATTTAAACTTATATACCACTTTCCTTTGTCAATGACAAACTCAAAGCAGTTAACAACATATTCAATTACAGTAAAATTCTACAATAATACATTGCAGGTGCACCCCCCAAAGAAAGACTCAGACACCGGTATATGGATAATGGCATTGGGCCACATTTATTGACTAATGCCCTAGTCCGAATTATAAATTTCAATTGGTACTCAGCCAATTATAATTCTTAAGGCAAGCAGGCCGCAGTAACACTGGTAAGGTTCCTCCCAAATTCCCAACGGCAATTGGCTACAATGTATCCATTTGTATCAATTTGTTTCTTAGGACAAACAAATTGTTGACCGTAGTCAATAAACTATCTACTGACCCCACCCTCTGACGTGTATCCGTCAAATCACAGGGTGATGCATGCTGAAGAGCTCCTGCCATCACCCCATTGCCTGGTTCATCATTGACCGGTCAACGTTATTAAACTTGTACCTGTCTAAGTGTTGGCCAGTCAATTGCGAACCTGCCGGATACCTGTGGGTCATAATTATTTACCTTACCAGTGCTACCCGCCACACGGGGAGGCTTCAATAGAGACTCACCGCCCCCCCCCCAGACCGTCAGCTCGGTCAACAGGCCTGCTTGCAAATCTTCCAAAAAGAGGTCCATACCTCTAGGCGACAGATGGACCCCATCCCCTGTATAAAGATCATAATTTTGTAAACTAATGGTGGGGTGTCGGATGACCCACCCCAAACCCTTGTCTGCCAAGAACCGGGCAACTGCCCTGTTCACCGAGCGGCGAGCGCGGTCAAGGGCATGGAGGTTAATACCCCCCCTGTAAGCGTGACGCGGTATGATGTCCGGCCATAGCAGCGTTGTGTAAGGCCACACATAATGCAAATAAGCTAGGTTGCTGCAAATCGCAGATTTTAAAGAAAGGCCAGTGACCTGGCCTAGGTCATTGCCCCCGAGGTGCAGCACCAGGACATCAGGCGGTTCAGCATCCCTGATGGAGAACAGGAATGGCAACAGTTCCCGCCATAACATTCCGCGCTTACCATACCACCTGATACATGCGGAGGCACGTAGTCCAAGCTGGGGTCCCCACTCTGTCGCCGCAGCGTACTGCGCTGCCCAGTGCACGTAACTGTGGCCCACCAGCCATACTGCCACCGGTGTGCGGGGACACACAGGGTCTGTAAAAGAGAAAAGAGAATAATGACTTAACTGGTACTCATGCCTGAAGTGGGCGAACATACAATGCAAAACGCATGGATCCCCATCTCCCCATCCGGTGTATATCAGCCTCAGAGTACCCAAATGCAGCCGCAGTAGATGCGGCACCTATCCTAAATGAATGGGTGCCGTAACGAGCCCCGGGGAGGCCAACACTGGTTAGTGCCATACCGGTCACCTTCCAAAATTGGAATTTAGTAAGGGGAGACCCATCCTGGTGGCAGAAAAATGGGCCAGGGTGCGCACCACGCACTGCCAAAAACTAATGTAGGGCACCAACCGGACAGATGTCTGCAATGGAACATCGTAGCAGTCTAACTCCACTGCCTATGCCGTGCTGATCAACCTTTGAGGACTGTATCCTCAACTGAGCCCACTCATTAGTGACATATACATCATCGAGTTCCAGTGCCCTACGAGCCACATCCGCCTTAGACAGTAGCACCAACTCACTGATGCGGAGTGCTCCAAAAAAGGCCACCGTGGTAGCCGCATGGAAAAGAGCCACCTCATACCTGTCAAAACACAGGTCATGCCAGCCTCGTGCAAGGTGGGTAAGGACCCCTGGAGAAATTGGATGGCGAGAGTCGGGGCGGCGTCCACGTTCCCGCGTCCACCCCTCCAAAACATGTCGTATACGGAAATCATTTATGTTGTCAGCAAAACCCCTCACCTTGGCCATGAATGCCAGTGCTGACAGCCTGGATGCTATGGTGCGGGGAGCTAGGCCCTGACTGTGTAGGTAAACCATAAATTGTAGAACTTGTTCAACTGGAATGGGCCACACTTCAGGCAACCGGAGTTGCACACAAAAATTTTTAAATTGACTAAATGCATGGTGATATGCCTTACGCATGCGGGGCGCAAGTGACATGCTGATCGCCCGGTTCACCTCTGCTTTCCAAATGTCCAAATCTCGTCCGGGAGTGGCGAGGGGAATTCCTCCGCGTCTGGAGCCAAGGCGCGGAACCGGGGGATCTGCAGGCGGGATAAAGCATCAGCAATATCATTATTAATACCTGGTACATGTCTGGCCCTAAAGAGCACATTGAGGTGTAGGCTGCGTAACACAAACTGGCGAACTAACTCCATGACCCTGGGCGATTTAGATGTCTGAGAATTGACGATGTGCACTACCGCAGCATTGTCGCACCAAAAATGAACTACTGAATTGGCCCACTCCTCACCCCATAGCATCAAAGCTCCCAGTATCGGGAAGAACTCGAGGAATGTAAGATCGCGTAGACGATCCGTGCCCCGCCATGCTGGAGGCCATTGGCCGTAGGCCCACCTCCCCTCGAAATAAATCCCATATCCCAGGGACCCAGAGGCATCCGACTGAACCTGAAACCTAGGGGAAACCAAAAGGTCAGATCTCCAAAATGATACCCCATTGAATTCCCGCAGGAACTTAAGCCAAACCAACAGGTCAGCCCTCATGCCCTTGGTCAGTCGGACCCTGTGGTGGTGCCTCAATAGCCCAATCATGGCGTCACATAGGCGTCGAGCAAAAGCTCTGCCAGGCATGACCACCCTGCAGGCAAAGTTAAGATGACCATGTAGAACTTGGAGCTCACGAAGTGACACTTTACGTTTGGCCAGCAAGGCCAAAATCATCGCAGAGATCCGTGTGACCTTATCCATAGGTAAACTGGATGTCTGCGCGACCATGTCAATTTCAATACCCAGAAATGTGAGCGTAGTTGACGGGCCCTCGGTCTTTTCGGGCGCTAAAGGGACACCCAGTTCCTGCATTAGCGTCTGAAATGTTGTGAGGAGACGCGTGCACGTGTCCAAGCCCCGTTCACCCCCGAACAAAAATTCATCGAGGTAATGGGCTACAGACCGGGACCCAGACCTGCGAACAAAGGCCCACTGAAGGAAAGTGCTAAAACGTTCAAATGCTGAACAGGAAATAGAGCAGCCAAAAGGCATGGCTTTATCCACATAAAATTTCCCTTGGAATTTAAAACCCAATAACTCAAAGTCACCCGGGTGCACTGGCAACAACCGGAATGCCGATTTATTGTCACATTTCGCCAGAAGTGCCCCCGGGCCACAAGAGCGCACCATGCGCAGGGCCTGGTCAAATGACGTATACCTGACCGAACAAAGGTCATCAGGAATGGCGTCATTGACCGAATGACCCGCCGGGTATGATAAATGGTGAATTAGTCGAAATTCACCAGGGGCCTTTTTGGGAACCAAACCTAAAGGGGAAGCCTTAAGATTGGGAAAGGGAGGCTTAGAAAAGGGACCCGCTACCTTCCCTGCATTTACCTCCTTGGTAATACTTAGGGCAGCCACCTCCTCCCTACCTTTCAGGGAAAGCAAATTAGGAGCATCTTGGGGTCCCCGCACCCCCTCGAATGGGATATGAAAACCACACTGGAAACCCTCTAGGAGGTACCTCGCATCCACCCTCCTCGGGTAAGTCGAGAGCCACCTCCCTAACATAAATACGTTAACCGGGGAGGGGGCCTTTTGACTGACCAGCTCCTTCAGCGGCAGTTCTGCCCGCTCCCTGTCCACCTCTACCTCTGCCCCGTGACCCACCGGCTCGCGGACACGCAGCGGCGGCGTGGGGGCCAGCGCAAGAGGGGCGTGGGGGCCAGCGCAAGAGGGACACTCATGTTTGTATCGGCACTGCCATCTATTGCATACGCCATTGGCCGAGAAACTCCAACACAGCAAGCGGGCTGGAACCCCCTGCCCCGCCAACTGGTGGGGAGCCTGCGTTGGAGTAGCTCACTGGACGGCATGGCCGCAATGGTACCTTTCCCCAGGCGCTGGGCGCGTGGGGGTCATGTATAAAAGCCACAACTTCTGGCATGGCTCGTCCCATCTCATCTCCAGGTGTAAGGGCACCCTCATCCTGAATTCCTCATTGTAAGCCAACCACGATGGGCCAGGAAAATCCACCATCGCCCTGTAAATATTGTCCAAATATTGGACCATAGGAATGGCCAAATCAGGCCGGGCCCTGAGGTACACCGCCATATAAATGAGATATGCGGGTAACCAGTTGGCCCAAGTGCGCGGTGGCTTGTGACGACGAGTCAGCTCTTTGTCTCTGTCATCCTGCCCCTCTTTCTCTACTTTGGTGGGCTCACGGTTCAACAGGGAGAAAATATCGACATACTCCCCCCGCCAAATCCTTTCCCTCGTGGCCTGGGACAAATGATCCCTGAGGGGCAAGGAATACCCTGCCGTCGGCAATGCCGACACCGGCACAGTATTCACACGGGGCATCAGCAGCGGTGCCTGGACAGTCCCTGCGATGCCCGGTACAGCCCTGGGCGCGGAAACCCCCCTGCCCAATGTTGTGCCAGTATGGGACCCAGTGGCACCAGGGTAAGCCGGGAACTGATACCCACCCGCCTCGACGTGATAAGGCCATGGCCACTGAAAACCAACACAGAAAGTGGACTGTGATGTGGGGACATTAGCTTGAACCTGATACTCACTGGGTGCACCCCCGTGAGCCGCCCCCATTGGGGGTTCCGGCCCATGGCGGGCGTCGGAGCTCGCGACTGTAATCGAGCTCTGGAGCCACATCTGACCACTCCCCGGCTGTAGTTCAGGACAAACGGGGAGCTGCGAGATAGCGGCGGGCACAGGCCGGCGCGTCTCCAGCAGCTCCACCCGACTGGCCACCTGCTGCAGAGTGGCGGCCGTCGAGGTTGCGGGCAGGCAAAAGGGGGCCCCAGTCAGCAGTGAAGCCCCCCCCCCCGAGGGGTTGTTCGTGATCCCCAGGGATGCTTCCAGCACGGCTAAACGTGCCAACAATGCATCCACTGTAGCAGAAACCCCGGTATAAGGTGGGCAAGGTGGGCCGGATGGCCAACTGGGTGATACACCGGGGACCCCAGTTTGGGAGCCAGGTCCTGCATAGGGCCATGCCCAAAACTCCGGCACATGAGGGGCCGGGGGCAAGCCCTGCTGTGTGACCGCACCAGGCCCTCCCCCGTTGTCTTGACCCGTGGCCGGCAATTGTGGGCCGGGGGCCGAAGCCCTGGTAGGGCCAGCCTGAGGCTGGAGAGCCGAGGGCCATGCCCTAATCTGCCCCATCCCACCGGTAATGGTGGGTGAAGGTGATGCGGTGCCCTGTTGCGGGGGCGCAGTCGCGGTCCTCCGACCCGAATGCTGTCCCCTTCCAAGCGCAGGGCCAGGCAAGTTCCTCCCTCTTGGCCGCGGCTTGGTCGCCATGGCCTTCCTCTTGGGAGGCATCGCAGAAAGAAGACGATCCCTTTCCGGGGATTGCAAGCTCTGAATTGGCTAAACAGCCGAAGACTGAAGAAACGAAGAGCGACGGAGAAAACTTCTCCTCTCCGTCGCTTTTTCTAAAATGGCAGCTCGTCTGCCTTGTGGCCACCCCTTTTATAGAGGGGTGGCCATGCCCTCTAACTCACCCGGATGTCTGCGTCCGGGTGGGGGTGGGGGCCCGCAAAGAGCGCGGTGGCCATTTTGGTGCCGCGCTTTCAATATGTCAGTACAACACATCAAAATATCAACAATCAATATATAAAAAGGACATATCCAAAAAACATATCAATAAGCATATTAGCCAAAATATATAATATACAATGTACAAAATAAATTCAAGCAATAAGCACAAATCAATCATAGCAAAAATACAATCAATACAGCAAAATTTCAGAAATAAACACAAGTACAGTATTGCAAAATACAATATAACATACAATCAACACAGCAGTGCTCCACTGCACTCTCGCCAACCCCATACAATAATATATAATAATACAATTTACAAAAAAAAACCACTCTAAAAAAGCAGCACATAATGGGGGAAAGAAACTGCAGCAACAATGGGTGCAATAGTTCTTTAATGCCTACTGGAGACCAGTGCAGGTGCTCTTACCTCCCCAGCCATCAGGCCGGAGGAAGGCAAAGTCCAGCGGAGGAACTCTCCCCTCAGGACCAACTTTGGTGGTGGCAGCGAGACCAGGGAGAGACAGTGGTGAGGTCCCGCGGCCTCGGGCTGTGCTGTCTTTTCAACCCTGCTGAGGTGGGGCACTGACAGAGCAGCCACAGCTGGCCTCAAAGGCCTGGCCAATGGAGTGGCCAGGGAGAGGCAGCGGTGAGGTCCTGCGGCATTGGGCCATACTGTCTTTTCAACCCTGCCAAGGTGGGGCTCCAGCAGAGCGGCCACAGTGTTTGTGGCCACACTGACCTACAGTATTTGCAATTATGCACATTATACACAGATTCCAGACCATACCTGTCAACCAACCCCGATTTGGCCGGGAAAACCCCGTAATTCGACGTCGATTGACGTCATAACCAGGCCCCCGCTGCCAAAACCCCGTAATTTGGCAGCGGGGGAATGCTTTCCGTGCATGTACAGAAGCGCTATGCCACTTGCGTAGGGGCTGCGCAAGCGGCGTAGCGCTTCCGCGCATGCGTGGAAGGAGTAAAACCCTTCCGCGCATGCACGGAAAGCAACCTGCGTACAAGCGGTGTACGCAGGTCCCGTTTTTTCGGAGCCGCGGGTTGACAGGTATGTTCCAGACCAGTAATGTAGGCTGAGATATTGTCATAAATGTACAGAAATTGAGCATTAGGATTACACATATATCATATTTCAAGTAAAACCTGCTGTTCAACTTGTATGCCACAAATTCTCTAAAAAAATCTGCTTGGCATATGCACATCTTACTGAAATCTTTCTAGTTTATTACTGATATATTTCTGGTGGACTTTGAGTGCTTTTAGAAGCATTTATATGTAAATTCAAAAACATTCAGTGTAATCTTTACCTACTGGGAAATCTTCACTTGTGTAATTAACATGACTGCAGTGACTCTGAATTGCTTTGCATTAATGCTGATGCCTAGTGTTTTTGCAAGCCCTACCAATCTTTTTGGTTTTAAAAAAGCAAAATCCATACCTGTGTGTTTGCTACAATGATGGTAGATCAAAATAATTCTCTCTTCCATTCTGCCCATTTTATTCACATTTCCTTTATTTTAAAGTGTGACTTCAGTCTTTTTTTTAATGAACTCTGTATCCTACTCTTACATCTGCCCATTATTCCTTCAGCTTGAAAATGTATATTTTCCTCTAAATCAGGAAATAAGGCATATGTGTGCACATATTTCTGATGATAGTTATACAGCAGAAGTTTTACTTCTTTCTACACAGTAAACATATTTCAATATGTTCTTGCTCTTCTTGTCAGTTTGGGGAGTTTCTCAAACACACACACACACACACACGCACAGAGACACACACACACACACACACCAGCTATGCAGAGCAGATAGTGCTAATATAAATGTTAGCCACTTCTTTTTTAGGACTCCAGACTTGCAGAATTCATTTGTGATTGGTATCTGCTATCCATCAGAACCTAAAATGCAGTAGTAGGCTCCAAAAAAATTTACTACCACACTGTGGGCATGGTGGTATGGTGGGCATGGCCAAGGAAAAGCCCTGCGTTGCACCCGAATTAAAGGTAAAGGTTTCCCTTGCTCGAAAGCCAGTCGTATCCGACTCTAGGGTGCAGTGCTCATCTCTGTTTCAAAGCTGAAGAGCCAGCGCTGTCAGCTGCTGCAGACGTTTCTGTGGTCATGTGGCAGGCATAACTAGAGACTGGAGCACACAGAACACTGAATTAGGGCTACTTTATTTCAAAACCTGAATGGCTGAGGCCAGCCAGAATTTCTGCTACCGGTTCTGGTGAACTGGTGTGAACCTGCTGATGCCCACCACTGATAAAATGGTTACATCTTGTGTAATAATATTGATCTCTTGCCCAGAGATCTTATCATTCCTTCCTGCCACACTTCACCCTCTGCATCCTTACCATCTGTGTCTGTCACCGACCACCCTGTGGGGCAGCTCAGCCCTTAAGAGGTCCCCTTGTGACTTTACATGGCTTCAGCTGGTGAGTATGCAGGACTTAAATTACTCCAATTAGGTAGCAAAACGTGGTTTTAGCTTAGCGTGGTCCAGTCAGCCCCTTTTATTCCATTTAAATAGACACAAAGGATCTATATTTTATGAAGTTTATTTGAGTAAGTTAAAGAAATGAATATAGCATAGGACAGTGGTGGTGAACCTATGGCACATGTGCCAGAGGTGGCACTCGGAGCCCTCTCTGCGGGCACCTATGCAGTCACCCCAGCACAGAGTTTGACCCGCACCTGTGCCCAGCAGCCCAATGGAAGCACTTCCTCCCTTCCCCAGCACAGAGTTCACCCCACCCCTCTGCCCAGTAGCCCAATGAGAGCACTTTCTCCCTACCCCCAGCAAAGAGTTCACCCTACTCCTTGCCCAGCAGCCCAATGTGAGCGTTTCCTTCCCTGTTGCTGTGTTGGCACTTTATGATAAATAAGTGGGTTTTGAGTTGCAGTTTGGGTACTCAGTCTCTAAAAGGTTTGCCATCTCTGGCATAGGAAATCAAACTAACAGGGTGTGTGGCTAAGATGGTGCCTGGTTAACACATACATTGCTTTGCTCGTGCCGAGAATGGGACTTTAAAGTGGCTAAATAAAAAAAATTTGGAACCGACTTGCTAGAGAGTTTATTTCTGGAGCCTGGGAGTCTTTTGAAGTGAGTTTATTTTTGCCGGAGACGGAGTTTGAGGATCGGGCAGCGAGGGAAGCGCAGTGTCGGCTGTGCTGAGCTCGCAGCTCGGGTCGGACGGGCTTCTGGTGATTTTTAAAAGTGAAATGGGCTTCGGAGCTTTGGAACTTTAAGAGAGAGAAAAGGAAAAATAAAGTTAAAGAGGACGCTGGCGGTGGTGAACAGGGTCTTGGAGCCGGACAATTGAGAGGGCACAGTAAGTGTGGAGGGAAGGAGGAGGGATAAGCCTGGTAATGGAGGGCAAAGCCGGGAAGGAGTAATGGCGGTGAGGAAGAACAGAAACAAAAGTTAAAAGTTTTGAGGACGGCTGAGAGGAGAGGAGTGGAGAGTGTGAAGTGATGGTGAAATGGCTGGAATGCTGAAATTGAGGCTGGAAACGGAGGTCGGAGAGGGGGAAGGTGAAGATTTCAGCAGAGCTGAGATGGAATAAGGAAGAGACCGTTTGGAAGGCGTGGAACACGGCTGGTGTGCCTGGGAGATTGAAGGAGAGACCGGGTTCGGGAGCCACCAATGTGGCTGGAAGTATAAATATTCCTTCTTTCATCTGTGTGGGGATGCAGTCGGGTTTTCTGGAGTGAAGGAAATATAGCTGCTTCTCATCTTTTTTTTCCCCTGCCCGTTAACACTTGGAGTTTGGATAAGTTACCCTGTGGCTCTGCTTTTTTTTTCACTTCCTTTGGACATCGTGGATATAAAGTAGTTGGTCTTCCTCTTTGGATATAACAGTACAGCTCTGAGTGATTTGAAGAGCTTTTTTTTTCCTTTCTTCAGTTGGAGTGGGGTTTGGTTGTTTGGGGGGGAAATACTAAAGCAAGCTTGAAAAAATTGGGGTGAAGTGCTTGTTGGGTATAAAAGTGTTTTGGCTCTGGGTGCTTTGTTTGAAGACTTTATAACCAAAATGGAGAAGAGAAAAGAAGATGAGATTGTAAGACCAAAAAAGACTGATGCAAGAAAAGAGGAGAAGAAAGCACCATGTGCTGATGCATCTTTATCATCTGCAACAGCAGCAGTAGAGCAGACGGGGGTAATGGACCAAACCCAAATCTTGGTAGAGCTGGGGAAGTTGTTTAAAAAAATTGATAAGATGGATGAAACGACCACGAAAGGATTCAGAGAAATGATGGATGTGAGAGTGAAAGATAAGGAGGAGTTAATGGGTAGCCATAAAAAACTTGTTGGTATGTTTACTGATTTTTCTATAAAAGCGGAAGCTAATAGTCAGAAAGTGGATAAAGTTCTGAATCTGGTGCAAAAAGATATGGAATTAATGCAGAATGATATGAAAGGGCTTCATGAGGAACATAAAGAGGTTAAACTGAAAGTGGAGGGTTTTGGGAAGAAATTGGATTTGATGGAAGAGGTGATGAGAAAACAGAACGTGGTCATGAGAAATTTCTCGGAGAAAACGCCAGATAAGCTAAAACAAAGAATAGTGGATTGGCTGAATAATTTGAACATGGGGAAAATTTTTGTAAATGAAGGGGAGAAAAGTCCAAAGGAATGTGTTGATTAAATTTGCAAATTGGGCGGATAAGTTGAAGGTGATGGCGTTTATAAAACAAGCTGGGTCTGGTGTTTTAAAAATTGATGGTTGTGATGTTGAGGTTTATAACGACATATCTGTTGAGGGACGGGTATGGCGCTATAAGATGAAACCTGTGATACAATTATTAAGAGAACGTGAAATTGTTTATCATTGGAAGTTTCCTCAACAGCTCAGATTCTTCTATGAAAAAAATTGCATACAATAGATACTGAAATGGACTCATTAGATTATCTGTACCAGATTGGATTGGTTAAAACAGCATCTCGAGAGTGGCGAGCCTTGAGGAAGGTCTTGTTTGAAGCGGGGGGTACACAAAGAGAGTCAGGGATTGAACAAGAGAAGGGGACCACAGGAGGAGCAGAGGAGGAGGAGGAGGGACAGGTGGCGGAGGTGCCAGGGTGAGGCAGGGTACTAGAGAGGGGGATTAGACGGGTAAGGGAAAGATGAGGGGCTTTAATTAGGTTAGATTTTGAAGAGGAGAGTCGGCGCTAGAGCTTTAATTAGAATGCACATCTTACATGTCTCCCCCCTCCCCCCTTTGAGGAATAAGGGCCACTTTTTGGTAAGAAGAGTGGGGAGGGCGATTTTGAATGTTAAATGTTTTTTGTTTGGTTTTTTTTTAAATGTAGTTATATGTATGGTGAAGGTAATTACACAAAAAAGAGTCTGTGGTGGTCAAAATGCAAGGATGTTACATAAATTATGAGGACTTTTAAAGTATTGACGTGGAATGTGAAAGGTACGGGCAGCCAAATGAAGAGGAGGAGGTTGGAATTTGCTTTGAGGAAAGATAGGCTGGACATAGTCTTTCTCCAGGAAGCACATCAAAAAACAGAGGATACAAATAAGATTTATTTGGGTTGGATGCAGATTTATGAAAAGTCCTATGGAACCTCTAAAGCAAGGGGGGCAGTCTTGATTTCGAAGAGACTTGGCTTTGAGATGTTAAAGAGTATTTCCGATCCGGATGGCAGATATTTAATAGTTATAGGGAAAATAAAGGATGAAGAGATAACGTTGGTAAATATATACGCCCCGAATGATCATCAAGAAGAATTTTTAAATAAAGTATTGGGTATATTGGAAAAAGAGAGATCAGTTAATATGATTGTGGCAGGAGATTTTAATTTGATAAGGGCCCCGGAGGATTGTACTAATGTAGCTAGAGCTGGAAGACCAGTCAAAATGAAGATACTAGATAAATGGATGAAGTGTTTGGGATTAAAAGATGTTTGGAGGGAAATTAAGGGACAAGAGAGGGCTTATACTTATTTTTCACAGGTGCATAATACATACTCCAGAATTGACTATATCCTGGCCACAGAAAATTTGATTAAAAATGTAGATGATGTAGAAATCGGGATCTTTAAGGAATCTGATAATGCAAAACTCTGGATGGAATTGAGATTTGATGGGGGGGGGAAGGATAAGAGGAATTGGAGATATGATGAAAAATTATTTTATGATCAAAAGAGTAAAGAAAAGATAATTGAAAATTGGAATGAAAGTTGGGCCTGGAATGATAATGGAGAGGTTAGCTATAATGTGGTTTGGGATACCATGAAGTCGGTATTTAGATGGGAATACATTAGGTTGGCTAGTATTAAAAATAAACAACGTAGAGACAAACAGTCTGAGATAGAGAACGAGATTAAGCATCTGCAAGAGGAACATATAAAGACAAATAGTAAAAAAGCATTTGATAAAATTCAAAGGTTAAAGTCAGAGTTGATAGGAAAAGATATGCAGAAGGTAAAAAAAGATCTATTATATTTGAAGAGAGAGTATTTTGAATATAGTAATAGGAATTCTAAATTATTGGCAAGAGCTGCTAAAGAAAAGAGGACGAAAAGAGAGATTGGAATTTTGATAAATAAATTAGGGGTGAGATGTAATAAGGCTAATGATAAGATTGAGATTGTAAAAGATTTCTATCAGAGTTTGTATACTAAAAGAGATATCAATATAGAAAAGTTGAGAGAACAGTTAGAAAAACAGGTGCAAATAAAAATAGAATTGGAACATAAAAATAGAATGGAGGAGCGAATAACGGGAAAAGAGGTAAAAGATACAAGATTTTCAAAACATAATAAATAATTATTGTAATGCAGGAAAAAAGCCTAGAATTGCTAAGATTTTTTGGTACTTATCTCAGAAAGAAGGAGGATTGGGAATACCTAATTTAAGGAATTATTATAGAGCTTTTTCAAATTAAGAATATTATAAAACTTTTAGCAAGGGAGAAGGTTGTCTGGGAAGAAATAGAGATGAAGGAGTTAAAAATGGGTAAAGGGGTATTTCTAGGCGACAAGAAAGGGAAAATCAGTGTTAAAAATAGAATGATGAAAACAATGTTGGATGTTTGGAACAAGGTCAAAAAGAAATTGAGTCCAGAACTATCTCCTATAATAGAATTAGATGATATTAAAAGTTTTCCGATACAATTTGATAATAGTTTAAGATGGTACTGGAAAGGAAAAATGTTTCTTTGTTGAAGGACTGGGTTCGCGCCTGTAAAGATAGTGAGAATAAAGCAGTAATTTACTCACAGTTGAATCTGAACTGGCTTCAGAAGGTAATGTTGGATAGATGGACTGATAAATATAAGGAAGAAAGTAGTTTAAAGGTTTCCCTTGCTCGAAAGCCAGTCGTATCCGACTCTAGGGTGCAGTGCTCATCTCTGTTTCTAAGCCGAAGAGCCAGCGCTGTCTGCTTCTGCAGACGTTTCTGTGGTCATGTGGCAGGCATGACTAGACATGGAACGCTGTTACCTTCCCACCGAAGTGGTCCCTATTTATCTACTTGCAATTTCTTGCTTTCGAACTGCTAGGTTGGCAGGAGCTGGGATGAAGACGGGAGCTCATTTCCGTCCTGCAGTACTCGGGAATCGAACTGCTGACCTTCCGCTTCCCAGTCAGCGTCTTAGCGACTTGAGCCACTGCAGTTCCCTGAGCCACTGCAGTTTAGAGAGGGATAAAACAGAATTTGAGCAACTGTTGTTAAAGATACGAAAAGGAGATATGGGATTAAAGGGTATAGTGAACAGGATTTATAAAATTTTAAACAATGAACGTAATCCACAAGAAACTTTGGAGTCATGCTGGGAATAGGATTTGAACATAAAAATTCAGAATTTTTTTTGGAAAGATAAGTGGGAAAAAAGATATATGAGAACTATGTCAGTAAGAATGAAAGAGCATAATTACAAAATGTTATGGAAGTGGTATCTGACTCCTGAGAGATTATTTCAAATGGACAATGCTAAAAGTAAAATGTGTTGGAGATGTAAAAACTCTTTAGGGACATATAAACATATGTGGTGGAATTGTAAAGTGGTAAAAGAGTATTGGGGGAAAATTGAGAAGGAAATATGTGATATTATGGGGGTAAAATGTGAATTGAATTTAAATATAGTGCTGCTAACAGATGTGGAGAATTTGAAAGTAAATGAAGACAATAAGGAACTAATAGCTATTATGCTGATGTCAGCTAGAATGTGTATTGCAAGGAGCTGGAAACTTGATAGAGTTCTAAAAGTAGAGGAATGGTATAAAGAGATGTGGGATCTTGCATTGAATGACAAACTGACATGGGAAATAAACAAATATAAGGGAAAAATTAAAGAAAATAGATTTTGGAAAATTTGGCAACTTTTTGTGGAATACTCACTGAATGGAGATCAGAGCAATAGCCTTCTACCAGAATATATATATTTTTGGAAATGGTAAAAAGGCAATATCACGCAGGCTCTTATAACTTGTAAATACACAGGGTGATTATTAGTGTTTATGTTATGTTTAATGTAATTGGATTCGATAAAAATTGAATATGTTTTTTTCTTTTAAATTACGTGTTTTCTTTTCTGTATTTTCTTCTTTGTAATGTTTATCTTTTTATATTCAATAAAAATTTATAAAATAAAATAAAATAAATTAAAAAAAAGGAAATCAAACTAACCATATAGTCATTCAAACAATACACACAAAATAAAGAAAACTTAACTTAGGTTGGCCCTTCTGGCTTCCCTTCTCACAGGTCCATCTGTGAGGCTTCCCTTGCGCACGCACACGCGCACACACACATGGCTTCCCTGAAGAAAGAGGAAGAAAAAAGCCTCCCACTTTGGTTTTTATTCTTTTGATATCAAACCCCACAAGTGAGGAAGCTCATCCAATTGGAGTTAGTTTATAATAGGCTGGTGAGAAAGTGGCAGGTTCCCCTTCTCACATGGGAAAAGAATCCACAGTCAAACTTATCACACAGCTGGCTGTTTATCTGTCTCTCTAACATGGGTTTCTAGCAAGTTTTTAAACATGCTAGGTCCCATCCTTGGATGAGCAGAAGCACAGAGTTGTATAGTGAGCAAAAGATCATGAAAAAACACAGCTCAAAGCTAGGACACATATTTATACCAGAATTTATACTGCCAGAATTTATACTGCCCACATTTGGGAGTCTGGGAGTTATCATCCAAAAGCTCAACAATCTATCTTGAGTTGGGAATGGGCTTATTGTGTTTTAACAAGACTCCAGACATGAAAAGGAATCCCTTGTGTTTCATGTTCTTCATTGATTACTGAAAAAGAGCCTCTAAAACATGAATGATTCTTATTAATGAAAGAGGAGTACAAGAAAATGTCATGGGATGTGTCCCCTTCCTTTGCTTACAAAATCAGAGCCATGGAGACACAGTTGTTAAATTGCCAAAACATTGTGAGTTTGATCCTGAGAGAGAGCAAGGTTGACTCAGCCTTCCATCCTTCGGAGGTCAGTAAAATTAGTACCCAGCATTATTGGGGCAAAATGCTAATTACCTTGTTGTTGTGTACGTAAATATATTGTTTGCTGTAAGGTTGTGTAACATTATTAGGATTAGTACGATCTTCCATTTTGTCTTCTTCTTCTTCTTGCTCTTGAAGTATTGCGAGATTTGCGTTCCCGCCTTAACTATTGAGTCATGTAAAGTCTTCACTCTGGTCCGATGACCTCCCAGTCACTCCACTCCTCTCCCGACCAATCCTGTTGTTTCCCGCCTAAATGTATCCATTCCCGATTGTATATATTTACCAGTGCTGCGCCATTGCTCTCCATGTTCTGACTGCCTAATAAAGTTGTGTTTGGCCCTGTTATGCTGGCTGCTTCGCATTATTACCAGAACATCAAAATTGGTGATGAAGGTGGGATGATGGCATCCCGTACACCTACCTGAAATCCAGTAATAAGTGGAAACTCAAGTAGACCATTGAATCAGTGGGCATTTGGTGAGTCAACTCCTCCATATGATCCATTGATTCAAATTTACTATGCTAGATGAAATTTATTACTAGATGCAGGCAGTATAACCTCTTTCACTGTATAGCTACCACACACAGTGACTCTATTGCTTTATTAAAGATATAAGTACCCGATCTTTTTGTTTATTTTTAAAAGATTATTCTATATATTGATGGCACTTGACAAGCAAGACGGTATGACTACAGGCTGAGCTATAATGAGGAGAATAATTTTAAAAACCATCAATAAGCACCATCCTCATCAGTGTTTCCTCTGTGAGTGAGCACACAGCAAGAGAGTCCACATCTTGTCTTCCAGATACACCAGCAATCAACCTTAATGCTCTTATATTCCTCATTCTTATGCATACAACGAAGTCCCCTCAGCTCAATTACTCACCTTAGCGTTATAAATCTGCTGCAAAAACATCTGAGATTAACAGCTGGACATCTTGGGTGATCCATCTATCCTGATCTTTAAAAGTCCTCTGCAGGCCATCCATCAGACACAACAACAATTTTTGCCTTGGAAATTGAGTAATCTTGGGAACACCAACCAGTTCTCAAGAAAGAAACCATATTAAGCTTATAAAACATGATTTAGAGGCTGTCTACATGGGCATATATCTCAATCTTCAAGGGTGATTTCTGGAACAGGTTGCTTCACTTTTTCTTCCAGTGTCTACATGTGATTGGTGCCAGAACAGAGCAACTCATCCCAGCACCATACCTGTCAAGTGCGGCTCCAGACAATATAGGACCTGCGCAGAAGGCTTCTGTGCAGAACCCTTCTATGCATGTGCAGAAGGCTTCGACGCATGTGTAGAAGCCTTCTGTGCAGAACCTTTCTGTGCAGAACCCTTCTGCGCATGCATAGAAGCCTTCTGTGCATGCATAGAAGGGTTCTGCGCAGAAGGGGATGCACAGTAACTACTTTCCCCTCGCCATCAAATTACAGGATGGCGGCGGCTCCAGGCAGGAAAGTAAAAAAAGTGGTGCTGAATTACGGGAATTCTCTGCCAATACGGGATACTTGACAAGTGTTCAATTTCAATTTTAATTTATACCCCACCCTCAGCACACGGCCAACTCAGGGTGGCATTACAACATATTAAGGGTACCGTATACAATAAAAATACAATAAACAATCCATATATCCATACAGCAAGACAATATATGTACAATATAATACAAAAGTAATAATTTTGTTTATTTATTTATTTATTTCGGTTTCTATACCACCCACTTGGCCAAGGCCAACTCAGGGCGGTTCACAGCATAATAAAAAACATAGTTAAAAACATAGCTAAAACTGCTTTAAAAACTACCCACCCACTCACTAAAAAAGGGGTACAGGGGCTGAGGGTGCTGGGATAATCAATACACATTGCAATGAGATCAAGAAAAATACAGTTTCTTACAAACAAAAACATGGTACTACACAAATACAGCAAATATCATCGTAAATAACACAGTACAATGGCATAACAAGAGAGAAAATAACAAAATATCAGACCACACTACAAAGATATGTCCCAGCACACCACTTTTGGTCCCTCTATTTGGGAGTTCTACTATTTATGGTGATCTCTTTTATACTGAAAGAGGCTAACAAGCTGCTTCAGGGTATCAGAAAGTGATCATCAGAGCAAGTGATTTTTTTTAAAAAAAACCCAACAATACCACTTTTTTTGCTTCTCTGTATTTCCACCTGAGAAACTGCCCACATAGATAGGCAAAGACACAAAGGATGCTTGTATGGTGAAGGGGCTGAAAAGCACTTCATTATCCCAGCAAACTGAAGACTTCCTCTGATTGCTGCTGCTAATAAAATTTCATGTCAGAAATTACTCTGGGTTCAAAGGATTTTTGCTGGAGAAACTCCGCTGCTGCTGCTGTTGCTGCTGCTGCTTCTTGTCTAGGCCAGATGTGATACTGCCAAAATGAAGCCACCTTTTGGTGAGTTCATTATGCAGTTCATTTCACCTCACCTAGTGTGAGAAAGATTAGCTGGCAACACAAGGTTGCTGTTACCAAGGTACGCCCAATTGTGGTTCAAAAATACCACAATCTTCGAGGAGGCTCTTTCTGTGTAACCCCTCTGATTGCTAAAATTGTTTGAATGGAGGAAGCAGTATAAAGGCCTTTTAGCACTTCCCTTGTCCTCAGGGAACTTTGCTTGTGCCATTCAGTCTGCACCACGAGGGCCAGTATAGGCAGGCCTTTCGTGATGGTGGAATACTTCTCTTGCTGTCTCTGTTGGACCTGTGTTTAGGCCAGGGTTTCCCAATATGGGGTCCATGTCCCACAGAAGGACTTCAATTCCCAGAAGCCTAAGTCAGTACATTGTCTGATCAGTGCTTTGGGGAATAGGAAAATATTTGTGGGCTTTTAGGTTAGGGGTTTTAAATTGTTTTCTATATGTTTTTAACCTGTTGTAAGCCGCCCTGAGTCGGGTTCACCTGATTGGGCGGCATAGAAATTTGAACTATAAATAAAATAAATAAATAAATTGACTAAAGCTTCAGCCAATTGAAGTCCAAAAACCAAAGGTTGGTGAAGATTCCCCGTGCCCGGTTGGGCATCAGTGGCTTCTGGCAGAGGTTAAACCAGTGAGCAAACTCCTGGCCTCTGGCCCTTGTCAGGGCATAAGGGGGGTGAATTAATGATAGGGATTAATTCGGCCGCTTGTAGCCTGACCGACGATTCTGCCGAGCAAGCACCTCGCAGACCTCAGTTACCTATTAGAGTAATCACTCATCCTCTGGCCAAGGTAATCCCCGGTGTAAATATCAGCCATATTTACCCTTGCTTAAACCCTACACAATGGTCTTCCTTGCCCCGTGTTTATCCAAGTTAATTAACTTCCCTTTGAGAGGTTTCCCATTAACCCGGGTATGTGGGTGAGGTAACTTTCCTGTCCGGTGACAGTTTCGCCACCATTGCGCTTTTCCCCCTATAAATGATGTTGCCTTTTTCCAATAAAGTACTGATCTGATCTCGCTCCATTTGCCTCGTGTCGTCACTTGATCAGTCTCCTCCGGGACCTTAAGGCCACCCCCGTGGCCCCGATTCCTACATCTGGTGACCCCGAGACGTGATTTACTCGTGAGTAAAGCGGCCCAGGAGAGGTCTACTCGTGAGTAGCGAACCAAGAGGTCCGGTTCTATGCTTGAACCGCGACCCGTCCGCCCGGAGGACAGCGCGGCGCTCTGGCCGGCAGCCAGTCGGTCAGAAGGACGGCCAGCGGCGAGGCATTCCAAGAGAGGCATTCCTGCACCTTGCTCCCGGCTTTCGGGGAGACTTGCGCCAAAGGGAAAAACGCGTTCCGCTCAGGGCAGCTGTGAGCCCCTGACAGCGCAGAGGCCGCCGAGGGCCCGTGGCAGGAGGCCACGCTCCGAGCTCCACCCAGACGATCGTCGCCAAAACCAGTTACCTTGCCCCAAGACGCGTCAACCCGTCCCGAGGAGGAAACTTCGGAGGACCACTCGCAGGTAATATGGGGACTTGTTCTCAGGGACAGAGTCCGTCCGCTAGCCAAAAAACTCATGAGGAAGAGTTTAGAATCCTGGCCAGGGTATTCAAGTTACGCTTTCACAGCAGGGAGCTAGCGAGACTTTTGGCGTACCTTAGGGAGCACTGCCTGCTTTACCCAGAAGTAGGTACGTTAACCCTACAGCTCTGGGATCGGATAGGAGACTGCATTCAGCAACCCCCGAAGGCCCCAGGAGGGATAGTTAGCACATGGAGGAAGTGTAGGAAACTCTTAGCTGAGATCGAGCCAGTCCGGATAGAAGCGGAAGAACCCCCGTTAGAGAAATCATCAGTCCAGCCAGTCGAGCCGACTGCGCCCACTGCACTCTATCCGACATTCAAGTACCAGCAGAGTAGCGTAGGGAGCCTTCCCGCGGTGACAGCTGCAGATGTCACCGAGGGAATGCAGGGCATGAGAAGCGCAGGCGCTCCTCTGACAGCTTCGGGTTCCCGAGTTACCAAGAGTCCCCTTCAGCGCACAATTGAAGAGGAGATTAGGAAGGGGGAATTGCCAGCAGAAGAGCTAGCTGAGCTCAGACAGATATGTCCAATCCGCATGGAAATGGACGCGCTCACGGGCGCACAGCAGATTGTTCATTCCCCAGTCCCGTATAAGCTGCTCATGGCTATGCGGAAGGCAATCGCAGAAACAGGGCTCCAAAGTCGTTTTACTAGGGGCACGCTTCAGCAGGTGTGCGAGACCACCATGTGGATCCCCCATGATTGGAAAGCCGTCATGAGGATGATGCTGACCCCTAGCCAGTACATGATCTGGGACAGCGAGTTCCGCCTAGAGGCGCAAACTCGGGCTGCCAGGATGGGAGGCGCGGTGCTTCCTGAGCAGCTGTACGGCTCGGGTAATTTCGAGTCAATCAATGCTCAGATCAACCTGCCTCTCGCCACTCTCGAGATGTCAGCCGAGGCAGCCTTTAGGGCTTACTTTAAGATCCCAGCCACTGGCAAAGCGGCTAAAAATTACACCTCCATTAAGCAGGGAGCCCAGGAACCCTACATGGACTTCATCAATCGCCTGGAAGAAGCCATTAGCAGGCAGATTGATAATGAGCAAGCCCAGGAAGAGCTCATGATCAAGTTAGCCAAGGACAATGCCAACTTGGACTGCCGTAGAATCTTGCAGTCCCTAGGCAATCGTCCTGACTTGACCCTATCGGACATGATTAGAGCTTGCGCCGACGTTGGCACAGAATCCTATAAGATGGGTCTGCTAGCGGCAGCGGTGCAAGGAGGGAAAAGACCTAATGGTAAGAGCAAGGGAGCATGCCACAATTGTGGCAAGATCGGTCACTTCGCTAGGGAGTGCCGATCCAAGGGAGGCGGGCAAAAGTCCGGCCGTCCCAAGGCTCCGAACACCCTCTGTCCGAAGTGCAAGAAATGCTATCATTGGGCCAGGTATTGCCAGAATTCGGGAAACCGGAACACGGGCATGTCTCTGGCCCCAGTCCAAACAGAGGCGTCCTTCACCCAGAACTCCCCAGAGCCAGAGTAGAGTCCAACCCCATCCCAGACATTGCGAGGGCGCAGGCCAGCCCCAGGGGCAGCGCGGGGCTACAATTGACTTGCCAGGCGGACGTCATATGCGACCTGCCAGGCACAGTCTATCTGGTCGATTCCCAGTACATGGGACCCCTGCCCAGAGGCTTTATAGGTTTAGTTTTGCCCCGTAGTGTAGCTGGTGCACGCGGAATTTTTATAATTCCAGGAGTCATCGACTCCAATTTTTCGGGCGTTCTCCAAGTTCAGCTTTGGACACACCTGCCCCAAACCATCCCTAAAGGAGACACCTTAGCGCAACTGATCATGGTTCCTTGTCGCTCGCCAGCAGAGAGCCAGGGAGGGCTCAGGGACAGCTTCGAGTCCCGGTCAGAGGACCGCTCGAGCGCCAGTGAGGCAGCGCAAGGATACCAGGTCTTAGCGACAGTGGAGACCAACATTGAGTGGAAACAGCGCCCGGTTATTGAGGTATTTCTGAATAATCGATCATTCTCAGGCCTGTTAGATACCGGAGCAGATGTCAGTGTGATAAGCAGAAGCCAGTGGCCAAGGGAGTGGGCCATTGAGCCGGTCTCCGATGTGTGGGGGGTAGGCGGCGTCCAGGAAGCGTTTAGGAGCCGAGAGTGGGTAGAAGTCACAAACCCAAGGGCTGAGGGCATGGCGGTAATTCGACCGCACATTCTTGGCGTGCACATCAACCTTTGGGGGCGAGACATTCTGCAGCAGTACGGTGCTACGCTTACCTTTGGGTAATGGCGTTGCCACTTAAGTGGCTCATCGATACTCCGGTCTGGGTAGAACAATGGCCGGTAGTAGGGGAGAAATTGGTTGCTCTCAAGCAGCTAGTTAAGGAACAGCTAGACGCAGGACATATAGTACAGTCCACAAGTCCTTGGAATTCGCCAATTTTTGTTATTAAGAAGAAGTCGGGGAAGTGGCGACTCCTCCACGATCTCAGAGAGAGCAATAAATGCATACAGCCAATGGGTCCGCTCCAATGCGGCATCCCGAATCCGAACATGATTCCCGAGGGGTGGGAGATCCTAGTCGTAGATCTCAAGGATTGCTTTTATACAATCCCCTTAGACCCCAGGGACCGGGAGAGGTTTGCCTTTACCGTGCCGGTCGTGAACCACAGTGAGCCCACGCAGCGTTACGCGTGGAAATTTTTGCCACAAGGCATGCTCAATTCGCCCACTTTGTGCCAAATTTACGTTCACGACGCACTGGCAAAGTTTCGAAACCTCTACCCACAAGCCTTAGTTTGTCACTTTATGGATGATATTTTGGTAGCGTTGCCAAAGCTTGGCGGCGAAGTGTTTTCAGACCTCCAGGCCAGCCTGGGGTACAAAGGGTTACTCATTGCCCCGGAGAAAGTGCAGAGAACCGAGCCCTTCTCATACTTGGGCCATCGGCTTCTCCGCTCTTTCGCAGCACCAGTTTTGCCTCAGATCAATTTACAGGACTCAGTCACCTTGGTAGAACTACAGCAGGTTTTTAGGGAACATTAATTGGCCCAGACCATATTTTCGATTGGATACGGATCTTCTGAAACCGCTCTTCTCGCTGCTAACGCTAGGTAAGCAGCCGGCAGACCGGATAAAAATTTCTCGAGACGCGCGCTTGGCGCTCGAGAAAGTCAACCAAGCTCTCAGCCAAAGATGGGTAGATAGGATCGCCCAGGGGCCCTATGCCCCAATCCTGAATCTGTACATCGTGCGATCGGGATCCATGTTCACTGGGGCGCTAGGAGTAGACGCAGAGAAGGGAGCGAAAATTGTGGAGTGGGTATACTTGCCTAACACCTCATCTCGGAACATTGTTCCGCCCCAAGAACTGGTCTCCGCGGTGATCTACCGCGGCAGGCTGAGAGCTAGGGACATTTCTGGGCACGATTTAGCCAAAATCGTAGTCCCGTTCACCAAGGAACAAATTCAGCAGTTGATGCAGCTAGGTGACTCGCTTCCGATAGCTTTGGAAGGATTCACTGGAAGCTTGGCATACCACTTGCCTAAAGACCCCAGACTCGTCTCGCTTCAAACAGGAACAGTCAGCTTGTTCGAATTGCTCTCGCTGGTCCCACTTCAGGGGGCCAGAACAGTTTTTTCTGATGGTGGACGCACTTATGGTGTCCTGACCTGGCAGGAGGGCGAAGCTTGGCACACGCTGCTAACTCTTCCACAGAAGTCCGCACAGCGGGCGGAGTTGGCGGCCGTGAATCTTGCTTTGTGCACCTTTGCCAGGGAACGTTTAAATATCATAACTGACAGTCTGTATGTTAGGAATTTGCTTCACAGTCTACCGGGAGCTTACATCACTCCCGCGATAGACAAGAATCTGCTTAGCCTGTTTCTCACCGCTCAATTTCATTTGCGAAACCGCACGGAGCCGCTCTATATTGCCCACATCCGAAGTCACCAAGACCTACCGGGTCCGATTTCCGCGGGCAATAGCAGAGCGGACGCGGCGGCAAAGGAAGTTCAGCAACGCTCAGTTTTGGGAGTCTTCACTACTCCAATTCAAAGTCATGCCTTTTTTCACCAAAACGCCAAGGCACTCGCCAGACAGTTCAATTTGCCACTTTCTCAAGCCCAGGGTATAGTACGCTCTTGCCAGCATTGTGCCGGGGCGCCGGGGGGGCCCTCGTGGGGGGTTAACCCGCGGGGGACAGAGGCCAATCAGGTGTGGCAAATGGACGTCACGCATGTGCCGCAGTTTGGCAGATGGCAGTACATGCACGTCTGCATAGACACTTTTTCCCAGTTCGTTTGGGCGACGGCGCAGAAGGGGGAGACTGCCTCCCATGTGGAGCAGCATCTCATTCATTTCATTCATTTCATTTCATTTATTTGATTTGTATGCCGCCCACTCAGCATATGCCGACTCAGGGCGGCTCACAGCATATCAAACAATGATACAATACAGAGAAAATAAAGTACACAATATAATAGGACACAGTCATACAAAATACAATTCAAAATACAGTATCACCGAATAGAGAACACATATTAATACAGTTACAAAATACAAGTTACAGTTCAAATCATGAACTAAAAAATTAAATACAAAGTGCTAAATACAGGCCCCGGGAAGCGACCCCTTCCAGCGGTGCTCTAACTTCCCCGCGGCCAATGCCAGACCGGGGAGGGACCTCAGGAAACAACTGCTTCCATCCTCGCGCCGGTGTTAGAGGCAGCGGGGAAACGCGGCAAAGGTCCCGTTTGCGGCGGGCGTCCTCCGGCGATGTGGGCGTTCCTTTTTATCCTCTGGCCAGGCAGGGCCAGGGGAGAGGGACCGACGTCCAGAGGTGCAGCTTGTTCCCTCCCCGCGCCGATGTTGGAGGCAGCGGGGAAACGCGGCAAAGGCAGCGCTTTTGAAGGCGCAGTCCATCCCCAGCTGTTCTCACTCCCCACCGACCGGCCGGGCCGGGGGGAGGAGCGCGGAGCCCCAGAGTCCGGCGTCCGATGTTGGGGGTGGTGATGGCGGCCGCGCTTTTGAAGGCGCAGTCCATCCCCAGCTGTTCTCACTCCCCGCCGACCGGCCGGGCCGGGGGGAGGAGGAGGAGGAGCGCGGAGCCCCAGAGTCCGGCGTCCGATGTTGGGGGTGGTGGTGGCGGCAGCGCTTTTGAAGGCGCAGTCCATCCCCAGCTGTTCTCACTCCCCGCCGACCGGCCGGGCCGGGGGGAGGAGGAGGAGGAGCGCGGAGCCCCAGAGTCCGGCGTCCGATGTTGGGGGTGGTGGTGGCAGCAGCGCTTTTGAAGGCGCAGTCCATCCCCAGCTGTTCTCACTCCCCGCCGACCGGCCGGGCCGGGGGGAGGAGGAGGAGGAGCGCGGAGCCCCAGAGTCCGGCGTCCGATGTTGGGGGTGGTGGTGGCGGCAGCGCTTTTGAAGGCGCAGTCCATCCCCAGCTGTTCTCACTCCCCACCGACCGGCCGGGCCGGGGGGAGGAGCGCGGAGCCCCAGAGTCCGGCGTCCGATGTTGGGGGTGGTGATGGCGGCCGCGCTTTTGAAGGCGCAGTCCATCCCCAGCTGTTCTCACTCCCCGCCGACCGGCCGGGCCGGGGGAAGGAGGAGGAGGAGCGCGGAGCCCCAGAGTCCGGCGTCCGATGTCCTGTCCTGCATTGCGGCAATGGGCAAGCCGCGGCACGTGAAAACGGACAACGCCCCGTCCTACTGCTCTAGGCAGTTGGCCACCTTCATGGCCACCTGGGACATCAAGCATACATTTGGCATTCCCTACAATCCGCAGGGGCAGGCGATTGTAGAACGGGTCAATCGGATGCTAAAGTCCTATATTGACAAACAAACAGAAAGGGGGGAGCCACCAGCCCTCCCCAACTCACAGGGACAAGCACAGTTTTGTCTGAATAAGGTGTTGTTCACATACAACCACCTCAATGTTTTTTCGGACTGTACGCCGCAGGAGAAGCACTTCCGCCGTTCGGAAGCTCTCCCGCGACCTATGGTCCGGTACCGAGTGCCACCGGACCCATCCTGGAGGGGCCCGGTGCCGCTCATAACCTGGGGGAGAGGGTATGCTGCAATTATGTCTCCAACAGGTGTCGTGTGGATTCCGGCCCGGTGTGTCAAGCCCCATTTGGAACCTCATGGCGTGGACCCAGACCGACCCGAGTCCGATCCCGGAGATGGAGGACCTCACTCTGACCGAGGAGACCCACCAGGAGAAGCGGCGGCTGCGGACCCAAGCGCAGAGGATCACCTGGGGGATGGTCAAGACCCTTTGCAGAGAGGCCGAGGACGCCCTCCAACGCGAGGAGATGGAGCCGACACCGGAGCACTTCGTTGCAGCAGTCTTTGCCCAGATTAATGCCAACTCCGTGATCTTCACCCTCATCCTGGCCCTCGCCCTGCTTTTGGGGGGAGGCGTTCAGGCCGCTTCACTTCAGGCCAACGGCCTGCAGCCCGGTGAAGACCTTTCAGCACGGATGCACTACAACTTGTGGGCAAGGTTGGCGGGTCTCGTCAACCAGTCCGATTTTTGCCTGAAGCAGGACATTGGTTCTGCCTCGATCCTCAGCACCTGTCTCATCCCAGTGTGCCACACTCTCGACGCACGTGCCAGGGATGGTGACTGGCTGTTGAAAAAGATTTTTGGACCGCACCTCCCTGCGACTTTTGCAGCCTACGCTCGCTGGGGGGGATTGCGGCTCACCATGACTTTGCCGGCTGATGCAGCCACTCTTCACACCCCACGAGTGGCGGCCAGCCCGAACTCTACTTGTGCGCAAATAATCGGCTGCGCCACAGGCGGCCGGACCCAGCGCAGCTGCCTCGATACCGGCAGCAGCAACTGGACTTGTGCAAACCCAGAGACAATTGGTTCATTACCTGCCCATATCACCCTACCCTCAGGGTGGTTCTTCACATGCAATCAGTATACCTTCAACTATATTCCTGCAAATGTATCAGATTCCACATGTTGCCTTAGCCGGTTGACACTGTTGCTCCCCACTAGGGATATGGTTGCCCCAAGCACAAATGTTTCTAATGTTCCACATGTTTCAAATGTTTCAAATGTTTCTGCACCCATCAGGCACACTCGCACCACCCAACTAGACAGCTCATGTGACAGCAGCTTTAGAGTCCTAAGCCCAGCCGAATACGTCTCACTATCAGTCAGTATAGTTGGCGTGCCAGGCTTAGCCGTCGGCAACGCACGGAGAATTGGTCGCTTGGCTTGCGGTTTGGCAAAAGCCATCAACCATACCTCCACAGCGATAGCGCTCCTCAATCAGGAGCAGGCGGAACTTCGCCATGCCATCCTCGATAATCGAGCGGCTATCGACTACCTCTTATTGTTGCACCATCTGGGTTGCGAATCCCTTCACGGTATGTGCTGTTTCAACCTTACTGACAACTCCCGGAAAATCCAAAGTCAGCTCACTGATCTCCACACCATAGTCCAGGGCATCACTGAGGGTTCCGCATGGGGGGCTTGGTGGAGTTCATTGTGGAGCTGGATGTGGTCATGGATCCCCTGGGGGTGGCTTCAGACGGTACTCAAGGTGGTAGTGGGGGTGACTATACTAGGCATAGCGTTATGCTGCTTTGCGCAATGTATTCCCTCACTGATCTCGAAGTGCCGCCCCAAGAAGAAACCCCGTGACGTCATTCCCGATCAACAGCTGATGCTGCTTCTGCGCAGAGTCGCCAGTCAGGCTCTTAATATTAAAAAGTAAGGGGAGATGAAGATTCCCCGTGCCCGGTTGGGCATCAGTGGCTTCTGGCAGAGGTTAAACCAGTGAGCAAACTCCTGGCCTCTGGCCCTTGTCAGGGCATAAGGGGGGTGAATTAATGATAGGGATTAATTCGGCCGCTTGTAGCCTGACCGACGATTCTGCCGAGCAAGCACCTCGCAGACCTCAGTTACCTATTAGAGTAATCACTCATCCTCTGGCCAAGGTAATCCCCGGTGTAAATATCAGCCATATTTACCCTTGCTTAAACCCTACACAATGGTCTTCCTTGCCCCGTGTTTATCCAAGTTAATTAACTTCCCTTTGAGAGGTTTCCCATTAACCCGGGTACGTGGGTGAGGTAACTTTCCTGTCCGGTGACAGTTTCGCCACCGTTGCGCTTTTTTCCCTATAAATGATGTTGCCTTTTTCCAATAAAGTACTGATCTGATCTCGCTCCATTTGCCTCGTGTCGTCACTTGATCAGTCTCCTCCGGGACCTTAAGGCAACCCCGTGGCCCCGATTCCTACAGGTTGGGAAGCAGTGGTTTAGGGTGAGAAAGCTGAGTGCTGTTGTAAAATGTATAATAGGACATTTTTGAGTATGGTTTGCTGTCCCCCACCGCTAGTACTGCATGATGGCTTCATTGTGAAATGCAACACAGTTAGAAATCCCCCCACAGCTCTACCTCAGCCCACAAGTCTCTCCCCCGCCAATCAAAATCACTGGTCAAATTTCTTAGTAGGGCTATTGCAGTGATATCATAAAGTCATGCTTTGACAGTGATTGTGACAGTGGTGTTGGGGAAAATGCTTCATTTTTACCTCCAAATCTTCTTCTCCTTCCTCCTGCTTCTTTTCTCTGGCAAATGGTCATGTAGGTTGGTGAATTCTGAGAGCTGCAGTCCAAAAATGCAACTTTTTTCAAGCTCTGGTTTAGAACATGATACTACTGCAGCTTTCTAAAACCTCAAGAATGTTAGTTTTCTAAGGTAGGCAGGGGAACTTATGTTTCTAGCCCATATGTTTTCTTTCCCTTTCTCTAGCCTTTTCTTGCTTCCATTGTTTTTGCTAATAGTTCTTTCACTCTGACCTTTCTTGAAACAACCAGCCTGGAGGATGTTCTATGTGCTGGTGACTCCATTTTTCCATTTTTCATTTTGTCTGGTAACTATAAGTAAAGGCATCTTTTTCTACTTTAAATGTTTCTAGAGTGATTTTATAGTACAAAGTACAGTACTAGTTTATGTGAAAAATAAAGAGAGGGGAGGGGCTGATGAGACTGAGCTGATCTATTCATGTTTTTGTATTGCTGTTGTTTTCCTACCTCTGCTAATGGGAGGGAATGGGGGAGGGAATCCCCAATAGATTTCATCCATACATATGTTGAGGCTTGAGTTTTTATATATATATATACTCAAGTGATGGGCAATTTTAGTGACCAGGGTGCAAAATTTCTACCAAAAAGGCATTATGGGTGACACCAAGGTTGGAAATGTCAATAAATAAGTAAGCAAACAAACAAAGAAACAAATAGAAAGTAGTTCAATTTTGTTTTGATTTTTGTTTTGGGATGGTGAAGGAGTTTGATTTCATCATGAGTGGCAAAACTCATTTATGTGCAAAAGGATTATGCTGCTGCTTCCCCACATAGATGCCCAATGGTGGGCTGCAAGCAGCCTGGAAGATGCACACTGCCCTACCCAACATGTATCAAAAGAAAAAACAATTTAGAGAGTTTACTTTTATGAAGCTGGAATGGATACCATGGCCCAAAATGTTCCATCCACATGGGGATCCATTTTACAAAGGTTTTTAGAAGCATAGAAATAATTTTAAAATATACTAAATGACAGAAGGAAGACCACATAATGGAGATTGAGCATATTCTATGTTCGAAATAAGCCATCTTGGCTGAGAGACTTTGTCTCCTAGGGGGGGGGGGAGTGTGTTTAAGTGTGGGCTCGAGACTTTGTCTCGTCCTAGGGGGGAGGGGTGTTGTGTTCTGATGGTTTTACCTTCCACATGGATTGCAATGTATCTGAGCCAATGTAACCTTGCCTATAGCAACTATGTAACCTTCAGCTGTATCATATAAACCCTGTAATAGGACGCGAGCTAATGACCACCAGCTGGCAGCAGCGAGCGTCCAAGCTCTCTTGGTCCGAACTCATCAAAGGCAACAGCGTGGGAAGTTTTCCCGCCACCACCTACACCTGGACAAGAAGGGCGTGACCCGCAATGACGTCACGCAGACAGTAGCCAATGGGCTACCATGGCACCACGTTCAAATGTATTACTACTGTATATAAAGAGCTATCGATCCGCCATTACCTCATGTTCCCTCTGTCCACGATGCAATAAACCTGAGTTAACCCAGCCCGAGGCTGTGTCCTGTGTCTTGGTTTGCATACACCAAATTGGCGACGAGGATGGGATAATGGATCCCCACGGAACAGCCAGGGCACAGAGCGGGTTCAACATCACCAAACCGCAAGACTGGGAGCTGCTTGAGATGGACTTCCAGGCGGCACTGGTGGAACTCAAAGTCAAAGGAGACGACGAGGAGAGGAAGAGGGCCATCCTCACCAGAATGCTCGGGATGGAAACCAAGCGGACGCTGGTGGGCATCATCGCTCCGAAGAAGGTGAGCGAATTTAAGGCGGACGACATCATGAAGCTGCTGCGAGAGCGCTTCCGTCCCTCGAGGGCAATGTTTCCCGCTCGGAGCGCGTTTTGGAGGCGAGTCAAAGCGCCGGACGAGTCGGTTGAGGCATTCGTGGCCGCCATGAGGGTAGCCGCCGCCCCCTGTAAATGGGGCGACATCCTAGAGATGGCCCTCAGGGACGGAGTGCTGTGTGGCCTGAAAGACAAGGAGGTGCAGCGCAGCTTGATGAACAAGGAGCCGCCACCCACGCTGGCAGAGGTCGTAGAGGCCGCGGAAGCCGCAGAGTCCACGAATGCTGGAGTGGACGAGATGCACCAGTGGCGTGAGTGGCGTCCTAGAGCCGGCAAGGCGGAAAATTCGGTGCACGGGAAGTCCGGACAGTCGGTGCACGCAACTCGACGGGCCTCAAAGTCGTCTACGGAAGGCAGCGACGGCGAGGAGGTCCAGAAGGTCCGAAAGGGTGGTCGACGCTGCGAGGGTTGCGGGGCGGCCCATGAGCGCGCGAGATGCCCGTTCAGGAAGGCCGAGTGTTACACCTGCGGCCGTCGGGGGCACATCGCCAAGGCATGCAGAAAACGGAAGGAGGGCCGGAGGCAGTCACAAGACCGTTCGGCCAGACCGGACCGTCCAGCGAGGCCCAAAGATGGCGCCCAGACCGCGAGGAAGCAGGATGGCGTGGGCCGCATCTCGGACGACAGCGAGGACGACGCCCCAGTGTTCAGCGTGTCCGCGGGACAGTCCCATTACTTCGTTGAGGTATTAGTACAAGGGGCCCCTATTAGGATGGAAATTGACTCGGGGTCCTCCTATTCTATAATTCCCCAGAAAGAGTTCTTGAAAATCGACCCCCACGTGCGGCCCAAACTTAAAACGTTGAGGTCCACGCTACGAGACGTGCAGGGTAACAGCATTCCGGTGTTGGGGGTCGGGAAATTTCGGGTCAATTTTAAGAGACATTCTGCGGAACTGCCCCTAGTTGTCCTTAAGGGGGGAAGTTGTAGCCTCCTAGGGACACAGTGGTTTCAGCCCTTAGGTTTGTTCATAGGGGGAGTGCATACAGTGGGGGTGGACCCAATACAAGCGGTTTGCGATGCGCATCCCGCCGTTTTTAAGAAAGGACTCGGAAAGTTCAAGGGACCCCCTGTGGCCTTCGACCTAGACCCGGAGGTCCGCCCGATAAGACTCAAACCGCGCAGGGTGCCGTTCGCACTCAAGGACAAGATAGAGGCGGAACTGGACAAACTGGTGGGCCAGGGGATTCTTATTCCTGTTGATTCCGCGGAGTGGGAAACTCCAATTGTAACGGCTCTAAAGGCTAACGGGGAGGTGCGAATTTGCGCCGATTATAAGTGTACAATTAACAAGGCGATCCGCCCTAATGCATACCCGGTGCCGGTGATCAGCCACCTTTTGGCCAGGCTGAATGGGGGAAAGTGTTTCGCTAAACTCGATTTGGCACAAGCCTATCAGCAACTTCCTGTGACCCCCGCCACGGCCGCGGCACAAACGATAGTTACACATAAAGGGGCGTTCCAGGTGTCGCGTTTACAGTTCGGCGTGAACTCGGCGCCCGGCCTTTTTCAGTCGCTTGTGGAACGCCTCCTGAAGGGACTGGAGGGGGTGTTGCCTTATTTTGATGACGTGTTGATAACAGGGGGGAGTGAGGCTGAACTGGCAAAGAGATTGGACAAAGTACTAACCGTGTTCGAGAAAGCGGGGCTGAGACTGAGGAAGGACAAATGTGTGTTTTTCGAAACTGAGGTCGAGTTTTTAGGGTTCCGGATCACACCCGAGGGGATTAAGCCGTCTAAATCCAAAGTAGCAGCCATAAAAAAGGCCCCTCGCCCCACATCCAAAACCGAGCTACAGTCTTTCCTGGGGCTCCTCAATTTTTACCATACATTCCTCCCGCGGAAGGCGTCCGTGGCCGAACCGCTCCATCGGTTACTTAAAAAGGAGGAGACATGGATGTGGGGTGACGAGCACGAGAGGGCGTTCAAAGAGCTAAAGCAACTCCTGACATCTGAGGCAATCCTGACACACTTCGACCCCAAACGGCCAGTGGTCCTAGTCTGTGATGCATCCCCGGTGGGGGTGGGGGCGGTGCTTTGCCACGTGTTGGATGACGGAAGGGAGGCCCCGGTAGCGTTTTATTCAAGGTCCCTGTCCCAAGCGGAGCGCAATTACGCACAAACCGACAGGGAGGCGTTAGCAATAGTAGCGGGAACCAAAAAATTTCACGATTTTTTGTATGGCCGCCCGTTCAAAATCGTGACCGATCACAAGCCACTGTTAGGGATTTTCACGGCAAGCAAGCCCACGCCGCAGATCCTGTCCCCGAGAATGCTGCGATGGGCTATTTTTCTCAACGCATACCAACATGAGTTGGAGTACCGGCCCGGAAAGGAGATCAGCCATGCTGATGCACTTTCGAGATCTCCTTTGCCCTTGTCGGACGACCAAAAGGCGAGAGTAGAAAGAGACCGCCAGGTGTTGCTAATTGAGGTCTTAGACGCACCCCCAATAGTTCCAGCCGACATTGCTAGGGCGACAGGCAAGGACAGAACGCTGGAGAAAGTTAGTTCATGGGTACAGAAGGGGTGGCCGGCATCGTCCCCGAGTACAGAATTCGACCCATTTTTTCGGAAAAAGCTAGAGTTGTCCCTAGAGAGGGGGTGCCTTTTGTGGGGCCAACGGGTGGTGGTCCCTACGCCCCTGCGGCCGAGGGTGCTCGAACTGCTGCACGTCAGCCACCCGGGCATAGTTCGTTCAAAGGCGCTGGCCCGGAGTTACTTCTGGTGGCCACAGCTGGACGCGGACATTGAGCACATGGTCGGCACTTGTGAGGCATGCCAGGGATCCCGACCAGAGGCGGCCCGCCTGCCGCATAGGGAATGGGACACAGCAAGGGGGCCATGGTCCAGAGTGCACGTAGATTTCGCTGGCCCATTCCGAGGAACCATGTTTCTCCTGGTGGTGGATGCGTTCTCCAAGTGGCTGGAGGTTATCCCAGTAAAGAGCACGTCCTCCGCCACGACAATTAGCCAGCTAAGGAGAGTCTTTTCCACGTTCGGTTTACCCGACACTTTAGTCAGCGATAACGCTAGTTGCTTCACCTCCGCTGAGTTCGGAGCATTCATGGAGGCAAACGCCATTCGGCATGTCACATCCGCACCGTTTCACCCGGCCACGAATGGCCAAGTGGAACGGCTGGTGCGTACAACAAAGGAGGCGCTGCGGCGCATGGGCCTGGGGGACCTGAATCACCAAGTATGCCAGTTCCTCTTAGCGTATAGGGTAACCCCCTTAGCGTCAGGCTACTCGCCGGCAGAGCTCTTGATGCGGCGAAAACTGACCACGATCCTGTCCAGGCTAGACCCGACGAGAGTCGAGGATAAAGGGAAAAACATAGGGTTGGCATTCTCGAAAGGTTTCGCCGCCGGCGACCCTGTTCACTGCAGGAACTATTCCAGCGCAGGGCCAGCCTGGGTACCAGGGACGGTTGTAGAACAGACGGGGCCAGTGTCGTACCGGGTCGAGACTAACACCGGCCTCCTCTGGAGGAGGCACGCAGACCAACTGAGGCACCGAGTGAGTAGGCCAGTCAGTGGGGCTCAGCAACAGGATTCAGCGTTAGGGTTCTCCCCCACCCGCTTAACCCAAGGGGGAGACAGCAGCGGACAACAGTCCCAAGCAAGGGGGGAAGGCAGAAGCAGCGGCCCCGACTCATACCCTTTTGATACACCAGTCCTATCAGGGGCCGGGGAAGGGGGAGAGGAGTTCGCGACCGCTGCCCCCGATTGTAATTTTGATTTTGATTTTGCGAGCCGGGGGGGTTTTCAGGAGTGTTCCCCCACCCATCCAAGCGAGAAGAGGGGTTTTTCGTTAGCCCCCAGTGCCCCCGGTTCCTCCCTAAGGAAGAGCACACCTCCCAACAACGCCGCGGAGCCGCGGCAAGTCACTAACGAGTCTCCCTCTCCAATTACAGGACAGGAAACCAGGGGACAAACAGAAGGTAGCAAACCCGGGGAGAGGCAGCCCGCATCGAGACCCCAGCGTGTTCGAAATAAGCCATCTTGGCTGAGAGACTTTGTCTCCTAGGGGGGGGGGAGTGTGTTTAAGTGTGGGCTCGAGACTTTGTCTCGTCCTAGGGGGGAGGGGTGTTGTGTTCTGATGGTTTTACCTTCCACATGGATTGCAATGTATCTGAGCCAATGTAACCTTGCCTATAGCAACTATGTAACCTTCAGCTGTATCATATAAACCCTGTAATAGGACGCGAGCTAATGACCACCAGCTGGCAGCAGCGAGCGTCCAAGCTCTCTTGGTCCGAACTCATCAAAGGCAACAGCGCGGGAAGTTTTCCCGCCACCACCTACACCTGGACAAGAAGGGCGTGACCCGCAATGACGTCACGCAGACAGTAGCCAATGGGCTACCATGGCACCACGTTCAAATGTATTACTACTGTATATAAAGAGCTATCGATCCGCCATTACCTCATGTTCCCTCTGTCCACGATGCAATAAACCTGAGTTAACCCAGCCCGAGGCTGTGTCCTGTGTCTTGGTTTGCATACACCAAAGTTTTCAAGATTTTCCCTGAAGAAACTGGATTAGAGATCATGTTTCTTTAATTGTTCTTCCCCTATCATGCCAGTGGGATAGTTTAGTGTATGGGACCAAAGACAACCGGACAACCGAAAGGTTGGTTTAACACAGGTTTATTGCATTGCATGAGGTTCCAGTGAAGCATGAGGTAATGGCGGTGATACATCTCAATATATACAGTAGCTCTCTACATTTGAATCTTGTAGCACGGTAGCTGATTGGTTGCTACCGGCGTGGCCTCGCCCAGGCACGCCTCCATTCCTGCTGCTGAATGCAGGTCTTTCTTCAGCTGCTGAATGCAGGTCTTTCTTCAGCTGCTGAATGCGGGGAAGGTTTTCCCGCGGCTGTCCGTGATTGAGCAATGTGAACCATGTGAGAGTGAACGCTCGCAGCTGCCCTCTATAGGCTGTCTGCTCGCGTTCCTTTACAGCTGATATCGTTTGTATCTGGAGTGGTTACAATCTTGCCTTACAGTATAATGAACATGCATACATACATAACATCCCTCCCCCCTAGGATGGGACGAAGTCCCGCAACCATTGTGGCTTGCCGCACGTTCGCTTGGGGCGTGCTTGCGCCTGCCCTAATTCTGGAGAGCCTGTGATCCCTGACTCCGCGGGAGCTTGTCCTGCAACGGGAAACGGGGATTCGTTAGTGGCTCTGTGGGGCGTCCGTGCCTGCCTTGCGCTTGGGGAAGGGAATGGGATGAACAGTTGGGAGGTAAATCCCTGCCTATTGCCCTCGGACCCCGGGGACCCTCCTAGTGTGAACCGCGGCACCGATGAGGTCGCCCTTGGGGAATGGCTACCTTCTGATCCCTGCTCGGGGGACCTTAAGACTGTGGTGGTGGGCGGACTCGCTGATGCCTCCGGTCTTGGAGGTGTCGGTCTCCGGAACATGGGCGCTATGTTGCATTCTAACTCACAGGGGCTACTGGGACTGGAGGTACCAGGGGCTGAACTGAAACCCCTCTTTTCGCTAGGACGGGTGGGGGACCACTCCGCTAACTCCCCCTGGTACTGTAAATCAACGTCTAAACCTCTATGGGCCTCTGAGCCTCGGGGGGACTTCCGCGGCTTCCGCGGGGTATGAGTGTGGTTGGGGCTCCTCCTTTCTGACGGGGACTCCCGCAACCCGGGGCTCCTCCTCTCTGGCGGGGACTCCCGCAAAAGATTTCCGTGGATCGATTCCCTTTCCTCCCCCCTTGGTGGGGACCCATGCTCCCCTTTTCCTCCCCCTTGGGCTAAACGGGTGGGGGAGTACCCTAACGCTGATTCAATGCTGATCTCATCCGCGTCTTGCTCTCCGGGGACCCTACGCCTGAGTTGGTCCACGTGTCACCTCCACAGGAAACCTGTACTGGTCTCTACGCGGTATGAGACGGGGCCGGTTTGATCTACTACGGTGCCCGGCACCCAGGCTGGCCCCGCGCTGGCGTAATTCCTGCAGTGTACTGGGGCGCCTATGCTGAAACTCTTTGTGGGTTCCACCCCTATGTTCCGCCCTTTGTCCTCTACTCTCGTGGGGTCTAGCTTGGATATTCCCGTGGCCAGCTTCCTGCGCATCAACAGCTCTGCGGGGGAGTACCCTGACGCTAAGGGGGTGACCCTGTATCTCAGCAGGAATTGGCACAATTTCAGGTCGAGGTCTCCGGGACCCATGCGCAGTAGCGCGTCTTTCGTGGTGCGCACGAGGCGCTCTACTTGGCCATTGGTGGCCGGGTGAAAGGGGGCGGAGGTGACGTGCCGAATGGCGTTGCGTTCCATGAATGCCCTGAACTCGGCGGACGTGAAACAGCTAGCGTTATCGCTGACGAGGGTGTCGGGTAAACCGAACGTGGAAAAGACCCTCCTTAACTGTTTAATGGTTGTGGTCGAGGAGGTGCTCGAGACTGGAATGACCTCCAACCACTTAGAGAACGCGTCCACCACGAGGAGGAAGAGCGTTCCCCTGAATGGGCCAGCAAAGTCTACGTGAACTCGGGACCAGGGTCCCCTCGCAGCGTCCCATTCCCTAGGTGGCGAGCGAGCCTCTTCTGGCCTAGAGCTTTGGCACGCCTCGCAAGTGCCGACCATGTGTTCGATGTCGGCGTCTAACTGGGGCCACCAAAAATAACTGCGGGCTAGTGCCTTAGAGCGTACGATCCCCGGGTGGCTGACGTGCAGCAGTTTAAGCACCCTCGGCCTGAGAGACGTGGGGATCACTACCCGCTGTCCCCACAAGAGGCAACCCCTCTCCAGGGACAACTCCAATCTCTTTTTGAAAAATGTGTCGAATTCCGCTGCTGGGGAAGACACGGGCCACCCTTTCTGCACCCAGGAGCAAACTGTGGCCAGCGCTTTGTCCTTGCCTGTCGCTTTGGCGATTTCGGCCGGTACTACTGGAGGGGAGTCTAGGACCTCTATCATTAAGACCTGGTGGTCCCTCTCTACTCCGCCCACGTGGCAGCAATCCCGGGGAATGGGGGACCTCGACAGAGCGTCGGCATGGCTTATTTCCCTCCCGGGCCGGTATGCCAACGCGTGCTGATACGCGTTGAGAAAAATGGCCCATCTGAGCATTCTCGGGGACAGGATCTGGGGTGTGGGCTTGTCTGCGGTGAAGATGCCCAGCAACGGCTTGTGGTCAGTCACTATGGTGAAGGGGCGGCCGTACACGAAATCATGAAATTTCTTGGTCCCCGCAATTATTGCTAACGCCTCCCTGTCTGTCTGAGCATAATTCCTCTCCGCTTGGGACAGGGATCTAGAGTAGAAAGCTATCGGGGCCTCCCTACCGTTCTCCAGCACGTGGCAAAGCACCGCCCCCACCCCCACCGGGGATGCATCGCATATCAGGACCACCGGGCGTTTGGGATTGAAGTGGGTCAGTACAGCATCTGATGCCAGGAGTCGCTTCAGGTCATTGAAAGCCTTTTCCTGGTCGTCGCCCCACTTCCATGCCTCGTCCTTTTTTAACAATTTGTGTAGCGGTTCTGCCACGGCTGCCTTCCGCGGGAGGAAGGAGTGGTAGAAGTTGAGCAGTCCGAGGAACGACTGCAACTCGGGCTTGGAGGTGGGGCGAGGGGCCTTTTTGATGGCGGCTACCTTGGATTGGGCCGGCCTAATTCCCTCGGGAGTAACACGGAACCCTAGGAACTCAACCTCTGTAGCGAAGAAGACGCATTTGTCTTTCCGCAACCTCAACCCCGCCTTTTCGAATATTGTCAGGACCTTTCCCAACCTTGTTGCTAATTCGGCCCGGCTCCCCCCTGTAATTAATACGTCATCAAAATAGGGCAACACCCCCTCCAACCCCTTCAGGAGGCGTTCCACCAATGACTGGAAAATCCCGGGCGCCGAATTCACGCCGAATTGGAGGCGCGAAACCTGGAACGCCCCTTTGTGGGTGACTATTGTTTGTGCAGCAGCTGCGGCGGGGGTCACCGGGAGTTGCTGGTAGGCTTGGGCCAGGTCGAGTTTGGCGAAACACCTCCCCCCGTGTAACCTGGCCAACAAGTGGCTGACTACCGGCACCGGATACGCATTAGGGCGGATCGCCTTATTGATGGTGCACTTGTAATCAGCGCATATTCGGACTTCCCCGTTGGCCTTGAGCGCTGTTACAATTGGAGTTTCCCACTCCGCAGAATCAACAGGAACAAGAATCCCCTGGCCCACTAATTTGTCCAATTCCGCCTCTATTTTGTCCTTTAGTGCGAAAGGCACTCTGCGCGGTTTAAGTCTGATTGGACGCACTCCAGGGTCCAGGTCGAAAGTCACTGGGGGGCCCTTGAATTTTCCTAGCCCCTTTTTAAAAACCTCGGGGTGCGCGTCGCACACGCTCTGTATTGGATCAGTCCCGGCGGCGTGTGCTCCCACGGCATGCACCCCCCCCCAATGAACAACCCCAGGGGCTGGAACCATTGAGTCCCGAGGAGGCTGCATTTACCCCCCTTGAGGACGACTAAGGGAAGCGTTGCGGTGTACTTTTTGAACTGGACCTGGAACTTCCCAACCCCCAACACTGGGATGCGGTTCCCTTGCACGTCCTTCAGCGTGGCCCTCAACACCTTGAGCTTGGGCCGCACGCGGGGGGCGATTTTCATGAACTCCCCCTGGGAAATAATGGAGTATGAAGAACCCGAGTCCACCTCCATTCTAACAGGGGCCCCTTGTATTACTACCTCAACGAAGTAACGGGGGTGCTCCGTGGAAACGCTGCAAACCGGCGCGTCGTCCTCGCTGTCGTCGGAGACTCGCCCTACTCCGTCCCGCGTCCTCGTGGTCCGGGTGCCGTCCTTCGGCCTCGTGGTGCGGTCCTGCCTCGTGGTGCGGTCCTGCCTCGCCGAGCGGTCTGGAGAACTCCGGGTGGCCTCGCGTCGTTTCCGGCAGACCTTGGCGATGTGCCTGCGCCGGCCGCAGTTGTGGCACTCGGCCTTGCGGAACGGGCATTTGGTGCGGGCGTGGGCGGCGCCGCAGCCATCGCAGCGCCGGCCCTCTCTCTGGACCCTCCGGACGTCCTTGTCGTCGCTGCTCTCTGCAGACGAGTTCAAAGTCCGCTGGGCCGCGCGCACCGAACTCTCTGCCTTGGCGGTCTTCGGGCGCCAGTCCTGAAGTTCGTGCACCCCGGCCGACGTGGCCCCTGCGGCCTGTGCCGCGTCGAGGACTTGTTGCCACGTGGGAGGCGGCTCCCTTTTCATCAGCGCGCGCTGAGTCTCTGTGTCCCTCAGACCGCAGAGCAGGCAGTCCCGGAGGGTGACGTCGGGGAGTTCCCACTTGCATGGGCCGGCGGCCAACCGCAGGGCCGCGGCGAACTCATCGACCGATTCTCCGGGTGCCTGGACTCGCCTCCAGAACGCGCTCCGAGCGGGGAACATCGCTATTGCCGGCCGGAGATGGGCGCGCAGCGCCGCCAGGAGCTCTGTGGCCTTGAGGTCGCCCACCTTCCTCGGCGCGATCAGGTCCACCAAGGTCCTCTTGGTTTCTTGTCCGAGCATGCGGACGAAAATGGCCCTCTTTTTGGCCTCGTCGGAGACTTCGAGCTCCACCAGCGCAGCGTTGAAGTCTATCTCAAACAGCTCCAAGTCTCCCGGCTTCCTGATCTCGTAGCCGGCGCATGTCTTGGTCCCGTGGGCAGCCATATCCCATCCTCGTCGCCAATTTAGTGTATGGGACCAAAGACAACCGGACAACCGAAAGGTTGGTTTAACACAGGTTTATTGCATTGCATGAGGTTCCAGTGAAGCATGAGGTAATGGCGGTGATACATCTCAATATATACAGTAGCTCTCTACATTTGAATCTTGTAGCACGGTAGCTGATTGGTTGCTACCGGCGTGGCCTCGCCCAGGCACGCCTCCATTCCTGCTGCTGAATGCAGGTCTTTCTTCAGCTGCTGAATGCAGGTCTTTCTTCAGCTGCTGAATGCGGGGAAGGTTTTCCCGCGGCTGTCCGTGATTGAGCAATGTGAACCATGTGAGAGTGAACGCTCGCAGCTGCCCTCTATAGGCTGTCTGCTCGCGTTCCTTTACAGCTGATATCGTTTGTATCTGGAGTGGTTACAATCTTGCCTTACAGTATAATGAACATGCATACATACATAACAGATAGAGTGGGTGGAAAGACAGAGAGTGAGAGGGTAATCTAACTATATACAATGAACCAAAATCCAGTTTCTCTGGGCAGGCTCTTATTAAGGGAACATCAGCTTTGTATGAAAGATACTCTATCCTCCCTCTGCAAAAGACAAGCTCTGCCAAAAGAGGGCGGGTAAAGTTTTGCCACTGACAATTCCAAATTAAGAAGTAGAAATAGTAAAACCTTGATTAGTAAAAATAATAATAATAATCAACCAAGAATATCCTTAAGAATGCTCATATCTAGAGTGCCAATGTTTGATTTTTAAAATGCACTTTGTCCTCATTTTAATTATTCGACTTTAAAATTAATACCCTCCTTAATTCCCTTCACAAAGGAGCTTTTCATAGTGGTTTATATGTCATTTAAAAACAATTAAAATGATCATTAAACCATATTTATGGCACACGAAATAAGTAGCAGAAGCAGGAGAGGGGGGAAACGGTGATTAAATAGATAAAGGTAAAGGACACCCTTGCTTGAAAGCCAGTCATAGCTGACTCTAGGGTTCAGTACTCATCTATGTCTACAGCCAAAGAGCCAGCGCTGTCTGCATCTGCAGGCATTTCCATGGACACGTGGCAGGCATGCCTCAACACCGGAGTGCACGGAACATTGTTTACCTTCACACTGGAGTGGTCTCTATTTATACTTGCAATTTCTTGCTTTTAAACTGCTAGGTTGGCAGGAACTGGGACAGAGGCAGGAGCTCACAGTACCCGGGAATCGAATTCCGACTTTCCAGTCAGTGAGTTCAGAATCTTAACCATTGGTGGTTAAATAAAAGGCGGTAAATGTGTTTTGATAAAAGGTGCTAAATATGTAGAGAGAGACATGTTACCACTTGCCACAGGAAAATTGTTAAGATGGAAGAGAAATTATCTAGGCAGACCAAGCCAGGTGAAGTAGTGGTCACATTTGAAGCATTTAAACTTGTTGCCATGGCAATCATGGTGAATAAAAAGAACAGAATCTACCATTTCCCAGGAATCAATTCCTCCACACTTCCAGCTTACCATTTGTCTTCCTTTTTTCTGTTGTCTGAGTACACTTTGAAATGAAGCATGAGGCATCCTAAGTTTCTTAAAAATCTAGGGCAGATCCTAGGGCATCACGTTACAACATGCTAACCTCCTTGTCCACAAACTGAAATGGTACTGTATGTTTTATTCCAAGGCTTATCTGTGTGGTGCAGGATCTTCCACATACAGGGCGCAGCCACTGAGATGTCCCTCTTGTGCATGGTCACCAAACATGCCTCTGACGGTAACAGCACCACACGATCTTAAAGGATGGCCAGGATCAAATGGGAGAATGCAGGTTTTAAAACAGGTAGGTCTCAATCTATTTACCATTTTGTATGTATTTACCTGTACTATCCCAATACACACCTCATGGGAAAAACTTTCAAAAGCCCATTCATTTTTGATTATTTAGTGTAAGGGACCAAAGACAATACAACAGCTGAAGGGTTGGCTTAACACAGGTTTATTGCATGATGATCCGGGGGAACATGTGGTAATGGCGGCTGGGTAGCTCAATATATACAGCTGGCTATACATTTGAATGTGGCTCATTGGCAGACTATTGGTTGCTGCCTGCGTGACGTCGTAGGAGGTCACGCCCTTCTTGACCAGGTGAGGAGGTCGCGGGGAATCTTCCCACGCTGCTGATCCAGGTGGCTTTGATCCATTAGAGCTGGACGCTCGCTACTGCCCTCTGGTGGTCACTAGCTCGCGTCCCCTTATTAAGCATACATTGATACAGGTGATGGTTATAATGTTGCACACAGAAAGGTTACATTGATAACACATGGCAAAGGTACATTGTTAAAGGCACTGCTTTACAGAACACAACATCCCTCCCCCCTAGGATGAGACGAAGTCTCTCAGCCAAGATGGCTTGTTGCGTGTGCGTGTGGGCCGTGAAGAAGGCTGCCCCCCCGGGGGCGTTATTGCTTCTTTGTTCCCTGGTCCCTTGTCCTGAAATGGGAGAGGGAGACTCGTTAGTGGCTTGCTGCTGTCTGGCGGTCTTAGGGGAAGGGAAAAACTCCATTGTGGGGAGACCGGGGGCCGTCGGGGCTAACGAAAAACCCCTCTTCTCGCTTGGACGGGTGGGGGACCACTCCGAAACCCCCCCCCCGGTTCTGAAAATCAAAATCTAAGTTGGTAGGGGTACCCGCATTTGTGGGGACTTTCCGCGAGATATGTATGGGGTCGGGTTCCTCCTCCTCGGAAAGATCCCCCAGGGTATCTATGAGGATATCCTCCTCCCCCCTTGGTGGGGGCCCACGGTCCCCTTCTCCTCCCCCTTGGGCTAAACGGGTGGGGGAGAACCCTAACGCTGACTTATTTCCTGCGTGAACCGTGTCCTGCTCATCGGAGACCCTGCGTCGGAGCTGGTCTGCGTGCCGCCTCCATAGGAGCCCTGTGCTGGTTTCCACGTGGTACGACACGGGGCCGGTTTGTTCCACGACTACGCCCGGCACCCAGGCTGGGCCTGAGCTGGCGTAATTCCTGCAATGCACGGGGGCGCCTATGCTGAAACTCTTTGTAACCTCCAGCCCGATGTTCCTTCCTTTGTCCTCTACCCTCGTGGGGTCTAGCCTAGTAAGGATGGTGGTCAGCTTCCTGCGCATTAAGAGCTCTGCGGGGGAGTATCCTGACGCCAACGGGGTCACCCTGTACCCTAGCAGAAACTGACACACTTGTAGGTTCAAATCCCCTGGGCCCATGCGCCGCAACGCGTCCTTCGTGGTGCGGACGAGGCGCTCTACTTGGCCGTTGGTGGCCGGGTGAAACGGGGCGGAGGTAATATGCCGAACGGCGTTAATCTCCATGAATGCTTTAAACTCGGAGGAAGTAAAACAACTAGCGTTGTCGCTAATTAACGTGTCGGGTATGCCGAACGTGGAAAAGAGCCTCCGCAAGTGCCTAATGGTCTGGGCCGAGGAGGTGCTCGTGACTGGGATAACCTCCAACCATTTGGAGAAAGCATCCACAACAAGGAGGAATAGGGTGCCTCTGAACGGGCCCGCGAAATCAACGTGCGCCCGGGACCACGGCCCCTTAGCCGCGTCCCATTCCCTGTGGGGAAGGCGGGCCTCCTCCGGTCTGGAGCATTGGCAACTTTCGCAAGTGCCGACCATGTGCTCGATGTCGGCGTCTAGCTGGGGCCACCAGAAGTAACTCCGGGCCAGCGCCTTGGATCGCACGATGCCGGGGTGGCTGACGTGCAGCAGTTTGAGCACCCGCGGCCGAAGGGAAGTGGGAATCACCACCCGCTGCCCCCACAAGAGACACCCCCTCTCTAGGGACAGTTCCAGTTTTTTTCTGAAAAATGGAGCGAACTCCTCCGCTGGGGAGGACGCGGGCCACCCTTTCTGCAGCCAGGAGCTTACTGTCGCTAACGTTTTGTCTTTCTCTGTCGCTTTGGCAATGTCGGCGGGCACTACGGGGGGCGAATCCAGCACCTCTATCATGAGAACCTGACGGTCCCGCTCCCCCATGCTCACCTGGCTGGGCGTTAGGGGAAGGGGAGACCTAGATAGGGCGTCCGCATGGCTGATCTCTTTCCCGGGCCGGTAGACCAACGCGTGCTGATACGCGTTGAGAAAAATGGCCCACCTGAGCATCCTTGGGGACAGGATTTGAGGGGTGGGCTTATCCGCAGTAAAAATGCCTAGCAGGGGCTTGTGGTCAGTCACGATGGTGAAAGGGCGGCCATACAGAAAATCGTGAAATTTTTTCGTCCCCGAGACTATCGCTAAGGCCTCCCTGTCCGTCTGTGCGTAGTTTCTCTCTGTTTGGGACAGGGACCTGGAGTAAAATGCTATCGGGGCCTCCCTGCCGTTCTCCAGCACGTGGCACAGCACCGCCCCCACCCCCACTGGAGATGCATCACAGATCAGAACTACTGGGCGTTTGGGGTCGAAGTGGGTCAGTATGGCGTCGGACGCCAGGAGGCTTTTCAGCTCACTAAATGCCCTCTCTTGGTCATCGCCCCACTTCCATGCCTGCTCTTTCTTTAGCAGCTTGTGTAGCGGTTCAGCCACCGCTGCCTTCCGGGGAAGGAAGGAGTGGTAAAAGTTGAGCAGCCCTAGGAACGACTGCAACTCGGTCTTGGAGGTGGGGCGGGGGGCTTTCTTGATGGCTGCCACCTTAGACTTGGATGGTTTTATCCCCTCAGGAGTCACACAAAACCCCAGGAATTCAACCTCGGTTGCGAAGAAGACGCATTTGTCCTTGCGCAACCTCAGCCCCGCCTTTTCGAATATAGTCAGGACCTTCCCCAACCTCTTGGCCAATTCCGCCCGACTCCCCCCTGTTATTAACACGTCATCAAAATAAGGCAACACCCCCTCCAGACCCTTCAGGAGGCGTTCCACGAGTGACTGGAAAATTCCTGGTGCCGAGTTCACGCCGAATTGGAGGCGCGTCACCTGGAACGCCCCCTTATGGGTGACTATGGTCTGCGCAGCAGCTGCGGCGGGAGACACCGTGAGCTGCTGGTAGGCCTGTGCTAAGTCGAGCTTAGCGAAACATTTCCCCCCGTGTAACCTGGCCAGCAGATGGCTGACTACCAGCACCGGATATGCATTCGGGCGGATCGCCTTGTTGATGGTGCACTTGTAGTCGGCGCATATGCGAACCTCCCCATTGGACTTAAGAGCAGTTACAATTGGAGTTTCCCACTCCGCAGAATCTACAGGCACAAGAATCCCCTGACTCACCAATTTGTCCAGTTCCGCCTCTATCTTGTCCTTGAGTGCGAACGGCACCCGGCGTGGTTTTAGGCGAACAGGGCGGACCTCCGGGTCCAGGTCGAAAGTCACTGGGGGCCCCTTGAATTTCCCCAGTCCCATTTTGAATACTTCGGGGTGCGCCTAGCACACCTCCTGAATCGGGTCAGTCCCAACAGCGTGCATCCCCACGGCATGCACCCCCCCAATGAACAAACCCAGGGGCTGGAACCATTGAGTCCCGAGGAGGCTGCAATTTCCTCCCTTGAGCACGACCAGGGGAAGGGACGCGGCGTGCTCCTTGAACTTGACCTGAAATTCTCCAACCCCCAACACTGGAATACTGTTCCCTTGTACGTCCCGTAGTGTGGCCCTCAACGCTTTGAGCTTGGGCCGCTTTTGGGGGGCAATTCCAAAAAACTCCCTCTGGGAAATGATTGAATATGAGGACCCCGAGTCAATTTCCATCCTAACGGGCACCCCTTGGACTAGTACCTCAACAAAGTAGCGGGGGTGTCTCGTAGACACGCTGAACACCGAGGCGTCGTCCTTGCTGCCGTCGGCGATGCGGCCCACGCCGTCCTGCTTCCGCGTGGCCTGGGCGCCGTCTTTTGGTTTCGCTGGGCGGTCTCGTCCCGCGGAACGGTCTGGGGAGCTCCTCCGGGACTCGCGCTTCTTCCTGCACACCTTGGCGATGTGCCCGCGGCGGCTGCAGTTGTGGCACTCGGACTTCCGGAAGGGGCATTTCACGCGGTCGTGGGCCGCGCCACAGCCGTCGCATCGTCGGCCCTCCTTCCGAACCTTCTGTAGGTCCTCGTCGTCGCTGCTCTCTGTGGACGACCTCGAAGTTCGCCGGGCCGCCTGTACCGGAGCCTCTGCTGTTCTCGACTTTGGCCGCCAGTCCTGGAGCTCTTGGACCCCGGCCTTCATAGCTTCTGCGGCCTGGGCCGCTCTGACGACCTCCTGCAGCGGGGAGGCGGCTCTTGGTTCATTAATGTGCGCTGGGTTTCGGCGTCGTTCAGGCCGCACAGCACACAGTCTCGGAGGGTGATTTCGACATTCTCCCATTTGCACGGTCCGGCCGCCAGCTGCAGGGCCGCCACGAACGCGGCGACCGTCTCCCCGGGTGCTTGGACTCGCCTCCAAAACGCACTCCAAGCGGGAAACATCGCCGTGGCGGGCCGGACGTGCTCACGCAGCAACTGCATGAGTTCCTTGGCCTTGAATTAGCTCACCCTCCTCGGTGCAATCAGGTCCACCAAGGTCCTTTTTGTTTCTTGTCCGAGCATTCTGGTGAAGATGGCTCTTTTCTTCGCCTCTTCCGTAACTTCGGACTCGATCAGTGCGGCCTGGAAGTCCATTTCGAAGATCTCCCAGTCGCCCGGTTTCCTGATTTCGAAACCGGCGCATGTCTTGGTCCCGTGGGCTGCCATCCCACCTTCGTCGCCAATTTAGTGTAAGGGACCAAAGACAATACAACAGCTGAAGGGTTGGCTTAACACAGGTTTATTGCATGATGATCCGGGGGAACATGTGGTAATGGCGGCTGGGTAGCTCAATATATACAGCTGGCTATACATTTGAATGTGGCTCGTTGGCAGACTATTGGTTGCTGTCTGCGTGACGTCGTAGGAGGTCACGCCCTTCTTGACCAGGTGAGGAGGTCGCGGGGAATCTTCCCGCGCTGCTGATCCAGGTGGCTTTGATCCATTAGAGCTGGACGCTCGCTACTGCCCTCTGGTGGTCACTAGCTCGCGTCCCCTTATTAAGCATACATTGATACAGGTGATGGTTATAATGTTGCACACAGAAAGGTTACATTGATAACACATGGCAAAGGTACATTGTTAAAGGCACTGCTTTACAGAACACAACAGATTAAAAAAAGAATCAGGATGAAATCTCAAACTTGATCATATGCCCAAAAAGTTCTTGGTCAATGAGGATCTCACATCATCATTTCTGCATGGGATGAAACAGAGATGGTTGATACCTGGCAAGCTTCTCCAGCGAGTCAGCCGAAGGGACTCAAGATGTTATGGATTTGAACTCTGCTTTGTGGAATGGAGCAGAGAGATTTTCTCATTTGGGTTAACCAGAATGAAAAATAAAGAGGCTATTTCTTTCATTTTCAAGGTCTTTCTTCAGTCCCTGACAGAGAGCTCGTAAGCTAGAAGGATTTGTTTTAAACAGAAGCAAAGGACATAAAAATAATGGGTTTTTAATGTTTACTTTTTATGTTAATGTGTGCCTTCATCCAGGAAATTTTCCTAGCTTTATCACTGCTGTCAAGTGCCTCTGAGCCTGCCCTGTTCTTTCTCTTGTCCCTCCTCTTTCAGCTCTGCCAGTCCTGATCTTTCTCTTTTCCCCCTTCACTTACCAGGGCCACCATTGCCATGTTCCTCGGTTTCTTGCCAGCCCTGCCAGCCACCTTTCTTCTCTGCCTCCTTCAATTGCAGCTGTCACCACCACAGCCTGTTTCTTATCTTCTTCACAATTCTGCCAGCTTTGCTTTCTCCTCACTTTTCTTTCCTTACCACCATCGCTTCCTGCAAGCCCAGCTTTCCCCCACTGCTGCTGTCAGCATTGCCAAAAGTGGGGGAACAAACTGAAACAATCCCTTTTCATGGTAAACAAAAGAAGGTCCCCCACCCCCACCCCCCACCCCGAAAAAACCTTGTAAATAGGAAAGACATCCTTCTCCCTCAACAAAACTAAAAGTAGCCTCAGTGAAATGGAAAAGTCTTCAATGTGCCCATGTCTAGCCTTCACTGTAGTGATGAAAATCTAGACATGAATCATCCTTGGGTAGTGGCATATCCTCCCTCATTCTTCCAATATGCCCCTCCAGTGCTAATCACTGGGTTGCTGTAGTGAATTTATTCATTGGAGTAATAGGAGGCAAGAAAGCATGTATAAAGAAACCATCTTCTCCACCTCCAAGCACAGCTAAAGTGAGTCTTCATGGCTCTGAATGTGGCAGAGAAACCACCATAGATTCTCTTGTTGTCACCAACATAGGATTACTTGTGAGTGAGGCTCTCTGTTTCTTTATCTTCATTATTTTTCATATCTGCAATTAGTCTGCTGTTCCTCTCAGGTTCTGTTTGGGGGCTTCCCACAGGTATTTGGTTTGCTACCACTGGAACACAAGGCAAAGTGGTTCTTCTTAGGTCCTAGGCCAGCCATTACCAATCTCTCTCTCTCTCATATCATTCATTTATGGGCCACAGGATAACTTAGCCATCTTTAACATTGTTAATATAGCCTGTAATAAAAGTCGAACGTGGGCATCAAGGGAAATTGAAATATAGCTGTTACTACTGTTTATTCATGTTACGTTGTATAACGGAGAGTTATAGCATGTTTTGACAAGGTATCATAAAGCTCGGAATAATTCTGATCTGAAGGTTTTACAGGAGCCAGAAGTGCCTGCATATTACACCAGAGGAAACAAAGGCTGGATGGTACTTCTACTGTGCATTCAAAATACTCCAATTATCAAGGTTTGTGAAGATCTCTGTTAGGTTGTATTTAATCAGCTACATTCTCATAATTTAACTTGCTTCATTACATTTTTTATGAGGGGGAAATGCAGCCTTCTCCCCCCCCCCCCATAAAAAATCTACACTGTGAACCCATTAGTGTTAAGTGTTGCAAATGTCTATACTACTATTAGCTTTAGGGGCAAGGAGAAGAGGGGGTTCTGATAACAAATTACATTTCAATTAAGCTGTACCAAGATTTCTACTATCTGCTGCTTCTAAACAGTTTGTTCCTCTGCCAAATGTGTTAACCCTCAAATGGATTTTCAGGCAGGCAATTTAAGAGGATAAAAAGGGAAGTGAGCAGAGCAGCAGCAACAGCCCCAGTGTAGGATAAAGAGGCAGAACAATGGGTTACCCCACCACCCCCTTTTAGCTCACCTGCCCTTTCTTCTTCCTCTTGCCACTGTTGTTCCTCCTGCTACTACCTACATACCTACTTTCTGGCTAAGCATCCCCTTGGACAAACACCCACTCCCCTTAAATTAACAATGGTGAACCTTGGCACTCCAGGTGTTCTGGAACTTAAATTCCCAGAAGCCCTGATCACCAGGAGTGCTGACTTAGGCTTCTGGTCACTGAAGTCCAAGAACACCTGGAGTGCCAAGGTTCACCATCAGCCTTAAATAATCAATTGTGCTTATCATTTTCTCATTAGGAAGACACACAGGACATAGAGGAAAAGCAAGGTGGAAAGCATCACTCTTTCCATTCTGAGGGATCATGCAAAATGTCTCCATTTAAATGTGCAATATGTCTGCATTGGCTCAAGTGGTTAAGATGTGAACTTACTGACTGGAGGATCAGAGTTCAATTCCTTGGTACTGCATGGTGGAGTGAGCTCCCGTCTCTGTCCCAGCTCCTGCCAACCTAGCAGTTCGAAAGTTAGAAATTGCAAGTAGATATATAGGGACCACTCTGGTGGGAAAATAAACAATGTTCCATGCACTCTGGTGTTGGGGCATGCCTGCCACATGTCCACGGAAAAGTCTGCAGATGCAGACAGTGCTGGTTCTTTGGCTATAAACAGAGATGAGTACTGAACCCTAGAGATGGTGAACTTTACCTTTACTATGTCTCCATTGCTATCACTACAAAGTATCAGAGACACAGGGAAAGTGGAGCTGTTAAAGAAATCCAGGAAATATTTATTTGCCTATAGCATTTGAGCATTGTTATTGCTACTGAAATCCAAGGTGTAGGAAAGCATTCAATAATGGCCATCTTATCTTTACACTAAATGTTTTGATGATTTATCAAATAGCTGAGAATAATTTTGATCTCAGTATTTCTTGAACAGTTGATTTGGAATGGAAACAGCTACCAAAAGATCTTGCTCTCTGGATATGTTGTATACAGTACTTGGATTTGATTGTTTTCTAGTACTGCAGCTTCTGTGTGTATTTCTATGTGCCTGTGTCTGCAGAAAGGCAAGCACAGTGCTGTTGTGTTCTAAAGCCTGTGCCTTTAAACAATGTACCTATCCATGTGTATCCAATGTAACCTTTTCTATGTGTAACATTGTAACCTCCAGCTGCATCACTGTAATCTTAATAGGACGCGAGCTAGTGACCACTAGATGGCAATAGCGAGCGTCCAAGCTCATTGGTCCAAGACTCACCTAGAACAACAGCGCGGGAAGATTCCCGCCACTACCTTCACCTGGACAAGAAGGGCGTGACCTGCAATGACGTCACGCAGCCTGTAGCCAATAGGCTACCAAGGAGCCACATTCAAATGTATAGCCACTGTATATATTGAGCTGTTCGTCCGCCATTACCTCATGTTCCCTCTGACCAGCATGTAATAAAGTTGTGTTAAGCCAGCTCTTCGGCTGTCCTGGTGTCTTTGGTCCCATACGCTAAATTGGCGATGAAGGTGGGATTATGGCTGCCCACGGGACCAAGACATACGCCGGTTTCGACATCCAGAAACCGCAAGATTGGGAACTCTTCGAAATGGACTTCCAAGGCGCGCTGGTGGAGTTCGAGGTCACGGACGAGGCGAAGAAAAGAGCCATCCTCACCAGAATGCTCGGGCACGACGCCAAGAGGGTCTTGATTGACCTCATCGCACCAAAAAAGGCGGCTGAATTCAAGGCAAAGGAGCTCCTGACGGTGCTGCGAGACCATTTCCGGCCCTCGGTAGCGATGTTTCCCGCTCGGAGTGCGTTTTGGAGGCGAGTCCAAGCGCCTGATGAGTCGGTCGCCGCTTTCGTAGCGGCCCTGCGCCTGGCTGCCGGCCCATGCAAATGGGAGAATTTGGAAGTCACCCTCAGGGACTGCGTGCTATGTGGCCTGAAGGACGCCGAGATTCAGTGCACGCTAATGAATCAGGAGCCGCCCCCCACGTTGCAGGAGGTCCTGAAAGCGGCACAGGCCACAGAAGCCACGAAGGCCGGGGTGCAAGAGCTCCAGGACTGGCGGCCGAAGGCCAACAAAACGGAGAGTTCGGTGCACGCAGCCCGGCAAATTTCGAAATCGTCCGCCGAAAGCATCGACGACGAGGACGTCCGGAGGGTCCGGAAGGAGGGCCGGCGTTGCGATGGCTGCGGGGCAGCTCACGACCGTGCCAGGTGCCCGTTAGGAAAGGCCGAGTGCCACAACTCCGGGCGACGCAGGCACATAGCCAAAGTCTGCAGACAACGGCGCAAGGACCGGAGGGGCTCGCCCAACCGCCCAGCGAGGCCAGACCGCTCGACGAGACCAAAGGATAGCGCCCGGCCCACGAGGAAGCAGGACGGCGTGGGCCGCATTGCCGACGACAGCGACGACGACGCCCCGGTTTTCAACATGTCCATGGGACACCCTCGTTATTTTGTTGAGGTACTGGTGCAAGGGGCCCCTGTTAGGATGGAGATTGACTCTGGCTCCTCTTACTCAATCATTTCCCAGAGGGAGTTTTTGAGAATTGCCCCCCGCGTACGGCCCAAGCTCAAAGCGTTGAAGGCCACGCTGCGGGACGTGCAAGGGAACAGTATCCCGGTGTTGGGGGTTGGGAAATTCCAGGTTCAGTACAAGCGGCATGCCATGGAACTCCCCCTAGTCATTCTTAAGGGGGGTAATTGCAGCCTCCTCGGGACTCAATGGTTTCAGCCCCTGGGTCTGTTCATTGGGGGGGTGCACGCCGTTGGGTCTGACCCAATACAGGAGGTGTGCGACGCGCACCCCGAAGTCTTCAAGAAGGGACTTGGGAAATTCAATGGACCCCCAGTAACGTTCGACCTGGACCCGGAGGTCCGCCCAATCAGACTCAAAACGCGCCGGGTGCCTTTTGCACTCAAGGACAAAATAGAGGCGGAACTGGACAAATTAGTGGGCCAGGGGATTCTTGTTCCTGTTGATTCCGCGGAGTGGGAAACTCCAATTGTCACAGCATTGAAGGCCAATGGGGAGGTTCGCATTTGCGCCGATTACAAGTGCACCATTAATAAGGCAATCCGCCCTAATGCGTACCCGGTGCCGGTGGTCAGCCATTTGCTAGCCAGGTTACATGGGGGAAAGTGTTTCACTAAGCTCGACCTGGCACAGGCCTATCAGCAACTCATGGTAACCCCTGCCGCAGCTGCTGCACAGACCATAATCACGCATAAGGGGGCGTTCCAGGTGACGCGCCTCCAATTCGGCGTGAACTCGGTGCCTGGAATTTTCCAGTCGCTCGTGGAACGCCTCCTCAAAGGGCTGGACGGCGTTTTACCATATTTTGATGACGTATTGATAACGGGGGGGAGTGAGGTTGAGTTGGCTGAAAGGCTAAACAAGGTCCTGGCGGCGTTCGAACAGGCGGGGTTGAGGTTGCGAAAAGAGAAATGCGTCTTCTTCGCGAAGGAGGTTGAGTTCTTAGGGTTCCGAGTAACACCCGAGGGGATCAAACCGTCCAAATCCAAGGTGGCCGCCATCAAGAAAGCTCCTCGCCCCACATCCAAGCCCGAGTTGCAGTCATTCCTAGGGCTCTTAAATTTCTACCACTCCTTCCTTCCACGGAAGGCTGCGGTGGCTGAGCCGCTTCACAAGTTGCTCAAGAAAGATGCGGCATGGAAGTGGGGCGATGACCAGGAGAGGGCATTCACGGAACTGAAACAACTCCTGGCGTCTGACGCCATTCTGACCCATTTCGACCCCAAACGGCCGGTGGTACTGATCTGTGATGCATCCCCGGTGGGGGTGGGGGCAGTGTTATGCCACGTGTTGGAAAACGGGAGGGAGGCCCCAATAGCGTTTTACTCCAGGTCCCTGTCCCAAGTGGAGAGAAACTACGCCCAGACAGACAGGGAGGCGCTGGCGATAGTTGCGGGGACCAAAAAATTTCACGATTTTCTGTATGGCCGCCCTTTCACCATCGTGACTGACCACAAGCCCCTACTAGGCATTTTTACCGCAGATAAGCCCACGCCACAGATCCTGTCCCCAAGAATGCTTAGGTGGGCCATTTTTCTCAACGCCTACCAGCACGCGTTGGTGTACCGGCCCGGGAAAGAGATCAGCCATGCGGACGCCCTATCAAGGTCCCCCCTTCCCCTAACGCAGAGCCAGATGGGCGGAGAGGGGCGTGACCGCCAGGTGCTCATGATAGAGGTTTTGGATTCGCCCCCCATAGTGCCCGCCGACATTGCCACAGCGACAAGGAAGGACAAGACGTTGGCGGCGGTTTGCTCCTGGGTACAAAAAGGGTGGCCGGCATCTTCCCCAGCAGAGGAATTCGCCCCATTTTTTAGGAAGAAGCTGGAACTGTCCCTGGAGAGGGGGTGCCTCTTGTGGGGGCAGCGGGTGGTGACCCCTACGTCCCTTCGCCCGCGGGTGCTTAAACTGCTGCACGTCAGCCACCCCGGAATTGTGCACTCCAAAGCGCTGGCCCGGAGTTACTTCTGGTGGCCCCAGTTAGACGCCGACATCAAGCACATGGTCGGCACTTGCGGAAGCTGCCAATGCTCCAGACCGGAGGAGGCCCACCTTCCCCACAGGGAATGGGACGTGGCTAAGGGGCCGTGGTCCCGGGTGCACATAGATTTCGCGGGCCCGTTCCGAGGAACCCTGTTTCTCCTTGTTGTGGACGCTTTCTCCAAGTGGTTGGCGGTCATCCCAGTCACGAGCACCTCCTCGGCCGCGACAATTACGCATTTGCGGAGGATTTTTTCCACGTTCGGCATACCCGACACTCTAATTAGCGATAACGCTAGTTGCTTCACGTCCGCTGAGTTCAGGGCATTCACAGAGATCAACGCCATCCGGCATATCACCTCCGCCCCTTTCCATCCGGCCACCAATGGCCAAGTGGAGCGCCTCGTACGCACCACGAAGGATGCGCTGCGGCGCATGGGCCCCGGGGACCTCAACCTGCAAGTGTGTCAGTTTCTGCTAGGGTACAGGGTGACCCCGCTAGCGTCAGGCTACTCCCCTGCGGAGCTTTTAATGCGCAGGAAGCTGACCACCATACTCACTAGACTAGATCCCACGAGAGTTGAGGACAAGGGGAGGAACATAGGGTTAGAAGCCACCAAGAGTTTCAGCGTGGGTGCCCCGGTACACTGCAGGAACTACGCCAGCGCGGGGCCAGCCTGGGTGCCGGGGGTGGTTGTGGAACAGACCGGTCCCGTATCGTACCGCGTGGAGACCAACACAGGTCTACTTTGGCGGCGGCACGCGGACCAGCTCCGGAGCCGGGTCCCAGGAAATCAGGGCGCCGGAAACACGGGTACAAATTCAGCGTTAGGGTTCTCCCCCACCCGTTTAGCCCAAGGGGGAGGAGAGGGGGGTCGAGAGTCCCCACCAAGGGGGGAGGAGAAGGAATTTGTCCTCGTAGATATCCCGCGGGATCCCCCAACAGAGTTTGATTTTGATTTTCAGAACCGGGGGGTTTTTTCGGAGTGGTCCCCCACCCATCCAAGCGAGAAGAGGGGTTTTACGTTAGCCCCTGGTGCCCCCGGTTCAACCACAACGGAATCTACCCTTTCCCCTAAAGCTGCGAAACCGCAGCAAGCCTCTAACAAGTCTCCCTCTCCCATTACAGGACAAGGGTCCAGGGAACAAGGAAGCGGGAGCGGCCCCCGGGTGGGCCAACCCACATCGCGGCCCAAACGCGAGTGCAATAAACCATCTTGGCTAAGAGACTTCGTCTCATCCTAGGGGGGAGAGGTGTTGTGTTCTAAAGCCTGTGCCTTTAAACAATGTACCTATCCATGTGTATCCAATGTAACCTTTTCTATGTGTAACATTGTAACCTCCAGCTGCATCACTGTAACCTTAATAGGACGCGAGCTAGTGACCACTAGATGGCAATAGCGAGCGTCCAAGCTCATTGGTCCAAGACTCACCTAGAACAACAGCGCGGGAAGATTCCCACCACTACCTTCACCTGGACAAGAAGGGCGTGACCTGCAATGACGTCACGCAGCCTGTAGCCAATAGGCTACCAAGGAGCCACATTCAAATGTATAGCCACTGTATATATTGAGCTGTTCGTCCGCCATTACCTCATGTTCCCTCTGACCAGCATGTAATAAAGTTGTGTTAAGCCAGCTCTTCGGCTGTCCTGGGGTCTTTGGTCCCATACACTAAAAGTGCCAAAATGGCCGCTGCGCTCTTTGCAGGCCCACCCCCACCCCGGACTCAGACATCCGGGTAGTTAGTGGGCATGGCCAACCCCTTATAAAAGGGGTGGCCATGAGGCGGCCCTTCGCCATTTTAGAAAAGCGACGGAGTGGAGAAGTTTGCTCCAACGCTTCTATTTTTGCCCCCTTTAGTTCCTGCAGTAGCTCAAGTGGATAAGACTCTGACTGGGAAGGTCATCAGTTCGATTCCCTAGTACTGCAGGTAGGATTGAGCTGGTTTTTTCCCTGCTTTCCATGGGGACATAAAGGAGCCTCATTTGGGTGTCCCCTGCAAAAATCATTTCAACCCAGAGTACTCTCTGACAGGGAAGTGAACAAACTGGCCTGTTTTACCCCCCAACTGCCATTAATGAGGTAGGTTGGGCATTCGCCTAACTGCCGTCCAGGCAGAAAACTTGGGCAGGGGTGGGGCAGCCTAGCTCCCCAGGGGCTTCGGGCCCCATGGGCCTTGGATCATGGTAGAGCCCAGGTGGTGTAGTGGTCAAACTGCTGTTCCGCAGCCAAAGGGTTGTTGGTCTGATCCTGACCGGGCTCGAGGTTGATCCGTTCATCCAATGTCAGTATGTTGGGGGCAAAATGCTAATTAACCTGTAGCCATCAATATAGTGCACTAAGTGCTATGGGGTGGTATATTAGTGTGATGCTTGCTTTAAACCAGGGTGGACCAGTGCGGCCCAGCGTGGGGTTGCGCACTGCCCTTGCTCCTCCACCCATGGGCCACATTACTTGGCCTGGCCCTACTGCAGCCGTGGGTGTACCTGGGCTTGGCCAGAGCTTGTGGGCCATTCTAGGGCATAGACTGTATGTGGGCTGTCTGTTTCATCTGGCCCACATTATTTCAGTGGGCCAGATTTGGTCGATCATTCAAGTGTTGCTGCCTTGGAAGCCTCCAAGACAATTGCTTCACCACCTCAGGCCCCCGGGACAGGGCCATATCCGGCCGCTCCCCCTTTGCCTGCCAATGCTTCGTGGCAGACCCTTAGCCGGGTTGAGCTGCCAGAGACCATCAGACCTACACCTGTTGGTGCTCTGCAACTCCCCATGCGGCCTCCCCGGCAGGGCCTTCTGCTAGTGCCCAGTGCGACCTGGCCTGGACCTTCGACGGCTCAGAGCTCAACTTCCATTGCGAGCTCCGACGCCCCTCAGAGGCTGGAACCCCCCATGGGGGTGGCGAAGGGGGGGTGCAACTTGTGAGTATTGTGGGTTAAATTAGTGCACCATTTACACTGCCATACACAATTAGGGGTGTAGTCCACACCAACGCCTTTGTCTGTTGGGCCTATGGCCCGTTATCCACTCCTTTAGCTCCACGCCGACTTGGGCAATGACAACAGCTGGCTACTCGCTTCCCCTGAGGACCACTTGTCTCAAGCCACCAGGGAGGAGATATGCGGGGCGAGTATGTTGACATTTTCGCCCCCTCCCCCCTTACCCGTGAACCAACCAAGGAGGGAAGGGAGGGGCGAGACTACAGGGACAAGGACTGGTCCTGCCATGGCAAGCCCCCTTGTAAGTGGCCTACCTGGTCACTGGCCTACTTGATCTGTGTGACACGAGGTGGCCGGAACTAATCCCATTCCTTACGTTCATTAGGGACGCACCACCTCTGGATGTCTTAGTAAAATTCACCTGGGAGGTACTGATCTTGCACGGATCACCAGCCTTTGGTTGAAGGTATCCGTGCACAGGGACCTGGAGGTTTTACACCGCATGTGGCTGCAGCCACGGCTGCTATGGTCCCAGAGCATATACAGGCAACACTATAAAGGAGGGCTTGATCCTCGTGGTTTGGACCGTGCCCACCGGACAGTGAACAGAGCTGTTGCACGGTTCATAGTTCTGCAAGGTTCAGGGATATCGGTACCCCGAGGCATGATCCTCTTCCCTTTGGCATGAGGCTCACCTGCGCTTTGGGGTACCCGAGGTATGCACCCCCCTTTTTTATTTTAGTGTGGGATGGTGAGCCACCTCAGTGTACCTGAGACATGGCCCTACTCTTTTAGACGTCAGGCTGGGCACCTCATTAGTGTCATCAAGGTACCATCCTTTTACCTTATGCATGATGCAGGGCACCTCTTCCGGGTGCCCGAGGCATGGTCCTTTTTCATTTTGGCACAAGGGAAATGCCCCTCCCCCTTTTCCGTGTTCCTGCGGCATGGTCACCTTCCCTGCGGCATGCGGCAGGGCACTTCATGGGATTACCACAGGCATGGCCCTCTTCCTTTGGTCACGAGGCGGGGTGCCTCATGGGTTCATCCAAGGCATGGTCCTCTGAATACGGCATGAGGCGGTGCACCTCATGGGAGTACCTGAGGCATGGTCATCTTACTGTGGTTTTGGCCGGGTCACTCATGGGAGTACCCGTGGCATGATCCTATTACTGCATGAGGCTGGGCACCTCATGCGAGTTCTCGAGGCACGGTCCTCTTGCTGCAGCACCTAAGGCATGGTACTCTTAATGCGGCTTTAGGCAGGGTACCTCATGTGGGTACTCGAGACATGGTCCTCTTATGGTGGCATGGGGCGGGGCACCTCATGGGAGTAAACAAGGCATGGTCCTCTTCCTGGGGCATGAGGCGGGGCACCTCATGGGAGTACCAGAGGCATGGCCCTCTTACAGTGGCATGAGGCAGGCCACCTCATGGGAGTGCCCGAGGCATGGTCCTCTTAAGACAGCATGAGGCGGGGCACCTCAGGCGAGTACCCAAGGCATGGTCCTCTTACTGCGGCATGAGGCAGGGCACCTCATGGGAATACCTGAGGCATGGTCCTCTTCTTGTGGCATGAGACGGGCACCTCATGGGGGTAACCGAGGCATGGTCCTCTTCCTTTTGGCACGAGGCAGCACACCTCCACTGTGTGCCTGTGACATGGTCCTCCTCCTTCCGGTGTGAGGCTGTGCACCTAATTAGAGTACCTGAGGTATCATCCTCTTCATTGCAGCATGGGTTGTGCACTCTGAGAATCAGTGAGCTGGTCCCACTTTCAACAGGGGACATGTTCTGCAGGGCACTGGAACTGGAAGATGTGTCGCTCGACCAGGAGTGGGCTCTGTGGAGGATTCGCTCCTCAAGGGCCGGTCAGCGAGGAAAGAGTAGTAGCATGATGCTGCCATCTGTCCGGTTGGTGCCCTACATGCGTTTGTGGCATTATGTGGTCCACGCCCTGGCCTGTTGTTCTGCCACCAAGATGGGTCTCCCCTTACCAAATTACAATTGTGGAGGGTTACTGGGACGGCGCTTCACAGTGCGGGGGTCCCTGGGGCTCGTTACGGTACCCATTCATTTCGGATAGGCGCTGCATCAACTGCGGCTGCATTTGGGTACTCGGAGGCTGACATACGTTGTATGGGCAGGTGGGGATTTGCACCTTTTTTCTCCGTCTGTTCGTCCCCTCACTGCATGAGTGCCTTGTTATGCCCTCAATTCTCTCTCCTTCTTTTACAGACCCTGTGTGTTTCCGCACACCGGTGGCAATGTGGCTGGTGGGCCACAATTTATGTACACTGGGTGGCACAATATGCTGCTTCATCAGAGTGGGGACCCCATCTCGGGCTACGTGCAACTGCGCGTATGCAGTGGTATGGTGTGCACGGCATGATGTGGCGGGAACTGTTGCCATTCCTGATGTCCATTGGGGATGCCGGACCGCCAGATGTTTTAATTCTGCACCTCGGAGGCAATGATCTTGCACAGATCACTGGCCTGGCATTAAAGACTTCCAAGTGCAGTGACCTGGCGTTTCTTCACCATTTATGGCCATACACACGGTTGCTATGGTCAGACACTATTATAGGGGAGGCATTGACCCCCGTGGTTTGGACTGTGTCCGGCGGTCAGTGAACAGGGCTGTTGCCTGGTTCCTTATCGAGAATGGCTTGGGGGACAGCCATTCGTCATCTGGGGATAGGGTTACAAGATTTTAGCCTGTATTCTGGAGATGGGGTTCACCTGTCAGCAAGAGGTATGGACCTCTTTTTGAGGTCTTTTTGAATGACGTGCAAGCGGGCCTGGTGACCGAATTGTCGGTCGGGGGGGCAGTGAGTCATCATGGACACCTCCCCGTGTGGCGGGTAGCACTGGTAAGGTAAAATCTATGACCCATAGGCATCTGGCAGGTTCGCAATTGATTGGCCAACACGTAGATAGGTACAGGGGAAACAGGCTTGGCCGGTCAAGGGTGAACCATGAACGGGGTGATGCTAGGAGCTTCACAGCCTACATGACCTTGATATTTTAATGGATACATGTCAGAGGGTGGGGTCAATAGATAGTATATTGACTTCGGTCAATAATTTGTTTGTGACAACAAAACAAATTGATACAAATTGATACATAATAGCCAATTGACATTGGCAATTTGGGTGGAACCTTACCAGTGCTACTGTGGCCTGCTTGCCTTAAAGAATTATAATTGGATGAAACACCAATTGAAAGTTATAATTCGGACTAGGGCATTATTCAATAAAAGTGGCCCAATGCCTTAAATCCAATACCGGTGTCTGTGTCCTTATTTGGGTGGGTGCGCCTGCAAAGAAAAATCCAGTACAGTACAGTACTTTGCTTTTAAAAGAACATTACACAATTACAGTGCAATCTTTTACAAGTAGGTTTGCAATTCATACAGATCTGTCTAACCTACATCCCCTTTTACTCATTAAATCCATTACCACCACCCCCAAGGATAAAATATATATTCTGTTGTTTAGGGATTACTTCAGTAGCTGCCCTTGATAACTCAGTGATTTGGATATCTGTCTGTTTAGCCACAGGTTGGGAGCTTAATTGTGTGAAGAGCCAGTCTGTAGCCTTGAGCCAATTGCACAGTCCCTAAACAGTGCCAGGAAAAAAGGGACAGTAAATCACTTTGAAGTACTGTAAACCTAGAAAGTTCTGGAAAGGGAACCATAAATTGGGATTGGCTTGGTGGCACACAGTTTTCTGATAGATAAATAAATTGATAGAGATATGGCTTGCTGGCAATATATAACTTGTCTTCAATCCTCCATGTATAACGTTTAGAAAATGTTGTTTGGTGCAAAAAAGCCTCACAACCTTATAAAATTGAGGGTTTTAAAAAATAACCATTCTCATGAGACTGGTTAGATGACAGAAGATTAAGTTTGGACAATTTGTTTGACTCCTCCTCTCTGGGCATATATCACTGTAGAATATCATGTCTTGTTTTCAGTATAAATTTTGTCTTCAGCAAATAAACAAATAAAACTGACACCTCTTAGAGTGAAGTTTAAAAAATATCTAATTTGCTATCCAAGAAATACAATGCAAGTTACAGGAGTAATGCAGACTGCCATCCACACAGCTTTGTCTATTGGGGGACATTCTCTTCACCTGATATTTCATGTAATGGGGCAAGTAAGCCATTCTACTTTTTGGTATATAAATCTGACTTCTTTTTGTGTGTACTGTAAAAAGGAACAATCTACAGCAGGGAGAATGATTCAGCCCCGATATTGTAACAGTCTTGACAGCAACTTTGTTGACCCATTTTCTATCATATGATCCTACAACTCTTGAATTGTCACTGAGCCAAGGGAAACTAAAAACTGTAGCATGTTAATGTAGTACTTTTTGTCTTCTGTATTTTTTTTTTGGTCTGACACATTTCTAATTATTTCTAACATCTTCCCAGAGTAGGCATTCATTTACACAGGTGCTCTGGTGCTTTCTTTTCTTTCAAGCTTGAGCTATTCTGTCTCTTCAGTTACACATTTTTATTTTCATTGCCTTGTGTGCTTCTCTTTTGACTTTCAACAGGGCAGAATGTTACTCCAGCAGCAAGTTTTCTTTAGCCCATGAAATAGGCTTCTGGGGAATGGGAAGTGATTGTAGGATGAAGGAATTTATCCATCTCAAACTACTCCGTCATTGGTGCTTTGAGTTTAAACACAAGTCATCGCTGTGCATGGAGGTAGGGGGAAGAAATCTCAGGTGTCCTCAGAACTTTGCTTCAGTTCACCTGACTACCTCACTAATGGTCATTAGCGATACCAAGAGTAGACAACTTTGGGTGATCTGGGAGACCATTATGAGGCTGCATATAGAGCCAAAATGCTTTAAACTGAAGAAAACAAAATTAGAAGAGGCCAGATATTCACTTTTAGTTTTGAAATATGATCATTTGATGGGGTTAAATGGTGCAGAGGAAAATGTCCAGTGCTTTAGAAACATGGAAGAATTGAATTGAATTGTTTATTTGTACCCCACTCTTCTAGTGAACGCACCACTCAGAGCAGCTTTCAACAATAAATAATAAACAATCTACAATGCATAACATAATAAAAGTACAGTGCAATACATAATAAACATAATCTATACCTATAAAAAGAGGCCTTAACCATTGGGTTCGTTCAAAGGCTCCTGCACCAGACCCAACCATCCCTGACCTAGCCTTCCGCACTCACCGTAACCCCTGCCTTCTCAGTGCCACAGGGTTTTGGTCGTCGCCAGTGGGGCAGTAGCCCCATGAATGCAAACAAAGGGAAACAACTTCAATTCCCAATGTCCTCTATGCCGCGGTGCGCCTCAGCCAATTAGGCTGAGAGGCGCGAGCAAAAAGAATGTTGGGAACCGCGGCACGCCCAATTGAAATCGAGCTGCAGAAAAAAAACCACCACACAAACCAAACAAAACTCCAACTCCCAGTGTCCTATGCGCCATAAGCACTTCAGCCAACCAGGCTGAAGGGTGCGAGCGCGCAGAACACTGAAAAAACCGACGTGCAAAAAATAAAATAAAAACATGCTGGCCTCCCACAATGGGAGCGCAAGTCCACCACAGCCGGATGCAGTGCCTCATGGCCTCGCAAACAAACACACACAAACAACCATGGCAAGACTACCACTGGCCTTCTTTCCCGGAGCAATGGGGAGAAAAGGGACTCCCTCTCCTCCCCGCTACTCCGCCGAAGTCACGGTGAGACCACCGCTGGCCTCAAGGTCAGTTGAGCCGGGGGGGATACCACCAGCAGGCAGCAGTTCATCAGGGGAAGCACCCTCCCTGGCGAATGAGTGGCTGCTGCCTTTGTACTTCCGATGGAAGTAATACAAAAGCAGCAGCCAGCAATCCGCAAGGAAGAGCACCACCCCTTACGGATTGCTGCCTGCCGATCTCCAGTTAGGTAAGCCAGGAGAAAAAGGAGACAGAGAGGAGAGAACCATCATCAGGCAGATAGCTCTTCTCTGCCTCTTTCTCCCCCGACCTACCTAACAAACCTTACCAGGGGAAGAGCCAGCTGACTGCCAGCTCCTCCTTTTCCCCATTGCTGCATCAAAACCAAAATTCGAAGCAGCAATGGGGAAAAGAGGAACTGACAGGCAGCCCATAACTTCACACAAAAATACACAACAACAACAAAACCAAACATTTACCAAAAATGCCAAACACCAAAATTAATAAAACACAAACAAACAAACAAACAAACAAACAAACAAACACATTAACCAACAAAACAATAAACAACAAAATCCACAAACAAAAACACCCAACTACAACTCAAAAATACCTAACTCAAACAACATAAATACCACAAATTAAACAAATAATCACAAAAGAAATCAGAAACATAAAAACCAACCAGAAATAAACAAAACAATTAAACACATCTAAAACAAAAAAAAACACAAAAGAAGAAACAGAAACACCTCCCAGTCCAACACCAAAAAAAAAACAACAAAAAAAATCTCAGATTAAAAAAACTAGAGAACACACCAGCACATCCTCCCTCCACAACTCCAGAACAGAAATGAAGAAACAGAGACTACTTACTGGAAGAAGCCCCACCTAGAGGCCAGGAGAGAAAAACCAAGTCAAACAAAAAGAGAATCCAACACTATTACTAACAGTCCCACCTAGAGGCCACAAGAGTAAAAACAAGTCAGAAAAATAAGAAATAAATCCAAATCACAAATGAATCTAATAAAATAGATCAAAAAAGTCACAATCTACAAATGCAAAACACACCTACCCAAACCACCCTTAACAAAAAAAGACCAAAAAGACCCCCCCCCCCCCACAAATAAAAACTTCCCGGCTGGATGGCCACAAATATGCTAGTATCATACAATATAGTTACACAAAGAAAGAAACATCCAATACAAAATACAAAATGCAATAAGAAATATATATATGGTTACAAGTTAAAGGGCTACATAATCACAAATGTAAAATGGTTCAGCGTATATAACGGGCCAGGCTCAATGAAGCCAATGGTGGCGGTGGCCTTGGCAACAGAGAGAAGTCCTTATGGCCACGAAAAGCCGGCACTGGTGTTTCCACTCCTCCTGACACACGCCTCAGCCACAGCTCCAACAGAAGCAAAAGTCCCCATGTCTGCTAGAAGCTGGCACAGGTTCTACCATTCCCCCCGCTAACTCAGAGGAAAACAGCTCCATGCCTTGGCCACGGCAGCAGAGGTGGCCACAGTTATCCAGTTGGTCCCGTGAGCAGCAACAGCTGTTGGAGGAGCCGGCGAAGGTCTTTGCGCCAGCCCCGGTCCCGATGGCCTTTTCTCCTACAATCCGGGGGAGGGGGGAATTGTCTGTTTGGAACCGAATAGGAACATTGAAAATTACAGTGTTTTGTTGAAAGTTCTACCTGCAGCTAATTTAATCTCATTAATAAAAAAAACTGTATCCTTATGGTGTAAGATAATCAGCTATTTAATTATTTGTTGCTGCTATTGTTTAAATTTGTTCCCAAATGAAATAAATGGCAAACCACTGTGACTGAAAAGCAATTTGCAAGCAGTTTTTTTTAAAAAAAATGGAATGAAAACTGTCATCCCTACAACTGAAACATATAACATACAGCATGTCTTCAGCATTTTTGTGTGTGAACATTTTGTTTAATGGGATGTACCGGTAAATCACAGCTTCTTCTTCTGCCAAAGCTAGGCTTTTTCACACACTAAAACTTTGTTGACACACTATGGGCTGCTTGGTTTTTAAATATACATGAAAAGTGAGAATGTGCAGAAATGTAGATTAGTGTCAAACCCACCCCTGTCCTTTGGTTGGTACTCTACCAAGGTCCTTGACCAAGCCCATGCCAGTATTTATATGTTTCTGCATATCCTTGAAGATTTCATTTCTGAAAATGGGTGTGGTGCAGGCAACAAAAAGTGTTGTAGCAGCAGTGGTATGAAGAGTTAGATGCCCGAGTTAGATGCCCTGTTCTATTTGCAGGCGCACCGCCCCAAAGAAAGACTCAGACACCGGTATTGGATTAAAGGCATCGGGCCACTTTTATTGAATAATGCCCTAGTCCGAATTATCACTTTCAATTGGTGTATCATCCAATTGTAATTCTTTAAGGCAAGCAGGCCGCAGTAACACTGGTAAGGTTCCTCCCAAATTGCCAATGGAAATTGGCTACATGTATCTATTTGTATCAATTTGTTTGTTGACACAAACAAATTGTTGACTGGAATCAATATACTATCTACTGACCCCACCCTATGACGTGTATCCGTTCAATATCAGGGTGATGCAGGCTGTGCAGCTCCTGCCATCAACCCTTGCATGGTTCTCCCTTGACCGGCCAATCTTATTCCCCTGTACCTATCTACATGTTGGACAGTCAATTGCGAACATGCCAGATACCTATGGGTCATAATTCTGTTACCTTAACAGTGCTACCCGCCAAAAGTGACCAAAGTCAACTTACCCCTTATCTCAAACACTAGTGACAGTGTGGGATGGGCAAAAAAGCAAGAACCAGAGAGCCAATTGTAGGTTCAAGCCAAAAATTCCCACCCGGCCCCGAAGCGACCAGAAAAATCACACTGTCCACTAGGGAGGGGGTGGAGGGGAAAAACTTCTCCTCTCCATCGCTTCGATAAAATGGCAGCCGAGCTGCCGCATGGCCACCCCTTTTAAAGGGGATGGCCAAACCCCCTAACTCACCCGGATGTCTGAGTCTGGGGGGGGTGCAAAGAGCGTGGTGGCCATTTTGGCGCCGCGCTTGCATTGCAGGCACACCCCCCAAAGAAAGACTCAGACCTATGTGTCATAAATCTATTACCTTACCAGTGCTACCCACCACACGGGGAGGCATCCGTGATGACTCACCGCCCCCCCCAGACCGTCAGCTCAGTCACCAGGCCTGCTTGCACGTCCTCCAGAAAGAGATCCAAACCTCTGTCCGACAGATGGACCCCATCTCTTGCATATAGACCATAATCCTGCAAGCCTATCCTAGGATGTTGAATGGCTGTCCCAAAGCCATTGTCAAAAAGGAACCGGGCAACAGCCCTGTTCAGTGACCGTCGAGCACAGTCCAAACCACGGAGGTCAATGCCTCCCTTGTAATGGTGTCTCAGCATGATGTCAGACCATAGCAGCCGCGTGTACGGCCATAAGTGATGTAAAAAGGCCAGGTCACTACACACCGACATTTTTAAAAAGAGGCCAGTGATCTGTCCGAGATCATTGCCGCCAAGGTGCAGAATCAAGACATCAGGCGGTCCAGCATCCCTGATGGACATCAGGAATGGCAACAGTTCCCACCATCTCATGCCGCGCTTACCGTACCAATGAATACGTGCGGCTGCACGTAGCCCGAGATGGGGTCCCCAGTCTGTCGCCGCAGTATACTGCGCTGCCCAGTGCACAAAACTGTGGCCCACCAGCCATACTGCCACCGGTGTGAGTAAACACACAGGGTCTGTAAAAGAAGGAAAGAAGGGGAATTAATGACATAACTAGTAGTCATGCAGTAAAGGGGCGTACATATAAAGAAAAACACGCGGACCCCCATCTGCCCATGCGACGTATATCAGCATCAGAGTACCCAAACGCAGCCGCAGTTGAAGCGGCGCCTATCCTAAATGAGTGGGTGCCGTAGCGAGCCCCAGGGAGGTCAACACTGTGAAGTGCCATACCGGTCACCTTCCAAAACTGGAATTTGGTAAGGGGAGACCCATCCTGGTGGCAGAAAAATGGGCCAGGGTGCGTGCCACGCACTGCCGAAAACTCATGTAGCGCACCAACCAGACAGATGTCAGCAATTGTACAACGTAGCAGTCTGACACCACTGCCTACTCCGTGCTGATCGGCCTTTGAGGAACGAATCCTCAACTGGGCCCACTCCTGGGTAAGAAAGACATCATTGAGTTCCAGTGCCCTACGAGACATGTCCCCCTTTGACAATGGGACAAGCTCACTGATACGGAGCGCTCCAAAAAAAGCTGCGGTGGTAGCCGCATGAAAGAGAGCCTCCTCATACCTATCGTAACACAAGCGAAACAAGTGAAACAGGGTGACGTGTGTCCGGGCGGCGGCCTCGTTCATGTGTCCACCCTTCCAATACATGTCGTATGCAGAAGTCATTCACGCAGTCAATGGAACCCCTCGCCTTAGCCATAAATGCCAAAGCTGACAGCCTAGTGGCAATGGTGCAAGGGGCTAACCCTAGATCATGGAAGTAAACCATGAACTGCAGAATCTGGTCGACCAGGATCGGCCACACCTCGGGCAACTGGCTTTGCCCACAAAAATTCCTAAACTGTAGGAGTGCATGTAGGTACGCCTTACACATGCAAGGTGCCAAAGACATGCCGATCGCCCGGTTCACCTCTCCAAATCTCGGCCGGGAGTGGAGAGGGAAGTTCCTCTGCTTCTGGTGCCAAGGCACGGAACCGGGGGATCTGCAGGCGGGATAAAGTGTCAGCAATATCATTATCAATGCTTGGTACATGTCTGGCCCTGAAAAGCACATTAAGGCGTAAAGACCTCAAAACAAACTGGCGAACTAATGCCATAACTCTAGGGGATTTAGATGTCTGGGCGTTGACAATGTGCACCACTGCAGCATTGTCACACCAAAAGTGAACTACTGAATTAGCCCACCTATCCCCCCAGAGCATCAGGGCACCCAAAATGGGAAAAAACTCCAGAAAAGTAAGATCGCGTAAACAATCTGTGCCTTGCCATGTCTGAGGCCATCGGCCGCAGGACCACCTCCCTTCAAAGTAAGTCCCATAACCCAGGGAGCCGGAGGCATCCGACTGTACTTGGAAATGCAGACTAAGCATAAGCTCCGATCTCCAGAAGGAGATGCCATTAAAATCCTGAAGGAATGTGAGCCAGACCGTAAGATCCGCCCATAAACCTTTTGTCAGCCGAACCCTGTGGTGGCGTTTTAAGAGGCCAGCCATGACGTCGCACAGACGCCTGGCAAATGCCCTGCCAGGTGTTACTACCCTACAGGCAAAGTTGAGGTGGCCGTGAAGCACCTGTAACTCTCGGAGAGACACCTTACGCCTGGCAAGCATTGCCAGAATGGCATCAGAGATCCGTGTCACCTTTTCCATGGGTAACCTGGATGTCTGGGCAACAGTGTCAATCTCAATACCTAAAAAGGTGAGAGTGGTGGCCGGTCCCTCAGTCTTTTCAGGCGCCAGGGGCACACCCAGTTCCCGCATAAGCACCTGAAAAGTGGCGAGTAGCTGAGCGCACATGTCCATGCTCTGTTCCCCTCTGAACAAAAAGTCATCGAGGTAGTGGGCTACAGACCGGGACCCTGATCTACGAACAAAAGCCCAGTGAAGGAAGGTGCTAAACCGTTCAAAAGCAGAACATAAGATAGAACAGCCAAAAGGCATGGCCGTATCTACATAAAAACTGCCCCGAAAGCAGAAACCTAAGAGCTCAAAGTCGTCAGGGTGCACTGGCAACAATCGTAATGCCGATTTGATATCACACTTTGCCAGTAGCGCCCCTGGGCCACATGAGCGTACCATCTGCAAGGCCTGGTCAAAGGAAGTATACCTGACCGAGCAAAGGTCATCAGGTATTGCGTCATTGACTGAAGAACCCGCAGGGTAAGAAAGGTGGTGGATTAACCGAAATTCACCCGGGGACTTCTAAGGGACTAAACCCAAAGGGAACACCTTCAAGTTCGGGAATGGTGGGTCAGCAATCAGCCCAGCAACCCTCAATGCGGTGACCTCCTTAGCTATAGCTTGGGCGGTGATATCCTCATTACCCCTGAGGAAAATTAAGTTCGGGGCATCTTGAGGCCCGCGTACCCCCTGAAATGGTATGTGGAAGCTGAATTGAAAACCCTCAAGTAGGTACTGCGCATCATCCCGTCTAGGATAAGCGGTAAGCCAATGTTCCAGCACCTGGACATCAATTGGGGAGGGGGCCTTTCTGATTTGTCGCACTGTCAGAGGGAGCTCTGACCATCCCCTGCCCACCCCTACCTCTGCCTCGTGACCCACCGGCCCACAGGCACGCGGAGGCGGCATGAGGGCCAGAGCAAGAGGGGCACTCGTGCCGGAACCAACACTGACGCTTGTTGCACACTCCGTTGGCGGAGAAGCTCCAACACAGCAGGCGGGCTGGAACCCCCTGCCCCACCAGTTGGCGGGGAACCTGTGTAGCAACCGCCCACTGCACGGCATGGCCACAATGGTAGCGATCACCCGGCGCCGGCCACGTGGGGGTCATGTACAAGAGCCACAATTGCTGGCAGTCCTCATCCCACCTCATCTCAGGATGGAGGACCACTCTCATCCTAAACTCCTCGTCATAAGCCAACCATGATGGTCCAGGGAAATCGACCACTGCCCGATAAATGTTATCCAGGCATTGCACCATTGGAATGGCCAGGTCAGGGCAAGCCCTCAGGTATACTGCCATATAAATGAGGTAGGCCGGTAACCAATTGGCCCAGGTGCGGGCGGCTTACGCCGACGGGACAACACCTTGTCCCTATCTTCCTGCCCTTCCCTCTCTTCCTTGGTGGGCTCACGGTTTAGGAGGGAAAAAGTATCCACATATTCCCCCCTCCAAATCTTCTCCCTAGTGGCCTGAGAAAGATGGTCCCCCAGGGGCAAGGAATAACCGGCCGTCGGTAGGGTCGCAGTTGGGACAGATTGAATCAAGGGTGAACCCCGTGGTCCCTGAATAACCCCTGAAACATTAGGCATACCCCTAGGGGCGGTCACCTCTGTCATAACCAGGGGGTAAGTGGGTAACCAGGAGCTAACGGGACAGTGCGGATATAACTGTCCACCCGTGGTAACCTGTTGTGGCCATGGCCACTGCACGCCCCTCCAGTGTGGCTGGGCAGTGTCACTGGTGTACTTAGTTGACCAGGATACTCACCCGGTGCACTCCCGTGGGCCGCCCCCACCAGGGGTTCCGGCCCACGGCAGGCGTCGGAGCTCGCGACAGGAATCGAGCTCGGCATGCCGCTACACCCTTGCCATGCAGGACCAGGCCCCTGCGGCAAACCCCACTGTGATGATCTAGTAGGGAGCTGCGAGGCGCCAGCTTGGGCTGGCCTGATGGCCTCAAGCAGCTCAACCCTGGCAGCAGCCTGCTGGACAGCGATGGGCGACGTGCGGGTCGGAAATGCAGGAGGTGCAAACACACCTTCTGAAGGTGGCAGGGCAATGCCCATTGATGCCTTGAGCACCAAATGCGTGCTAGTAGGGCATCAACGGCCTCAGACCCTCCGGTATAAGGTGGGCCAGGTGTGCCGGATGGCCCACCGGGCAATTGCGGAGCCACCAACCCAAGTGCAGATCCTGGGCCCGAATAGGGCCATGCCCAATAATCCGGCCCATGTGGGACTGGGGGAATGGTGGGGCGTAAACCCGCACCAGGCCCAAGTGGGCCGCACTGCCCCAAGCTGGGCAAAGACCCCATAGGGGTGGTGATCCCCGAGGGGCCAGCCTGTGCCGCCCCTACTTGGAGCCCAGCGTCGGGGGTGTAGGCAGCAGCCTGACCACCCAGATTGGTGGTAGTGGGTAAGCCAACCCTACCACCAGGACGCAGGGGCGCCACCCGAGCCCTCCGGCCTGGGGGCAGCCCCCTAGATGCGGTGGGGGCAGAGCCCTCCCCCTTGTCCGCGGCTTCAGAGCCACAGTTTTTCGCTTGGGAGCCATGTCTCCCAAGCAGAATAGTAAAGGTGAAAGGAAAAAATCCCTTTTAAAAAGGTAGAAGGCGAAAGCCGGGGAAAAAGCGACGGAGAAAACTACTCCTCTCCGTCGCTTTGATAAAATGGCAGCCGAGCTGCCACATGGCCACCCCTTTTAAAGGGGTGGCCACACCCCCTAACTCACCCAGATGTCTGAGTCCGGGTGGGGGGGGACCCACAAAGAGCGTGGCGGCCATTTTGGCGCCGCGCTTGCATTTTATTTCCTTTTTTTCCCATTCACCAAGAGGAAGCTTTGATGATAAGGCAGAGGCACTGTGTGTTTTAGTGACTTTAAAAGGGCAATGGACACACAACTTTTGATTCCTTTGTAAAAGAACAATGTAAAGAGCTGACTGTTCTCTGCCTTGTTTTCATCTTTTCTCTCTTTTAATCATTTAATAAATGATTGTACAGCAAAAAAAGGCATGGGAGGGTTGTTTGAAAGGCAAAGGTCATGTCAGTCTTTTGGACATCTTCTGTTTTCATTTCTCTTTCCCTGTTTCTAACTGTGGTGCAGGAATGCCAGATTTAACACAAGGGATCTATCAGGATTCTGCTTTGCCCTATGTTATATATTTCAGTTGTAGGGATGCCAGCCACAATGGTCTGATCTGTTAATGCCTCTGGGCAATTTTCTCTGTCCCATGGTTAACCCCCATAGTACACAAATACCCCTGATTATTATTATTTTTGGGGGGATACATGTTTCTTAGAGGACAGTACCCATCCTAATAGAAAGCATGGGTCAGAAGGACATGAGTTGAATAAGGGTGAAGAAGAAATGTATCTAAAGAAAAGCTGCACTTCTCCTAATGCAACACAACAGAAAGGTCACGAGGCTGCCTATGACAGACTCATTAAACCTCTTGATTTTGTGGGTTATATAGAACTGCACAACTCAGGGCAGGCTAGTGAAAGTACCTGCTAGCAGTGGCAGCAGTGGTGTAGGAGGAGGAAGAGGAGATGATGATGATGATGAGGAGGAGGAGGAGGAGATTGGCAAAGCATACATTGTACAATCTGACTCAACTGTGCAATTGCTTGGATCTTGCCCACTAACCCAATCCAAACTGTTCTCAGAATAGGATATAGGTCCTTCTGCTTGTTTTTCCTTCCCCTCCTGCTAGACAATGGACAGTATCATGACTTTTCTACAATGATTGGTTGAGCTAAGCAGCATGAATGCATTTATAAAAGGCATGTTTCCACCCATAGTCTGATGATACCTTACACATGGAGCAGCTGTTGACATGAAAGCTGTTGACATGAAAGCATGAAGCAAAAGAGGACAGCATGAATCACACAAAAGGAGTGCAAAGAATGCAACCATAGTGGGTTAATAGAAGAGGTCCAGTGGAAGTCTTAACTATTGGAAGGTGCTCACCAATGGTATAAAGCTTTGATTACCAGTAATTGTGAATAATCATGAGTATTGAGGGGGTGCCAGCTGCTGCACACCTTGGGAAAGTTTTTAAAAACAATTAATGAGGAGATAATATCTAGAAATGTTCATGCTATTTCATGATATCAAGACCATATTGGGATAAACAGAAAGAGCCTCCATGAAGATTGTGGTATTTTTGAAACACACTTGGGCGTACCTTGGGCAACAGCCACTGGTCTATGGAACTCCCTGCCAGAAGAAGTGGTGACAGCTGTCAGTTGACAGCTTTAAGAAAGGATTAGACAAGTTCATTGAGGACAAGGGTATCAATGGCTATAATTATGGATACCTAAGGACAACCTCTGGGTTGGAGAGATAGGCAGGATATCTCTCAATGCCATTTCCAGGGAATCCTAAGCAGGTGAAGGCATCAGCTTGGGAATACCCTGAAGCAAATGGTAAGCCACTGTGTGAGACAGAATGCTGGACTGGATGGGCTGTGGCCTGTTCCAGCAAGGCTGTTCTTATGTTCTTATGTTATGTTCTTATGATGTGCTAGAAAATTTTTCTCACAGCCTTTTAGGCAAAAGGAATTATGGAATGAATTCACCAAAAGGTGAATTCTGCTTTTATGTCTAAGAAAAGCAAGGTAGAAATGTACATTATTGTTGATGCTGTGGTTCACATACTTTTCAAGAGCAATGGATCATGATCAATTTGTGTAAGGCTAAGGATAATAACAAGCCCTGTTGTGTTACATATAATTTACACAGAGTATTGAAACCTAGAATAGCACATGAAGTTTCTAAAGAATTCAGAGGTGCTGGGGAAAATAACAGCCTTCCAGGCAGCAAAGTTAATTTCATAAATTACAGTAGACCCTCGCATAACGATGTTACTTGGTTCCCCACTTAGCGTTGCTAAGCGATTTTTGTTGTTATGTGGGTTTCATTATCTAGACAATGATGCTAAAAACTTCATTATGTGGGAAACCACTGCAGGGTATCCTTTTCCTTCAAGTTTACAAATGCAGACTACTTTATGACCAAAATGTTCAGTAAATGAAGATGTGAGGCTTTGTTGTCATTTATATTGCAGGCAGACCACTTCAAGAGCTAATTACTTTTAGAGAGTGCATATTTATGTTCCAGATGTGAAAACGCTAATGAAGTGAGATTTACAGCTAGCCACAAACTGAGGTGTTATAAAATTTCCCTTACCGCATGGAAAGATGTCAAGCTTTGTTTTCCGATTTACTCTTGTCAGCTTATATAGAAGAGAGCAACAGCCCTCCAGCTGCCTTTCAAAAATTAATGTTAGTTTAAAGAAGATCAATGATTCCTCAGCCATCAGCATACCTTTGCATTATTATTTCCAGCTAGTTGGTTTATTTGTCATAGGTAAGAGACAGCATGCATTTAAATCTTCTAGGTGCATAAAAAAAATATGAAAGCAATGAGCCAGTCAACATGGGAACTACTAAAAAGGGGTAAGTTTTTTGTTCTATAATTCACAGTTTCTTTAATTTCGTCATTCAGTGTTTCCTCTTTGAATTTCATTTCCTCCAATTCAATCCCCAACCCATGTTAAGTTATACTGACACTCTTATCATAAAGCCTATAATCTTTCCATGCAGGTTTTATAACACTTTGGTTACTGACTGGTTGTAAATTCCCCCACGAATACTAGACACTAAATGATTCCAGGCATCAAGCAATTTATGCATTCTAATGGAGCTAATTAGTAAATTTCTGCCCATGACAGTCTCCATTTATGAGATGGATAGGAGAAACTGTACCCAATGAGTCCTAATGGAGCTTCTGAGAGTTTAATATAGATGATCATTTGGTTCTGGAAATGTGTGAGGCTGGCAGAACTCTTCAGTGGCTTTGCACATTCCTAGCACATAGGTTTCTTAGGGAGAGGATGTGCATTGCAAAGCATCAATATTTCATGATGTGGACTGAATGGAAAGGAAACATATAGCTTGAAACAACACCAGCTCTGATAGCATTGGATTCCATATTGCTGTTCTGCTACCTGGGAGCCACATATAAATAATAAAGTAAGAGGGAGGGATGGAATGGAAACCTGAAGGAACCTACAAGGAACATCCTGTGGGAAGAAACAGTCATCAGAATACTATGAAGCAGTATAGCAATGCATTTGGAACTGCAAGTGCTTGTTATCACTGTTCCCATAGACAGCTCCCATGCAAGGACAGCCCTCTGAAATCCACCATCCATACTAGTCCATATGAAATAAACACCAGTGCAGGTCTTCTGTAAAGCTGATGTCCCTCAATGGCCCATAAGAGACAAATCCAACTTCAAATACTTTCCAATGCAATAGGAGTAGCTTACAAGAAATATGTCCAGTTATTGTGAAAACTAAGGCTAAGCTCAGAGGGGAGGCCTGGGGGAGGTTGTCAGAAAATGTCATGGCCCCTGCTAATCAGGAAGCCCTGTGTCTCTGATCTATGAGCCTTGACTTTGCTACTCTGCTGCCTCCATTGTTATTCCTTATGAGATCTTGCAAGTTTCCCCTTAGTAATCCTTCTGTGTAACATTTATATGTAATGGCAGACACATTACATAGGCTGCCTAGTATTAAACAAATAGTCTGCCTACTGTTAAATATTAATATTAAACATTAAATTAATATTAATAAATAGTCTGCCTACTATTTGCTGGAATACCAAATAAGGTGATTTTTGCATACAAGATTATACGAAATTCAAATGAAATCCACCAGTTTTGTTAATTTCTCTTTTGGAATTCCAAATCTTTACTCTTTTGGAATAGAGTCATGAATTTATTTATTTATTTATTCAATTTCTATGCCACCCATTTGGGTGGTATCCCACTCTGGGTGGTGTACAAGCAAATATTAAATAACATGACAGAACAGACAACAAATCAAAACAGACAACCAACAAATACATCTCAAAATAAAATAAAATAACTGGATGCTCTGAAAATGGATGAAAGAGTCTTTTTTGGGATTTCCCCCCATTCAGGTTAATCTCAAAGTCCCAATTCTCTTTAATGTCATGGGAATCTTTAGCTCTGTCTTCATGGGACATGAAAAATGGCCATGAGTGGAAGGCTATATAACCATGAGAAGATTGAAACTGGATGAACACACATGCAGGTGACCAAAACAAACCCCCTATCCAAACACTAGCTCCTCTAGCATACATGGGTGGGTGGATGTTTAATTTTACATGTTGCACAGACTCAGAAATCTGAAAAACTGGCACTGTCCCAAACATATTGCTTACAAAGAAATGGAAGAATCCATAGGAGAAGATTCAACAAAAGAGCAAGAGCAAACCAATCAAACATAGTCACAATTTAAATTGCTATACAAATTAGAATAAAGACAGCTGTGCAGTTAGCCATTTCCCAAGAAGCATACAAATCTCCCTCACATAAGGATGTGCATTCAGAGATTTGCTTGGTAAAGGTTTTGTTTGTGCACTGTTGTTATTCTTCATTCAATAGTTTTAGTCGATATAGTTATAAATACTTGCTTATCTACAGTGACACTTTGACAGACAGACAGACAACAATTACTACTGCACGGGATTAAGAAAGGAAAACCAAAATGGAAAATTCACTTGGAGCCAAAAACGAACATCGTGCCATGAACTTTTGGGACTTTCCTTTCTAATTTCCCCACCCTACCCACAAGAATTTGATGCATGCCTGAAGAAGTGAATCACAAAATCTCACACAACGTTTGATATTTTAACTTTGTGTATACCTAAGGCAGGGGTTCCCAATCTTTTTATGCTGCAGAACTAACCACACACCCTGGACAGCTGAGTGGGCCAGTCATGTGGTTCCCCCCACCATAAACACTGCCATAAAATGTGTCTACCAACAGCCATGGGTGCATTTGCGCAGGCACAGGTGCGTCCACTTTAGCTTCTGCTTCCGGTGTGTTCGTATCAACATTGAGGGCCACATGAAATGGTGCCAAGGGCCGGGGTCATCCCACAGGCCATAGGTTGGCCACCCCTGACCTAATCAATGCTTGACATATTTCTAAAAATGTAAAGTATGGATGGAATGAACAAACATTTTACAAAATTGTCTACTATATGCATATCTTTCTGAGAGCTGTGATTAAACTGTGGAGTATACATCCAGTGTGGTTTAATAGAGCAGAAAAATAACTCAAGTTCCTTCTATTTTCCTGTCTGCACAGATGAGGGAAAACATACTGGAAATAAAACAGTAAGAAAGAGTAATTCAAGTATAAGTCTGCTGATTCTTGGCTTTAGGAACTGTCAATTCCAGCTGTCTGCTTCTTTTTCAAATATTTGTCCTGGCTCTTTCCCATTCCACATAGTTCTTCATTCTGCACTTATCTGTTCTCATCTCTTGCTTTGTCCCTTTCCTTCCTTTGTAAAGCATTGCACAGTTTTTCAAGCTTGAGTCAAGATCACAAGTTGATTTTTCACACAGCTTTGTTGTCTGTGAAGCTTTTGTATAGCAAAACTGTCTTTTTTCCTCCTTCCAGTGCCAGTATACTAACTTTAATTATATTTTTTCTCGCTGCCCAATATAGCAGTAATTTATATACTCTGCTTGCATTTTCTCTTACTTTAACTAGAAAAAGCTCATAAAGAACAGAGTCACAGCATTCTTTCTAATTTTGAACATTAACTTCTTAAAGATAATCCTGCCTAGTGACAGTGCCTAATAATTTGATATTGAGTTTTTATTAATAGGTAACCATCAGCTGGAGTTTCAAATCTTTCATTTCACAACTCTAATTTACATTGTTATTTTGTCAACTTGCACCTTTGCTAGATTCCTTAGTGTATAGCAATCTTTAAAGTTTTTACCCATATAGTTTTAGCACAAATCTGCTGAAGATCACTGGTACAACCATTTTGCAGATGGAAAGTGAAGCAGCTTTTTCTGTTGCGTGTATGTGTAAGATTTCTCCCATATTAATCCTGTAAACTACTAAAGGATTTTGACCACCAAGTGAAGCAACAGTCTCTAGCTCAAAGATATGTAAAACATAGGGGCTATAGCATAGATAGTTTGACCAGGTTATCTTGCTATGGTAATAAAATAGACCATGCTACAGGATAGTGACACAATGCTGATCGTCATGTGGCAGTTAACTAACCTGACAACCCTGAACACTAATGGCCTTTGGTGGTGAAGTCCACAGGGAAAGGTGATGGTTCCCAAGTAGACTAAATCCCACATGAATCTATCTTGATGAAGGGCAGCAGCAGCATCAATACTGGCCTGGGGTTGAGGAAGACTTTGTGTGCCAAAAGGGTTCAGAACCAGAAAGTGACTCACAGAAGTGGATCAGTGCTATGGGTGTCATGCTGCAATGCAGAATGCAAATGAAAGCGGGGTGCAAAAATGGCCACCACACTCTTTGCGGCACCCCCACCTGGACTCAGACATCCGGGTGAGTTAGGGGGCGTGGCCACCCCTCTATAAAAGGGGTGGCCACGAGGCAGCCGAGCTGCCATTTTAGAATAGCGACGGAGAGGAGAAGTTTTCTCCATCGCTGTTTTTTCTCCATAGTCTTCAGCTATTGAGCCCTTGCAATTAGTTTCCCGGCTGGGAAAGGAAGATTGAAGCACGCGGAGCCCCGGATTGCTTGGCTACCGCGGTGCTTAAGCGCTTGGAGTTCGATCCCTGGATAGGGATCCTGCCTTTCTTCTCCTAGGGAGACATGGCTCCCAAGCGGAAGGCCCCGGGGCTAAAGCCGCGGCCAAGGCGAAGAACTTTTACTGGCCCTGCGCCGGATGGGGGCCAGCCTTTGGGTCGGAGGACCAGGGCTGCGCCCCCTTGGCAGGGCAATGTGCCAGCCTTGCCCACTGGTACCAGTGGGGCTGGTCAGGTTGACACTTGGCAGCCGGGCTCCAGCTTGGTAGCTGGTCAGCCACAGGCCGGCCACTCCGGGGCTTCGGCCCTCGGCCCGCCTTTACCGGGCATGGGACAGGGCGGCCTGGGGGGGGCCTGGTGCGGGTGTCCAACCCACTGCTCCTCCGGCCCCTCATGGGCCAGAGTTTTGGGCATGGCCCTATTCTGGCCCTGGCTCTCCTTTTGGGTTACCTTTTCCTCAACTGCCTAGTGGGCCATCCGGCCGACCCGGCCCGCCTTATGCTGGGGGCTCTGGGGCAGTGGATGCTCTGTTAGCACGGTTAGCAGTGCTGGAAGCATCCTTGGGCATTGCACAGCCTCCTGCGGAGGGGGGCGCTACTCTTTCCATTGGGGCCCCTTTGATGGCCCCGGCTACCGTGCCGGCCGCAACGCTTCAGCGGGCGGCCAGCCGGGTCGAGCTGCTTGAGGCGGTCCGGCCGGCCCCAGCTGGTGTCTCGCAGCTCGCCGTTCATCCCGATGTCCAGACTGGGAGCAGTCAGGGGTGGTCCCAGAGCTCGATTCCGGTCGCGAGCTCCGACGCCGGCCGTGGGCCGGAACCCCCGGTGGGGGCGGCTCACAGGGGTGCACCTAGTGAGTATCAGGTTCAATTTAGTGCACCAACACCACAGCCCACTTACAGTGGTGGGGTTCAGTGGCCCTGGCCTCATCAAGTTGAGGCGGGTGGGCATCAGTTACCATCCTATCCCAGTGCCCCATGGTTTCAAAATGGTCCTTCATTAAGGGCGGGCGTGTCCGCACCTGGGGCAGTGCTGAGCATCGCAGGGGCTATCCAGGTCCCGCTGCGTATGCCCTCTATACAAAATGTGCCGACGACGGCTTTGCCGACGGCTGGTTATTCCTTGCCTCTGGGTGATCATTTGTCACAGGTCACGAGGGATAAGATTTGGCGAGGGGAGTACGTGGATATATTCTCCCTATTGAACTGTGAGCCCACTAAGGAAGAGAGAGAGGGACAGGACAATAGAGACAAAGAGCTGTCCCGTCGTCGTAAGCCACCGCGCACTTGGGCCAACTGGTTGCCGGCATATCTTATTTATATGGCGGTATACCTTAGGGCTTGGCCTGATCTGGCCATTCCTATGGTCCAATACTTGGACAATATTTACAGGGCGATGGTTGATTTCCCTGGCCCATCGTGGTTGGCTTACGATGAGGAATTTAGAATGAGGGTGGCCCTACACCCAGAGATGAGGTGGGATGAGCCCTGCCAGAAATTGTGGCTCTTGTACATGACCCCCACGCGTCCGGCGCCTGGGATAGGTACCATTGTGGCCATGCTGTGCAGCGAGCTGCTCCAACACAGGCTCCCCGCCAGCCGGTGGGGCAGGGGGTTCCAGCCCGCTTGCTGTGTTGGAGCTTCTCAGCTAATGGTGTGTGTAATAAGTGACAGTGTCGGTACAAACATGAGTGTCCCTCTTGCGCTGGCCCCCACGCCGCCTCCGCGTGTCCGCGGGCTGGTGGGTCACAGGGCAGAGGTGGACAGGGGGCGGGCAGGGCTTCCTCTGATGGAGCTAGCCAGTCAAAAGGCCCCCTCCCCAGTTAATGTGTATATGCTGGAGCAATGGCTCTCAACTTATCCAAGAAGGGAGGATGCGAGGTACCTTCTGGAGGGTTTCCAGTGGAGCTTTCGTATTCCGTTTGAAGGGGTGCGGGGACACCAAGATGCCCCCAATTTAATTTCCCTGAAGGGTAAGGAGGGGGTAGCTGCCCTGAGTATTGCCAAAGAAGTGGAGGCCAGGAGGGTAGCGGGCCCCTTTTCCGAACCGCCTTTCCCCAACCTGAAGGTCTCCCCGCTGGGGCTAGTACCTAAAAAGACCCTGGGTGAATTTCGTTTAATCCACCATCTATCGTACCCGGCGGGTTCTTCTGTCAATGATGCTATTCCTGATGACCTTTGTTCGGTCAGCTATACGTCGTTTGACCAGGCCCTACGGATGGTGCGCTCTTGTGGTCCCAGTGCCCTCCTGGCAAAATGTGACATTAAATCGGCATTCCGATTGCTGCCAGTGCACCCTGAGGACTTTGAGTTATTGGGTTTTAGATTCCAAGGGAAGTTCTATGTAGATAAGGCCATGCCTTTTGGCTGCTCTACTTCATGTTCGGCATTCGAACGTTTTAGCACTTTTCTTCAGTGGGCCTTTGTTTGCAGGTCTGGGTCTCGGTCTGTAGCCCATTACCTCGATGACTTTTTGTTCGGGGGTGAACGGGGCTCGGACACGTGCACGCGTCTCCTCACTACATTTCAGACACTAATGCGGGAACTGGGTGTCCCCTTAGCGCCTGAAAAGACCGAGGGCCCATCCACTACACTCACATTTCTAGGTATTGAAATTGACACGGTCGCACAGGCATCCTGGTTACCCATGGATAAGGTCACCCGGATCTCCGCGATGATTTTGGCATTAATGGCCAAATGTAAAGTATCACTTCGTGAGCTGCAGGTACTTCATGGACATCTTAATTTTGCTTGCAGGGTGGTGACACCTGGCAGAGCATTTGCCCGGCGCCTATGTGACGCCATGTCTGGCCTGTTAAAGTGCCACCATAGGGTCTGACTGACCAGGGGCATGCGGGCTGACCTTTTGGTTTGGCTCACATTCCTATGGGAGTTTAACGGGGTCTCTTTCTGGAGATAAGACCTTTTGGTTTCCCCTAGATTCCAAGTACAGTCGGATGCCTCTGGCTCCCTGGGATATGGGATTTATTTTGAGGTGAGGTGGGCTTACAGCTAATGGCCTCCCGCATGGCGTGGCATGGATCGCCTCGGCGATCTCACCTTTCTTGAGTTCCTTCCTATCCTGGGAGCTTTGATGCTATGGGGCGAGGAGTGGGCCAACTCAGTGGTACATTTTTGGTGTGACAATGTGGCAGTGGTGCACATTGTCAACGCTCAGATGTCTAAATCGCCTAGGGTTATGGTGTTGGTCTGCCAATTTGTATTACGCAGCCTATGCCTAAATGTGCTGTTTAAGGCCAGACATGTCCCAGGCATTAATAATGATATTGCTGATGCTTTATCCCACCTGCAGATCCCCCGGTTCCGTGCCTTGGCTACGGAAGCAGAGGAATTCCCCTCGCCACTCCCGGCCGAGATTTGGACATTTGGCGAGGAGAGGTGAACCGGGCAATCGGCATGTATTTGGCACCTTACACGCGTAAGGCGTATCAACATGCTTTTGTACAATTTAGAACCTTTTGTGTGCAACTACAGTTGCCAGAAGTGTGGCCCATTCCAGTTGAACAGGTTTTACAATTTATGGTTTATCTACACAGTCAGGGTTTGGCTCCTAGTACTATAGCATCCAGGCTGTCGGCGCTGGCACTTATGGCCAAAGTGAGGGGTTTTGCTGACTGCGTGAATGATTTCCGCATACGTCATGTTTTGGAGGGGTGGACACGGGAACGTGGCCGCCGCCCGGACACTCGCCACCCAATTTCACCAGAGGTACTGACCCACCTTGCACAAGGCTGGCATAACTTGTGTTATGATAGGTATGAGGTGGCTCTTTTTCATGTGGCTACCACGGTGGCCTTCTTTGAAGTGCTCCACATCAGTGAGTTGGTACTACTGTCTAAGGCGGATGTGACTCGTAGGGCACTGGAACTCGACGATGTATATGTCACTAATGAGTGGGCTCAGTTGAGGATACAGTCCTCAAAGGTTGATCAGCACGGCATAGGCAGTGGAGTTAGACTGCTACGATGTTCCATTGCAGACATCTGTCCGGTTGGTGCCCTACATTAGTTTTTGGCAGTGTGTGGTGCGCACCCTGGCCCGTTTTTCTGCCACCAGGATGGGTCTCCCCTTACTAAATTCCAATTTTGGAAGGTGACCAGTATGGCACTAACCAGTGTTGGCCTCCCCGGGGCTCGTTACGGCACCCATTCATTTAGGATAGGTGCCGCATCTACTGCGGCTGCATTTGGGTACTCTGAGGCTGATATACGCCGGATGGGGAGATGGGGATCCATGTGTTTTGCATTGTATGTTCGCCCACTTCAGGCATGAGTACCAGTTAAGTCATTATTCTCTTTTCTCTTTTACAGACCCTGTGTGTCCCCGCACACCAGTGGCAGTATGGCTGGTGGGCCACAGTTACGTGCACTGGGCAGCGCAGTATGCTGTGGCGACAGAGTGGGGACCCCAGCTTGGACTACGTGCAACCGCACGTATACGTTGGTATGGTAAGCGCAGAATGAGATGGTGGGAACTGTTGCCATTCCTGTTTTCCATCAGGGATGCTGAACCGCCTGATGTCCTTGTACTGCACCTCGGGGGCAATGACCTTCCCAGGTCACTGGCCTTTCGTTAAAATACACGATCTGCAGTGACCTGGCTTATTTGCATTATCTGTGGCCATCCACAAGGCTGCTATGGTCAGACATTGTGCCGCGTCATACTTACAGGGGAGGTATTGACCTCCGTGCCCTTGACCGCGCTCGCCGCTCAGTGAACAGGGCAGTTGCCCGGTTCTTGTCAGACAAGGGTTTGGGGATGGTCATCCGGCACCCCACGATTAGTTTGCAAAATTACGATCTCTATGCAGGGGATGGGGTCCACCTGTCGGCTAGAGGTATGAACCTCTTTCTGGAAGATTTGCAAGCAGGCCTGGTGACCGAGCTGGTGGTCTGGGGGGGGGGGCGGTGAGTCTTCATAGACACCTCCCCGTGTGGTGGGTAGCACTGGTAAGGTAAAGATTTATGACCCATAGGTATCCGGCAGGTTCGCAATTGACTGGCCAACACTTAGACAGGTACAGGTGTAATAGCTTTGGCCGGTCAACGACGAACCAGGCAAGGGGTGATGGCAGGAGCTTTACAGCATGCATCACCTCGTGATTTGACGGATACACGTCATAGGGTGGGGTCAGTAGATAGTTTATTGACTCCAGTCAACAATTTGTTTGTGTCAACAAACAAATTGATACAAATAGTTACATTGTAGCCAATTATCATTGGCATTTTGGGAGGAGCCGTATCAGTGTTACTGCGGCCTGCTTGCCTTAAGAATTACAATTGGATGAATACACCAATTGAAAGTTATAATTCAGACTAGGGCATTATTCAATAAAAGTGGCCCGATGCCTTTATCCATATTCTGGTGTCTGAGTCTTTCTTTGGGGGGTGCGCCTGCAATGGAAGAACACTGCATTATTTTGTCCCCAGGAAATATTCATAGATGATTGTCATGAGGATTGCCAATATTCTGAATCGGACATGGCATTTTAAGAATAATAATAGCATGGATGGCTCCCTGAACCTTAAGAGCCAATGAGAGTGGCTTTTTAAAACACATTTTAGCTGAGTGGTTACAAATACTAGAGGGTTCCAATCTCTTCTACTCTTAAACATCCATGGAATATAAACGGTGGAAACACATCAGCACAGAGCCTTTGTTCCCTGTGTTCTCATATGTTGTAAATTCCTGAAATTATTCACAAAGATAACAGTAAGCCAAATGCAAAATATTATAAAAGCGAATTTGTTACAACACATTGTTTAGCCTAAAGCCTATGTGACTCTTTTCCCTAAAGATATGCAAACCACATGCATCTTCCTGGAGTATCATGAAATAACTTTTGACTTCCACCAAACAGAAAGTTTGCAGCTACACCAAAAGAACTCAAGACTAATCTAAAAATAACTGTAACATACTTCAACTGCAGTAGCTTCTCCTGTCACATATATCAAACCACAGTGTTCAGTGATTAAACAGTTTCAGATATAAGAACAAATAAAAGAGGCATTGTTCAATTTGGGTTCAATCTACTTTATGATATATATTTTTGGAATAGTTTAATCTGGAAAAGTCATAAACATAAAAGTAGCCACAGGAAAAGCCTTTCCAGATGCCATTGATTCATCACCAGCAAGTTCATTTACCTGAGAAAAGCCCATTTAAAAAAAAAAACTTGTGGGTAATATTTTATGATGTGGAGACATCTTGGACTAATCAGAGCAAGACGTGGTACTATTGAAGTGGAAGTGGGAGAATGCACAGGGTCCCCCTTCCATTTTTTTTTACAATGGAAACATGGAACCATTCCCAAAAACTATTTGCACAAAATTAAAACAATAAAGTACCGGAAAATAAACATTGGCAGAGCAATGGAAACCAATTTGTTTAGCTATGATTTACTTCTTGTTACTTGGATCTTTTCTGATACATTTTGGCCATTTTAAACTCTTATTTAAAAATGATTCTCTAACTTTGAAATTGATTGGAAATATTACTGTGAAAACATGAGCCCTTCAAAGACATGAAGCATCTTACTTCTCCTGACTGATGAAATTGGGTAAGCATCTGAGACAGCCAGCATTACCCTTGTGTTGGATGGGTAACTGATATCCCTCCAGATGTCGTTGAACTGCAATTCCCATGAATTTTAAACAGCGTAGTCAAAGCTCAGATGATCACAGATGATGGGCGTTTCTGTCCAATCATATCTGGAGGGCCACATATTCCCTATTCCTAAAGGATGCTTGACCTTTCATCAAGAAATGGAGAGCTTCCTTGAGGCTGATTATTAAGATCTTTTCCACAGCATTTCAAATTGTGGTGCCTACTTGTTTCACATCTGATGAGGAAGAACATTTTTGGCTCCGGGATGTTTTTGCTCTCCTTTCTGATCAGAATGAGTGGCAGCAATGGTCCAGATGATGTGGTAAGATCCTCTTATACAGTAGACCCTCACATAACAATGTTGCTTGGTTCCCCAAGTAGCGTTGTTATGTGGAAAATGTCATTTTGCGGTTTCCTATGGGAGATCTCCCGCAGAATGTCAAAAAACGTCGTTATTCGCACGACGGTAAAAAAAACCCATCATTATTCGAATAACGACGTTTTTTGCCATTGTGCGGGAGATCACATGGGGGGCATTAATCGAAAATGACGCTTTTCGAACGTGTTGTTAGTCGGGGGTTCACTGTACTGCTTTCTGTTGAGTTTCATTGATGGTACATAGTGTTTATATTGGATCCACTGTGAAGGGTTGCCTTCAGAATTTCTATTGAGTGTCATCAAAATGGCAAACACTTTTCTGTATCTAATTCAGCACTCAGAAATAGCAGTCTGTATCCTGAACCACAGTTTGAAAGGCCATAGTCAAATATAGACAGGCTAACAGACTAGAACTAAATTAATCCAGACAAAGCCAATGTTAGTGAGAAGGCTGTATATTCTGATTCATATCTGAATATTTTCACAGTGTGAGACTGCATTTACTTCTGTTTTTCATATCTGGCAAAACCCACATATAGTTAGTAGAATTCCAAGTTCCATTCCATGTTATATGCACACATTGCCATTTGCTCCTATAATGGATGTCTTTTGTATGCAATTTGCATTAATGTAGGATTTGGGTATCTTTGTTTTTTGTTTTGAAAAAAATGTGCAAACTGCATCAAAACTTAAGACAAGTATTGAAATTAAAGATTTCTTATAGGTTGAGTATTCATTTGGCAAGTGTGAATAAGGCTGGTTTATATCAAAAGATGAAGTCAACATATCTTAATATGTAGATCTGCATACTATTTTAAATTTGCTGTTATTGTGCAGTTTTAATTGTTGTGTGCCACCTTGAGCCCCCTACAAGAAAGGTGGAGTAAGCAAGGAAGTAAGAAGGAAAGTTATTTTTCCTCTCCTACCTAAGCAGCTCAGCATTCCACGGATTAATATTTAGCAGACATCTTTCACCGAGTAACAGGGTTTGCTTAAAAGAGAGAGAGAGAGAGAGCCTTCTGACACTGCACTTGCATTCTGCTCAGGGTCCCTGCACAGTCACTTGCTGCAGACGGTGCCTGCCTTCTGACTTAAGGTCACCCATTCCAAAGAATAACCACAGAGGCCTCTGAATTCTATCTTGGTTTGCATAGTTTATGGGAGGAACTTGAGTTTTTGTTTGCAAATGTCTTCAGGCACAAATTCCTGACGCCTTCAGTTAAAAGCATTATTTTAAACCTGACAGCCTGGATAGCTCTTGCTAGTTAAAATGGACAAAACTGGATTAGACAGAAAATCCGACACACTCAGCAGGTGACCTGCATCTGTTAAAGGGTGAATAAGAAGCATAGACCATCCAGATCAGGGATGCCCAAACTTTTCATGCCATGGGCCAGTCACGTGGTTCCTCCTACTGGAAGTGGAAGTAAAACACGCATGCACATAATGTGCCTGTACATTTGTATAATGTGCCTGTGCATGTGCATAACACTGCTATAAATGACCTGCAGCTGTTGTAAACATGTTTACGACAGCCATGGGTCATTTATGGCAGTTATGTGCACGCACATGCACATTTTACTTCCACTTCCAGGACTGGTGCAGGCGGTATGGGCTAGATGATTTGGCGCCGTAGTCTGGATCTGTCCCACAGACTGTAGTTTGGACACACCTGATCCAGATGCTTCCATTCCAATCTTTTCTAACACTATGTTTTAGATTATTATTCTTAGGACTCTCCTCCATCCTCCTTTTCCTCAGAGGCCATTCCTGCTTCTTCTCTCATCTATTTAGAGAGGAAGACCTACAGACATGGCAGCTAATTAAGGCTAGGGGATTCCTTCAGAAAGATTTAGAAATGCTATTTCTTGTGCTATCCTAAAGAGGTTTCCTTGTAAAATAACAGTAACTTTCCTCCCCCTCCCCTTTAGTACCAGTTTCCTGGTCTTTCTTCCCCAGTAGTCATAACCTCAGCACTAGGTCACTATGCTTGGTAAGCAGAAACACTGAATAATCCTAACATAGCAGACAAAGGGTTCCACCTGTTATTCCAGTGTCAGGGACAGCTTCCATTTAAAATGCTTTCAATAGGTACATTGCTGCCTTCAACCAGGTGAGTACCATACAGGATACTTTCAAAACTTTGCCATCATTGCAGAGACATTAGGTATGCCCATTTTTTCTGTTGTGTGAGGCTCCTAGAAAGTTGATAGCCATACCTTTTCCACTGCGTGCACAGAGCCAAGTGCCACTTCTGAATGACTAATGACATGACTTGAGACCTGTTACTTTCCAGTGTTTGAGTGGCAGAGCTCTGAAAGGAGATTAGTAATTTGTGTATGTGTGTGATAAATTCATGGAGGATCAGGCTGTCAGTGGCTCCTGCCTTTGATGGCTGGCTATACATTACCTCACATTTCAGTGGTACTGTGCCTCTGATTAGTAGAGCAGGAGTGTTCTGTTGTAATGTGATATGTGAATGGGCTTCCAAAAGGTACCTGCTTAGCCTCTGTGGGAAGAGAACTGTTGCCTAGATGGGTCTTTGGTCAATTCCAACATGGCTCTTCTCATATAAATAAACAACGGTGATGTTTTATGTAGCTGTAATGCAATTAATATTTTCCTGTCATAAATAATTTCCAAAGAAATACTCTTTTAGCCTGTCAGGAAGCAAAAAGAAAAACACTGCAGCATTTTAAAGACTAATGGCTATATTTTTATTGTGAACTTTCATGGATCAAGTCCACTTATTCAGACATTTCTTCTTTTAGCCTGTCTAGTAAAAACAAGAATCCTGCAGCATATTTAATAAATTCATAACGGAATGGGCTTTTGTGGACTATAGCCCACTCAAGTATGTTGTAACAAATTTGTCTGGCTAGAGTCCCGCTGGGGAAGAAATGTGCTTGCAGTGGTAACACAAAAATAGTTCTCCACTTTGACAAAGTGGATGTCACATGACTGGTGTCACAACCTGTGCAAGGCTAGCTATGGAACTCTCACCCAGGGAAATGGGAGAACTATTGGAACATATGTTATTACCAATGCACACCTTTTACCACCACCACCACCACCCGCAGGATACTGGCCTGAGTCTTTAATATGCCACTCTGTGCTTTGCTTTCTTTTCCTTCCTTGCACTCCAATTAAAATTCAATCTTTATTTCTGGTTGTGATTCATCTGATGAGTTACTTATACATTCCAATTCTCTCATTGTCAGTCTATACCAGGAGTGCCCAAACTTTTCAGGTTGTGGGTCAGTCATGTGGTTCAGAGAGCACTATGGCCCAGGGGCTGGATCCAGCCCCTGACACCAATTCATCCGGCCTAAAAAGCCCTTGTCGCTCCTGGAAGTGGAAGTAAAATGCGCCCATTTGGGCACATTTTACTTCCACTTCCAGGAGTGACAAGGGCTTTGCGGGCTGGATGAATTGGTGTCAGGGGCCAGATCCAGCCCCCAGGCCGTAGTTTGGGCACCCCTGCTCTACACTGTTTTACTCCACTTGATTCATAAACGTACCCACAATATAATAAGAACCATAGTCAATGAGTTTATTTGCCCCTCAATTCACAATCTTGCTTTATTGTTATGTGTATTTCTGCTAGATAGCTCAGTAGTTTAGGTGTCTGGGTAGCAGTTTGATTTCCCACTGTGCCTCCTTAACAGGGGCTGGACTGTAATGATCCAGAGGTTTTCCTCTAGCTCTGCAGTTTTAAGATTATTCTATTCTGTTCTATAGCCTGTCTTTTAAACTTCATTTCAAAATAAAATTCTAGTTCCAGAAGTGTAGAAGTCTCTCGAATTAGGGAAATAATTGATTATACCATGTTAATATGAGTGTGAAGGAAGAAGCATGTTGATCTTAGCAAAATAAACAATTGATTTATTTAACAGAAAAAGATTGGCAGCGTTACTCAATTCTGGAGAGCAGGGTATGGAAAATATGCTGACAAGAAAAAGAGCTTTAATGTGGTTGTTATGTATGTATGCATGTTCATTATACTGTAAGGCAAGATTGTAACCACTCCAGATACAAACGATATCAGCTATGAAGGAACGCGAGCAGACAGCCTATAGAGGGCAGCTGCGAGCGTTCACTCTCACATGGTTCACATTGCTCAATCACGGACAGCCGCGGGAAAACCTTCCCCGCATTCAGCAGCTGAAGAAAGACCTGCATTCAGCAGCTGAAGCAAGACCTGCATTCAGCAGCTGAAGAAAGACCTGCATTCAGCAGCTGAAGCAAGACCTGCATTCAGCAGCTGAAGAAAGAGGCGTGCCTGGGCGAGGCCACGCCGGTAGCAACCAATCAGCTACCGTGCTACAAGATTCAAATGTAGAGAGCTACTGTATATATTGAGATGTATCACCGCCATTCCTCATGCTTCACTGGAACCTCATGCAATGCAATAAACCTGTGTTAAACCAACCTTTCGGTTGTCCGGCTGTCTTTGGTCCCATACACTAAATTGGCGACGAAGGTGGGATATGGCTGCCCACGGGACCAAGACATGCGCCGGCTACGAGATCAAGAAGCAGGGAGACTTGGAGCTGTTTGAGATAGACTTCAACGCAGCGCTGGTGGAGCTCGAAGTCTCCGATGAGGCCAAAAAGAGGGCCATTTTCGTCCGCATGCTCGGACACGAGACCAAGAGGACCTTGGTGGACCTGATCGCCCCGAGGAAGGTGGGCGACTTCAAAGCTTCAGAGCTCCTGGCGGCGTTGCGCGCCCATCTCCGGCCGGCAATAGCGATGTTCCCCGCTCGGAGCGCGTTCTGGAGGCGAGTCCAGGCACCCGGAGAATCGGTCGATGAGTTCGCCGCGGCCCTGCGGTTGGCCGCCGGCCCTTGCAAGTGGGAACTCCCCGACGTCACCCTCCGGGACTGCCTGCTCTGCGGTCTGAGGGACACAGAGACTCAGCGCGCGCTGATGAAAAGGGAGCCGCCTCCCACGTGGCAACAAGTCCTCGACGCGGCACAGGCCGCAGAGGCCACGTCGGCCGGGGTGCACGAACTTCAGGACTGGCGCCCGAAGACCGCCAAGGCAGAGAGTTCGGTGCGCGCGGCCCGGCGGACTTCGAACTCGTCTTCTGCAGAGAGCAGCGACGACGAGGACGTCCGGAGGGTCCAGAGAGAGGGCCGGCGCTGCGATGGCTGCGGCGCCGCCCACGCCCGCACCAAATGCCCATTCCGCAAGGCCGAGTGCCACAACTGCGGCCGGCGCGGGCACATCGCCAAGGTCTGCCGGAAACGACGCGAGGCCACCCGGAGTTCTCCAGACCGCTCGGCGAGGCAGGACCGCACCACGAGGCAGGACCGCACCACGAGGCCGAAGGACGGCACACGGACCACGAGGACGCGGGACGGAGTAGGACGAGTCTCCGACGACAGCGAGGACGACGCGCCGGTTTGCAGCGTTTCCACGGAGCACCCCCGTTACTTCGTTGAGGTAGTAATACAAGGGGCCCCTGTTAGGATGGAGGTGGATTCGGGTTCCTCATACTCCATTATTTCCCAGGGGGAGTTCATGAAAATCGCCCCCCGCGTGCGGCCCAAGCTCAAGGCGTTGAGGGCCACGCTGAAGGACGTGCAGGGGAACCGCATCCCAGTGTTGGGGGTTGGGAAGTTCCAGGTCCAGTTCAAAAAGTACACCGCAACGCTTCCCTTAGTCGTCCTCAAGGGGGGTAAATGCAGCCTCCTCGGGACTCAATGGTTCCAGCCCCTGGGGTTGTTCATTGGGGGGGTGCACGCCGTGGGAGCACACGCCGCCGGGACTGATCCAATACAGAGCGTGTGCGACGCGCACCCCGAGGTTTTTAAAAAGGGGCTAGGAAAATTCAAGGGCCCCCCAGTGACTTTCGACCTGGACCCTGGAGTGCGTCCAATCAGACTTAAACCGCGCAGAGTGCCTTTCGCACTAAAGGACAAAATTGAGGCGGAATTGGACAAATTAGTGGGCCAGGGGATTCTTGTTCCTGTTGATTCTGCGGAGTGGGAAACTCCAATTGTAACAGCGCTCAAGGCCAACGGGGAAGTCCGAATATGCGCTGATTACAAGTGCACCATCAATAAGGCGATCCGCCCTAATGCGTATCCGGTGCCGGTAGTCAGCCACTTATTGGCCAGGTTACACGGGGGGAGGTGTTTCGCCAAGCTCGACCTGGCCCAAGCCTACCAGCAACTCCCGGTGACCCCCGCCGCAGCTGCTGCACAAACCATAGTCACCCACAAAGGGGCGTTCCAGGTTTCGCGCCTCCAATTCGGCGTGAATTCGGCGCCCGGGATTTTCCAGTCATTGGTGGAACGCCTCCTGAAGGGGTTGGAGGGGGTGTTACCCTATTTTGATGACGTATTAATTACAGGGGGGAGCCGGGCCGAATTAGCAACAAGGTTGGGAAAGGTCCTGACAATATTCGAAAAAGCGGGGTTGAGGTTGCGGAAAGACAAATGCGTCTTCTTCGCTACAGAGGTTGAGTTCCTAGGGTTCCGTGTTACTCCCGAGGGAATTAGGCCAGCCCAATCCAAGGTAGCCGCCATCAAAAAGGCCCCTCGCCCCACCTCCAAGCCCGAGTTGCAGTCGTTCCTCGGACTGCTCAACTTCTACCACTCCTTCCTCCCGCGGAAGGCAGCCGTGGCAGAACCGCTACACAAATTGTTAAAAAAGGACGAGGCATGGAAGTGGGGCGACGTCCAGGAAAAGGCTTTCAATGACCTGAAGCGACTCCTGGCATCAGATGCTGTACTGACCCACTTCAATCCCAAACGCCCGGTGGTCCTGATATGCGATGCATCCCCGGTGGGGGTGGGGGCGGTGCTTTGCCACGTGCTGGAGAACGGTAGGGAGGCCCCGATAGCTTTCTACTCTAGATCCCTGTCCCAAGCGGAGAGGAATTATGCTCAGACAGACAGAGAGGCGCTAGCAATAATTGCGGGGACCAAGAAATTTCATGATTTCGTGTACGGCCGCCCCTTCACCATAGTGACTGACCACAAGCCTTTGCTGGGCATCTTCACCGCAGACAAGCCCACACCCCAGATCCTGTCCCCGAGAATGCTCAGATGGGCCATTTTTCTCAACGCGTATCAGCACGCGTTGGTATACCGGCCCGGGAGGGAGATAAGCCATGCCGACGCTCTGTCGAGGTCCCCCATTCCCCGGGATTGCTGCCACGTGGGCGGAGTAGAGAGGGACCACCAGGTCTTAATGATAGAGGTCCTAGACTCCCCTCCAGTAGTACCGGCCGAAATCGCCAAAGCGACAGGCAAGGACAAAGCGCTGGCCACAGTTTGCTCCTGGGTGCAGAAAGGGTGGCCCGTGTCTTCCCCAGCAGCGGAATTCGACACATTCTTCAAAAAGAGATTAGAGTTGTCCCTGGAGAGGGGTTGCCTCTTGTGGGGACAGCGGGTAGTGATCCCCACGTCTCTCCGGCCGAGGGTGCTTAAATTGCTGCACGTCAGCCACCCGGGGATCGTACGCTCTAAGGCACTAGCCCGCAGTTACTTTTGGTGGCCCCAGTTAGACGCCGACATCGAACACATGGTCGGCACTTGTGAGGCGTGCCAAAGCTCAAGGCCAGAAGAGGCTCGCTCGCCACCTAGGGAATGGGACGCTGCGAGGGGACCCTGGTCCCGAGTTCACGTAGACTTTGCTGGCCCATTCAGGGGAACGCTTTTCCTCCTCGTGGTGGACGCGTTCTCTAAGTGGTTGGAGGTCATTCCAGTCTCGAGCACCTCCTCGACCACAACCATTAAACAGTTAAGGAGGGTCTTTTCCACGTTCGGTTTACCCGACACCCTCGTCAGCGATAACGCTAGCTGTTTCACGTCCGCCGAGTTCAGGGCATTCATGGAACGCAACGCCATTCGGCACGTCACCTCCGCCCCCTTTCACCCGGCCACCAATGGCCAAGTAGAGCGCCTCGTGCGCACCACGAAAGACGCGCTACTGCGCATGGGTCCCGGAGACCTCGACCTGAAATTGTGCCAATTCCTGCTGAGATACAGGGTCACCCCCTTAGCGTCAGGGTACTCCCCCGCAGAGCTGTTGATGCGCAGGAAGCTGGCCACGGGGATATCCAAGCTAGACCCCACGAGAGTAGAGGACAAGGGGCGGAACATAGGGGTGGAACCCACCAAGAGTTTCGGCATAGGCGCCCCAGTATACTGCAGGAATTACGCCAGCGCGGGGCCAGCCTGGGTGCCGGGCACCGTAGTAGACCAAACCGGCCCCGTCTCATACCGCGTAGAGACCAGTACAGGTTTCCTGTGGAGGCGACACGTGGACCAACTCAGGCGTAGGGTCCCCGGAGAGCAAGACGAGGATGAGGCCAGCATTGATTCAGCGTTAGGGTACTCCCCCACCCGTTTAGCCCAAGGGGGAGGAAAAGGGGAGCATGGGTCCCCACCAAGGGGGGAGGAAAGGGAATCGATCCACGGAAATCTTTTGCGGGAGTCCCTGCCAGAGAGGAGGAGCCCCGGGTTGCGGGAGTCCCCGTCAGAAAGGAGGAGCCCCAACCACACTCATACCCCGCGGAAGCCGCGGAAGTCCCCCCGAGGCTCAGAGGCCCATAGAGGTTTAGACGTTGATTTACAGTACCAGGGGGAGTTAGCGGAGTGGTCCCCCACCCGTCCTAGCGAAAAGAGGGGTTTCAGTTCAGCCCCTGGTACCTCCAGTCCCAGTAGCCCCTGTGAGTTAGAATGCAATATAGCGCCCATGTTCCGGAGACCGACACCTCCAAGACCAGAGGCATCAGCGAGTCCGCCCACCACCACAGTCTTAAGGTCCCCCGAGCAGGGATCAGAAGGTAGCCATTCCCCAAGGGCGACCTCATCGGTGCCGCGGTTCACACTAGGAGGGTCCCCGGGGTCCGAGGGCAATAGGCAGGGATTTACCTCCCAACTGTTCATCCCATTCCCTTCCCCAAGCGCAAGGCAGGCACGGACGCCCCACAGAGCCACTAACGAATCCCCGTTTCCCGTTGCAGGACAAGCGCCCGCGGAGTCAGGGATCACAGGCTCTCCAGAATTAGGGCAGGCGCAAGCACGCCCCAAGCGAACGTGCGGCAAGCCACAATGGTTGCGGGACTTCGTCCCATCCTAGGGGGGAGGGATGTTATGTATGTATGCATGTTCATTATACTGTAAGGCAAGATTGTAACCACTCCAGATACAAACGATATCAGCTATGAAGGAACGCGAGCAGACAGCCTATAGAGGGCAGCTGCGAGCGTTCACTCTCACATGGTTCACATTGCTCAATCACGGACAGCCGCGGGAAAACCTTCCCCGCATTCAGCAGCTGAAGAAAGACCTGCATTCAGCAGCTGAAGAAAGACCTGCATTCAGCAGCTGAAGCAAGACCTGCATTCAGCAGCTGAAGAAAGAGGCGTGCCTGGGCGAGGCCACGCCGGTAGCAACCAATCAGCTACCGTGCTACAAGATTCAAATGTAGAGAGCTACTGTATATATTGAGATGTATCACCGCCATTCCTCATGCTTCACTGGAACCTCATGCAATGCAATAAACCTGTGTTAAACCAACCTTTCGGTTGTCCGGCTGTCTTTGGTCCCATACACTAAAGTGGTGAAAAGCAAACAGATGCTGACCTAGCAGTTTACTAACAGCTGTTTCTGAACCAGAGTATCAAACTTCAGTCTTAACAAAAGTCCCTCCACAGTTTATAGCCCAATGTTTTACTTAGTCATTACAGACTAAAATTGGTTAGGGGCTGATACATGGCATCAGGCTAGCCTTCTATGTATCTACCTCATAGTATCTACCCACCACCACCAGTCACAATTGGTCACTTACAATGGTGTTTTGCTTAAAGAGCAAACTCGCTTAAAGAGCATTCCCGTGAAATGCATTATGGTCTTTAAGCGATGTACCACTGCAGATAATTCCTGATGCATACATAGAGAAACATTCTTCCTGCCATCTCTCTCACAGAGATATTCTTTCTTGGCCTCCATGATCACCCAATGACATGCAACTTCCCACCTCCCTTCTCTCTTTCTCATGCTGACTTGATGTGCTACTGTTAGGATCCTTCCTGGGGCCTCCCTCAAGAGGACAATACTCTTTGGGTTTGACTCTGAATGGGGTGTGAAAAACCTTAACTTTGGTGAAAGTCTGGGTGAAACAGCACAGTGAGAAACTACCTGAAGATCTTCTGAACCCTTCTAGAGATCCTTACTCCTGTGTAAGATCAGGACATTAAATTCTATTTTTACTTTTGGTTCATTGTTTCTACAAATTACACAAAATTGACTGAATGAAACAAGTGTATAAAAGTATAATGTACAAACAATAAAAAATTATAAATTTTTACCCTTAGAGATACTAAATGTATATACATTCTTTGATATGCCTAAATGTACACACACACACACACACACACACACACGGAATGTACACACACACACACACACACACAGAATGACAGAGTGGTTTGGAATAGGAAAAGAAGTAAGACAAGGCTGCATTTTATCACCCTGCTTATTCAATCTATACACAGAGCACATAATGTGCAATGCAGGGATGGAGGAATCACAATATGCTGGGAGAATTGCTGGGAGAAACATCAACAATTTGAGATATGCAGACGATACCACCCTAATGGCAGAAAGTGAGGAAGACCTAAAGAACCTCTTGATTGGATTGAAGGAGGAGAGTGCAAAAGCTGGCTTGAGACTTAATATTAAGAAAACCAAGATAATGGCAACAGGTCCAATCAGTCCCTGGAAAATAGATGAGGAAGAAGTAGAAGCAGTGACAGATTTTAGTTTCCTGGGATCTAAGATCACTGCAGATGGCGACTGTAGCCATGAAATAAAAAAGACGACTGATTATGGGGAGACAAGCTATGAGAAACGAGGGGAATATAGTGAAAAGCAGAGACATCACCTTGAAAACAAAAATTTGCATAGTCAAAGAAATGGTATTCCCAGTGGTAAGGTATGGGTGTGAGAGCTGGACCATTAGGAAGGCTGAGCGCAGAAGAATAGATGCCTTTGAGATGTGGTGTTGGAGGAGAGTCCTGAGAGTCCCTTGGACAGCAAAGAGAACAAATAGGTCAATACTGGAAGAAATCAATCCTGACTGTTCATTGGAGGGACAAATGGTGAAGATGAAGCTAAAGTACTTTGGACATCAAATGAGAAAGGAGGACTCACTTGAAAAGTCCTTGATGCTGGGAAAGGTGGAGGGCAAGAGAAGAAGGGGGCGTCCAAAGATGAGATGAATAGATGGTATTGTGGACATAATGGGCACAGAGCTTGGTGGGCTGAGGAGAATGGTGGAGGACAGAGGTGCCTGGAGGAAAATGGTCCATGGGGTCGCAAAGGGTTGGAATTAACTGTGTGACTGAACAACAACAACAACAAAAACACACACATGCCTAAATGCACACACAGAGCTAATACAAAAGGACAGGAATAGCTTGTTGATTAATAAAGACACAAACAATCCATCCTATACTTCCATCTTTACTTGACTATGCAACAAAACATCAATGATCACAATTGTCCATTGTGTACACTTTGCATCTTCTTCTTCACTTCCTATCATAACCCCTTCGGATGTCAATGGAGATACAAGGTTCTTGTTCTGGCAATTCTAACAGCCTCTTCCAGTGTTATTTGGTGTTCTTGTAATACACTGTATGTCTCTAATGTTACCTCTCCACTTTCTTCTAGGTCTGCCTCATGCTTTTTGTCCTTATCTTCTTTCCACATATGCCTTGTATGGTATGGAATTTCATGACATTCTCTCCAAGTGAGCAAAATATTTGTTGTCTCTGTATATAGTTTACAATTGGTTCTATTTCAATTCTTTCTCTTATAATTTCATTCCCGATTTTATCCCTTGTAGTCACTCCAGTAGCCTTCCTCAGACATCTCATTTCCATGGTGAGCAACTTTTGTTTATGTTTTGTTGTAAGTGTCCATGTTTGGCACTGGTAACATTAGGTGGGAATGAATATGCTTTGTATGAGGTGTTTCTTTGTGTTGATTGGTATCGCTTTGTGTTGTAAGAGCGGAGCTAACTGTCCCAGTATTTGGTTTGCCTTACTGCACCGTATGTTAATCTCTTCATCCATTTTGTCATCTTCAGTAAGTGTTGTTCCTAGGTATTTGAACTCTGCCATTTGTTTTATACTTGTTCCATCTATCTTGATAACTAGAATATGCTGTTCACTTCCAATTGCCATTTTTTCAGTCTTTTCTTTATTGATTCTTATATTATTTATCTTGCATCCTTGGTTCATGGACATAAGGTGTTGCTGTAATTCCTAAGCTTTACTTGCTATCAATGCCTGATCATCTGCAAAAAGCAATCCATTAATATTGCTTCCATTCATGGGCTTAGTTTTTTTGCTTATGCTGTTTATGTTGGTGATAAATAATAGTGGCAATAGTAAGCATCCCTGCCACACTCCAGGTGTTACTGCAAAGAATTCCAATATCCCTTGATTCATTCTGACCACACTTCTGCAATAGCTGTAGAAGCTTTTACATAATCTGATAAAATGTTCACTTACTCCATATTGAGCCAATGTTCACCATAGTAGTTCCCTGTCAACTCTATCAACGGTTTATGCAGACTCTTGGTAATATGAGCCTTGACACAGCGGGGCACTATCTGTTACTCCACTTCTTGCAACAAATATGTCTTTAGCCAGCTCTGCCCACTTGCATGTTGGTGATGGAGGAAAAAAATGTCCCAGTGGATACAAAGATAAACTCACAAAAACTATGGATTTTATTATTTTTAAAAAATCTCAAAATTGCATTATTTTATATCATCAGAATACTGAAAGATGCTCATTTAAAACAATAAAAATACATTTCTTATAATATTAGCAGGATACTATCTGAGAGCAGGGGAGCAAACACCAAAGGGGAGCAAACACCAAAGCTCTGATGAAGAGAGTACAACAGAGGTTATACTTCTTGAGAATCCTCAGGAAGAACAATCTTTCAAAGGACCTGCTGTTGGCATTCTACCACTGTACCATAGAGAGTGTGTTAACATATGGTCTGTGTGTATGGTTTGGGAGTTGTACAACTAGGGAAAGAACAATGCTGTCCAGGGTCATAAAGACTGCGGAGCGGATAATTGGGCGTACTCTTCCCACTCTAGATCAAATCTAGGCCACCAGGTGTTATAAGAAAGCTGTAGAGATCGTGCAAGATAGTACGCACCCCGGGAATGATCTCTTTCAGCTTCTGCCTTCTAGAAGAAGGTATAGGGTCATAAAGACCAGGACCAGCTGCTTGAGAAATAGTTTCTACCCAAAAGCGGTTCTGGCTTTGAATACAGTGCAATGCAGTCTATGAGGGAGCTTCTGTATATAGTTTTTAGAGTTTTTAGGGTTTTAGAGTTTTAGAGCTTTTAGGGGTTAAATGTGTATATGTGGGGTGGGAGTATGTTGATAATTTTGTATAGTTGTATTTTGTTTAGGTTTTGTTGGGTTGTTAAGTGTTCCCCCCCCCCCCAATCTCATTGTTCTGTGCAAGACAATGACAATAAAGATTTATCTATCTATCTATCTAGCAGGGACAACCCAGAATTGAATCTGTATGAATTCCTATGTCTATTGCAGGCGCACCCCCCAACAAAGGACTCAGACACCGGTATAAGTGGATAATGGCATTGGGCCACATTTATTGATTCATGCCCTAGTCCGAATTATAAATTTCAATTGGCACTCAGCCAATTATAATTCTTAAGGCAAGCAGGCCGCAGTAACACTGGTAAGGTTCCTCCCAAATTGCCAATGGCAATTGGCTACAATGTATCTATTTGTATCAATTCGTTTGTTTACAACAAACGAATTGTTGACCATAGTCAATAATCTATCTACTGACCCCACCCTCTGACGTGTATCCGTAAAATCACGGGGTGATGCATGCTGGAGAGCTCCTGCCATCACCTCATTGCCTGGTTCGTCGTTGACCGGTCAACGTTAACAAACTTGTACCTATCTAGTGTTGGCCAGTCAATTGCGAACCTGCCGAATACCTGTGGGTCATCAATCTTTACCTTACCAGTGCTACCCGCCCATGAGACCAAAGTCAAGAGCAAACAAACCCCTGTATCAAACCGTAGCAACAGTGTGGGATGGGCAAAAAAAGCCAGAACCAGGAGCCAATTGTAGGTTCCAGCCAAAAATTCCCACCCGGCCCCGAAGCGACCAAATAATCACACTGTTCACTAGGGAGGGGGTGGAGGGAAAAACTTCTCCTCTCCGTCGCTTTTCTAAAATGGCAGCTCGGCTGCCTCGTGGCCACCCCTTTTATAAGGGAGTGGCCACGCCCCCTAACTAACCCGGATGTCTGTGTCCTGGTGGGGGGCCCCGCAAAGAGCGTGGCGGCCATTTTGGCGCCACGCTTTCATTGCAGGCGCACCCCCCAACAAAGGACTCAGACACCGGTATAATTGGATAACGGCATTGGGCCACATTTATTGATTCATGCCCTAGTCCGAATTATAAATTTCAATTGGCACTCAGCCAATTATAATTCTTAAGGCAAGCAGGCTGCAGTAACACTGGTAAGGTTCCTCTCAAATTGCCAATGGCAATTGGCTACAATGTATCCATTTGTATCAATTCGTTTGTTTACAACAAACAAATTGTTGACCATAGTCAATAATCTATCTACTGACCCCACCCTCTGACATGTATCCGTAAAATCACGGGGTGATGCATGCTGGAGAGCTCCTGCCATCACCCCATTGCCTGGTTCGTCGTTGACCGGTCAACGTTAACAAACTTGTACCTATCTAGTGTTGGCCAGTCAATTGCGAACCTGCTGGATACCTGTGGGTCATCAATCTTTACCTTACCAGTGCTACCCACCACACGCGGAGGCATCCATGATGGCTCACCGCCCCCCCAAGACCGTCAGCTCGGTCGCCAGGCCTGCTTGCATCACACCCAGAACGAGGTACATACCTCCAGCCGACAGGTGGACCCCTTCGCCTGCTTACCAGCAAAAAAATTTGTGTAAGCCTGTCATCCGGTATCCCATGGCCATCTCACAGCCATGCTCAGGATGGGACGGAGCCACAGCCCCGTCCACTGGTTGCCGGAACAGTACGAGCTAGGGAGATCCGCATCTCCCCCGATTGGTGTCTCGGCACAATGTTAGACCAAAGCAACTGTATGTAAGCTATACGTGACAGAAATTGCCAGGTCACACCCCCTCGACGGTTAAGTAACAGCAGCTATCCGTATAAGATCAATGCCGCCGAGGTGCTTGTAAAACATTGGGCGGTCCAGCATCCCTGACAAACCGCAGGAATGGCCACAGTTCCCGACCCCATGTGCCGCACATACCATACCATCGCATATGTGCGGATGCACACAGCCAAGTCGGGGTCCACTCTTTGTCGCTACAGCATATACTGCTGCCCAGTGTACATAGCCGTGGCCCACCAGCCCCCTGCCACCGGTGTGTTGAGACCCCTAGGATCTGTAAAAGAAGAGAAAAGGTTAAGGACATAACAGGTACTCGTACAGTGAGGGGACGTACATATCAGAAATTGCGCGTACAGGCATATCCACCTCCGAGTACCCTACACGCAGTCGCGACCAATGCGACACCTATCTTAAGAAAATGGGTGCCAAAACGGGCCCCACGCCGCGAAACGTGGCACCGGTCACCCTCAGGGACTTTACTATGGTAAGGGTAGACCCATCCCGGTGGCAGAAAACAGGCTGGGGCGCACAGACTTACACCTGTGGCACCAACTCTGGCACCCACTCACTGATGCGGAGCGCTCCAAAAAGGCTACCGTAGTAGCTGCGTGGGCAAGAGCCACCTCACACCCATCTGCACATAAGTAATGCCAGCCTCATGCAAGGTGGGTCAGAAATCTGGGAACAGGGGTAACGCGTGTAAGGGCGGCAGACACGTTCCCGTGTCCACCCCTCCCAAACATGATGCCTAATGCATAGTGATACGCCTTACGCGTGCGAGGTGCCAATGACATGTCCGGTTCCCTTCTCCTCGCCAAACGTCCAGCCATCGGCCAAAAGTGGCGAGTTAAAACCCTGTGCTTCCAGAGTATGGTACGGAACCGGGCGATCTGCAGGTGGTGGAAAGCAACAGTAATGTCATTATAAATACCTAGAACATGTCTGGCCTAGAACGGCACATTTAGGCGTAGGCTTCTCAAAGGAATAGACGAACTAATGTCCTGACCCTGGGGGATTCGCATGTCTGTGTGTTGACAATGTGCACCACTGCCGCATTGTCACACCGAAAGTGGACCACTGAGTAGGCCCACTCCTTGCACCATAGTATCAGTGCTCTCCAAATTGGGAAAAAGCGCAAGGAAGGTAAGATCGCGGGGCGATTCGTGCACCCACCCTCAGAGCAAACCCCATAAGTCCGGGAGCCGGAGGTATCCGACCGTACTTGAAATCCAGGGCAGACCATCAGGTCTGATACCCAAGAAGAGACCCCCCAAACCCAGGAGTAATTTGAGCCAGACCGGACCAATGAAGGTGGCCATAAATTAACTGCAGCTCACGAGGGCACACTTTATGTTTGGCAAGCAATGCCAAACTCGCCGCGGAGATCCAAGCCACTGTACGCATGGTTAACCTGGATGCCCGCGCGACAGAGTCGATTTAGAAATGTGAGCTTAGTAGATGGGACCTCGGTCTATTCAGGCGCCAAGGGCACACCCAGTTCCCGCCTGAGTGTCTGAATGGTAATGAGGAGACGCGGGCACGTGTCCAAGCCCCGTTCACCCCCGAACCAAAAGTCGTCGAGGTAATGGGCTAGAGACCGAGACCCCGACCTATGAGCGAATGGCCACTGAGTGAAGTCCCCAATCGGTCTAGTGCTGAACATGAATTAACTCTGTCAGAAGGGGGTTGGCCTTATCTAAGTAAAATTCCCCTCGGAACCCAAAAAACCCAATAGGTCTAAATCATTGGGTGCACTGGCAATAATCTAAAAGCCTAGTGCATATCACACCGTGCCAAAAGAGCACCCTAACTGCATGAGCGTGCCCCATAGTAGCCAACCCAACTACGAGCACCTGAGTGAACAAGGTCATCAAGAATGGCATCCCTGAATGGGGAACCCACAGGGTAAGCTGAATGGAGGCTTAAAGGACATTCCCCCTAGTATAGCTCCGTATGAGCTCATGGGGGAGACATTCGACTTAGGAAAGATAGTTCCAAGAAGGGCCCCCACTACTCCCATGGCCCCAACTCCCTCAGCGGTGGACAGTGGAGCCCCCTCTTCGTTACCTTGCAAGGGAACCAGATTAGTATCATCCTGGGACCCTAACACCCCCGAATGGATATAGAAGCCCCCATAGAAAACCCACCAGCAGGTATCCCGCCCAATTCCTTTTGGGATGAAATGAGTGCCATCTCTCCAGGCTGATTATAACCATTGGGGCGGGGGGGGGGGCTTATGACAAGGTTAGTTGCTTCAGACGGAGCTCTGATCGCCCCTGTGCACCCCTACCTCTGCCCCGTAACTCACCAATCCGCGGGCGCGCAGAGGCGGCGTGAGGGCCAGCGCAAAAGGGGACACGAAGTCGGTAACGACCGTGGTGCTTAGTACACACATCAGCAGCTGAGTGGGCCGAACATAGCAGGCGGGCTGGAACCCCCCGCCCGACCAGTTAGCATGGAGCCTGTGTCTGATCTGCCCGCTGCTCAGCAGGACCACCATGGTACCTCTCACCAGACACCCGTCCCGTGGGAGTCATGTACATGAGCACACTTGCTGACAGGACTCGTCCCACCTCCCCTCAGGGTATAGAGCCACCCTCCTCCACCTTCGTCACCATGAGCCAACTGCCCTGGGCCCATCTGATTAACATCAGGATGGCCCAAGCAGATCAAGCCCTGCGGCATACCACAATACGTACAAGGTATGCCGACAACCAGTTGGCCCAAGGTGCGCAGTGGCTAAGACGATGGGACATCTCATTGTCGCAGTCACCCTGTTGCTCTCTCTCCTCCTAGTGGGCTCGCAGTTCAATAGGGAGAATATCCACACGTCCCCCTCCATCCCTTACCCCTCCTGGCCTGCGGCCAATAATCAACCAGGGGCAAGTAATAGCTGGCCGTCGGCAAAGCCCTTGACGGCACGTTCTGTCTAAAGGACATACGCAGCCGGACCCAAACAGCCCCTGCGATGCCCAGCACTGTCCCAGGGGCAGACGCCCCAGTGCATGGTGGCTCACTACGGCGGGACCACACCATGTCTCTGTCCTCCTGTCCGTACCTCCTATCCTTATTGGGATCCCAGTTCATAGGGAGAATAAATCCACGCATCCCCCCCCCAAAATCTTTCCCTTCCTGATCTGGGTCAGATGATCACAAGGGGGCAATGAATAACCAATCATCGGCGAGGCCGTTGCTGGTGCATGATGTACACAGGGCATACGCAGCGGGACCTGGACAGCCCCTGCGATGCCATGCACTGCCCCGGGGGCAGAAACCCCCACCCCCAACGTCGTGCCAGAATGCAACCAAGGGGAACTGGGATAGGATGGCAAGTGATGCCCACTAGCCTCTAATTGGCAAGGCCATGAGCACTGAACCACACCGCTGAAAGTGGACTATGATTTGGGTGTATTCAACTTGACCCAATACTCACTAGTTGCACCCCCGTGAGCTGCCCCCACTGGGCGTTCCGGCCCACGGTGAGCATCGGAGCTCGCGACCGAAATCGAGCTCTGGGACGACCTCCAACGCACTCCAGTCGCTGTTCTGGACAAACAGGGAGCTGCGAGACAGCGGCAGGCACAGGCCGGACTGTCTGAAGAAGCTCGACCCGGCCGGCCTCCTGTTGCAGAGTGCCAGCGGTCGAAGTAGCCGGTGGACACAAAGGGGGGCCCAGTAGATAGGAAAAAGGACCCCCACCCACTGGATTGCTAAGGATGCCTCCAGTACAGCCAAACGTGCTAACCAGGCATCCCCACGTCCATATGCACCTAATAATTTGAGCGGAGGCAGGACGCGGGTTTAAGAAATCAGCATTACACATTGATCTCCTTGAAGAAGATATTTCTTATTCGAAAAGTCGCTATAACTAGTATCGACTTAGAGAACTACATCGCTATTTCTGTGCACTTCCATGTTTGTACAGCTCATTTTTGTTCATCTTGGCTCATTTTCCTATTTACCAGCGATCAGCTATAGTTTTTGTTTCTACCCATAGAGGATTTTTTTATGTTATTACGTTCCTGGCTGTATTTACACCTATAAAGACTTTTATGAAAATACGACGGTTGTACTCCTTTCTTAGCCAAGATATCTCTCCAAACGGTTTTTTCACTAGTTGAGCTCTTCACCGTTTGCGCCCCTTTCTTCTCCCGATAGGAATTGTGCCAGAGGCCCTAAATTGAGAGCCTGTGCCAGAATAAGCCATGCCCAAAAATCCAGCCCCTAATGAAAAAACATGCTGTGAGCCAGCACCAGGCCCTCCCCCCAATCGTTCCAGCCCATGGCCGGCAACCGTGGGCCGAGGGCCACATCCTCCGAAGGGCCGGCCTGAGGCTGAAAACGGGAGCTCATTCTGTCCCGCAGTACACAGAAATTGAACCACTGACCTTACACAACCCAGTCAGCGTCTGAGGCACTTGAGCCACTGCAGTCCCACGTAAAGTTTGGTCACCCCTGGGTTAGGGAAAAGGAGTGAGCGACGGAGTAAGCTTCTCCGTTCCGTCGCGTTCTGAAGCCAATAGGCTAGAAAGCCAAAAGGAAGCCTCGAACAGAGGCTAGCAAACTCAAGCCTCTTGCAAAGAGGCGAAAGGGGATAAAGCGACGGAGAAAACTTCTCCTCTCCGTCGCTTTTCTAAACTGGCCAGCGAACTCGAGGAGCATAGAAAAGCACGATCCCTATCCAGGGATCAGCACCCGCTGGCTGGAAAGCCGAAGATCGGGAGCCTTTTGCAATGCTCGGGAATCGAACTCCAACCTTCCAGGCAGTGAGTTCGGTATCTTAATCCCTTGAGCCACTGCAGTCCTGAGCGACGGAGAAAAAACTTCTCCTCTCCGTCGCTTTTCTAAAATGGCAGCTCGGCTGCCTCGTGGCCACCCCTTTTATAAGGGAGTGGCCATGCCCCCTAACTAACCCAGATGTCTGCGTCCGGGTGGGGGGGGCCCGCAAACAGCGCGGCGGCCATTTTGGCGCCGCGCTTTCATTTTCACATAGTCACTATTCAATTCACTTTTCATGGTTCAGTTTCTATTGTGTAAAATACATCCAGCCTTGCTGAATCTGTGTTTTGATATTTTACAGTGCTTTCTTGAGACTTATTTCCTGAAGAGAAATATATTCACCCCTTTTTTGTTTATAGATTTTATGTCCATGGTTCTTAGTTTCATTCATACTGAAGTTGCTACAGGCTTAGATTAAATCTCCTATGCATCTGGCAAAAGAACCAAAGGTTTTATGATGGTTAAGATCTTTTTTGAACTGAGAATTAGGAAAACAAGGGCTCATGACAGAAGTTATGATTTATGTAAACCTGTTTTCAAAAGGCTAGACCAGTGGTTCCCAACTTTTTTTGGCCATGCCCCACTTAAGCATCTCTAATATCCTGATCCCACGTACCCCGTGACATAATTCTTGAGGAAGCATGAAATGAACAACAATGCCACCTTATAGCAGGGAGTAGATGAGCAGCCAAATTGAAAGAAAGAGGAATGCAAAGCAACTAGCTTATGGAAGGAAGGGGAAGTCACCTTACAGTGAAGTGGAGGGAGGCTAAGAAGAACCACTTACACATTTTAAATGGAAGGAAATATGTCTAATTTCCAACATCAAAATAGTCCTTCTTGGAGTGGGCAGCTTTTAAAAGGGTGACAAGGACATGCTCCCAATGAAGCTATCATGGTAGAAATGAAACCACTCCTTTATTAGGTCAGGGCTCAAAGGCATCCTTAAAATTCTGTCTAAGGATTTATAGCTTTAGCTTGGTTGCAAGATTGCTGCTGGATGGCAGCCACAAAAACTCTTGAACAAAATATGTTAACAAGAGTTTCTTCTAGTACAGGGATTCTCAACCTGTGGTCCATTGGCCAGATGAGGCCCACAGCACCATTTCATGTGGCCCACCATCACCTCCACCACACCAGGAAGTACCATGTGGTGGGGTGTAGGAATCGGGGCCGCAGAGGGCCGGAGGTCCCGGAGGAGACTGATCAAGGAACGATACGAGGCAATATGGAGCGTGATCAGATCAGTACTTTATTGAGGGAAAGCTTCAACATATATAGGAGAAAAAGCGCAACGGTGGCAAAACCGTCATCTGACAGAAATCGCATCACCTGTTTACTCGGGTTAATTGGGAATCTCTCTTGGGGAAGTTAATTAACTGGGGCAAACACAGACATGGGAAAACACCATTGTTTAGGGATAAGACTGGGGTAAACATGGCCACTGTTTACATCTGGGATAAGACGGAGACTCGGAGATGAGGGATTACCCTAATGGGTAACAGAGTTAGATATTCGCTCTCTCAGCAGATCCACTGGTCAGGTCAAGGAATTGGGTGAATCAAACCCTATCATTAATCCACCCCCCTTAATTTCCGTACTGGCAAAGACCAGCGGCCAGGAGTCTGCTCAACTGGTTTAACCTCTGCCAAGGTCCCGTGCCAATTGGGCATGGGGAAACCGCATTTCCCCTTTCTGTTTTATTTAAGAGCCTGACCGGCGACTCTGCGCAAGAGAGGCATTAGCTGCTGAGCAGGAATGGCGCTTCGGGGTTTCTTCTTGGGGTGGCACTTCGAGATCAGTGAGGGGATACATTGTGCAAAGCAGCAGATAGCTATGCCTAGTATGACCACCCCCACAACCACCTTGAGTACCGTCTGGAGCCACCCCCATGGAATCCACGACCACATCCAATTCCACAACGAACTCCACCAAGTTCCCCATGCAGAACCTTCCCTTATGCCCACGACTATGGTGTGGAGGGCCGTGAGCTGATTCTGTACCTTGCGGGAGTTGTCCGTAAGGTTGAAACAACACATACCGTGAAAAGATTCGCAACCCAAATGATGAAGCAATAAGAGGTAGTCTATAGCCGCTCTATTGTCAAGTATAGCATGGCGAAGCTCTGCCTGCTCCTGGTTGAGCAGCGCAATCGCTGAGGAGGTGTGGTTGATGGCCTTAGCCAACCCGCAAGCCAGTCGGCTGATCCTCCGGCCGTTGCCGACGGCTAAGCCTGGCACGCCAATTATGCTGACTGCCAATGAGACATATTCGGCTGGACTCATAACTCTAAAGCTGCTCTCACATGAGCTGTCTAACTGGGTGGTGCGAGCGTGCCGTATGGGTGCTGAAACCTTTGTAACATTTGTGCTTGGGGTGACCATATCCTTAGTAGGGAGTAACAGTGTTAAACGACTAATGCAACATGTAGCATCTGACACATTTGCAGGAATGTAGTTGAAGGTATACTGATTACATGTAAAGAACCAACCAGATGGTAACATAACATGAGCATACATTGAACCAAGCTTTACTGGGTTATTGCAAGTCCAATTGCCACTGCCGACGTAGAGGCAGCGGCACCGGGTTCGACCGACTGCGGAGCAGCCGGTCATTCGACCACAAGTAGAGTTCGGGCTGACCGCCACTCGAGGAGTGTGGAGAGTGGCTGCATCAGCCAGCAAAGTCATTGTCAACCGCATCTCCCAGCGGGCGTATTCTGTGGAAGCCGCTGGGTTGTATGGGCTGAAAATCCGTTTCACAAGCCAGTCCCCATCCCTGGGGTATGCGCCTGGAGAATGGCACACTGGGATGAGGCAGGTGCTCAGGATTGAGGCAGAACCAATGTCCTGTCTCAGGCAAAAATCGGACTGGTTGACGAGGCCCACCAACCTTTCCCAAATGTTGTACTGCATTCTGGCAGAGAGGTCTCCGCCGGGCACCAAATCGTTGGCCTTTAACAAGGTAGCCTGAACGCCTCCCCCCGCAAATAGAGAGACGATCAGGATGATGGCGAATGCCACGGAGTTGGCATCGATCTGGGCAAAGACTGCAGCTACAAGATTCTCCGGTGTCGGTTCCTTCTCCTCGCGCTGGAGGGCGTCCCGGGCCTCACTGCAAAGGGTCTTGACCATCCCCCAGGTGATCCTCGGTGCTGGCGTCCGCAGTCGTCGCCTCTCCCGCCGGGTCCCCTCGGTCAGGGTGAGGTCCTCCATCTCCGGAATCGGACTCGGGTCGGACTGGGTCCACGCCATGTGGTTCCAAATGAGGCTTGACGCACCGGGCTGGAATCCAAACGACACCTGTAGGAGACATAACTGCAGCATACCCTCTCCCCCAGGTTATGAGCGGCGCCGGGCCCCTCCAGGAGGGGTCCGGTGGCACCCGGTATCGAACCATCGGTCGCGGGAGAGCTTCCGAACGGCGGAAGTGCTTCTCCTGCGGCGTGCAATTGGAAAAAACATTAAGGTGATTGTATGTGAACAATACCTTATTTAGACAATGCTGTGCCTGAGCCTGTGACTTGGGGAGGGCTGGTGGCTCCCCACTTTCTGTTTGTTTGTCAACATAGGACTTGAGCATCCGATTGACCCGTTCTACAATCGCTTGCCCCTGCGGATTGTAAGGAATGCCAAAAGTATGCTTAATATCCCAAGTGGCCATGAAGGCCGCCAGCTGCTTGGAGCTGTAAGATGGGGCGTTATCAGTTTTAATTTGCCGTGGCTTGCCCATTGCCGCGATGCAGGAAAGGAGGTGCTGCTCCACGTGGGAAGCAGTCTCCCCTTTCTGCGCCGTTGCCCAAATGAATTGTGAAAAAGTATCTATGCAGACGTGCATGTACTGCCATCTGCCATACTGCGGGACATGCGTGACGTCCATTTGCCACACCTGACTAGCCTCTGTCCCTCGTGGGTTGACCCCCCACGAGGGCCCCCCCGGTGCCCCTGCACAATGCTGGCAAGAGCGAACTATGCCTTGGGCTTGAGAAAGTGGCAGATTGAACTGTCTGGCGAGTGCTTTGGCATTTTGGTGAAAAATGCATGACTCTGGATTGGCGTAGTGAAAACACCCAACACTGAACGTTGCTGAACCTCCTTTGCCGCCGCATCCGCTCTGCTATTGCCCGTGGAAATCGGACCCGGTAGGTCTTGGTGACTTCGGATGTGGGCAATATAGAGCGGCTCCGTGCGGTTTCGCAAATGAAATTGAGCAGTTAAAAACAGACTAAGCAAATTCTTGTCTATCGCGGGAGTGATGTATGCTCCCGGTAGACTGTGAAGCAAGTTCCTGACATACTGGCTATCAGTAATGATGTTGAGGCGCTCTTTGGCGAAGGTGCGCAAGGCGAGGTTCACCGCTGCCAACTCTGCCCGCTGTGCGGACTTCTGCGGAAGAGTTAACAGCGTGCGCCAATCCTGGCCCTCCTGCCATGTTAAGACACCGTATGTTCGACCACCATCAGTAAAAACTGTCCTGGCTCCCTGAAGCGGAACCAGTGAGAGCAATTCGAACAAGCTGACTGTCTGCGTTTGAAGTGAGACAAGTCTGGGGTCCTTTGGCAAATGGTATGCCAAGCTCCCAGTGAATCCTTCCAGGGCTATTGGAAGCGAGTCACCGAGCTGCAACAGTTGCTGGATTTGTTCCTTGGTGAACGGGACTACAATTTTGGCTAAATCGTGCCCTGAAATGTCCCTAGCTCTCAGCCTTCCGCGGTAAATCACCGCGGAGACCAACTCTTGGGGAGGAACGATGTTCCGTGGGGAGGTGTTCGGCAAGTACACCCATTCCACGATACTCGCTCCCTTCTCGGAGCCTATCCCTAGAGCTCCGGTGAACATGGATCCTGCTCGAACTATGTACAAGTTCAGGATTGGGGCATATGGCCCCTGGGCGATCCTATCTACCCACCTCTGGCTGAGAACCTGATTGACTTTCTCGAGAGCCAAGTGCGCTTCTCGAGAAATTCGTATCCGGTCTGCCGGCTGCTTACCTAATGTTAGCAGCGAGAAGAGCGGTTTCAAAAGGTCCGTATCCAATCGAAAATACGGTCTGGCCCAATTGATGTTCCCTAAAACCTGCTGCAATTCCACTAAGGTGACTGAATCCTGTAAATTGATTTGGGGCAAAACTGGTGCTGCGAAAGAGCGGAGAAGCCGATGACCCAAGTATGAGAAGGGCTCGGTTCTCTGCACTTTCTCTGGGGCAATGAGTAAACCTTTCTCCCCCAGGCTGGCCTGGAGGTCAGAAAACATTTCGCTGCCGAGTTGCGGCACCGCGACCAAGATGTCGTCCATGAAGTGACAAACTAACGCTTTTGGGTAAAGGTTTCGAAACTTTGCCAGTGCATTGTGAATATAAATTTGGCACAGGGTGGGCGAATTGAGCATGCCCTGTGGCAAAAATCTCCACGCGTAGTGCTGCGTAGGCTCACTGTGGTTCACAACCGGCACCGTAAAGGCAAACCTTTCCCGGTCCCTGGGGTCTAAGGGAATTGTGTAAAAGCAATCCTTGAGATCTACAACTAGGATCTCCCACCCCTCGGGAATCATATTGGGATTTGGGATGCCGCATTGAAGCAGACCCATTGGCTGTATACGTTTATTGATCTCTCTGAGATCGTGGAGGAGTCGCCACTTCCCCGACTTCTTCTTTATCACAAAAATTGGCGAATTCCAGGGGCTAGTGGACTGCTCTATATGTCCTGCGTCTAGCTGTTCTTTAACCAGTTGTTTAAGGGCGACTAATTTCTCTCCCACTACTGGCCATTGTTCTACCCAGACCGGCATATCGGTGAGCCACTTAAGTGGCAACGCCATTACCCGAAGGTAAGCGTAGCACCGTACTGCTGTAAAATGTCTCACCCCCAAAGGTTGATGTGCACGTCAAGAATGTGCGGCCGAATTACCGCTGTGCCGTCAGCCCTTGGGATTGTGACTGTCACCCACTCCCGGCTCCTAAACGCTTCCTGAATGCCGCCTACCCCCCACACATCGGAGACCGGCTCAATGGACCACTCCCTTGGCCACTGGCCCCTGCTTATCACTGACACATCTGCTCCGGTATCTAACAGGCCTGAGAATGATCTATTATTCAGAAATACCTCAATAACCGGGCGCTGTTTCCACTCAATGTTGGTCTCCACTGTCGCTAAGACCTGGTATCCTTGTACTGCCTCACTGGCGCTCGAGCGGTCCTCTGACCGGGACTCTGAGCTGTCCCTGAGCCTTCCCTGGCCTTCTGTTGGCGAGTGACAAGGAACCATGATCAGTTGCGCTAGGGTGTCTCCTTTGTGAATTGTCTGGGGCAGGTGGGTCCAAAGCTGGACTTGGAGAACGCCTGAAAAATTGGAGTCAACGACTCCCGGAATTACAAGAATTCCGCGTGCTCCAGCTACACTACGGGGCAAAACTAAACCTATAAAGCCTTTGGGCAGTGGACCCATGTACTGGGAGTCCACCAGATAGACCGTGCCTGGCAGGTCGCATGTAACGTCTGCTTGACAAGTCAAGTCTAACCCTGTACTAACCTTGGGGCTGGCCTGTGCCCTCGTCGTGCCTGGAATGTGACCGGGATCTAGTCTAGCTCTGGCGAGCTCTGAATGGGGGAAGCCTCTGTTTGGACCGGGGCCAGAGACATGCCCGCGTTCCGGTTTCCCGAACTCAGGCAGTCTCGGGCCCAATGGTAGCCTTTCTTGCACTTCGGACAGAGGGTGTTTGGAGCCTTGGAACGGCCGGACTTCTGTCCACCTCCCTTGGATCGGCACTCCCTAGCGAAGTGACCGACCTTGCCACAGTTGTGGCATGCTCCTTGGTTCTTTCCCTTAGGTCTTCTACCCCCTTGCACCGCTGCCGCTAGCAATCCCATCTTGTAGGATTCTGTGCCAACGTCGGCGCAAGCTCTAATCATGTCCGTGAGAGTCAAGTCGGGACGATTGCCCAGTGACTGCAAGATCTTACGGCAGTCTAAATTGGCATTGTCCTTGGCTAACTTGATCATGAGCTCTTGTTGGGCTTGCTCATTATCAATCTGTCTACTAATTGCCTCCTCCAAACGATTAATGAAGTCCATGTATGGTTCCTGGGCTCCTTGCTTAATAGCGGTGTAATTTTTAGCCACTTTGCCAGTGGCTGGGACCTTGAAGAACGCCCTAAAGGCGGCCTCGGCCGACATCTGGAGAGTGGCTAGAGGCAAGTTGATTTGGGCATCGATGGGCTCGAAGGCACCTGAACCATATAACTGGTCAGGAAGTACTGCGCCTCCCATCCTGGCAGCCCTTGTTTGAGCCTCAAGGCGAAACTCACTGTCCCAAATTAAATACTGGCTAGGGGTGAGCATCATCCGCATGACAGCTTTCCAGTCATGGGGAATGAATATGGTGTTCTCGCACACTTGCTGAAGCGTGCCCCTAGTAAATCGGCTTTGGAGCCCTGTCTCTGAAATGGCCTTCCGTATAGCCATGAGCAGCTTATACGGGACTGGTGTGTGAATTATCTGCTGGGCCCCCGTGAGGGCATCCATCTCCATGCGGAATGGACAAATCTGACTAAGCTCAGCTAGTTCTTCTGCTGGCAATTCCCCCTTCCTAATCTCCTCTTCAATTGTGCGCTGAAGGGGACTCTTGGTAACTCGGGAACCCGGAACTGTCAGAGAAGCGCCTGCGCTCCTCATCCCTTGCATTCCGTCGGTGACGTCTGCAGCTGTCACCGAGGGAAAGTTCCCTAGGCTACTCTGCCTAAACTGGAGTGACGGATAGAGCGCCTTAGGCGCCGTTGGCTCGGCTGGTGTGACTGGCAGAAGTGGGGGTTCTTTGGCCTCTATCCGGACTGGCTCTATCTCCGCTAAGAGATTCCTACATTTACTCCATGTGCGAATTACGCCTCTCGAAGCTTTCAGGGGTTGCTGAATGCAGTCTCCTATCTGATCCCAAAGCTCAAGGGTTAACGTACCTACTTCTGGGTAAAGCAGGCAGTGTTCCCCCAGGTACACCAAAAGTCTCGCTAGCTCCCCGCTGTGAAAACGCAACTTAAACACCCTGGCCAGGATTTTGAACTCTCCCTCACGAGTTCTTTGGCTAGCGGATGGGCGCTGTCGCTGAGGACAGGTCCCCATATTACCTGCGATGGGTCCTCCGAAGTTTCCTCCTCGGGACGAGTCGACGTGTCTTTGGGCAAGTAATAGGTTCTGGCGACGATCCTCTGGGTAGAGCTCGGAGCGTGGACTGCGGCCACGGGCCCTCGGTGGCCACTGCGCTGTCAGGGGTTCACAGCAGACCCTGAGCGGAACGCGTTTTCCGTAACCTGCAAGCCGCCGCGAAAGCCGGGAGCAAACTGTAGAAAGCCTCTTGGACTGCCTCACCGCAGGCCGTCTTCCCGACTGGCTGGTTTACCGGCCGGGCCGCTGCGCTGTCCTCCGGGACGGTCGGACACGGTTCAGGCGCAGAACCGGACCGTGTGATCGCTTACTCTGAGGTAGACCACTCTGGGGTCGCTTACTCACGAGTAGATCACGTCGGGGTCACCAGGTGTAGGAATCGGGGCCGCAGAGGGCCGGAGGTCCCAGAGGAGACTGATCACGGAACGATACGAGGCAATATGGAGCGTGATCAGATCAGTACTTTATTGAGGGAAAGCTTCGACATATATAGGAGAAAAAGCGCAACGGTGGCAAAACCGTCATCTGACAGAAATCGCATCACCTGTTTACTCGGGTTAATTGGGAATCTCTCTTGGGGAAGTTAATTAACTGGGGCAAACACAGACATGGGAAAACACCATTGTTTAGGGATAAGACTGGGGTAAACATGGCCTCTGTTTACATCTGGGATAAGACGGAGACTCGGAGATGAGGGATTACCCTAATGGGTAACAGAGTTAGATATTCGCTCTCTCAGCAGATCCGCTGGTCAGGTCAAGGAATTGGGTGAATCAAACCCTATCATTAATCCACCCCCTTAATTTCCGTACTGGCAAAGGCCAGCGGCCAGGAGTCTGCTCAACTGGTTTAACCTCTGCCAAGGTCCCGTGCCAATTGGGCATGGGGAAACCGCAGTGGTGGAAAGGCAAAATGGCCCCCTGGCCCCCGAAGCTGTCTGAGATAGCATGACCCGGTCCCTGGCTTTAAAAGGTAGAGAACTCCTGTTCTAGTATGTCTCACCTATCAACAAGCAGGATTTGACTGTGCCCACACTATAAAAAAGCAAATGCTTCAGGAGTAAATAATTCCAAGAATGTTTGGCTTCTACAAGTGAGATGTCTTCTTTTCTTGGGAATTCTGTACAGAATTTTTTTTCAATCAGCTCTTTCCAGAGCAGGGGCCTAGTAATGGTATAAATTCCTGCTTAGCCATGGAAACTCAGTTATGAAAATGGTAAACCTACCTCTCAAAACTATCACATACCTTGGAAACCCTTAATCAGAATAAATTTGATTGCACACAACACACATGTCACTTAATCCATTTTAATGTATTACTTTCCTGCTACATTAGGATTATACTGGTGTTCCTCCTAATGAAAGGTTTTATACACATAACAAGGTGGCAGTTGTAAAGGTGGACAGGGTGGAAAAGGTGGTTCTTATGTTCTACACTCTATATGCCGGAGTTTGGGGGTCAATGATTGCTCCTTTATTGAATACCCAATTATACTCTAAATGTTTACTGTCAGAGAGAAACTCAACTGTACTTTTAGCCATGGCTAAATTTGATAACTTCTGCCAACCTAGCAGTTTGAAAGCAAAAAATTGCAAGTAGATAAATAGGTACCACTTTGGTGGGAAGGTAAACAGTGTTCGGTGCACAGTGTCTAGTCATGCCTGCCACATGACCACAGAAATGTCTTCGGAAGCAGACAGAGCTGACTCTTTGGCTATGAAACAGAGATGAGCACTGAATCCTAGAGTCAGATATGACTGGCTTTTGATCAAGGGTGACCTTTACTTTTACCTTTTTAAATTTGATAAATTGCAATGAGAGTGAAAAGACAAATAGTTGCTTGCAATTTGCCTGTTTCAATGGGCCTGCATCAATATTAACACTTTCATATCTGATTCCTATGTAATATGTATGATTGGTTGTTTTTATTCTGATCTGTTGACCACAGTAAACTATGATTTACTTTGTTAGCAAAGTTAGAATTTTAGTCTAAATAATATATCTTTTTTAAATCATCCATTGTGCAAATATTGTAGTAAATTTGCATAGCTTTGGTATAACAGCAGGAGGAAACTTCAAAGCACAGAATATAGTAAAGGTAGGAAGCATTATTTTTGGGGCTTTTCTGAGGTATTTTGAAAATTTTAACCCAAAAATGAAGCTTTTTCCCATCCCTTAGAGCAGCACATTTACAGAATATTGCTATTTTTATAATTTTATGCTTCAACAGCCTGGGGAGTTGTGTTGGCCTTCCTTTTCTTTGTTTGAAATCATGGTTAAAAGCAGGTTTCGAATTACTTTATGCACAGAATTACACAATACATGGAAACTCCTCAATGAGTGAAATTATTCACATAATGAAAGATCACTCACCCTACAGCTTAATGCCCAAATTTACAAATGGTGAATTTTATTTATCTTTCTGGATAAAGTATAATAGGATAAGCTAAGAGGGTTTTGTGTTCAGGGAATGAAGAAGCAGACGAGTGAAGTACTGAAAATCAGCTCTTTATTAGTGGGGTTTGAACACACTTTGGATGGGGCAAAACCTGGATTTATATACACTATAAACAGTAACAGTAACAATAATACAACAAGCCCATTGGCTAACAGTGTGCACATTTTCGATCCACTTATTTGCATAAGAATAGATACACGAGAAAAGATACATTCTGCTCCTGTTAACATACATAACAGAGGGGAAATGTATTTTCTATGAATTTGGTGATGCTGATTAATTAAAGAGCTCATAAAGCAGCCAAAGAAATTATAGAGACCAATATTGATCACTTCAGAGGTGGCACTGAGACATCTACTTACTAATTAGAATATCCTCCACTTGTTAATTATGTCTCACACACCAGTTTTGTGTAGTAGAAGGGACTGAACATTTGCTAGTGATGAATAGCATGCATTGAACTTACTCTATGGACATATTGAACCATATTTCTTAAAGTGTTTTAAATGAACCATTTTATTTTCATCTATACAACAATTTCAAAATGGTGACTTCAGCAGGAGAACATATTACTTTTTAGGTGGTTTGCCAAACTGTTAGCAGTGGGATTAGGAACTAAGGGGACTGATGAATGAATACAGTACTTTTTTTCAGCTCAGGCATGTGACCTACAATGCTTCAGTGCTGAGATGGCTCTGAGAGAAATGTTTGGGATGAATCACTGTTACAGCTCATTCCTGTATCATTAATTTAAAAAACTCCTTTAGTTTTTCATTTCCAGATACCACATGAAATTACTCACAATGAGCTATATGAGGATAACTCTCCAAGTGCTCAATGGCAACTCTGAGACTAGACTCAGGGGTGGGCTTCAGCAGGTTCGCACCAGTTCACCAGAACTGGTAGGAGAAATTCTGGCTGGCCCTGCCCATCCAAGTTTTGAAATAAAGTAGTCCTAATTCAGGTGCAATGCAGGGCTTTTCCCCTGGCCATGCCCACCATACCACTCTCACAGAGTAGGTAGTAAAAAAAATTGAATTCCACAACTGGGCAGGCATGACTAGGTCACCCATCCAGTCACATGGCCATGCCCATAAAGAAGGCCATGCCCACAAAGTAGGCCAAACCCACAGTGTGGTAGTAATTTTTTCTGGAGCCCACCACTGCCTAGACTAAAATGTTCAAACAATGGTTTCAGGCTCAAACCAGGTTGGAATTTGGTGTCAGGGCCATTAAAAAAGCTAAGAAGAATTTATCTGATGATATTTAATCAGAGTCATAGAACTGTAGATTTATTAACGAACCAACAGTTATCTAGTTCACCCTAAAAACAGGAAATCCCAATTAATGCATCCCTCCTACCTCTATTTAGAAACATCAAATAAAGAAAAGCCCACATTAGTTTGTTTCTTTGCTTCAACTCTTACCATCAAGATGTTCTCCCTAAAGTTTAGTCAAAATCTCCTTTCTTGCATTGTCAATGCATTAATTTTTCACCTGCTCTGTGAAGCAGCCAGAAACAATCTTTCTTATCTTTTTTGTTATGTAACGATTGGGCCTCTTCACTCTTGAACGACAGCGTCTAAGAGGTGACCTGATTGAAGTTTATAAAATCATGCATGGTGTGGACAAAGTAGATAAGGAAAAACTGTTTTCCCTATCGCACAACACTAGAACTAGGGGGCACTCCATGAAACTTTTGGGTACTAGTTCTCAAACAAATAAGAGAAAGTACTTTTTCACCCAGGGTCTATGGAACTCCCTGCCAGAAGGACAAGGGTATCAATGGCTATAATTATGGATACTTAAGGACAACCTCCGGGTTGGAAAGATAGGCAGGATATCTCTCAATGCCATTTCCAGGGAATCCTAAGCAGGTGAAGGCATCTGCTTGGGAATACCCTGAAGCAAATGGTGAGCCACTGTGTGAGACAGAATTCTGCACTGGATGGGCTATGGCCCATTCCAGCAAGGCTGTTCTTATGTTCTTATGCTCTTTCCTGTAACAGCCTTTCATGTATGTGATGATGAATGTCATACTAGATCATGATGTACAAGAGTTGCAGATCCTTTTTGCAATGATCATAAAATAGGCCTCAGTTTAAAATGGTTGCTGGACCATCCAACTCCCCTATGGAATGGGTTAACATCTAGAAGGGAGAAGCAGCATGAAGAAAATGCCTCATTTTTATAAATACCTCCACAGGTGTCTTAATAAGTGGAATTGGCTCTGAGACACTCAAGGTCAAGAAAGGAGTGAAGGGAACAGCAAGACACAGTAATTCCTGGAATCACATAACATTCTAATTAGCAGTAAAACATTTTTCATGGGAATGAAGACTCTAGAAGGGGGAAGTGATTCCATGCCAGGTCAATTGTCACCCATACTAGCAAGGAGCTAGTATATTCTGCTGTGCTTTACCATAAGAAGTTAGCAGCAATTCTTATTATTTGTAGGTATGGCCCAGCCAGTTTCCTACGGTATGTACAGTATGTTGTTTTTTGGTGGTAACTTTTTGTTTGGTGTTTAGACAATGTCTTTTTTATAGTTCAGGGTTACATCCAGAGTGAGTTCCTGATACTTTGGTGTAGGGCAATGTTGTCTTCCCAACTAAATCAGAGCTTCCTTTTAGCTTCTCTGTTGTTTAAGTAGATGGCAGAGACTTGTCTTTTTAAAGGGTTTAGTTTTAGTTGTTTTTATAATATAAGGGAAAATATTCTAATGTAGTGGTTAACTGGTGCTCAAAGGACTCTCAAGGCAACATCATCAGCATAGATGGAACTCCTGAAGTTTGGGAACAGCAGCTGATCATTTTTGTAAATGTTAAAAAGTAATGGTGCCAGAACATTACCCTGTGGGAGACAGTTCCTTTGATTTGTCCAGCAACTGTGTCTCCCTTTAAACTCAACAAAGAATGTTCAGTTTTGAAGTGAAACAGCAACCATGTCTGTTATTCTGTGATCTTTAATAAAGAGATAGTGCTTTTTGCATAGCAATTGGTAGTGGACAGTGTCATATACTGCTGTAAGGTCATCACAAACTGCTCCATTTATTTTATGTGTTTCAAAACCATCTTCTATATGCTGAGTTAGATTTAAGATTTGAGCCCAATAACTCTTGCTAGGTCTAAAATGTGCCTGTTCTGGAACTAAAAAGCAATTAAAAACTTTCTTCAAGGAGGCTTTCCAGGGTGTTGTCCCTTTACCGATAAACTGTCAATCAGTTTGAGTTTCTATGCCCTCAGATGACAATTATTTTATTTTATTTTATTTCAGTTCAGTTTGTGACATATTTGTCAGTTGTTTGTTTGATCTACTGTGTGTTGTTGTTATTTGTTATCTGTTTGTTCACCACCCACAGTGGGATACCACCCAAATGGGCGGTGTAGAAATAAATAAATAAGTTAGAAGAATTTTAGAAATTAGAAGGATTAGAGGACTTTAATATAGTTTTTCAAACACTTTATAAATGGCATAGTAGGAAGATTGGCCTGTTCCTTTCTGGATCTGATAGTTCTTTGCCTGATCTCAGAATAGCAATTACTTTTGTCTTCCACCATTTTTAAAAAAACTGTTTGCTCATCAATAGTTATTTACAGAGTTTTTTTAATTTTTTAATTTTTTTAATTAAATTTTTTTTATTTATTTTCAAAGAAACAAAATTAAAAAAACATACAGAAAGAACAATAACAATACAATGCAATATTACAGCAAGCTCATTAACACATGATGATTAAACTAGTTGTTTGCAGTATAACCCACAGTATTAAATACCCACATTATAGGTTATCACTATAACCATAGCATTCATATGAGCTTTCAGTATTACAACTATTTATTATTTCTTTACTGGTTACACAACACCCAGTGAATATTTACAATGCCCGGAGAGTTTAGTGTCTATATCATCTCCAAAACCCACTTTGAGATGGTACAGGTCCAGAACTGTCCCTAGCCGTAAGAGAGTGATCCACGAATGGCTTCCAAATATTCCAAAACCTATTTTCTTTCAAATTATCCCTTTTTGCTTTTATCTCCCATGTCAGTTTGTCATTCAATGCTAAACTCCACATTTCCTTATACCACTCTCCACTCTGTATAAATACATCATTTTTCCAATTTCTGGCGATACATTGTCTACCTGTGGTTAACATGATTTCCAATAATTCTTTTTCCACCTTATTCAAACCCATACCTTCCACATCTGTTAATAGAATGGTACCTGACACCAACTTAATTCTTTTACCCAATATTTCCCCAATCTCTCCTTCTATTCTTCTCCAAAATTCATTTATTTTTTTGCAACTCCACCACATATGTTCATAAGTTCCAACCGTTTCTTTGCATCTCCAACATAAATTATCCCTTTTATTATCCATCTGATGCAGCCTCAGTGGTGTCAAGTACCATTGCCACAACATTTTAAAATTATGTTTCTTGATTCTTACTGACATTGTTCTCATTATCCTCTTTTTCCACTTATTTCTCCATCCAATATCTCCTATTTTTATATTGAAATTTTGTTCCCACTTCCGTTTCAAATCTTCCTGTGGATCATTACCCTTGTTCAATATAGTATAGAGTTTGCTTACTAGACCCTTAATGTTCTTTTCCCCTTTTCTGATCTTTAATACCAATTCTTCAAATTCGGTCTTTGTTCTATCTATACCTACTTCTCTTCTATATTTTTGTTCCAATTATCAACCTTCAGTTTCTGAAACCAATCCAATTTTAACTTTTCTAATATTTTTTTCCTCTTGGTTTCATCTTCACAAGCTTTTAACCATTCCTTCAGTAAAGACATTTCATTTTTATCCAATATTTTTATCGGAAAACACACCATAGCAGTCAATTCCAAAATTGCAGAGAGATCTGGGACCAAGTCTTTCTTTACTCTTTTCCACACCTTCATGAGGCCTCTCATCATAGTATTGCTTATCTTTATCATTTTATCCTTAATTCCCAAAAAGATCATTTTGCCAATATTCCTATATTCTTTCATCTCCAATTCCTCCCAAATTACCTTTTCTCTTGCCAAGATCTTCACAACATTCTTAATTTGGAATGCTCGATAATATGCTAACAAATTTGGCATACCCAAACCCCCTTCTTTCTGTGGCAGGTACCAAAGCTTCTTTGGAAGTCTAGATTTTTTACCTCCATTACAAAAATTCAACCTCTGAAACCCTTGTAATTTGTTCTTAAATTCTGCTTTCAAACTGTCATAATTCAGTCTTTTAAGTTCTTCCAATTTATTTGAAATGGTTATCCCCAAATATTTCAGCTTTTCTTTAATTTGTATATTAGATGTCCTCACTATCCTTCCCATCTCCTTCACCCCCATGTTACACAGCATCAATTCTGATTTGTCCCAGTTTATCATCAGTCCAGTTATAACCTCAAATTCCTGAAGTTGGTCTTTAATCCTATCCATTACCACTTCTGGATTTTTCACCATTAACAACGTATCATCTGCATACATACTCACTTTATTACCCAATATCCCTTCTATGTTTGGATCCTCCCTTATATTTTAAGCTAAGATTTCCATTGCCATAATGAACAGGAAAGGAGATAGTGGACAACCCTGCCTGGTACCTGCCTCGAGCTTTACCTCATCCGTAACCTCTTCATTTACTCTAATCCTAGCCCTCCCTTTTTGGTATAGTAGATCAATTACCCTTCTAAATCTATCCCCAAATCCGTAGTTTCTGACTATTTCCTTAATCGAAGACCATTGTAATGAATCAAATGCCTTAAAAATGTCTAATGATAATAAACCCACCTTTTCCTTTGTTTGATTAACATTGTCAATTAGATCTAATACCCTTCTAGTCAAGTCAGCCATGTGCCTACCTTTTAAAAAACCAACTTGATCAACATTTATATATTCCCCCATAAAGCTGTTTAAGCGGTTAGCCAATATTGCTGTGAAGATCTTGGCATCCTGATTTATAAGAGAAATTGGTCTGTATGATTCCACCTTTTCCAAATTCTTTCCCAGTTTTGGCAGCAGAACAATTATGGTACTATACCATGAAGTCGGGATTTGTCCTCCATCTAAAATATAATTATATAGCTTCACTAATTTTGGAACCACAACATCTTTAAATTCTTTATAGAACTCTGTCGATAGTCCATCATCTCCAGGGGCTTTCCCCATCTTCAAACCACTGATTACCTCATTTACCTCTTTGTCAGTAACCCATTCCTCCATTTTTTCTCGATGTTCCTGTTTTATTCCGTTCCCTAACTGTCTCTCCAAAATCCCTTTAAGCCTCTCCACATCTACCTCCTTTTTTGCATATAATGTTTGATAAAATTCCTTCACAATTTTACATTTGTCCCTATTCTTATTACATCTTACCCCTTGTTTATTAACCAACACCCCAATTTCTCTTTTTTCTTTTTTTGCCTTAGCTGCTCTTGCTAATAATCTTGAGTTTCTATTACTAAATTCAAAATACTCTCTATTTAGGTAAACCAAATCTCTCTTTAACTTTATCAATATCCTTACCCATTAATTCTGCCTTAAGTCTTTGCAGTTTGGCAAAAGTTTTTTTATCTTTACTTTTTGAATGCTCTTCCTGTAGCTGCTTTATTTCTTTTTCTTTTTCCATCTGGTCTATCTTATATCTTTTATACTTAGTACTCGCCAGCTTTATACTTTCCCCTCTGAAAACCGACTTCATGGTATCCCAAACAACGTTAAAGTTTACTTCATTATTGTCGTTCCACTGCCAACTTTCCCTCCACCTTTCCATAATTTGTTCTTTACATTTTTGGTCTTTAAATAGGTTAGGATCATACCTCCAACTTCTTCCTCTTCGATTATCTTTTTGTAATTTCAATTCCAAATGTACTTTAGCGTGATCTGATTCCTTAAAAATCCCTATTTCCATTCCCTCAATATTTTTAATCAAATTTTCTGTAAGAAAAACATAGTCTATTCTAGAGTAGGTCCCATGGACGTGCGAAAAAAAAGAATATGCCCTTTCCGAGCCCTTGATCTCTCTCCACGAATCCTTCAAACCCATCGCAACCATCCATTTGTCTAAAACCTTCCCTTTCAAGCCAATTCCACATCTTGCTAGATTTGCACAGTCTAAGTTTGACCTTATCAAGTTAAAGTCTCCAGCCACAATAGTTTTTGCAACATTTTCTAGCTCCACTACTTTCCGAACCTTTTCTAAGAAATCCGCTTGATGTTCATTTGGAGCATATATGTTTACCAACATTATTTCCTCATCTTCTATTTTTCCGCTTACAATCAAATATCTACCTTCTTGATTGGGAACACTTTTTATTATCTCAAATCCTAATCTTTTAGAAATCATGATTGTTACTCCTCTCACTTTTGAAGTAACAAACGCCATCTCATAGTGTTGAATCCATCCCAAAAAAAGTTTGTTTGTATCTTTTGACTTTTGGTGCGTTTCCTGTAAGAACACTATATCGGGTCTATCTTTCTTCAAAGCCAATTCCAACCTCCGCCTCTTAAGAACAGAACCTGTACCCTTTACATTCCAAGTTAATATATTAATATTTCCCATAATCTATTTCCTTTCTAACTTCTAAACTCTCCATTGGGCGTGCTACCACCAACCCCTTCCCCCCAAAACACAAAATTCTACATAAAACACACACTGTCTCTCTCCCCACTTTCTTCGGAAAAAAGGCGCCTTCGATAACCAAAGAGGGGAGAGGGGAGACATGCAAGATGTGCCTACCAACCAGTGCTACGCGCTACCCACCCTTATATAGTGTTTGAATAATTTGTTTTTTGTTAATCTATTTCTCATTGCTCCTTACTTGCCTCCTCCTCCACCATGATCAGTGACAGCTCCTCTTCTTCTTTTCCCTGTGGTGTTCCACTTGTAGCACCACCAGCCTCTGCCCTCTCATACTCCCTCCCTAGAGCACCCGATTCCAACAATTCTTTCTTAAAATTTATCCACTCTTCCGTACCTGTTTTTACCAGCTCCAGCAAACTCAAATACTCCAGTGGATCGGTCCCTTCATCAATTACTTGCATTCTTTTCTCATAAAAAAGCGCAATTGCTGTGGAAATCTCCAATTATACCTTATGCTTTTGCTCATCAACAGTTTAGTTACAGGTCTCATCTTATATCTCCACATTCTTTCTTTCATTGAAATATCATTGTATACTTCTACATCAGAACCATCAAATTTCAGGGTGCCAGAACCAGCTTGTTTCAAAAAGGCCATTACTCTAAGCTTATCTCCCCAATTTGCAAATTTTACCAAAACATTTCTTTGAACCGCCTTCCCTCTTCTTAGACCCACCCTGAATGCATTTACAATATCTTCCTGTACAAATTCCTTTCCCATATTCAAACCATTTAACCACTGAACCACTCTTTCTCTTAGCTGGTCTGGCATCCGTTCAACCACCTGATGGATCACAATGTTCTGCTTTCTCATCATATCTTCCACAGCATCAATCCTTTTCTCATGCTCTTCCAATTTCAGCTTATTCTCCCGCACCACCTCCTGAGTCCCTTTTATTTCCTTTTTTATAACATTTACCTCATTTTGGACCAATTTCACATTTCCCTCTATTTTTTGCAAACTTAAATCCACTTTTTTTGAAAAATCCATAACAGATAATACCACCTTATCTTGTTTTTTCATCATTTCATTTCTGTCTTTCACCCTTGATTCCTCATTTTTCTCCAATTTCTGGAACAATTTACCAATTTCCACCATAATTTGAGTATGATCATAGGGTTCAGGTGGTGGTGATGAAAACTGAGGGACCTCTTCCATTGGTGCTTTTTCTTTCCTCTTAGACTTCACAACTGGTTCTTCCTCTTTTGCTTTCCCTCTTGTGCCTTTATCCATGATGACACCCACTAAAAAAAGTCCAGTGTTGCAGAGCGTTGCAAAATCGTAATCAATCCACTCAAGCCTGTACCGCTGCAACCACTAGTAACGCCTATCCAGACCCTTCTAACGAAGCTTGTAAAGAGGAAGAAATCCAGCGAAGAATTAATTGTTGTAATCCACAAAGAAGCAGGAACCGGAAAACAATCCAAACAAAAAGAAAAAAGGAGTAATCCACAACTGGCCCGTTTCCCCAAAGTAAACAACCCAAATATTCGCACTCCAAACCGCAAAAATATAAACTCCAAGGAAATGGTCACCCAGATTTTTCCATTTGAGTCAAAGCTGCCAGGGAAAGGAATGAGAGAAGAAAAAAAAACCAAATTCCAAGCTGTGTAATAAAAGGCAAAAAAGAGGAGCAATATTTCCAAAGAAAAAAGTGTTAGTTGTAATCCACACGGTGAAGGGGTAAGAGAAAAAAAATTAATCCTTCTCCTAGGGCGAGCGAATCAAAGCACCCTTTTCCAGCGGGCACATTAACTTCAGGGGGAGACCCCCCTTCTTCCTCTGTAAATCAGCAGGCTTTCCCCACATTCCTTAGCCTCAAAAAACACTGAAGCCTTTGGAAACTGGAGCCCAGGCAAAAACCTCTTTAACCACTTTACTGTCACCAAAGCACGCCGCGGTTCTCCTGGGGCGCAAAAGAGCCTTAGACCAAAACACAACCACTTTCGTTTTCCAGGACCACCGCCATTAACGGATCGACAACCCGATTTTATCCACTTCCACACCCGCTTCCAAGTCCGGGCTCTTCTAAGCAGAATCCCCAGCTACCTTTAGCTTTTCCACATAGACTTTCATAAACTTACATAATGTCGCTTTCTTGCCGATTTTACTACCGCCTTGAATCTCAGATCTCCGCTGTCTCGCAGGTCCCGTTCTTGGTTCCTCGGCAGGAGAAGCCGTGGCTTCCGTCGCACGCCTCTCCTACCCAGGAAACCTCCCAAACTTCGACTGCCCGACTTCGAAACTTTCTAAATAGGCAAGCAGGAGTCTTATCAGCAAAAAATACCACTTTAAAATTTTTCCATTTTACTCGTTCACATTAATTACCACTTTGGTAAGCGCGAGCATCCAAATCGAGATATTACTCATCGGCCATCTTAGCCACGCCCCCCATTTGCAGAGTTGAAGAAGCCATTCATTTGTATTTTGCTCAAGATGTTGAATATGCTTCCACTGGATATCACTGAGTCCCATCACGTGGCCATTCTTACAGCTTCTTATGGCTTGTACTTCTGCCAATATGAAGGCAGTAGAAAGTTAATTGAATTCACTCTGTTGGTTGGTCTTCTTAGCCCGGAGCAGTTAGTGTACTATTTGGTTTAGGGTTATATTTGATTATAGTGTCCTTTTGTTTGGATCATTTTTCAGTCTTTTCAGCAATGTCCAAGCTTTCTGCAGCTTCTTGCCATGTCAACCTCTGTTATATTGTATGTATATTCAGCAAGATCTTTTTGTTTCAGTGAGAGTCAAGATCAAATTTCTTCCATCTTTTCTTGGAAGAAAACGTCACACTCCTGGATCAGAAGGACTAGCTGGTTCTACATCATTGTTTGGGGATACTCAAGGGTCCTCTCAATGCTTTCCACTCTTTGAGGAGGCTCCTTCTATGCCTTTGAATAGGTATTTGAACTTGTGGTCTCCTGATCCCCTGGAAGCAAATCACATTGAATTCAGTGGGGCTTACTCCTGAGTAAGCCATACATAGATTTGTGAAATTGTATTGCATAGGTGTATATTAACCTGGAAAAATACCTTATTAAACATGGTAGGTCATCAACATGCTTGAAAATATATGAAAGGGGTTGTTTTTATAGTAGTGATATCATGTGCTTAGTTTGAATATTAAAGTTATACAGTATTGCTATCTATCAGTCTTGGAATATCCCAGACTCTCTCTCTCTCTCTCTCTCCCTCTCCCTCTCTCTGAATGTGTTTCACCCATAAAGTTAAATTACACTTCATTGGTCTGTTAGAAAATTAAATTGCTTGCAGTAAGGAGGATGGATGCATTTTCCTTTCCTGGAACAGGATGCAGAGGGTTAACAAATGAGTTGAGCAGGAACGTCTGCTACTGAAAATGCTGAGACATGAGGTATTACAAAAAGTCTGCTGCAGATATTAATTAAGGCAATCTCTGAAGGGCTGTGGAAACATCCTTCAAAGCAAAAATATCAGTGGCATCTGGAACTGTTTGTTTAAAATGGGAGAACGTGACAGAATGAGGACATAAAAACAGACAACTAAGAGAACCGTGGTACCAGTGGCACTAACATCTACAGGTAACTTGGTCTTGTTTAAAAGACTTGAAACTCTCTGGAAAAAGTGCTGTATGTCCCCCCTCTCCCCCCCCCCAACAATACCCATCCTTTTAAAAAGATCTTAAATTTATCTTTAAAAGGCTGTGCTGCAAAGTGGCAGAGAAGCAGCACTCAACTTTTAGCAAAAAGCTTCACAAATATCCTCATAATATCTGTTCCACAGGGATGTGAATTAGGAAATAAAGGAAGAGGTAAAAATCACTCTTTAATCCAGGGGTTCCCAACCTTTTCAAGCCGGGAGCCAGGTTATGCTCTCTCAGTCAGCTCGAGGGCCAGACAGCCATTTTGCCCTATCTGCATGATAGGGCTGGTCATTTTGTCCCAACAGCTTCAAATGGGTGGCCATTTTGTTTCTCAAATGTCCTTGGTGGTGTGGGGGGGCACATGACATGGTGCCATGGGCTGGGAACCTCTGTTTTAATCCTTGTAGGAAGAATTATCTTCCTGAGATTTACCACCCCAAGAAACAGCCTGGAAAATTTCACAGGGTTTCTTTAAAAACGTTTGCTTATTCTGTTTTTCTGGAAGGAATAGCATGCTGCACAGGATTATTCCAGTTTTTGTGTAGAAGATATTTCAGATACCATTCACCATACTATCCCTCTTGGTAATCTCTCTGGAATGGTATTTGGGGGTGTTGTTCTGCAGAGGTTCCAGTCTTCTCTCAAGAGAAGAACTCAGAAAGGGGTGCTGGGGGAGTCTTCTTCAATATTCTGATCATCGGTCTGTGCCATCCCTCATGTTTCTGTTCTGCCCCACATAGTAGTTCACATTTACATGAAGCTTCTGGGGAATGGTTCCGGAATTACAGGATGCAGTGTCATCACTATGCCAATTCTATCTCTGCTTTCCATTTCATTCTAAGGAAGCTAGCTGGCAACAAATGCTTGATATCTGTAATGGACTGGAATATGATGGATGCTCTCCTGAACATTCAGGTTCGCAACTTTGATGTATTCCTAAATCTATCCATGCCCAGGTTTTGGCCAGCTGTGCCAGTTCCTGGAAATGACTGACCTGGCTATCGTGAGTCATGTCTTAGATACAGTAATACCTCATACAAAGTCCGCTTCATAAAACATCGAATTCATACAACATCGCCTAATTTCTTGAAAATAGTTACCTCATACAAAGTTGCTCAACTTTGTTTGAGGCATTCAGTTTTTCCCAGGTTGCATTGTGCCTGGGCAGTATAAAAGACAGGACACATGCATGCATTGCTCTTGTGGGTTTTGCACAAGGCAAAGAGTGTTTAGGAGTGGTTTTGAGTGGGATTTTGGATTTTTTTTGGAATTTTTCATCAGAATTTTTAGAATAATTCCTGGGATTTTTGCAGCATTCTTCAGGTTCTTGGACAATCATTGTTGTTTGACATGTTTTTGTAATGTTTTTAGCCTTTAGACAATGTGTTCTTAAAGTTCTGTCAGTTTCCTGTCTGTTTCCTTGACTTTGCCCTGATGTCTGTGCTGTTACAGTACAATGTATCTCTACGGAAATGATGTTGTATGAGGCATCATGGCAAGGATTTGGATGTTGTATGAGGCATCGCGGCTAGGATTTGGACGTTGTATGAGGCATCGTGGCTAGGATTTTGCATGCCTCATTACAAAGTCCAAATCCGTATAAAGTCCAAACTTGTGGAACCAAGTTTGGACGTTGTATGAGGTATCACTGTATATCCTATTTAGATTACTGTACTGGGTATGTAATAATGGGCTCAAGTTACAGGAACCCAGATTTTAGTTGAACATCAGGAAAAACAACCTAACTGCTAGAGCTGTACAAGAATGAAACCAATTAACCTCAGTTGTTGGTGAGTACTTCAACACTGGAGGCATTTAAGAGAAATTGAAACAATTTTGAGATCAGGTAAATCTGTGAGGTCTTATCTGCTTGTCAGAGAGGCATCACATTTAGAAGAGGGAGCATGCCATCAGCAAGAGAACATTTTTATGTATTCACTGTCATGAAAATCCATAGGGGTCATTATTAATTTTTTTAAATTACTTTATATTCATTTAAGTTACACTCTAGTTTAATATTATGTATAAGGTTGAGAAAGGCTAACTCTCAGAAAGAGAAAGCATTTACGTCGTTAACATTCCAATACACTCAGCACACTCCACACATTAGCATGTGATTGAGAAACGGGATGCCAATCAAAAGGGGAATCCGGGAATGAGAAAAAGGTGATAAACAAACACCTGAGAATTTAAATCAACAAGACAATAGTCAAAACAAAATGAAGTCATTTCACTTCTTTAAGATTCGATAGGAAGGTGTGGGGAGGGAAAAGAGGTATTTAAAGTCAGGAGTTTTGAGCTTCGAGAGAGACTTTCCCCCACATAGGCAAGAGCCCTTGTCATTCTCAATCAGAACCATGAAATAGCCACGTCTGGAATGAGGGCTGTTAAAGCCCACACTTTACAAGCTAATGAGGTTAGCAATTTTCTCATTTCATTATTTTCTTAGTTTCTAAATCAGAGTAGAATAGATTAGTTCTTTGCAATGTTTATCCTGCATATTCTGGATGAATATTATGCTTCAATAAAACTCCAAAAAGGCAAGCTGCTGAGTTGCGTGTTTGCTCTGAAGAAGGGGAGTTTTCGCCGGAGAACTGACAACAGGTTTGCAAGCCGAAAATAAGGCTGCACATTCATGCCATCATAACCTTGAGAGGGGTGCAGCTCAAAAAGGGGACATTTTATTAAGATAAGGGATTGCTACTGTGAATCAAAAAAGGGAGGTTGCTTTCACTTTCATCGGCCTGGGAAACTTTATCAATGGGACATTCCACCTTTGAAGGTAAAAGTTACTTTTTATGCCACATCATTTTCCCAGGGCCGTGCCCTCTCTGTTTGTTTGCGTGGGTGTTTGGGAGATAGCATTTATAAACATGCCTCTTACTTTGGCACATTAACTGCTACCACCATTCCTGCTAGGTAGCGGGTTTGCCATCTTCCCAATAAGACACTAGTTTAACTGGGCTTGAGGTCCATGCAGTTAAAATGCACGGAGAGCAGAGTGCCTCAGCCTGGGCCATGAAGTGACAGAGGGAAGTGGGATTGTCCAGGGAAGTGCTAAATTTGGGCAGTGTGCATGACCCCAAAAAAGGTGCAATCATGACATTCACCACATAGCATCACTATGTTCAGAAAACAGATGTGGGGAATTATAGTGTCTAAATTGGAGGCCCAGCAATGTCTATCTTTCCAGCACCAAGTTACTCTATCGGTGATATTTCATAGAACAGTGATGGCAAACCTTGGCACTCCATATGTTCTTAAATTTCAATTCCCAGAAACCCTGATCAGTAGAATCGCTGACTTGGGCTTCTGGTAATTGAAGTCCCAGAACACCTGGAGTGTCAAGGTTCACCATCACTGACATAGAATATAACACCATTGCCCCATGATGGGGCCTCATTCTATATCTGCAGAACCTTCCTACACTGTTTGGTTTCACTATGTGCACAGCTGTAAGTTCCAGCTTTCCATCCCCCCCCCCCCAATTTTTCTTGTCTTGTATATTTTTAATATCCCCATCTTGTTTATTTGTAATATCATTCTGGCAAAGGAAACATTCTCTATTTGCTACACATAACAGCCACTAAGGAACTAATGCTGTGTGAGCATGCGCTCTAATACAGGGATTCCTAACCTAAGGCCTGTGAGCAAATTCTGGCCGATGGTGCCATTTTATGTGCCGCCACCCCCACCCCTCCAAGGGCATTCGAGAAACAAATCTTTGGAGCTGTTGGGACCAAATGGCAAACCTCCATTGTGCAGGCAGGCAAAATGGCCTTTCAACCTTCTAAGCTGACTGAGAGAGCATGACCTGTCCCTCAGTTTGAAAAGGTTGGGAAACCCTGCTCTAATACAAGAGAGTTCGACAGCAGACAAGGATACATTTGTGGCTGCAGTTACATTACTGTTGGTTATACTAGATCTGAAACACTATAAAGTTTCCTCTATCACTACCCAAACAATGTTCCCCTGAGTTTGAAATGTTACTTATTGGATTATCAGAGTTCTCCAGCCAGCATGAAAATTGTACTGTATTCTGAAAATAACTTTTCCTAGATCAATTAAAGGCTATAACACACTGTCTTTCTGTTATGTATGTTAACTGTGCTTAAACTGCCAAGGCGATTCAAACCACCATGTTCCTGCGCTTTCCTAAGCTGTCAAACAGCATCCCTCTTTGACAGCTATGAAATCTCGCCAGACAGCGTAATCTCGTGAGATTTCGATATGGCGTGCAAATTAGAATCTGATAGGAGCAGAATGTATCTTTTCTCATGTATCTTTTATTATGCAAATAAGTGGATCAAAAATGTGCACATTCTGTTAGCCAATGGACTTTTGTTATTGTTGCTACTGTTACTGTTTATCATGTATATAAGTCTGAGTTTTGCCCCATCCAAACTGTGTCCAAACCCCACTAATAAAGAGCTAAATTTCACTACTTCTTTCGTCTCGTTTTCATTCCTTGAACACTAAACTTTCTCTCTTACTTTGTGGTTTCTTGCACCATGAATTGGTACTATGAAAACTCCATTCAGGCACATATTTAACATTTATCTGTTTCCTTTCTTAAATTCAAGGGTGTCAGGATGTCTTGACTACATTATGTTCCATTGATCTTCCCAATTAAAGCTTGTTTCTTGAAATGGTTTTACCCTCTAATTGTGAGCTCAGGTAATTTGAGACCAAAAGCTAAAGTAATTTTTGTGTGTGTGCTATTTTGTCTACAATAATGATGCATGAAATTAGTAATTGGGGGAGCAAACTACCAGCAGGAATGTGGTTATTATGGAAAATCTACTGAGCTGTGAAGAAATATAACAAGTAAAGAAGGCAAACAACACTGGGCCCCTTCAGGATAAACTGCTGAACTTTTCAAAAAAAAAAAAAAGACTGGCATAAACAATTAGCTTTGCTTGAAAAGAAATGAAAGATAGGACATTTCCTCTTAATAGTACTTGGGAAAAAGAGAACATTATAATAAATCGCGGCTGTATTTGTCTCTTATGCCATCTTCTATGCAAAACTGGCCCTACCATTAGATGTACCACAATTCATATCCTCCTCAAAAAGTCCTGGGAATTGTCTTATGACTTTTCACAAAAACGTAAATCCTTGAATGTCTTGTTCTCGTGTGCAAAAACAAGAAACATGACAGATGTTCTTCTACTCTTCAAAGGTTAAGATATGTTTGGTTGGTGTTGACAAGACCATTTGCATTTATGCAAGTAATATAAATGACACAAATTGTGCATTTCCGTGGTCATGTGGCAGGCATGACTAGAAGCTAGAGAACATTATGCTGCTCTTGGGTCTTGAATTGCTTACCTGCTGACCGTCTGGTCTTCAAGCACAGTGTTTTAACCACTAAGCCACCACGGCCCTTTGTTAACAACTTACTGGCATTTTCTTAGATGGGTATAATAAGTTTCCAATTCTAATACCACTGCCTTTAAAAGCAAACAATCTAAATGTATGTACTTCTGGAGAAACTTACATACCACCACTCCATTCCAGCCTTAACTGTAAACGCTTTTTGTTTACAAATGAATTTTCTGCTAATATGCTATGCATGTTTTCCTAGGAAAAGCTAGAATGAACCACTGAGTTTAATGAAGCTTAATCCTCCTGAGTAAGTAGATAGTAGTATTGTAGTCTGAAAGGCAAAACAACTCTGAGAAGTGATCTTTATCCACATCCCATTTTCCTAAATCTTTGAAAATGCATAGTAGGTTTCCTCTTCTCAAAATGAAAGTACAAGGTAAGTGAGATATTTAGTTCATTTGGCTTTTCCTGGGATACAGGAAAGATTCCTTCTTGAAAGACCAAGTGATTTTGAAAGCAGCATCTACTGGCAGGTTGTCCCAGTGGGTGGGGGCTATGGCAGAGAAAGCTGTCAATGTGGTTATTGCTTTAGGTGCCACCACTCAGTTCTTTCATACCTGGGGGCTCCTGGTATAACTCCTAGGGAAGTGGCACTCCTTCAGATAACTTGGTCCTGAACTGTTCAAGACTTTATAGATCAACACCAAAACCTTGGATCCAGCACCGAACACCAAGAGCAACCAATGCAGACCAACTTAGCAAGAATCGATTCTGGAGAATACCAATGCATGGGTTTCCATCTGCTGCTGGGCTATGCTCCATCTGCTCCGGCCATCCCAATGCCGGAGGCAGAGGAAAAGGACCGGCCCCTCAGCTGCGGCTCACTGGGGCGGTCAAAGCTGCTCCTGCCTGCCTTCCCAGGTCTTGCCTGCCTGGGAGGGATAAAAGGCGGAAAGCGCTCCCGCCTGCTTTCCTCTGGCCACACCAATGCTGGAGGCAGAGGAAGAGGTCTGGCCCCTCAGCCGCGGCTCGTCGGGGTGGTCTAAACTGCTCCTGCCTGCCTTCCTGGGTCTCACCTGCCCGGGAGGGATAAAAGGTGGTGAGTGCTCCTGCCCGCTTACCTCCAGCCATGCCAACGCCAGAGGCAGAGGAAGAGGAATGGCCCCTCAGCTGTGGCTTGTCAGGACGGTTGAAGCTGTGCCCTCCTGCCTTCCCGGGAGCCACTGGACTTGCTGGATGCTCTCCTCCCCCCAGTGAGAGTGGGGCTGAGAGAAAAGACTGGCTCCAGCTGCAAAGCGGCTGGCGTGGCCATAGGGAGACCCACCGCACTGAGCCGCCAGACTTGCCAGACATCTCCCCAGTGAGAGCGAGGGCGGGAGAAGAGACTGGCCCCAGCTGGGAGGTGGCCGGCATGGCCATAAGGAGACCTGCCACGCCAGAGCCGCCAGACTTCCCGGACTCGCCGGATGCCCCCTTCCCCCCGGTGAGAGTGGGGGCAGAAGAAGATGATCCAAGATGAGTTAGTTCACAGCCAAATGGGCATTCAACAACATCAAGGACAGAGTTTGGGGACTATGACTGTGAGCATCACCATGAATCTGAGGGATGGGCTGAGACCTGGAATGAAAGATGGGTGTCAAGTACTGTCATGCATTCCCCTATAATGGCCAGGTCTCCAACCTACAACATATCTTCCTCTAACAGTAGGTATTGGTATCTCAAAACCACAGCCCTTCATGACTTGTAAACCTGCAGTGTAATATCCACCAATTTAAAAAAGACCCCAACTAACTAAGAAAATGCTGTCATGATACACCCCTACCATAAAAGCCCCATTCCACCCACTGCCTTATAAAACCACAGCCCTGCAGCTCCCCTGGTGGCTTAGTGGTTAAGACTCTGAGCTGGAGACTGAAAGGTCGGGTTTTGATACTCAAGGGCTGCACTTGGAGACATGAAAGGAGCATCCCATGAGCAGAGTTTCTCCAGCAAAAATCCTTTCAACCCAGAGTAATCTCTGACACGAAATTATTATTACCACAGCTCTATCCAAATTTAATTAAGCACAACAATAAAAAGCAAGTCAATAAATAAACCAATCAATCAAATCAACACCTAATAAATCATAATTTAGTATAAAATTCCTAGCTGAGTTCATGCAAAATAATATATCCAAAAACCCAGTCCAAAAATCACTGTAATAAATTAGGGGGGGAGAAGCTAACCAATAAACAGTTCACATTCTAAATAAATAAATACTTTAAAAAATAATTAATTTATTTCCCCCTCCTCAAAGGAGCAGGTGTAAATCAACATGAATTAGTTTTAGATAGAAATAGAAGGAAAAGCAAAAGTTTTTATCTACTCTGTCATAATCCACCACATTCTTCCACATTTACTCTTGTCATATCCATCCCCAAATATTATTTCAGTCCAAGACTTTCCTGAAGAAAAAACCCAAAGTACTAGATAGATAGATAGATAGATAGATAGATAGATAGATAGATAGATAGATAGATAGATAGATAGACAGATAGATAGACAGATAGATAGACAGATAGATAGACAGATAGATGTATGTTTTAGTTTCTCTATTGTCGAGTGCTTCTACAGGTCATCTGCAAGCCAAAAAACAAAACTCACAAGAGACAGAACAAAAATAAAGTACAAGGCTTGGTGAGAAAACAATATTCATGTGCTAAATTTGCTCCCTCTACTCCTGCCATATGGTAATGAAATTTTTAAAAATGCTCCCTGGGCTTTTGTAGAACATCTAAAAATACTCCTATGTCCCCTTTTTTATAGGCAATTACCATTTTTTGCCTTTCTTGCTTAGATCCTTAAAATAACCAGCCTATAAAGCCACTTTTTGGTGCTGCTCTGAAGTCAATACATAATAATAAATGTATATTGCAGGGCCTGTGTGTATATGTTTCTAAACAAGCTTTTTAAAATGTTTGGTTCAGATGCACAGATGTACAAACACACACAGAAGCACCCTAACACAGTGAAATTGCAGCAATGGACTGTGAAACTTGATGTGCAGAGGAAGCAAATGCCAGCTTAGGGAACAGATGGAACAGAGGCATCTCTTCAAAAGCACTGCTGAGCTTAGCTATTCACTTTGTGTGATGCATATGGAAAGGTGATGTGGCAGTTCAGCACTGTTTAAACATTGCGATCAATAGTTTCTATCTATTTGCAAAGGCCCCTGTGTGCTTTCTTCACTTCCAGAATATGAGAACATTTAGTTCTGAGAAAGCCACTGATTTTCCCAAGGCTTACGTCTCTCAGTTCTTTCCACATAATATTTCAAAGTCTGTCAGTGAGTGCTAGCAACCCCAAAGTGGGCTCTAGGGTAAGACAGTACTGAGGAAATTGAGAGTTGGATGGCTACCGAGTAAATGCCATTATCTCAACTTTGTCATCTTCATATATTAGGACTTTTCTTCTCAATATCCAAATGAAGTCTGAGAAATGTTCTGCATCTCCATCCCCACCTTTTCATATTATATTACAAAAGCAACCTTGTCTAAAAAATTATATACAGCTGAGTTCTTACAAAGACATTGCTCTCCACAGTAGAAATCAATGGTGAATTCAACTGGCAATTTTTGGTTTCAAAAGTATATTCCTTGCTTCTCCTGAAAATTTCTGCCTGCACCAAAGAATACATATTGTGCCAGGATTTGAGATGGGGGTGAAATTAATGGTGTCCTGTACAAAGGCAAATTCAAAGAGAGCAGACATGGAGTCTTGCTGAATCCAAGAGTCAGAGACAGCATTGAAATAGAACCTGGTAGATCACCAGCAGAGCTGTAATGAAATTACAGAGCGACCCAGGTGGAATCTGACATTATGAACAGAGGCTGGTAGATGGTACAATTCTATCCCTTGCAAAAGCAGAGGTTCCTCATATAGGATTGTCATATAAAGTGAGCATTTATCTCTCATTTCATTAGATTGTAAACCTTGTGGAGATGCCTCACAGATTTGTCCTTTGCTCCCCCCCCCTCTTAGAAACACAGATAGTCCAAAGGAATAAGAGATCTGTGTTTACCTTATATAGCCTGGCAAGTCTTTTCAAACAGTCAGTCAAGGTGCTAAAGATGCAAAAGTCAAACAATTGGAGGTAGAAGACTCCACGAAGATATGGGAGATATGCTACAACAATTTATCCCATTCCATGTGGTGCCCTTGTATGTTGTTGCAAGTAAAAACAGAACAGAAACTTGCATCAGGAGAGGTTTTTTTTATAACAAAAAACACCTCTAAATTGCAATTTATAAGACTATGAACAAAAGCAGATGTAAACTTTTCAGCTTTCTGTCATCAAAAGGAACCTAAAGGCATCAGATCTTTCCCCCCACTTTTCCTTCAAATTATATATGAAAGTAAATGTAGACAACTAAAAATATGATTATTTGAAATATGAACGTTGAGGAAAAGGGGGGGGGGAATATTGCCGCACATTTCCATGAGAAAATAGTCAGTGGATTCTGAGAAACTCAGCAAAGGCAAGCGCGGCGCCAATATGGCTGCCGTGCTCTTTACGGGCGCCCCCACCCCCGGACTCAGACATCCGGGTAGTAGGGGGCGTGGCCACCCCCACATAAAAGGGGTGGCCACAAGGCGGCTTGCCGCCATTTTGAGGGAGCGACAGAGCAAAGAAGTTTGCTCCGCCGCTCTTACTTTGAAAGGAGCCTTCCTGTTGTGTATTGAATGTAATTGTAACCACACAAATGAGCGAGTGTAACAAGCTGTAACCACATGAATGAGCGAATGTAACAAGCTGTATCTTGCAATAGAAACAATGTAACAAACCACAATAGAATGCGAGCTAGTGACCACTAGGGGGAAGTAGCGAGCGTTCAGCTCACATGGTACACATTCCTCAAATACCTTCAGCTGCGAGGGAAAGATTCCCGCGCTCACCTCACCTGGACAAGAAGGGCGTGACTAAGGATGACATCACATGGACAGTAGCCAATGCACTATCGAAGAGCCACTTTCAATTGTATAGCCACTGCATAAAAGGAGCTGTTTGTCCGCCATTACCACATGTTCGTACTGTACTCCATGCAATAAAGATGTGTTAGGCTAGTCTACAGCTGCTTCCATTGTCTTGATTCCCAAACACTAAATTGGCGACGAGGATGGGATATGGCTTCCCACGGGGACAAGACACATTCACAGCAACCGGTTTTCGACGTAAACCAGCCCGAGCGATGGGACTGGTTCGAGATGCACTTCAGGAGTACGGTAGCGGTTGCTGGCATCACAGACGCAGGAAAGAAGAGAGGCCTTCTCATCACGATGCTTAGCTATCACGCAGTGCAAGCGCTGATGGACCTGGTGGCGCCAAGAGAAGTGGAACAGATTGCTGTAGCCGAACTGCTGGTTACCCTGAGAAACCACTTCAAGCCCAAGGTATCCTTCTTCTCTGCCAGGGCTGCGTTCGTGAGGAGGGACCAAAAGCCGGGTGAGTCCATGTCCGAGTATGCAGCGGCCCTCCATTTGGCGGCAATCCCGTGTGAATGGCAGGAGTTTCTAGACATGGCCCTGAGGGACAGGCTGCTTTGCGGGATGTGAGATAGGGATACCCAAAGGAAGCTCATGACCCGTGGCCACAACCTCACCGTCAAAGAGGTTCTGCAAGAGGCTCAGGCGGCTGAGTCCACAAGGGCCGGGTTCAAGCTCCTCAAAGCAAAGCCACCACAAATTGAGGCAGCTGCATCAGCAGTCCAGGCAACTTGGAGGGCACCCCCTGCCCCATGCTCGCCCACATCCTCAGAGGCCTCCGCCACTCCAGGCTCCAGTGAAGATGAGGGAGTCCGGAAAGTCGGAAAGGGGCAGAGTGGGAGGAAAGGGAAGGGAGGCCAGTGTTGCGATGGCTACAGAGCATCCCACGAGTGGATCAAATGCCCATTCTGGAAGGCTGAGTGCCACAACTGCGGATGGAAGGGCCACATCGCCAGGGTTTGCAAGCAACGGCGGGATGAGAGCAAGCGCCCCACACAGAGACGGGATGGCGTCGGCAGAGTCTACAATGGCGCCGATGACCCAGAGGGGTACCACGTGTACCGAAGAGCACATGCGGATGACGACCTGGCCGTCCACAGCGTGCCCTTAGGGCACCCACGTTTTTATGTTGAGGTACTGTTGCAGGGGATCCCCGTTAGGATGGAAATAGACTCGGGGTCTGCCTACTCCATCATTTCCCATAAGGAGTTTTTGCGCATTACCCCCAAGGCACGACCCAGACTCAAGGAGCTGAGGTGGAACTTAAGGGACGTGCAGGGGAATGGGATCCCAATGTTGGGGGTTGGGGATTTCGAAATACAGTATAAGGGACTCAGGAGGAAACTCCCTCTAGTAGTTCTAAAGGAGGGGGTGCAACCTCCTGGGAACACAGTGGTTCAAACCCCTAGACATTTTCATAGGAGGCATCCATGCCATCGGGGGGGGGGATGATATTCAGGCAGTGTGCAACGCACACCCCGAGGTATTCAAGAAGGGACTCGAGAAGTACAAGGGGCCCCCATTTCATTCGACCTAGACCCGGCAGTCTGCTCAATTAGGCTCAAGCCACGACGGGTTCCATTCGCCCTGAAGGACAAAATAGAGGTGGAACTTGACAAACTGGTGGGTCAGGGGATTTTAGTGCCTGTGGACTCTGCAGAGTGGGAGACTCCTATTGTTACAGCGCTAATGCAAGCGCGGCGCCAAAATGGCCACCGCGCTCTTTGCGGAGGCCCCCCATCGGACGAAGGCATCCGGGTGGTTAGGGGGCATGGCCAGCTCCTTTATAAAAGGGGTGGCCACGAGGCAGCCGAGCTGCCATTTTGCGAAGCGACGGAGCGGAGAAGTTTTTCCCTCTTACCTCCGTCGCTTTTACCTTCACCGGGAAGCCTCTTGGCTGCTGAATTTTCTCCTTTTCGGCTTCCCATCGGTTAGCTGCGATACCCTCTAAGAAGAGGGCGGCTGCGAACGCAGCTCGTTCTGCGCGGAGGCGCCAGCCGGGTCGGAGGACCGCGGTCGCGCCTACCCAGCAGCCTCCTTTGCCCGAGTTCACCGGGACCGGTGGTATGGGGTTGATTCCCCCCTTAGCCTGGGGCTGGAGGTCTGCGTACCGGCCCTGTAGGGGCTGCGGCCCTCGGCCCGCAAGCAGTGGCCACTGCCTCTGGCGTGGCCCATTCTGCGGGGCCTTCCCCGTTGGTGCGCAGCTGCCTGCGGGGGGTTTCAGCTCTCTCCCCTGGCAGGGTTCTCCCCGGCCCTGGGGCCGGGCCTGGGATCATGGCCCTATATGGTCCCAGGGGTCCAGGGATCTGGACCCGTGCTTGCAGTTAGTGGGCCGGCCGGCCCTTTGCCCCCTTTTGGGGGGCTGCGGTGGCTCACATGGTTAAGACACTGAACTTGCCGACTGGAAGGTCGGAGTTTGATTCCCGGGCACTGCATGACGGACTGACAGGGCCGCCATCAGAAATTTCTGGGCCCCATACTGAGCAATCCTATTCTTGGGGGGCTACATCAGTGTGGAGGCCCTTCTGGCCCGCGTTGCGGCCCTCGAGGCTTCACTGGCCAGGGTAACCACCCAGGGGACCCCTTTTGGGGTGCAGATTCATCCATCGTCTGCTGGGCAGCGGCAGGCGGCGGGACGGGTCGAGCTGACTGAGGCGCATGGCCTGGCATCGGCCACTGCCTCGCAGCTCCCCGATCGACAGGCCGGTGCTGGTCAGGCCCCGTCGGCGAGCTCAGGTGCGGTCGTGAGCTCCGACGCCCCCAGTGGGTCAGAACCCCCGGTGGGGGCGGCCCATGGGGGTGCAGCATGTGAGTATGTGGTTCAATCTAGCGCACCCACACACATGGCAATGTTGAGGGGGGGTTTCAATGGCCTTGGCCTCGCACGGGTGGTGCAGCGGTTCGGCCGCCAACGGCCCACCCGGTGACTCCAGCTCTCACCCAGGGCCCCGGTGTGGGGGGTACTACTTGCGCAGTTGGGAATGTTTTAGGGGTGACCGGGTTGGTCCAGGCTCCTTTTCAGATGCCCGCAGTTCCCGCCGTTCCTGTGTCGGCATTGCCGACTGCGGGGTATTCGTTGCCCCTGAGGGACCATTTGGCTCAAGCCACCAAGGAAAAGGTCTGGCGTGGGAAGTATGTGGACATCTTCTCCCTCCTTACCAGAGAACCCACCATAGAGGAGAGGGAGGGGCAAGATGAGAAGGATAAGGAGCAGGCACGTCGTCGCAAGCAGCCACGTACGTGGGCCAACCGGTTGCCGGCCTACCTCATACGTGGCGGTCTACCTCAGGGCCCGGCCGGATTTGGAGATTCCGATGGTCCAGTAGTTGGACCACATTTACCGGGCGATGGTTGACTTCCCGGGCCCGTCGTGGTTGGCTTATGATGTGGAATTCCGTATGCGGATTCCCCTGCACCCCGAGATGAGGTGGGATGAGCCCTGCCAGACGCTGTGGCTTCTGTACATGACTCCCACGCGCCCTGCGCCTGGAGAGAGATACCATTGTGGACATGCGGTCCAGCGAGCGGCCCCAGCACAGGCACCCCGCCAGGTGGCGGGGCAGGGGGTTCTTGCCCGCCTGCTGTGCTGGACTTTCTTGTCCAATGGTTCCTGCAATGGGAAGAATTGCCGGTACAGGCATGAGTGGCCCTCTTGTGCTGGCCCCCATGCTGCCTCCGCCTGTCCCGGGCCTGGAGGGATGCAGGGCGGAGGGAGGGGCGGACAAGGGGTTGGCAAGACTGCCGCAGGGGGAGCTGGTTCACCGAATGGCCCCCTCCCCAATTAACATGGACATGTTGGCGCGTTGGCTCGCATTATACCCGAAGGAGGAGGAGGCGGTTTACCTGCTTCAGGGTTTTCGACTGGGGTTCCGTATTCCTTTTGTGGGTGATAGGTCCCTTCAGGATGCTCCCAACCTTTTGTCCCTTAAGGGGAGGGAGGAGGTGGCTGCTGCCAGCATTAACAAGGAGGTTTGTGAGGGCACGGTCGCCGGCCCCTTTCACTGCACCCCCGTTCCCTGACCTTAAGGTGTCACCCTTGGGCTTGGTGCCCAAGGAGTTACCGGGCGAGTTTCGCCTGATCCATCACTTGTCCTACCCCATATCATGCTTGGCCTTTGAGTGTTTCAGCACATTCCTGCAGTGGGCTTTCGTCCGCAGGTCAGGGTCCCGGTCTGTAGCCCATTACCTGGATGAATTTTGTTCGGGGTGAACGGGGCTGGGACACGTACACACGTCTCCTTAACACATTTCAGACGTTAATGGAGGAACTCGGTGTCCCTTTAGCGCCCGAAAAGACCGAGGGCCCATCTACTAAGCTAGTATTCCTGGGGGTGGAGATTGACTCGGTAGCGTAGGCTTCTAGGTTACCGGGGGATAAGGGGTCAAGGATAGTGGCCCTTATCTCGGAGTTGCTTGCTAAACGCAAGGCATCCCTGAGGGGACTGCAGGTGCTACATGGTCACCTCAATTTCGCTTGCAGGGTGGTCGCACCGGGCAGGGCATTTGCTCGGCGCTTGTGCGACGCCATGACTGGCTTATCTAGGCCCCACCATAGGGTTAGACTCACCCGGGGTATCAGGGCAGATATGCTTATCTGGCTCCAGTTCCTGAGGGAGTTCGATGGAGTATCATTTTGGAGGTCTGACCTCCTGGCTTCCCCTCGCTTTCAGATCCAGTCTGCTGCCTCGGGGTCCCTGGGTTATGGGATGTACTTCAATGGGAAGTGGGCCTATGGTGGGTGGCCACCAGCCTGGGCAGGCACGGGTCACCTGCGTGATCTCACTATTTGGAATTTTTCCCTATCCTGTGGGCTTTGATGCTATGGGGCGAGGAGTGGGCCGACTCGGTCGTCCATTTCTGGTGTGACAATGTGGCCGTTGTCCACATTGTCAACTCACAGACTTCCAAATCGCCCAGGGTCATGGACCTAGTGCGCCAGTTTGTGTTGCGCAGCCTGCGCCCCTACGTCCTCTTCGGGGCCAGGCATATCCCGGGGGTCAATAATGATATCGCTGACGCTTTGTCCCGCCTGCAGATCTCCCGGTTCCGTGCCTTGGCCCCGGATGCGGAGGGATTTCCCTCGCCACCCCCGGACGAGATATAGACCATTGGCAAGGAGAGGTGAACCGGGCGATTGGCTTGTCACTGGCGCCACGCACGCGTAAGGCGTATCACCATGCATTCAATTCTTTCAGAGCCTTCTGTACCCAATTCCGGCTGCCAGAATCCTGGCCGATCCCAGTGACCCATGTACTTCGGTTCATGGTTTACCTGCATGCCCAGGGCCTTGCACCTCGCACCATGGCATCTAGGCTGTCAGCGTTGGCTTTTATGGCCAAGGTGGGAAGTCATGTGGATAGTACCGCTGACTTCCGTGTGAGACATGTTTTGGAGGGGTGGGTGCGGTAGCGTGGGCGTTGCCCGGACGACCGCCACCCGATTTCCCCAGGGGTTCTTACCCAATTGGCCCGGGGCTGGCCTGGCCTCTGTTTGATAGATATGAGGTAGCCCATTTCATGCAGCCACAATGGTGGCCTTTTTTGGAGCGCTCCGCATCAGCGAGCTTGGATGCTGTCTAAGGCGGATGCAAGTCGTAGGGCACTGGAACTCAAGGATGTCTATGTTGCCAAAGACTGGGCTCAGTCGAGGATACCCTCCTCTAAGACAGATCAGCATGGTGTAGGCAGTGATGTAAGTCTGCTACGGTGTTCTTTGGCAGACATCTGTCCGGTTGGTGCCCTACAGGATTTCCTTGCACTGCGTGGCACGCACCATGGCCCATTTTTCTGTCACCAAGGTGGGTCTTCCCTTACTAAATTTCAATTTTGGAGGGTGCCGCGAAGGCACTAGACAGTGTTGGCCTCTCAGGGGCTCGTTGCGGCACCCATTCGTTCAGAAGGGGGCGGCTTCTACTGCAGCTGTTTTGGGTGCTCCGGGGCTGAAATGCACCGCATGGGAGGGTGGGGTTCACAATGTTTTCAATTTGTGTTCGCCCTCTTCAACCTGAGTACCAGTTTAGTCACTGCACTGTTTCTCCCCCCCTTTTTTCCTTGACAGACCCTGGGTGTCGTATTACACCGGTGACAGTATGGCTGGTGGGCCATAGCCGCGTGCACAGGGCAGCGCGTTACGCTGCACAGGGCAGCGCGTTACGCTGCATAGGGCAGCGCGTTACGCTGCACAGGGCAGCGCGTTACGCTGCGGCGACAGAGTGGGACCCCGACTGGGACTGGGTGCACCCGCACGTCTCAGGTGGTGTGGTAAGCGCGGCATGTTATGGCGGGAACTGTTGCCATTCCTTTTCTACATCAGGGATGCTGACTCGCCTGATGTCCTGGTTATGTACCTTGGGGGCGATGGCTTGGGGCGGGTCACTGGCCTATCGCGGAAGCTTGCGATTTGCAGTGACCTGCCCTACTCACATTATGTGTGGCCGGCCACAACCCTCAAGTGGTTGGACGTGATGTCGCGGTACGCTTACTGGGGAGCGTTCGGCCTCGAGGCTCTTGACTGAGCCGACGCTCCGTGAATGGGGCTATTGCCCGGTTCCTTTTTGAATAGGGTGGGGGACGCGTCATTCGCCTCCCCACCATCAGTCTGCAAAATTAAGAGCTTTACTCAGGGGATGGGGCCCATCTGTCGCAGGGAGGTATGGACCTCTGGTTAGCAGACTGGCGAGCAGGCCTGTCGACCGAGCTGACGGTCTTGGGGGGGTCGGTGAGCCTTTTTGGGAAGCCTCCCCGTGTGGCGGGTAGCACTGGTAAGGTAAACATTTATGACCCACAGGTATCCGGCAGGTTCGCAATTGACTGGACAACACTAGACAGGTATAAGTTGGTTAAACGTTGTCCGGTCAACGACGAACCAGGTGACGGGGTGATGGCTACAGCTAGACAGCATGCATCACCCTGTGATTTCACGGATACGCGTCAGAGGGTGGGGTCATTAGTTAGATATTGACTACGGTCAACAATTTGTTTGTTGTCAACAAACAAATGGATACAAATAGATACATTGTAACAATTGCCGTCGGCAATTTTGGGTGGTACCTTACCAGTGTTACTTCGGCCTGCTTGCCTTAAGAATTATAACTGGTCAATTACCAATAGAAATTTATAATTCGGACTAGGGCATGAATCAATAAATGTGGCCCAATGCCGTTATCCACTTTTACCAGTGTCTGAGTCCTTTATTGGGGGGTGCGCCTGCAATGCAAGTGCGGCGCCAAAATGGCCACCGTGCTCTTTGCGGGGGCCCCCCATCGGACGAAGGCATCCGGGTAGTTAGGGGGCGTGGCCAGCTCCTTTATAAAAGGGGTGGCCACGAGGCAGCCGAGCTGCCATTTTGCGAAGCGACGGAGCGGAGAAGTTTTTCCCCTCCACTCCCTCCCTAGTTAACAGTGTGATATTTTGGTCGCTTCGGGGCCAGGTGGGAATTTTTGGCTGGGACCCACAATTGGCTCTCGGGTCCTGGTTTTTTCGCCCATCCCACACTGTTGCTATGGTTTGATATAGGGGTTTCTGTTGCTGCTGTTGACTTTGGTCACATGGGCGGGTAGCACTGGTTAGGTAAACATTTATGACCCACAGGTATCCGGCAGGTTCGCAATTGACTGGACAACACTAGACAGGTATAAGTTGGTTAAACGTTGTCCGGTCAACGACGAACCAGGCGACGGGGTGATGGCTACAGCTAGACAGCATGCATCACCCCGTGATTTCACGGATACGCGTCAGAGGGTGGGGTCATTAGTTAGATATTGACTACGGTCAACAATTTGTTTGTTGTCAACAAACAAATGGATACAAATAGATACATTGTAACAATTGCCGTCGGCAATTTTGGGTGGTACCTTACCAGTGTTACTTCGGCCTGCTTGCCTTAAGAATTATAATTGGTCAATTACCAATAGAAATTTATAATTCGGACTAGGGCATGAATCAATAAATGTGGCCCAATGCCGTTATCCACTTTTACCAGTGTCTGAGTCCTTTATTGGGGGGTGCGCCTGGAAAAGCAAATGGGGAGGTGTGGATTTGCACTGACTACAAGTGTACAATCAACAAGGCAATCCGCCCTAATGCCTATCTGGTGCCAGTAGTTAGCCATCTGCTTGCTACTCTACATGGGGGAAAGTACTTCGCCAAATTGGATCTGGCACAGGCGTACCAGCAGCTATCAGTAACCCCAGCTACAGCTGCTGCGCAAACCATTGTAACTCACAAGGGGGCATTTAACGTGACGCGCCTACAGTTCGGCATGAACTCGGCGCCAGGGATTTTTCAGTCCCTTGTGGAACATTTGTTAAAGGGGCTACTGGGTGTTCTGCCATACTTCGATGACATTTTGATTTCTGGGGGGAGTGAAGCAGAACTGGCCCAGAGATTAGATAAGGTCCTTACAGTGTTTGAATCCACAGGGTTGAGACTGCAGAGAGACAAATGTGTGTTCCTTGTGAGAGAAGTCGAGTTCCTGGGGTTTCGCATAACTCCTGAGGGAGTGAAACCTGCTGAGTCCAAAGTCTCAGCCATTCAAAACGCTCCTCGCCCCACTTTGAAACCGGAGCTGCAATCCTTCTTGGGGCTGCTGAATTTTTACCATTCTTTCCTGTCCAGGAAAGCGTCGATTGCAGAGCCCCTGCATAGGCTGCTGAAGAAGGATGCGGTTTGGCAGTGGGGGGAGAGTCAAGAATGGGCTTTCAGAGAACTTAAGCAGCTTCTCTCCTCAGAGGCCATCCTGACCCATTTCGACCCAAAGAAGCCGGTAGTCCTAGTCTGCGATGCCTCACCAGTGGGGGTGGGGGCAGTCCTGTGCCACGTGCTAGAGCGGGCGAGAAGCCCCAATTGCCTTCTATTCGAGATCATTGTCTAAGGCAGAACGGAATTATGCCCAAACAGATAGAGAAGCCCTTGCTATTGTGGCGGGCACAAAGAAGTTCCATGATTTTTTGTATGGTCGTTCATTCACCATTGTAACCGACCACAAGCCACTATTGGGGATTTTCACCTCAGACAAGCCCACTCCACATCCTCTCCCCAAGGATGCTTCGGTGGGCTATTTTCCTCAATGAGTACAGGGATTCATTAGTGTACCGCCCCTTGAAAGACATAAGCCATGCTGACACACTCTCAAGGTCTCCTCTTCCTCAGCTGGGAGACCTGAAGAGCAGGACAGCCAAGTCCTCCTCATAGAAGCCCTAGATGCACCCCCCCATACTTCCCATGGAGATTGCTGCAGCCACGGCAAAGGATAAAACACTAGCCCTTGTTAGATCCTGGGTACAGAAGGGGTGGCCCACGGCTCCCCCCGCAGACGAGTTTGCTGCGTTTTTCAGAAAGAGGGTTGAGTTGTCTACAGAAAGGGGGTGCCTCCTATGGGGAGAGAGAGTAGTCGTCCCAGAGTCCTTGAGAGCGAGGGTACTGCAGCTCCTACACATCAGCCACCCTGGGATCGTGCGCTCTAAGGCGCTGGCCCAAAGCTATTTCTGGTGGCCACAGCTAGATGCGGATATTGAACACATGGTGAACACATGCGAAAGTTGCCAAGATCTCTCGCCCTGAGGAGTCCCGACTTCCACACAGAGAATGGGACACAGCCAGGGGACCATGGTCTCGCCTCCACATAGACTTCGCAGGTCCATTCAGGGGTTCCCTTTTTCTACTGGTAGTAGATGCATACTCCAAGTGATTGGAAGTGATTCCAATGTGCAATACTTCATCAGCTGCAACCATAAAACAGCTGCACAAGCTGATAAGTACCTTTGGAATACCTGATGTCATTGTGAGTGATAATGCTAGTACTTTTACGTCTGCAGAGTTTCAAGCGTTTTTGGACTCAAACGCCATTTGGCACATAACCTCAGCCCCTTTTCACCCCGCAACTAACGGCCAGGTGGAACGCCTGGTGCGAACAATGAAGGAGACATTGCGGTGCATGGGACCGGGGATCTGGACCTCCAGCTCTGCCAGTTTTTGTTGGCATACAGGGTGACACCATTGGCATCGGGATTCTCCCCCGCTGAACTCCTCGAAAGTGATGATCTTGCCCAGATCACTGGCCTGGCATTAACAACTTCCGTGTGCAGTGACCTGGCGTTTCTTCACCATTTATGGCCGTACACATGGTTGCTATGGTCAGACATCGTGCCGAGACACTATTATAGGGGAGGCATTGACCCCCATGGTTTGGACTGTGTCCGGCAGTCAGTGAACAGGGCTGTTGCCCGGTTCCTTATTGAAAATGGCTTGGGGACAGCCATTCGTTACCCGGGGATAGGGTTACAGGATTTTAGTCTGTATTCTGGAGATGGGGTTCACCTGTCAGCAAGAGGTATGGACCTCTTTTTGAATGACGTGCAAGCGGGCCTGGTGACCGAATTGATGGTCAGGGGGGCGGTGAGTCATCATGGATGCCTCCCCGTGTGGCAGGTAGCACTGGTAAGGTAAAATTGATGACCCATAGGTATCCGGCAGGTTCGCAATTGATGGGCCAACATGAGGATAGGTACAGGGGAAACAGGCTTGGCCGGTCAAGGGCGAACCATGAACGGAGTGATGCTAGGAGCTTGACAGCCTGCATCACCTGGATATTTTACCGGATACACGTCATAGGGTGGGGTCAATAGATAGCATATTGACTTCGGTTAACAATTTGCTTGTGGCGACAAACAAATTGATACAAATTGATACATAATAGCCAATTGCCAATGGCAATTTTGGGTGGGACCTTACCAGTGCTACTGCGGCCTGCTAGCCTTAAATATTCACAATTGGATGAAACACCAATTGGAAGTTATAATTCGGACTAGGGAATTATTCAATAAAAGTGGCCAAATGCTTTAAATCCAATAATGGTGTCTGTGTCTTTATTTGGGGGGGGGGTGTGCGCCTGCAAAGCCACATTGAAACATTTTACATCCCTACTTATGTATATAAAAACTAATGGATGGTGTCATGGACCAAGACTCAAGAGACCAGGATTCTGATCTCTGCCTGGCCATAGAAACTCAGGTGGTGGGGGTGAGGGCAATGGTAAAGACAGTCCTTAAAGCTTACTAACCTTATCAGGGTCACCATACATTGGATGTAACTTGATGGCACATAAAGCCAACAACAATAACTACTTGTATATATGCTTGTATTTCCATACCTGAGGGAGGAATGTACTTTCCAGTGTGGGACACAGGAGTCTTCAGTATGCTTCCATCTTTTCATACCCAGACACTACACTGTTTTCATGTTTACTTTTTCACACCCCAAGAGTAGTTTCTTGACAGAGGCAGAACACAATTTTCCTGCATGCGCCAGTACAAATCTGGCTGGTTTGCCATCCCTAATGGATAAATGGATTCTCTGACAAACTAAATTGGGTTATAGCTTTACTTCCTACGATGGAAAGTGCAGAATTGGATTCTAAATGCTAGCTCATCCTTCATTTGTTTCTGAGAGCTTTTTAGGAGAGATAAAACTATGGCTGAGTAAATAAATGAAAACGGTTCAAAATCAAATTTGACTCCTCACATCTGCTGCAAATTGAGGTTTTGCTTAACTAATTTTGGCCTAAAGCAAAACCACAAATTATCGACAAGGTATATTGAGGCTTCAGTCGACAGGTTCTGCAAGACCTCTCAATGATCAGTATGCTCTGAGTAAGCTCATTATAATATATGAAGATGAAATGCTGTTTAAAAACCAACACCCATACTTCAAATTTTGACCAAGCCAAGACTCGCCATCAGCATATATTAAATATTAAACTTTTGCTCTCTAGAGATGATATAATTTCTGTGCAAGGAATAAGTTTTGACTGAATCTTAGTGAAATGTTCATTAATATGCACAAACCAAAAATGGATATTAACACTGGAAAATTGCTTTTCTGCTCCTAGGAACTAAAGCATTAACTGGTTTTATAGTTCAGATTTTGTTTGGTATAACAGTTAGACATATGTATGCACTTAAATATAAAATGCATTAAAACAATGTATTATTATGGTAATCTTATTATAAAAGTTTGTGTAACTTGCAGCAGCTAATTGCTGCTAATTGATAAGGTGCTGGGGGACATCTTAGTTTCACAACCACACATACAATCAAAACACAGGTCAGTATGTAATCTATCAGCTGTATTTAGCCATGTCATATTATGCAACAATTATATAAACATCAAGAGGATTCTGGCCAATATTGTTATTAATTCACTCAATAAACAAATAAAGACAACTGTAGGATCCATATGCAAAACAAATGCAGGAGGAAGGTGATACATTTATTAGATCATAAAATAAATTCAAACATTGCACAAACATGCTTAAGGTGAAGCTATTAGATGCAGCCTACTGGTTTTTCCAATTCACACCTAAGCAAAAGAGCCTAGCATAACATCTTATCATGAACATTTTTGTCTTTCATTGATTATTTCCTGCCCTATCCACAAGAAATTGATGCATGCCTGAAGAAGTTATCTTGAATCCCAAAGCTCACATGATGTTTGATTATTATTATTTTTTAGTGATCCAATAAAGGTATCACCTTTCTCATGCATTTATTAACTCAACGAATCAGCTTTGGGAATCTAAGCCTTCTGCCATTTGGTGACCTCCAGATGTGTTATACTGTATGTATGTCATCTGAACAAAATAGAAGCCATCATGAAATCACCTCCAGAAGACTGGGATTCCATTTTGCTGCACTAATATACACAAGGATCAGCCAGGCGCCTTGCATTGATCTTGAAGCTCCTTTCCGCACCCACAATTTGGCCACAACGGAGGAGCAATGTTAATTTGAAAAGGAGCTCTGTGATCTGGATAATCCAAGTGATTGTCTGAGCATAAAATTAGCTCTCTGGTGTGGAACCTTTGCATACAGAATGGCAATTTCCCCAAGAGCTTTAGTTTCATCAGCTATCGCAGCCAGAATAGTCTCATGAAAAGTATCCCACATCTCAGCTTGCCTCTGCTGCTGCTTTGCTGAAGTAAAGCCTGCTATGTTTAACTTAGAGCTGATTTCCTCACTTTTGAAGGAATTACTCACAGAACTGTGCCTTTTAAACTTTTATGGTTACCCATATAATGACTACACTATTCCCAAATGTAAAAATCTAATGCATAAAACAGTTCAGCAGCATTTTGCAATTGAGGTTGTATCTTCAAGGTAGAATGTTATGAGATATCAGAACATACTGTATACCTTCATGCATACGCTTAAAACAATGACAGTGCTGGACAGCAGCTAATGTACAACAACAGCTTATTCTGCCAAAGAAGGGAAGTATTTTATAGTCCTAAAATACCACAGAAAGCTGGGTTGTTAATATATGTGGTATGCTAAAATGCTTCAAGATCCTCTGGAAATTGTTTATGTTGCCAGTTTCTGCTGTCCCTCTTTATAACCCCCCCCCCATTTTTAAAAAATAACTGCCAATGGGAAATACATAACAGGATGTCCTAGGAGTTTGAAGTGTTTTGAAACTGGTTTCACAAAACCAATGTCTTTCACTCACTCTTTTGATTTTATCTCGTTTATTTTTATTTCAGTTTAGCCAACATACTGAAATGGCCTAAACATACTGAGATGACCTAAAATGGTCAATTCTGTGTTAATTTGTCATACAGAGCTTTCACTCAGGAAGAATGAAAAATATCCTTCACTTTGGGTTTTTCTAAATTAAAAAAAATCCCAAAACCCACCAAGTTCTTCATAATGTGATAGACGGAATATGAAATTTTTCAAATGCACTTATCAGAAAAATTGACAATGACAGATTTACCTATCCAGTCAAATGTTTAATTTGCTTCAGATCTTTCAAAATCTAACTTTAAATTAAAACATGCTTCAATGATTGAATGAAAGTTGGGATTGAATGCCTTCCCACAAAGCAAATCAACTCCTTATTTGATACATTCTTCTCTAAGGTGGGAGTTGTTATTGAATTTGATTGATGGAAAAGGAAGGGGGAGATAATTTGTTTATTTCTGAAGATTCATGAAAATTTGTTACATATAGGATAAAAAGAACATGGAAATTTGGAATAAATGTGAAATTAAAAAGTGCAGGTATACATAGAAGGCTTCCCTAATTAGCTATGTATTGCATCATTTCCAAAATGTGTGGAGATAAAAGTTCTACCAAGTTCTCCAGCAGAAACAAGCACCATTATTGTGGAGCACTCACATCTATGACCTCTTTATGATCATGAAACACAGAGCACTGAATATAGCCATGTTACACGTAATGGTTATCATTATTACCACAATGTTTTTTTCTTATCTCCCAAGAAAAGTTACAATCTGAAACAAATAATTTAAAGACAAGGCTCTTGATATTTGTTTATTTGTTTGTTTACAAAAATCTACAAAGGTATTTCCAAAGGAAACACTCTAGGATATATTTTCATTGAAACGTGACATTGGAGGGACTCTAGAGAACAGCCAAATGGAGTCTTAGCCCTCAGTGATCAAGACCTCATGAGAATACAAAATGTGTTACACATTGAAAGATAGACATACCATTTGAGCTTAGTTGTTTTCAGGAGAGAGTTTTGCAAAAATAGATCAGCTTTTTCTCCTGCAAAAGTCTTCAGCTGCAAAATCTATTCTTTCAAAATGGCACATCACATTGCTTTTGACAGTGTCCATTGAGCAGTGAACATGGAATTCTGAACTTCAGGGTGAATTACAAGTGAAAATTTTAATTTAAAAACCCTCCAAATAGATTGGATAAATATTACATAGATATAAATACAACTTGCTTTTGAGACTATAAATCATATTTGTCTTTATTAGATTTTTAATATATAGTTTATATTCCGATTTGCTTCACAAGCCACACATACACTTGTAAGACATAAATTTAATAGATATTTTACTCATGCCATTGTTTTCAATGCAAATAATTCTTCAAACATCATGGTGTATTGTATTTATCCATCCTTAGCATGCTGGTGTGCTTAGAACCATTGGTAGGCAGCAAGGGCACAGCAAACAACCATTCAAGCTGTTGGCCATTTTTGCTTCTAACTGCAACGTGCACAGCACATAGTGGCTTTAATTCTTTTCTACTCCCTCTTTGAATTCAGCTTCTGGTTTATAAATAGTAGCCATTGGGTTATATTTTTAATTTCTTTTTTCCACAGATGAATGCTCCCATTAGGAAAGAAACAAGATTTTTTCAGATCACAATAAAAACAATGGCAAAGATAATTTCTCTTGGGAAAGTAATGAGGTAATAATTTAGAATAAGTTTTCCAACTTGTATTTTTAAAAGACAATTATTGATTTAGCAGATGACTGCTTACACAAAAGAATGTTAGCTATTATTTCACTAATTTAAAGATGATCAAGCAACTTAGAAAGTTTTTCATGCCAAATGTTTACACTACTTACTGCAAGGCTGAATTCTAGAATTGCTCTCCAAGCAAAATTCCATATGCATATTTATTTTATTTACTGACACACTGGGGTTTGAAAATTAAAGGTGGCCAATGCATATTTTCATACATGAAAGCCTGCTTCCATTGTATGCTTTTCTGACTGGGGCTACAAAATTACTGACCTAAGCCAATTCAGCAGAAGAAGTTACAAAATCACATGTTTTCTAAATAATTTTCACATTTGTTATGCGTCATCAGGTCATTTCTGACTTGTGGTGAGACTAGGAATCACTTATGAGGAGCTTATGAATAACATCCAAAAAGTTCTATTATTAGCAACTCTGATTATGACTTGCAAGATAAAGGCCATGACATCCTTTATTAAGTCAATCATCCCATGTTAGTTCTTTGTCTTTACTACCTTCCACTTTTTCTAACATTAGTGTCTTTTCCAATGAGTCTTGTCCTCTTTTTTATCTCCAAAACATGAAGGTTTAGTCATTTTGGCTTCTAGTAGGAGTCCAGACTTGATTTGATCTACAACTCACCTATCTTTCTGGTGGCCCATGATGCCTATAAAGGTCTCCTCCAGTGACACATTTAGAAATAATCAATTATTTCAATCAATTATTGTCCATCTCTATTTGGGAACACCACAGTATGGGTGATCTAATTTGGTCTCTACAGATACAACCTTACACTTGAGAACCATTTCTAGTTCCTTCATAACTGCCCGTATATGTCTCACTCTTCTTCTGATTTCTTAACTGCAGTTTCTATCTGGATTGATGATTAAATTGGAATATAGGAAATAAGTACACATTTTGAATTCTTCATTGAAGTCTTCTACAATCATTATTTCTGCTATTGATTTATTTTTCCAATTTTTACTTCTTCATATGAATTCAATTGAGTTTTTGCATATGTTCTGCATACAGAGTGAACAGATAGGGAGACAAAATACACCTTCATCTAACACTTCTGTCTGTGAGAAATTTTTATTGATTCTAACAGTGGCTTCCTTTCCACATTGTAGGTTTTACATGAGGACAATTAAATGCCAAGGTACACCCATTTATTTTAGAATGATCCAAAGTGTTATAATTTAGGACTATTATTTGCTTGATTTGTATAGGGTAGAGTTGCCATATGTACCAGAAACCCGGGAACTTCATAGTTTGAAACTGCCCTGCCTGGCCACATTAAAAACATTGATATGTCCCGCTTTTGAAACCAAGCTTGGTTTCAAAATAAAGAATTTTTTTAAACCTTAGAGTGGCAATTCTATTTAATTGCCAACAGGTGGCATCTCGCGTCTGTGAGCAGCAGATCATGCAGAAAGAGCTCGGAAGCGACACCAGAGGACAGAAGAGAAAAATTGTAGAGAGGAAGAAAAGCTCACCACCACCCCCAGAGGCCACAAGAGAAAAAGCATTCAAAAATATTGAAACTAATAAGATTAATTCCCAAATTAATCAAATAAGTTATAAAAACATTCAAAAATAATCACACTAATCTAAAAAAATACCAAAAAAAACCAGAAATCACTTTTCACTCAAAAAAATAAATAAAAAATGCATAAAAATAAAGATTTTAAAAACCAAAATTAAATTTTAAACTAAAAAAATTAATTTACATTAAATAAATAAAATTAAAATAAAATTTGCATAAACATAAAACAAAAACCTTCAAAAACCAATTTGAAGAGCCCGGCACTGAGGAAGCCGGCGCACAAAAAAATAAAAATAAAACACACACTGGGAGCGCAAGTCCGCCACAGGCGGACGCAGCACCTCGTAGCCACAAAATCACAAAACCTTACAACACCATTTAAAACAGCCCAGCACCATTGGTTCAAGAAAAATAAAACAAAACCCTTTACTATCCAACACAATTTTAAAAAGCCTGGCACCACCGGGCAAAATATGCTAGTAAGAACATAAGAACAGCCTTGCTGGAACAGGCCATAGCCCCTCCAGTCCAGCATTCTGCCTCACACAGTGTTCTGTGTGATCTGGTGTCTAGTCATGCCTGTCGCATGAACACAGCAAGGGAGGCACCAACTCTAGGTGTTCGGGAGTATTCCCCCCTTCCTGTCAACACTTTCTTTCTCTTCCGCCTCTTTCCCAGAGTTCGGGGGTGGAGGAGCCTCTTTCCCCAGCCAGCAGACTTTCTTTCCCCCCTTTCCCCAGAGTAAAGCTAGGGGGAAGTGCCTTCCAGCAACATAATCTGGTGAGGCAAAGAGTTGACAGGAGCGCTGGCTCTTCGGCTTTGAAATAGAGATGAGCACTGAACCCTAGTGTCAGATATGACTGGCTTTTGAGCAAGGGTCACACCTGTCCCATTTTTGTGAGAGGGAACTATGGCATCACTAGTATAGGGGGTTCGTGAACAATACTTAACGTCTATCACGTGTTCCAGCTTTCAGTCCAACCAGCAGATATGTAGTTGCCATCTTGGTCATTCCTCCTTGGATCTCTCTATGATGCCACTTAATGCCAGATCGGCGGCAAATAAAGGACAGCTAATCCAGAATATAATCCTAGATGCCAAAACTGATCTGCCATGTATTAAAGAAACCTGGGTGGGTGCTGCAGGGGGAGCTTCACTTCCCCTTATGTGCCCACCTGGGTTTGTAATGATGCATCAGGGGAGATCTGAGAGACTGGGGTGGGGGTGGGGTTGCCCTCATTGCATGAAACACCTTGTAAACCAGCAGGGTCTCAGCACTCTCGAAATTGTATCTTGAGTGTCTGCACATTAAGGCGGGAGCCAGGGATAGATCCAGGATTGTGTTGGTTCATCAAGCTCCTTGTGATAAAATACTCTGCTGTTAAGGTTCTCTACTAAGATTTCTGGACATAATTCAGGTTTAATAGTGTCTATAGGAGTCTTCCTATGTTCTCTGCAATGAAATCTTCCCTATTTGCTTTTTTTTTTTAAACCCGCATGCTGAAATTCTGAAATCTCCCAAGTTTCAGAAAGCTTGGGTGCTTAAAAAGATTCAAAATGTTTTAAAGTCCTTTGGAAACATCTGCAAAGAAGAAAATTCATAAGCTACATTGCAGCACAAATATTATATTGCCATTGCTTAGATGAGACATTATTAGAAGTGGGAAAATTGCACTCACTTTGTTTTGGTGCAAATTATTTGTCTTATAAATTGCAACCAATTTCCTTCGTGTTTATTTGTAGGCTACCCAGTTTTATTTGTATCCAAATATTTCAGATTATTTTTACATATTTGTATTAGTTCAAATAACAGGGAGGCATGAAAATGGGGAAACAGAGGGCCACAGAAATCTACCCAACGCCTTAACAGAGTGTGGTATTTCTCTTTTACCATCTGCTACATCCAATTATAGGTTTATAAAAGAAATTTGTATTATACAAGTGACCTTGTTCTTTTGTATTTTCAAGCCTGCTTACATGTAGGCCTTGTTCAGATTGTCTGTTGAAGCCAACTGACTGTCAATTTATTGGATTCTGTTCAGTATCAGGCCCAATTAAAAATACTGGTTTGGACTTAAAAACCATGGTAATTTATGCAACTTCCCTTTCCATATGTATCTGTCCAAGCCTTAAGATCACTTATGAAGACTTTTTCAGTCCAAACATCTAAGGGTAATTACAAGGGAGAGATTCATCTGAGAGGTTACTGAGTCCCCATGGTTACAGAATACTTATACAGAAGAATGCTGATCACTTGTAAGTTGTCTTTTCAATGACAATTTGACTTGAGGGAGAAATCTCTCTCTGCTTTAAGAGCATAAGTGATACCAAGTTATATATTTTACCATATGTTGAATGTCTAAGATATTCCTGTAGTACTTATTTTGCAATAACTTTAGGTTTTTTTTAGGCCCCATGGCATTGACAGTAATTAAAGCTTCTCTTGTTTGTTTCTACGGTTTTTGCTCTTGTTATTTGAGAGTTGTTTTTATTCCTGTGATTTGTATACAAGTGATTTTGTAAGCAATTGTTTACTGTGCTTGGCTTTAGGGTTTTTAAGAAGATTGTTATGTTGGGCTTTTTAATTAAAAAACAAGTTAAGGACAAGATAAAAATAAATTGGATAGTGGAACAAGAGAAATATTATAAAATCATTTAAATATCAGCCAATTAAAATCAGTGCAAAACAAAGTAAACACCAGTTTTAAAAGATTATTTTAAAGAGACGTGTCATCACACATTTTCTAAAGCAGCAATAGTATAATTGGAAAGTAGTTTTTAGAGAAAAGTAATCCACGATCTGTGATCTACACAAGAGGAAGCCCTTTCTTGGGAACTCTCTGATAGGCTGTCACAGGCTGTCACTGTATTGGTATTGTCAAATGGAGCTCTCTCAAAAATCTTGTGACTGAGCAATTCCACAATGACATAATCAAAAAGCTGTTGGGAACCTTGAAGTTGAAAAGCAACATCTTGAAATGGGTCTTGAACGCAAGTGGCAGCCTGTTCAGGAGATTCAGTATTGGTGTTATATGAGTTTGATACATTGCAGTAGTTAGCAGTCTAGCTGCTACATATTGCTACCCCTGAATTTCTTATTGTCTTCAAAGGTAGCCCTATGCAGAACACATTGCAATAGCAAGGACATGATGTGAATGTCTGTCACCAGTCAGGTCAACTGAGGAAAGGTTGTAGTGAAACTAAATGGAGGTGTGCAAAAAGTTTTGTTGCCATTCTACCTGGAAATCCAAGGGTGGCACAGACTTAAGGAACACTTCCAGATGATAGATAAGAACATAAGAACATAAGAACAGCCTTGCTGGAACAGGCCACAGCCCATCCAGTCCAGCATTCTGTCTCACACAGTGGCTCACCATTTCCTTCAGGGTATTCCCAAGCAGATGCCTTCACCTGCTTAGGATTCCCTGGAAATGATATTGAGAGATATCCTGCCTATCTCTCCAACCCGGAGGTTGTCCTTAAGTATCCATAGTTATAGCCATTGATACTCTTGTCCTCCATGAACTTGTCTAATCCTTTCTTAAAGCTGTCAAGACTGACAGCTGTCACCACTTCTTCTGGCAGGGAGTTCCATAGACCAGTAATCCTCTGGGTGAAAAGTACTTTCTCTTATTTGTTTGAGAACTAGTACCCAAAAGTTTCATGGAGTGTCCCCTAGTTCTAGTGTTATGCGATAGGGAAAACAGTTTTTCCTTATCTACTTTGTCCACACCGTGCATGATTTTATAAACTTCAATCAGGTCACCTCTTAGACGTCGTCGTTCAAGAGTGAAGAGGCCCAACCGTTGCAGCCTCAGATGGTAAGGAAAGTGTTCCAGTCCCCTAATCATTCTGGTTGCCCTCCTCTGCACTTTTTCCAGCTCCATAATATCCTTCTGGAGGTATGGCGACCAGAACTGTACACAGTATTCCAGATGGGGCCTCACCATAGATTTATAAAGAGGCAAAATGACACTTGCTGACTTATTTTCTATACCCTTCCTAATGATCCCTAGCATTGAGTTTGCTTTTTTCACTGCTGAGGCACACTGGGTTGACACCTTCATTGAGTTGTCCACCAGGACACCAAGGTCCCTTTCCTGGTTTGTCACAGAGAGTTCAGACCCCATCAGTTTATAAGTGTAATTGGGGTTCTTTGCCCCAACATGCATCACTCTGCACTTACTAATGTTGAAACTCATTTGCCACTGTTTTGCCCACTCCCCCAGTGTCGAGAGATCCCTCTGGAGCTCCTCACAATCTCTCACAGTTTTCACTACCCTGTATAATTTAGTGTCGTCAGCAAATTTGGCTACCTTGCTTTTTACTCCTACTTCTAGATCATTTATGAAGAGGTTGAAAAGCAGGGGTCCCAATACTGAACCTTGGGGGACCCCACTCTTGACTTCCCTCCACTTGGAGAAGTGTCCATTTAGTGCTACCCTCTGTTTCCTGTCCCTTAGCCAGTTGCTGATCCAGGACAAGACCTGTCCCTTTATTCCATGACTGGTAAGTTTATTCAAGAGCCTTTGGTGTGGGACCTTGTCAAAAGCCTTCTGAAAGTCCAGATAAACAATGTCAACTGGATCCCCCTTATCCACATGCTTGTTGACACTCTCAAAAAAATCCAACAGATTAGTGAGGCATGATTTGCCCTTGCAAAAGCCATGTTGGCTCTCCTTTAGCAGCGCCTTCTCTTCTATGTGCCTATTAATTCTATCTTTTAGGATGGTTTCCATCACTTTACCTGGGACACATGTCAAACTGACAGGTCGGTAATTTCCTGGATCACCCCTGGATCCTTTTTTGAAAATTGGTGTTACATTCGCTACCTTCCAGTCATCAGGCACAAAGCCTGATTTGAGGGAAAGATTATATATTTTGGCTAGGAGATCAGCAATTTCATCTTTAAGTTCCCTGAGAACTTGTGGATGGATGCCATCTGGTCCTGGTGATTTGCTAGTGTTTAGCTTAACAAGACATGCAAGGACCTCCTCCCTGGTTATTTCTATCTGGCTTAATTCTTCGGTTTCCCTCCCTACGAAGATAGGCTCTGTTTTGGGCATGTGGCCTCTGTCTTCTTCAGTGAATACTGAAGCAAAGAATTCATTGAGTCTCTCTGCAATCTCTGTTTCCTCTTTAATAACCCCTTGCCTTCCATTGTCATCTAATGGTCCAATGGCCTTCCTAGTTGGGTTCTTACTTCTAATGTACTTAAAGAAGTCTTTGACCTTATAGATCAGGAGCACCCAAACTATGGCCCGCAGACCCAATTAGGCACACACATCTCATTAATCAGGCCTGTGGTGAGAACCCGGGTACTCTTCAGACCGCCCCCCAACCACCTCCACCACCTGACGTCCCAATACGTCACCTGTGCCGGCGTCATCGATCGTGCTTAATCCCTGCTGGTCCAAGCAGCCTCTGCTCATTCCCAGCACTGCAGAAGCTTTAGCACTGTGGAAGAAATTGTTATTTAAGAGTTGTTGAAGAACTATGTTGAAGAACTATGTTGAAGAAATTTTCCAAGCCTTCTCTGTTTCCGAATCTGCAGCACTGGAAGGGTAAACGTGGCGTGCCACACTTGATGTCAGCATGGCACGCCAAGTTTACCCTTCCAGTACCACGGATTTTCTGCAGTGCTGGGAATGAGCTGCTTATACCAGCAGGGGCAAAGCACGATTGCCGCTGCTGCCACTGACATCAAAATGGTTAGCAGCAGGAGCAGCCCGCCTCCAGCCCCCACAGCTGGGCACCACTGTTATAGAACATATTGGCTGATATCTTGTTGATTAGCATAGTAACTTGCTGAAGCAGCAGGGATTTGGTGAGTCAATTCCTTTGTACATTTCATGAATACAAGTGGGGCTACTCTTGTGTTGGATTACCTTCGTGCATGAAATCACAACTAGATTAGGCACATTTGAATCAATTGAATTTATGAAGAGATTGAATCAACAATTCCCTACTGATGCAATTGGCTTACTCTAGTGCAATTTGCTACACTAACTATGGGCCATGCAAAATAAAGGCATGATACCATTGTGATCCAGCCCTCCTCTGACTGAAGAGGACCTGGATCAGGGGGCACTCCCTATGCTCAGCCCAGTTCTGCCTGCACCTGAGCCCAAGGATGCCCTGAGCCAGGGATCTCAGCCTGCGCCTGACCCAAGTCTGCTTTCTCCAGCAGCTGACTTGTCAGATCAGGAGTCTGGCTCTGACAGTGATCAGCCCTCAGTCAGGGAGAGGTCCAGGAAACAGCTACACCTGATACACAGGCAGGCTACAGTGAAGCACCAAAGAAGGCTCCCAGCTGATACCGATTAGCTGGGATGCTTATAAGCATTTCTTGCAGCCTGCCAGCATCATTACAACTCTTGTGCAAAGACTGACATCCTGCTTGACTCCAGACTGTCAGCCTAGACCCTGACCTGCCTGCCATGACCCTGACTTCTCTGCCAACCCTGACGATGCCCCTGGACACCCTTTATTTACTATTCAGAACTGAACTGATTAGATGTTGTTTTCTTAACTCTACTTCTTGTTTGGCTCAACTATTTATAGATTCAGACCATGTTACTGAAACCCCACTCCACCTACCCTGCTGACACGAGATCTACAACTTAAATAATGTTTCAGGACTAGCAGTGGCCAAACTTACCTGTATATAGGTCTGAACTGCCCCAGGATCAGAGTCCAAGCTGAGATGAATACAACCAATTTTGTCCGTGCAAAGAATGTTTCACAATGATGCTTCAGCATGTCTCCTCCAGTGTTCAATGAAGAAATCCTTCCACAGCTTGGGAAAACTCTGCCAGTCTTTTTTCTGTCATTGTGATGGTGGCAGTAACAGATGCTTTATTCATTTTCTTCACTGCTCATTGTGGCTCTTTAGATGGTTTATAGCATGTGTACAAATTATCCTCGAATGGCACTCTGCCCTTCATGCTTTCTCTGTTATCAATCACCTTCAGCTCCCTGTTAGAGATTTTTTTCGCTTTCAGATTTTACACTCTTTATAATGCCCATCTGATCAACCCTGTAAGGAAGCTAAGAAATCAAAACAATAATAATATAGAGATAAAACAAACAACTCATGTGTATATTTCCGTTGTTTCTTCTGTCTAGTCTTTGTGCCTTTGATGTGCTCTCTATTTGCAAAATTTTAAGATGAGTGACGAGATCTTTTGAGTCCTTTATATATTCCAAGTGGTGCTATTGTGATTAATTACTGTTATAAATTGTCTTACATATCCCCAGATAAAAAGGCAATACAGAAATGAGGATATCATTATTTTTGAGAAACTCGTTTATTTTCTATGCTTGACATTAATTTCATATTTTGTCGACTGACATTTCAAGAGTTAGGCCAGAGTTTTCCTATCTTAATGGCCATCTCAGCGTTGGCATTGGAGTTCCCTAGATTGATGGTTCTGGGGGACTTCAATTTGCCTTCGCTGGGGACTGGCTCCGGGGTGGCTCAGGAGTTCATGGCTTCCATGGCAGATATGGACCTGATTCAGGTAATTCAGGGCCCGACCAGGGGCAGTGGCCACACACCAGATTTAATCTTTTTGTCGGAGCGGTGGCAGAGTGATCTGAGACTACGGAAATTAGACATAACACCTGTGCCATGGTCAGATCACTATTTGGTGGCTCTAGACTTCCTGGGTGCGACGCTTCATCGTAGGGAGGCAGGGCCTATTAGAATGGCCCGCCCCCGGCAACTGATGGATCCTGATGGATTCCAGAGGGAACTGGGGGACTTCCCTCTGGATCGGCAACACGATTCGCCCGAGGCGCTGGTTGACCTGTGGAACAGGATGACAACAGCGGCCTTGGATGAAATCGCACCACTACGGCCTCTCAGAGCTCATGGAGCTAGGTCATCTCCGTGGTTCACAGATGAACTGCGGGAGCTCAAACGGGCAAAGAGACGCCTAGAGCGCCGCTGGGTGAAGACCCAGAGAGACTCCGATTGGACACTAGCTAGAGCCACTATTAGGGCCTATCTAGTGGCGATGGAGGTGGTGAGGCGGCAATACTTCACCACCCTTATTGCCTCCGCTGACAATTGCCCGGCCACCCTGTTCCGGGTTACCAGGTCTCTCCTTGGTAGGGGGACCCCGGTGCCTGGTTGGCAGGGGTCGGCTGAGGACTTTGCTGACCATCTAGTGGAGAAAATCGATCGGATTCGCTCGGGGTTTAATCCTGGCGTGGATGGGGAGAGTCCGGAGGGAGCTGGAGTACAGTCTTGCCATACCATCTGGGACCGGTTTGATCCAGTTGCCCCTGATGAAGTGGACAGGCTCCTTGCAGCTGTGCGCGCCACTACCTGCCCATTGGACCCCTGTCCCACCTGGTTGGTGAAAGCCTCCAAGGCGGTGACAGGTGACTGGGTTGGGGCTGTGATCAATGCATCATTGCGGGAGGGGGTGTTTCCTGCACCTTTAAAACATACTTTGGTGCGCCCCCTCCTGAAGAAACCTTCCCTCGACCCAGCTGTCCTAACCAACTATAGGCCTGTCTCTAACCTCCCCTTTTTAGGGAAGGTGTTGGAGAAGGCAGTGGCGTGTCGGCTGCAGGGGGTGCTGGATGAAGCGGATTATCTGGACCCCTTTCAGTCAGGATTCAGGCCGGGATATGGTACCGAGACGGCATTGGTCGCACTGATGGATGATCTCTGGCGGGAGCGGGACGGTGGTCACCCATCCGTCCTTGCTCTTCTTGACCTCTCAGCGGCTTTCGATACCGTTGACCACGGTATCCTTCTGGGACGGCTCCGAGGATTGGGAATCCAGGGTAATGTGTGGTCCTGGTTTTCCTCATTTCTGAGGGGTCGTACCCAGTCGGTGTGGTTGGAGAGTGAGAGGTCCAGTCCTAGGCCCCTCAAATGGGGGGTGCCTCAGGGCTCGGTGCTCTCTCCTCTCCTATTTAACATCTACATGAAGCCGCTGGGTGAGATCATTCGTTCCCATGGGGTGCGGTACCATCAGTACGCGGATGACACTCAGTTGTACATCTCGGCCCATGGGGACCCCAGTGATGCCGTCAAAGTCCTTTCCAGATGCCTGGAAGCTGTGGGGGTCTGGATGGGGGCTAACGGGCTACAACTGAATCCCAGCAAGACTGAGTGGCTATGGATAGGGGGTTCTGCATTAACCCGGGAGCTACCATCGTTGGTTCTGGATGGGGCTATTTTGCCCCAGACAGACCCAGTGCGCAACTTGGGGGTCCTCCTGGATTCACGGCTACTGCTAGAGGAACAGGTGGTGGCTGTGACCAGGAGGGCTTTCGCCCAACTTCGGGTGATCCGCCAGTTGCGCCCACTCCTGGACCGGGACTCCTTGCTCATGGTCACTCACGCTCTGGTTACCTCCAGACTAGATTATTGCAATGCGCTCTACATGGGGCTGCCCTTGACGACCATTCGGAGGCTACAGCTGGTCCAAAATGCGGCAGCCCGGGTGGTGATGGGGTGTGGGCGTTATGCCCGTGCTTTGCCACTGCTCCGGGAGCTGCACTGGTTGCCAGTTTGTCTCCGGGTGCAATTCAAGGTGCTGGTTTTGACCTTTAAAGCCCTATATGGTAGTGGGCCGGGTTACCCAAGAGACCGCATCGCCCTGAGGACGTCTGTCCGTCCAACCAGAGCGGACCGGAGGGGCTCTCTAATTGTTCCATCAGCCAGAGGGGCTCGCCTCTCTGGCACAAGGAGGAGAGCCTTCTTCGTGTCTGCACCGGCCCTCTGGAACCTCCTGCCAACAGAGCTACGTCTCCGGATGGAATTGCTGCCTTTCAGAAAAGATCTTAAAACCTGGCTGGCGGGTCAAGTGTGGGGTGCAGGTGGAAGGGTAACCGCCATTGGGTGGTTGGTGTAGAAGAACTCTTCCCCATGGTGCCTTTGGATCCTGCAGCCCTTGTTTTTAGGGGGTGGGTAGTTTTAACTGTTTTAACTGTTTTAACTTGTGTTTTTAATTTTTATTGTGAACCGCCCTGAGTTGGCTTTGGCCGAGTGAGCGGTATATAAATGTGATAATTAAATTAAATTAAAATTAAATTAATACAGATGGTGCAGTATTTCTGTTGTGTGAAAAACAGTTTATTTTGCCTATCTAAAATAGCATTTTCCATCACTATATTATGGTGTCTTTTTTGGAAAACTCAAAAGCAATTTGATGTTGCTGGACTCTCAGAGGCTTTCCCACTCAGATGTCAAAAGACATGTACTAGGTCACTGTTGGTCGTGCTCAGTGGTGGGCTCTGATTTTTTTTTACTACCACACTGTGGGCATGGTATGGTGGGCGTGGCCAGGGGGAAAGCCCTGCATTGCACCAGAATTAGGACTAATTTGTTTCAAAACTTGGATGGGTGGGGCCAGCCAGAATTTCTGCTACCAGTTCTGGTAAACTGGTGCAAACCTGCTGAGGCCCATCACTGGTCGTGCTTGAGTCATACCAGAGCCGTCATCAAAGGGGAACTGTCAGGGGTGCCGTCCCAAGCCCAGAGACCATGGGGGCCCCGGTGCTGGCCGGGAAAAACAGATCTGCATGTGCGCTGAAAACAACGCATGCACAGGAAACAGGGAAAAACAGATCCATGCGTGCATTGAAAACCACGCATGTGCAGGAAACCACAGAAGTGTGGACAAAATGTGGGGGGGGGCATGCACCGGGCCCAAAAATGTCTGATGCCAGTCCTGAGTCATACACCAGTCCCTTTAAATGTGTTCTGCTAATGAGGGTATCGGTGCTCTTTTCTGCACACCAAGGAAATCAGGGAACATGGGCGTAGCTGCTCTGTTTTGGTCAGAGGTCTCCCAATATTATTAAGATGAATGATTGTTCCATTCTGTCATAGTCACACATCAGAAGGTGAACAAGCCTGTTCCCAACATCCCTTCACACAATGGTGGTGAATTGTTCACACAATGGTGGTGAATTGTGAGTTGGCAATAAAGACTTGCCAGAGAGCTTTAAGATTGAGTGATTTGTTGCTAAAAGACCATATACTGCAGGGGTGCCCAAACCTTTCAGACTGCAGGCCAGTCACGTTGTTCGGGGGGGGGCATATATTCATTAAAATATGCAGTTCTTCTCTCATGGCCTGGGGGCCAGATACGGCCCCCAATACCAATTCATACAACCCGCAAAACCCTCATTGCTCCTGGAAGCGGAAGTAAAATTCACCCATACGGCCGTGTTTTACTTCTGCTTCTGGGAGCAATGAGGGCTTCGTGAGCTGGATGCTTTGGCATCGGGCCAGATCCAGCCCCCAGGCCATAGTTTGGGCACCCCTGATATACTGTATCTTGGGAGAAGAGAGGTATTAGGCAGCCTACTTCTTATGTTACAATCAGGCTCTATGGAAATATTAACATGCAAAATTGCCTCTTCCGAATGGGCCAATAGTCTGAACTGTGTCCCTGTGGAGATTTGTTTGTGTCAAAATTGGCCCCTTTGTTGTGGAGATTGTACTCTTTCATAAAATACTGTACACAAGCATATCTCTTCCAATAGGAGTGTCCATTGCAGGACCTAGTTCCAAGGCACTCTAAAGAGGAACACTTAATTATAACTGTCAGTTGAGGAACTAAAGGAAGACTGCCTAATTTACATGCAGACAGAAACAGCCTGTCAAGAGAAAATAGAGCCCTCAGCATTCCCTTTTCATGAGAGAATGAAGCATCTTTCACATTTTTAAAAATGAAATTTCAACAAACTGTCTTCAATTTGGTATATTCTTGAGATACAGTAAGCCACTCACAAGGAGAATGTCTCAGCTATGGGTTTTTGTTAAACAGTATTATTCCCCTTGCCTGATCACTCTAATTTTATTCAAATGCATATTCACTTCAAAGCTTTTAAGATTAAATAAAACATCTCAGCATTTAAGCTCCAAAATGTACTTCTTTTGGCCCAAGAAGCTAATAGTTTTGAACCATTTAATTCCATATATGTCATTGGATGCAATTAAATGAGAATATATTATGTGTTTTGCTTTCTCACACAGCTACTGTCTTATTTAATATATAAGCTTTTATAAGGCAGTTAATTCTGCTGCATATATTCATTAAAAATAGGCAGTTCTTCTCTCATTCTCATACCACTCTCTAGTAAATTACAGTACCTTATGAAAAGAAGGGTCATGGTTTAATTTTTAATGCAAAATGTCTGCAAAAATCAATGAATCATTCATATTATGCCAGATCATCATCAGCCCCTGGATGGGAAGTAGCTGCCCCTCCCCTTGGCCCATCCAGGTGGGGAGTTTAAAAGGCGCTGGAGACGCCGCTGCCAGAGCCTGGACTGCTGGGGGGGGAAGGGAAGCTCAAGGACTGTTTGTCGCAGCTAGGGGGCACCTTTCCCTTCCCCCTGCGCTCCTGGGCCCTGCCTTGGGTTGACATGAAAAAGCTGATGCCGTAGCGGGTGGCTGGATTTGCCACTGCCACCGCCCATGGACTTAGCCTCGGCAGAGGCGAGGTGGCTCGCCGGTTACTGTATTGCTACTGTATTGCATTGTGTGTGTTTGATTTTTTGTACACTGTATTTCTGGGGAGTCATTATGTTTATGGTATTTTTTGTATATTGTGTACTGTATACTGCTTTTCTCCATATTTGCTTTTTTCTTCTGCAGTCTGCTGTGCAGACAGCACGCATTGGTGTAAACCACTTTGAGTTGCTTTTGGGCTGAATAAAGCGGTATACAAATAAAAAGTGAAATGAAAACAATATTTTCCACACAGATAAACACTAGCTTTCCTGCTAATCTAAGAGGCAGGGTGATCCTGATTCTCAAGTATCTTGGAAATTGGCATTGAGATACATTTCATACTCTATAGGCATATTGTCCATTATTTGGGGTGAGTTGGGGCAGGTTGATCTGATCATGTCCACACATTGATCCAGCCAATTTGTCCCTACCTGCCCCATTTTGAGACACCATCAGGGCATTCAACTAAATTGTTCTGCTGCATTTTATTCTGTTTCCAGAATAGGTGTGTGCTGGGGATGGAATAAAGTAGAGCTCAGCAGTAACAGCTGCTTCCCAACTGATGAGGGAAATACTTATCTCCCCCTCATCTTCTGAGAAACACAACTTCCAGAGCTTCTACAGCCACATCTTGCTCTACTGGAGGAGCAAAACGCTATCAGGATGCAAGGTTTGCTCCAAACAGCGCTTTGCTCCTCTCCTTAACCTCAAGTTGTTTTTTAAAAAAAAATTGAAAATTTTACAAAAACAAAAATAAAATACAACAAAATATAACATTGTAATATGAAACAATACAAACAAAGTCTTCAAGACATACAAAAACAATATATAGTACACACATTAATTAATTTTCGGTCCAAAAAGTTAGTTGTTCCAGTGGAGGCTTGTTCCCCTTCTCTCTTTTTATAGTATGCTCCATAAAAGGTTTCCATATCTTGTAAAAATTGTTTTTTTTTTTGTTGTCATACCTTTTTTATGTTTAATTCACATGTAAGCTTATCATTAAGCGCAATTGTCCACATTTGTCTATACCAATGCTCAATATTCAATGATTCATTTTCCTTCCATTTAGTGGCTATGCATATCCTAGCATTAGTTATAATAATCGATAGTAGATCTTCTTCATGTGTGTTTAACTTTAAATTATTAAATTCGTACACCATTACAATAGATGGATCAAGTTTAATATCAGTCCCCAATATTTCTGTTGCTTCTCTTTCTACCTTAGTCCAAAATTGTTTCGTTATTCCACACTCCCACCACATATGAATGTATGTACCGGTCTCTTTTTTGCATCTCCAACACTTATTAGATTTGGTTTGATCAATTTGATTCAATCTGATTGGTGCTAGATACCATTTCCATAAAACTTTATAATTGTGTTCTTTAATTCTTATCGATAAATTTCTCATAACTCTTTTTCCCCATATTTGATTCCAACTTGATTCATTAAAATTTGTATTCAGATCATTTCCCCAAATCTCCTTTATAATATTGTTGGTTTGTTCTGGATCATTTAATATTTTATATATTTTGCTTATCAGGCCTTTTAATTCTATTCTTCCTGATCTTATTTTTATAATTAAATTTTCAAATTCCATTACACTCCTGTTTAAGCTTACCTCGGAACTAAATTTGTTATTCCACTTATTGATTGCTGCTATTTGGAACCAATTTAATTTCATCTGTGTAAATATATACCATTTTTCCCTGCATTTTAAAAGCCATACTACATGGGCCCAGGAAAGCAGGTGTAGATAGGCTTTGTGTTGCTCCAAAGTATTTATTTCTCATTCAAAAGCACGTTGAAAGCAACTTTTTCCATCTAAGCACAACTACAACTACAACTGGTTTAGTACTTTGGATATGCTTCTTATCCTTCCTTGGCTCTAACCTGCATTCAGCTTTCTCTTCAATTCCTAAAGATGAGGCCAGCCTGTTTTCCTGTGGCAGGGAGTTCCAGAATCTGGGAGCAATGACAAAAAGGCCCTCCCACCAAATATACTGTCAAGGGTGATGAGACTGAGAAAAAGGCCTCCCCTGATAATCTTAACACCTGGACAAGCTCATCAAGGAAGTTACCGTCTTTGACATAGCTTGTATCCAAACCGTTTAGGCTTTTATGCGTTAAATCCAGCTAAATGAACCTGCCGCCAGTGGAGCTGCTGTTAACAGGGGAGTTATATGTAACTTGGTAAATGGATTTGGACCAATGTATGGATAAAGCAAGGGAAAGGTATTTCTTGAAATCATTAATTGCGACAATAAATGTGATGTTGTCTTCAAAAAGCAAACCACAGACTGAGAATAAAAGTCTGAGAAGTGCGTAGATGCATTTACTCAAACTAATCTTGCTGCAAAATTAAGGAAATTATATTTCTCCTAATTCCTCTAAATATTTTTGTTTCGTGATTTCAGCTATGGATTCCACAGAATTCACAATAAGGATGCAAATTTTCTTCACCTTTATGCATTTCTCCTCGCTGTGAGACAATGTTTCTCACACTCTCTATGAAATGTTGCAAGACTGCTGCTACATTGGCAAGTTAAATAGTCAACATTTAACAAATTTCCCAATATTTGACATTTTTGAGAAATATAGCAAATGTAGCAGCATTTCATGGAGCATTTGTGTCTTTTTTTAAAAAACCAATCAGCCTGTCCTTGGTCCTTGCTGCATTTCTGAACTTAGAAGAAGACACCTATGTTTCTACTGTCGCATTGGAAACAAAGTGTAGAAAACACACACAACTTTCCACCTTCCCAAAGCTCTGGCTTGTCTTTACATGCTTGTGGTCAGGTAGGTGGAGAATTCTGAGCAGAACATCTCAGGGAGAAACATGAAATTGGGGAGATTTCTGAGTATGCCTCACTGAGAACTGGTGACTATTTTTAAGAATCTTTAGCAGGGCACTACTGAAACTAGAGAGCCACATTGGCTTAGTGGCTAAGACACTGACAGTGGTGGCATCAGCAGGTTCACACCAGTTTGCCAGAACCGGTAGCAGAAATTCTGGCTGGCCCCACCCATCCAAGTTTTGAAATAAAGTAGTAGTCCTAATTTGGGAGCAATACAGGGGTTGCCCCTGGCCACGCCCACCATGCCACGCCCACAGTGTGGTAGTAAAAAAAATTTGAGCCCACCTCTGGCCACTGAGCTTGATGACTGGAAGGCTGGCAGTTCAGCAGTTTGAGACTGGGTAACAGAGTGAGCTCTCATCTCTGTCCCATCTCCTGCCAACCTAACAGTTTTAAAACAAGAAATTGCAAGTAGATAAATAGGTACTGCCTCAGTGGGAAAGGAAACAGTGTTCTATGTGCTCTGGCATCTAGTCATGTCTACCACATGACCATGGAAATGTCTGCAGATGCAGACAGCACTGGCTCTTGGGCTGTAAATTGAGATGAGCACCATCCCCTAGAGGTGGACATGACTGGCTTTTGAGCAAGGGAGACCTTTGCCCTTACCTTTACTGAAACTGGATGCTGTGTTATTGTCCCCACTGAACTATATGATCTAAAGAACCAAGTGTGTCTGTTATGTATGTACAATGTTGCTTTAAGAAATGTATGAATGTAACCTGACCACAATTACAATGTAGCCCAGCTGTAAAGGAACGCGAGTAAGCTGCCCATAGAGGGCAGCTGCGAGCGTTCAACTCACATGGTTCTCATTCCTCAAATCACCGGCAGCCGCGGGGACTCTCCTGCACTAGCAAACTACTACGGAAGAGGGGCGTGACTTGGACGACGTCACGCCGGTAGCAGCCAATAAGCTACCGTGCAACAAGATTCAAATGTATTGCACTACTGTATATAATGTGATGTACCTCCGCCATTACCACATGTTCATCCTGATCATCAACCAATAAACATGTGTTAGTCCTCACTGCGACTCCTTCTCTGTCTTCCGTGCAAGACACTAAATTGGCGACGAAGGTGGGATAATGGCGAATACCAAGGTCAAGCCTTACCAGTTCGATGTCAGCGAGCCCGAACAATGGGAGCTCTACGAGTGCCAGTTCCGGCACGCGATGGAAGCCGCGGGCGTCGACGACGCCGCGAGAATGTGCTCCTACTTCCTGGCCCAGGTGGGGCCGGCCACGCTGCGCATCCTGATGAGCCTGGTGGCCCCCAAGAAGGTAGAAGAGGTGCCCATCGACCGCATCCTGGTGCTGTTGGGTGAGCATTTCCAGTCTCCCGTGTCGATCTTCCCGGCCCGGGTCGCGTTCCACAGGCGAGACCAGCGACCGGGTGAATCCGTGTCCGCCTACGCGGCGGCCCTCAGGCTTGCAGCGGTGCACTGCCAGTGGGACGACCTGGACCAGGCCCTCCGAGACCGCATGCTGTGTGGCCTGAGGGATGAGGAGCTTCAGCGGAAGCTCATGACCTGCGACTACCGCCTCACGTTCAACGAGGTACTGTGGGAGGCCCAAGCGGCCGAAGCGGCCAGGAGCGGGGTCAGAATGTTCAAGTCCCGAGGGGCCACATCCGAAAGGGCCAAGTCACCAGTACAGGCGGCCAGGCGGACACCAGCAAAAACGGCCTGGCGGGCCCCCAAGCCGCCCGCCGGCACACCAACGGCGCCCGAGGAGTCGTCCGCCATGGCAGACCCCTGCTCCAGCGAGGACGACGACGTCCAGCGGGTCAAGAAGCAAGGAGAAAAGCGACAGACCCGCGAGCGGCAAGACCGCCGCTGCGACGGTTGTGGGGCGTCCCACGACCGCACGAGGTGTCTGTTCCGAAAGGCCGAGTGTCACAACTGCGGCCGAAAGGGACACATCGCCCGAGTGTGCAGGCGCGGGCGAGTCGAGGACAAGGGCAATTCGAACCATTCCCAGACACACCAGTGGAAGGCGGCTGGCACCAGGAAGGTCTCAGACGACCACAGCATGGCAGGCGTGAACCGCGTGGGCCTGGAGCACCGGCGTTTTTTCGTAGAGGTACAGTTACAGGGGCTCCCAGTGAGGATGGAGATAGACTCGGGGTCGTCCTATTCCATCCTGTCCCAAAAAGAGTTTATGCGCATTCCCCCAGATGCGCGGCCCAAGTTGCGGGCCATGAGGTCACACCTACGGGACGTGCAAGGGAACGGGATCCCAGTGTTGGGGGTGGGGAACTTCAAGGTGAAGTTCAAGAATTACTCCGAGAAACTGCCCCTAGTGGTCCTCAAGGGGGGGAGGTGCTGCCTTTTGGGAACGCAGTGGTTCGCTCCCCTAGGAATCGAACTGTCCGGCATTAATGCCATAGAGACTGACCCAATGCGGGATGTGTGCAACGCACACCCGGACGTTTTCAAGAAGGGGCTCGGGACTTACAAGGGGCCCCCAGTCTCCTTTGACTTGGATCCAGAAATCCGACCCATACGCCTCAAGCCAAGGAGAGTGCCATTCGCCCTCAAGGACAAGATTGAGGCGGAACTGGACAAATTGGTGGGGCAGGGGATTTTGGTTCCAGTGGATTCGGCGGAGTGGGAAACGCCGATTGTGACAGCCCTTAAATCAAACGGGGAGGTTAGGATTTGTGCGGACTATAAATGTACGATTAATAAGGCCATTCGGCCAAATGCATATCCGGTACCCGTGGTCAGCCATTTACTGGCCACGCTTCATGGGGGGTGGTGTTTTGCCAAGCTAGATCTGGTGCAGGCATATCAGCAGCTCTCTGTAACCCCGGCTGCTGCCGCTGCGCAAACGATCGTAATGCACAAGGGGGCATTTAAGGTAACGCGCCTTCAGTTCGGCGTGAATTCGGCCCCCGGAATTTTCCAGTCCCTCGTGGAACGCCTTTTAAAGGGGCTTCCAGGCGTCCTCCCATACTTCGACAATGTGTTAATAACAGCGGGAGGAATCAGAATTAGCGCAAAGGCTAGACAGGGTCCTTTCAATATTCGAGAAAGCGGGCCTCCAACTGAGATGGGACAAATGTGTTTTCTTTGCGAGGGAGGTTAAGTTCCTCGGGTTCAAGGTAACCCCAGAAGGCATCAAGCCCTCCGAGTCCAAGGTTGCAGCGGTGCAAAACGCCCCTCGCCCCACCGCGAAACCGGAGCTGCAGTCGTTTCTAGGGCTCTTAAATTTTTATCATTCCTTCCTGCCGAGGAAGGCATCCGTTGCTGAGCCACTGCACGCACTATTGAAGAAAGAGGCGGTTTGGCGGTGGGGAGATAGGCAAGAGAAAGCATTCAGGGAGCTGAAGGCACTCCTATCCTTGAGTGCTGTCCTGACCCACTTCGACCCCAGGAGACCAGTAGTTCTAGTCTGTGATGCGTCCCCAGTGGGGTTGGGGACGGTTCTATGCCACGTGTTGGAGAGCGGGAGGGAAGCCCCGATCGCGTACTACTCAAGGTCCCTCTCGAAGGCCGAGCGCAATTACGTGCAAATGGATAGGGAGGCCCTAGCCATCATCGCGGGAATGAAAAAGTTCCATGACTTTTTATACGGCCGCGAGTTTACGGTAGTGACGGATCACAAGCCACTTCTGGGGATCTTCACTACTGGCAAACCCACACCGCAAATTCTATCCCCCAGGATGCTGCGTTGGGCTATCTTTCTCAACGCCTACCAGTACGAGCTGGTCTATCGCCCAGGGAAGGAGATCTCCCATGCGGACGCGCTGTCCCGATCTCCCCTCCCAAGTGTAGGGGACCCCACATGTGAGGTAGAGCAGGACCACCAAGTCCTGCTGATCGAGTCTCTCGACTCACCCCCCATCCTCCCGGCCAACCTCGCCAAGGCCACGGCGGCTGACAAGATGCTGGCCCAAGTGAGTTTCTGGGTAAGGAAAGGGTGGCCCACTACTCCCCCCGAGGAACAGTTCAAGCCATTCATCAGGCGCAGAGTAGAGCTTTCTCTGGAAAGGGGCTGCTTACTCTGGGGCCAGCGAGTAGTCATCCCAGAGAAGCTGAGGGCCAGGGTACTGAAGCTATTGCATACCAGTCACCCCGGGATCGTGCGCTCCAAGGCTCTGGCCAGGAGTTTCTTTTGGTGGTCCCAGATAGACGTGGATATAGAACGTTTAGTGGGCACGTGTGAGAGCTGCCAGAGCTCTCGGCCCGAGGAGTCCCGCTTACCCCATAGGGAATGGGACACGGCCCGCGGGCCATGGTCCCGGATGCATGTTGATTTCGCCGGCCCTTTCCTCGGGGCCATGTTCCTGCTGGTAGTCGACTCCTACTCCAAGTGGTTGGAGGTAATCCCCATGAACAGCACCTCCTCTGCGGCAACGATTAAACAATTGCGCAAGCTGTTTGCCTGTTTCGGCCTGCCAGACGTCCTGGTTAGCGATAACGCTAGTACCTTCACATCTGCAGAGTTCAAGACGTTTATTGAGCGGAACGCCATCAGGCACATTACCGCTGCCCCGTTTCACCCCGCCACAAACGGTCAGGTAGAGCGCCAAGTGCGTACTACGAAAGACGCACTGTGGCGCATGGGTCCCGGTGAGTTGAACCTTCACCTGTGTCAGTTCCTCATCTGCTACAGAACAACCCCCCTAGCCTCAGGATTTTCCCCAGCCGAACTCCTCATGAGGAGGCCTCCGGTAACACTTTTTGACCGGATGGATCCGTCCAGGGTGGAGGATGAAGGAAGGAATATAAACATAGGGGGAGAGAGCTCCAAAAGCTTTTCGGTAGGGGACCCGGTTCACTGCAGGAACTACGCGGCCTCGGGGCCAGCGTGGGTTCCAGGGACAATCATTGAGCAGACGGGGCCAGTATCCTACAGGGTCGAGACTAGCTCGGGTCTACTCTGGAGAAGGCATGCCGACCAACTCAGAAGGCGAGTCACCAGTGAAGGGGAATCAGCGTTAGGGTCCTCCCCCACCCGCATTACCCAAGGGGGAGACACGGCGGAACCCGCGGATTCAAATGCATATCCTGGGTTCTCGACCACAGAGGAGGATACTTTGAAAGAGAGGGATCAGCTTGATTATGATTATGAGTTGCAGTACCAGGGGGGTGTAGCGGAGTGGTCCCCCACCCGTCCTAGCGAGAAGAGGGGTTTCAGTTCAGCCCCTGGTACCTCCAGTCCCCCCAGTCCTTTTGTTTTAGAATATACCATAGCGCCAGCTCCCCGGAGACAAACACCCCCAAGACAGGCAATGGGGGGGGAGTCTGCCCACCACAGTCTCTAGAACTCCTGGGCAGGTAATGGGGGGTGGCGAGGCCACGAGGGCCTCTTCGTCGGTCCCGAGATTCGTACTGGGGGGGACCCCAAACTCCTCAAACGGTAGGCAGGGATTCACTTCCCAACTGTTCATTCCATTCCCGTCCCCCAATGCAAGGTTACCGCAGAGCCCACACCGAGCCACTAATGAGTCCCCCCTTTCCGTTGCAGGACAGGACTCCGCAGAACCAGGCTCCCCTGTGTTAAGTCAAGCGGCCGCACGCCCCAGGCGCACGTGCGGCAAGCCACAATGGTTGAGGGACTTCGTCCCATCCTAGGGGGGAGGGATGTTATGTATGTACAATGTTGCTTTAAGAAATGTATGAATGTAACCTGACCACAATTACAATGTAGCCCAGCTGTAAAGGAACGCGAGTAAGCTGCCCATAGAGGGCAGCTGCGAGCGTTCAACTCACATGGTTCTCATTCCTCAAATCACCGGCAGCCGCGGGAACTGTCCCGCACTAGCAAACTACTACGGAAGAGGGGCGTGACTTGGACGACGTCACGCCGGTAGCAGCCAATAAGCTACCGTGCAACAAGATTCAAATGTATTGCAATACTGTATATAATGTGATGTACCTCCATCATTACCACATGTTCATCCTGATCATCAACCAATAAACCTGTGTTAGTCCTCACTGCGACTCCTTCTCTGTCTTCCGTGCAAGACACTAAAGTGTCAAAGTTTCGTAAGCAATTACTACATAGTTCATTTTCCTAATCAATCACATAATTCTAACCAACGTAGCCTGGAGGCTATAACTTGAAAATAATCTAAGATATTGTGGTGAGGCCTCAACAATTTATCTGCTGCAAATCCACTCTCTTCCAGTATAATAAACACAAATCAAATGTCAAGGATATGGATTGATTAGGTGCCAAGGGCATTCCATTTTATGTAGCAATTTTTATATAAAAAAGTGAAAGAACTGACAACAGCTACTTCTTGTCTCAATCAATACAAACACCCATTCCAAGATTGTTGTAATTAATGGATAGCATTGCTATTCCATCCTGATATGTTCACATTAAAACTGTTTGAAATATATCTACATAATTACTATTTGCTTTATTAATTTCACTGTCATATCAGAATCATGTACCCAAGGTCAAGGAATGTGGCTTGCTCTTATAAAAGAAAGTAATATCCTTTATAAGCATTCTGGACAGAAAATAAGTGTTTATACCAAAAAGTGTAAGATTCTTCTTTGAATCTTTCTGCAACAATGGCACTGGGATAGGTTCCTTTACCAGCACGGCAGTCACCCAACCTTGAGAAATGAATGCAACTGTCCAACAGATGCCTTAAACTGTTGACCAGTTCGTCTGGGGACTTCACAGTTTATTTGCCATGTACTTAATAACCAGACTTGGTATTATTATTATTATTATTATTATTATTATTATTATTATTATTATTATTATTATTATTATTATTATTATTATTATTATTATTATTATTATTATTATTATTATTATTATTGTTATTGTTATTGTTATTGTTATTGTTATTGTTATTGTTATTGTTATTGTTATTGTTATTGTTATTGTTATTGTTATTGTTATTGTTATTGTTATTGTTATTGTTATTGTTGTTATTGTTATTATTGTTATTATTGTTATTATTATTATTATTATTATTATTATTATTATTATTATTATTATTATTATAGTTTAATTTGTATACCGCTTTTCTCAACCCTGTGGGTGACACAAAACAGTTCAACAACAAACCAAACATATAATAAGAAACAAAATTCCAAAAATACAAAAAAATAGAATACAACAAAATTATAATAAGCCACTAATTACAGTTCTATAGTATCGATCAACACAGTAATACAAAATATACAGTGTAGCAGCACAGTACCAATTTAAATATAATGTAGAAGTATAGCAAGCACAGTAAAAAAACATACAATGGAAAAACAATAACAATAACAACCCACGACTCACTCCAGCCCCATACAAGTCCACAGATGAAAAATGGCAGTCGCAGAAGTTGTGGCTGGAGCCGGCACCTGGGGCGCCAGCAATGGTGAGTCCATCTTTGCAAGGGCCTCCCTGCCCTGCCGGAAAAGCCATGGCTGCAGTGCAGCTTTTCGTGTTTCCCTACTGGTATGTAGTGTGACAAGGCAAACAGTAAGGGAACTTAATTAGACAATGGGCAGATAAGTCACCCAGGTTTGTCACACATACACACCTTTTATCTCATCTAGGCCGCCGCTTAAAACGCTGTGCTTAGGCTGTTTACCATTCTCGGCTTAGTGAGATATTTGAACCACAAGGTCATATTCTGTAGTGATGTGGAAAGCACCTCTAGGGACTTCTGTTACTTTCTTACCTATAGTTCCCCCTGTAATAGGACTTCTCAAATTAGCAAACAGGAGTCAGTATCCTGTTGCCTAAATATAAAGCAGAATGTGTGTCCTCTCCTCCTGCACTTCCCTGTGTGGCTCCATTCTTGAGCTGGTCACATGACATGAAACCTGACAGTGTACAGGCAGATAGATGACTTATCTTCTACTTCAAATCTAGGCAGGTGTTTTACAAAGATGGGAAACACTTAGTTTATTTTTTTGAACTACAACTCCTACAAATCCTTGGCAGTGTGGTCCATGAGTATTCTCCAAATAGCAGTCTAAAAAAATTAAATTAGCCATCTCTGTGGTTCTCACCCGCACCACGCCTTACATCAATTGTGGAGGTCGATTCCTACAGTAACAGGCAACTGCTAGGAGCCACAAATCACATGCAGACACACACAGACACTCTCTTTAATAATGTGCTGAATGTTGGGATATGTAGTTGCTCAACATAAGTGGGGCAATTATTTAGGTCTCAATTATTTATATTCCACTCCCAAAATTCCCCTCACTCTTTGCATTGCAGGCGCACCCCCCAATAAAGGACTCAGACACTGGTAAAAGTGGATAACGGCATTGGGCCACATTTATTGATTCATGCCCTAGTCCGAGTTATAAATTTCTATTGGTATTCAACCAATTATAATTCTTAAGGCAAGCAGGCCGAAGTAACACTGGTAAGGTTCCACCCAAAATTGCCAACGGCAATTGGTTACAATATATCCATTTGTATCAATTTGTTTGTTGACAACAAACAAATTGTTGACCGTAGTCAATAATCTAACTAGTGACCCCACCCTCTGACGCGTATCCGTAAAATAACGGGGTGATGCCTGCTGCCCAGCTCATGCCATCACCCCCTTGCCTGGTTCATCGTTGACCAGACAACGTTAACCAACTTGTGCCTGTCTAGTGTTGTCCAGTCAATTGCGAACCTGCCGGATACCTGTGGGTCATAAATGTTTACCTTACCAGTGCTACCCGCCACACGGGGAGGCATCCATGATGACTCACCGCCCCCCCCAAGACCGACAGCTCGGTCGCCAGGCCTGCTTGCATCACACCAAGAACGAGGTACATACCTCTAGCCGACAGGTGGACCCCTTCTCCCGCTTACCAGCAAAATATTTGTCTAGCAGTCCGAACTAGGGAGATCCGCATCACCCCTAAATTGGTGTCTCGACACGATGTTAGACCATAGTGACCGTATGTAAGCCATAGGTGATGTAAAAAGCCAGGTCACAGCCCCCCAACGGTTTAGTAACAGCAGTGATCCGTATAATATCACTGCCACCGGGGTGCCTGCAAAACATAGGGCGGCCGAGCATCCCTGTCAGACAGCAGGAATGGCCTCAGTTCCCGCCCCCATGTGCCGCGCATACCATACCATAGCCTTCGTGCGGATGCACACAGCCCAGCTGGGTCCACTCTCTGTCGCTGCAGCCTATACCGCTGCCCAGTGTACATAGCTGCGGCCCACCAGCCCCCCCACCACCAGTGTGTTGAGACCCCTAGGATCTGTAAAAGAGGAGAAAAAAGGTGAAGGGCAGAAACAGGTACTCATACAATGAGGGGAAATACATATCTGAAATTGTGCGTAGACGCATATCCACCTCGGAGTACCCCAAACGTAGCCGCGATCAGCGCGACACCTACCTTAAGTAAATGGTGCCAAAACAGGCCCCACACCGCGAAACGCGGCACCGGTCACCCTCAGGGACTGTACTATAGTAAGGGTAGACCCATCCCGGTGGCAGAAAACAAGCTGGGGTGCACAGCAGGCACTGTCGAAAAATCATGTAGGACACCAACCGGACAGATGTCTCGAAAACTTAGTAGCAGTATACACCACTGCCTACTGTGCTAAAACACCCGTGAGGACCGTATCCCCACCCGAGCCCACTCGTGTGACAGAGACATCTTCGAGTTCCAGTGCGCTATGAGACACCTCCGCCTTACACAGGTGGAACCAACTCTGGCACCCTCTCACTGATGCGGGGCGCTCCAAAAGGCTACCGTGGTAGCTACGTGGCTAAGAGCCACCTCCCACCTATCTGTGCATAAGTAATCATGTAGGGCACCAACCGGACAGATGTCTCGAAAACTTAGTAGCAGTATACACCACTGCCTACTGTGCTAAAACACCCGTGAGGACCGTATCCCCACTCGAGCCCACTCGTGTGGCAGAGACATCTTCGAGTTCCAGTGCGCTACGAGAAACCTCCGCCTTACACAGGTGGTACCAACTCTTGCACCCTCTCACTGATGCGGGGCGCTCCAAAAGGCTACCGTGGTAGCTACGTGGCTAAGAGCCACCTCCGACCTATCTGTGCATAAGTAATGCCACCTCGCGCAAGGTGGGTTAGAAACTCTGGGAAAAGGGGTGACACGTGTACGGGCGGTGGACACGTTCCCGTGTCTACCCTTCCCTGACACGACACATGAATTCGTAGTGATACGCCTTACGCATGCGAGGTGCCAATGACATGTCCGGTTCCCTTCAGCGCGCCTAACGTCCAGCTATCGGCCAAACGTGGCAAGTGGAATTCCTCCGCTTTGGGAGTAAGCACGGAAACGGGCGATCCGCTGGTGGGGAAAAGCAGCAGTAAGGTCATTATTCATACCTAGAACATGTCTGGCCCGGAACAGCACATTTAGGCGTTAGCTTCACAAACGAATAGACAAACTAATGTCAGGACCCGGGGGAATTGCATTTCTGGGTGTTGACAATGTGCACCACTGCCGCATTGTCACGCCGCAATCGGACCACTGAGTAGACCCACTCCTTGCACCATAGCCGCAGTGCTCTCTAGAACGGGGGGAAATGCGATCCCAGTGATCGCGGGGACAATCCGTGCACCCAACCTCATGGAAAACCCCATAATTGAGAGAGCCGGCGCTATCTGACCGAGCTAGATATCTAAGGCAGACCACCAGGTCTTTTTTTTTAAATAATTTTTATTAATTTTCAAAATATAAAACAAACATTTAAGACATGATATTAACGTACAAAACAATACAGAGTAAATAATTTTCTTGATACAATACTAAAAGCCAGAAAGAAAAGTAAAAAAAAAAAATAAAGAAAAAAAAAAGAAACTACATATTACATACAATTACCTACATCATCACCCTGTGCTATGTACATTGTCCTGGAGGCTGTGGGATTTCCCATTGATTACTGTTGTTCCCAAAATTTCATTTGGTCTGGTGTCATTTTATTTATTCCGTCTCTCATCAGCGAATAATCAACAAATTTTTGCCATATGTTCCAGAATCTACTTTCCTTTATTATGCCTTTCTTAAGGTTTAGCTCCCATGTTAATTTTTCATTTAATGCGAGATCCCACATCTGCTTATACCACTCCTCCACTTTTAACGTTATATCATTTTTCCAATTTTTTGCAATACACATTCTAGCTGTTACCAGCATCATGGACAACAATTCTTTCTTGTCTTTATCTATATTGACATCATCTACATCCGTCAGTAAGGTGATATCTGGCCCCATTTTAAGATACAATCCCATGATTTTTCCTATCTCAGTTTCAATCTTTATCCCAAATTTTTTTACCACTTTGCATTCATACCACATATGAACATAAGTACCCAAATTATTTTTACACCTCCAACACATTTTGTCATTCTTCTTGTCTATCTGATGCAATCTCATAGGGGTCAAATACCACCTCCATAACATTTTAAAATTATGTTCCTTTACCCTTACCGACAGGGCTCTCATAATTCTTTTTCTCCATTTATTTTGCCATTCCTTTTCTGTGATCTTCACATTCAAATCTTGTTCCCATGTAATTCTTAATTTTTCTTGTGGATTAACTTCTGTATTTATTAGTTTATAAATTTTACTAACCATCCTTTTAATTCCAATTTCCTCCTTTCTTATTTTCCACACTAGTTCCTCAAATTCTGTCCTATCTCTTTCCAAACTCTGTTCCCTCCAGTATTTATTATTCCACTTATTCACCATCGCTATTTGAAACCAATTCAACTTCATCTGGGTGTATAACTCACTTTTCCTCCCATCATCTTTACAGACTCGTATCCAATCCTTCAACAGGAAAACCCCATTTGACAACAAGATTTCCTTCATCTCGTTGTCCATTCTTATTGGAAACTTTTTCAAGTCTTCTATTTCAATTATCGGTGAAGTATTTGGGGCCAATTTCATTTTAACTTTCTTCCAAACTCCCAACATTGTTCTCATCAATCTATTTTTGACCGGTGTTTTCCTTGTTTCATTGTCTAAAAAGAAGCTCTTACCCTCCTCCTTTAATTCCTTCATTTCAATTTCCTCCCAAATAACCGGCTCCTTCATCAAAATCTTGACTACGTTTTTTATCTGAAATGCTTTATAATAATTCTTTAAGTTAGGTATTCCAAGGCCACCTTCTTTTTGTGATAAATACCATATTTTCTTTAAAATTCTAGGTCTACGTCCCCCGTTGCAGAAATTATCAAATAATTTTTGAAATTCCTCAATTTCTTTATCTGTCAGGTGTATTGGTAAGGCATCAAATAAAAAATTTAATTTTGGTAATAACATCATTTTAGTCAATGCTATTCTGCCGAACCAAGACAACCTCAATTTTTGGTATTGCAATATTTTAGCCTTAAGTTCCTTCTTTTGTTTATCATAATTTAATCTTTTTAAATCTTCTAACTTATTAGAAATATTTATCCCTAAATATTTCAAACTCTCTTTAATCTGCAATTTAAATTCATCCCTAATTTTCATTTGCTCTTCTTTTTCAATATTACTTAAAATTAATTCCGATTTATCCCAATTTATCTTCAGGCCTGTTATTTGTTCAAATTCCTTTAAATATTTTTGAATACTTTCCATTGCTCTTTTAGGGTGTTTCATAATTGACAAGGTATCATCTGCATATAAACTAATTTTATTTTCCATTATTCCTTCTATATTTTTATCTTCCCTTATTGTATTTGCTAATATTTCCATCGCCATGATGAATAATATTGGAGATAGGGGGCATCCTTGCCTTGTTCCTGCCTCTAGTCTCACTTCCTCTGTAAGCCCATCATTTACCCTAACTTTGGCGTACCCTTGTTGATATAATTGTTCTATTGTTTTTATAAACCTATCACCAAATCCATAACTCTTAATTATCTCGATGATTGTTACCCATTGTAAAGAATCAAATGCTTTAAAAATATCTAACGATAGTAATCCTACTTTCTCTTTATTTTGTTCTGCCACATCTATTAAATCTAATACTCGCCTTACTAGATCTGCCATGTGTCTCCCTTTCACGAATCCGGCCTGGTCTTTGTTTATATATTTATCCATAAAGCTGTTTAATCTGTTTGCCAATATTGCCGTAAAGATCTTAGCATCTTGATTTATCAGGGAAATAGGCCTATACGATTCTACTTTTTCTGGGTCCTTTCCCGGCTTTGGTAATAAGACAATTATTGTTCTATACCATGATAAGGGTATCTGTTCCCCGTTAAGTATACCATTGTAGAGTTTTAATAATTTTGGAATTACTATATCCTCAAATTCCTTATAAAATTCAGCTGGTAGTCCATCTTCTCCAGGTGATTTATCTACTTTCAATTTATTTATTACTTTTTTATCTCTTTTTCAGTTATTAATTCTTCCATTCTTTGTTTATGCTCCTGGCTTATTTTATTTTTAATTTGCATTCCCAATTTATCTTTTAATTTATCTATGTCTACCTTCTTTTTAGCGTATAGATCTTGATAAAATTCTCTAGCCACCTTACATTTATCTTTAGTCTTATTATATCGTATGCCATTCTTATCTACTAGAATCCCTATTTCCCTTCTACTTCTTTTTTCCTTAGCCGCTCTTGCCAACAATTTTGAGTTTTTATTACTATATTCAAAATATTCTCTTTTTAAATATACTAAATCTCTTTTCACCTTTTCTATGTCATTTCCTATTAATTCCTTCTTTAGTCCCTGCAACCTTTCATAAACCTTTCTATCCTTGGTTATTGCATGTTTCTCCTGCAACCTTTTAATCTCTTTTTCAATTTCTTCTTGTTTGCTTTTTGCCTGTTTATTTCTAATACTTACCAACCTAATGCTTTCACCTCTAAATATTGCTTTCATTGTATCCCATACCGTGCCAATTCCTACTTCCCCTGTATCATTCCACTTCCAATTTTCTTCCCATTTTTCTATCATTTGATCTTTACATTTTTTGTCTCTAAACAGTCTGGCATTATATCTCCAATTTCTCCTAATCTTTATAGCATCTATTTTTATTTCCAATAAAACTTTTGCATGGTCCGACTCTTTAAATATTCCTATCTCTATATCTTCTAAATTTCTTATCAAATTATCTGTGACTAGAATATAATCTATTCTGGAGTACGTATTATACACTTGTGAAAAATATGTATACGCCCTTTCCTTTCTTTTAAGTTCTCTCCATGCATCTTTTAGTCCCAGGGATTTCAACCAATTATTTAGAACATGCATTTTATTTCCACCCACACATCTTGTTGTATTCGTACTATCTATATTTGATCCTATTAAATTGAAATCTCCCGCTACAATCATTTTTGTTGTTTTCTCCTTCTCCAATATTCGATATATCTTATCTAAGAACCTGTTTTGATGTTCGTTTGGTACGTACAAATTCACCAACGTTATTTCCTCCTCTTCTATTTTCCCCTTTATTATCAAATATCTACCTTCTGGGTCTGATATACTTTTTACCATCTCAAATCCCAGTCTATTTGATATCAAGGTTGCTACCCCCCTGGCCTTTGAAGAGCCGTATGATTTTTCATAAACCTGAGTCCATCCTAAAAACAACTTATTAACTTGTTCCGATTTCTGATGGGTTTCCTGAAGAAAGATTACATCCGGTCTGTCTTTTCTAAGTGCTGCTTCCAATCTCCTTCTCTTCACTTGACAACCAGTACCTTTCACATTCCATATTATTACTTTTATATTCCTCATCTATTGTTTTCTCCCATAATTTGTTACAATTCCCACTTCCTCCTACGGACCTGTGATTAACATATAACATCTCCTTCACCTTATACAAAAAAAAAGAAAAAAAAATAAAACAGCTAAAAAAAACATTAAACACTCCACTACTGTCACTCCCCATTTTTCTTTTTTACAAATGGCCTCTGGGATCCAGAGAGGGGAGTGGGGGGTGCGTCCAATCATAGGAGCTTGAGAGAGACCTGAACCTATTCTCCGCTCGGAGCAATTCCTCCTTCTGCACCTTTGGGCATATTTTTCGTTTTCGTTGCTGTCCCGTCTTCTATAACCACCCGATATAATCAATTCTTCCTTCAGATCAAACCACTCTTTAGTTCCTGCTTCCAATATCTTGGCATCTGTCATTACATCCAGGACATTGGGGCCCTCGCTGATTAGATAACGTTTTCCCAGATAAAAAAAACTTAGTTGTCTTGGAAATTTCCAATTATACTTTATCCCTTTTTCCTGAAATCGTTTTGTAATTGGTTTCATCGATTGTCTCCAAAAACGGTCCTCAATTGGAATGTCATTATACACTTCAATATCTTGCCCTTCTACTTTTAAAACCTCTGCTCCTTTTTCACGTATGAGCGCCATTAAGCCCAGTTTATCTGCCACATTAGCAAATTTTAACATGACATTCCTTGACCCAGTTTTCCCCCTTCTTGAACCCAACCTGAATACATTTACAACCTCCTGAGGTGTAAAACCATCTTCCATGATTTCATCAAGCCATTTCACAATTCTTTCTTTTAATTTATCTGGGGAATTCTCTGGAAATTTTCGAATTATAACGTTTGCTCGTCTTAGTTGTTCTTCTACGTTTTCCAATCTCTTTTCATGGTCTCCAACCTTGTTTTCCCTCTCCTTCTCTCTCTTTCTCAGATCCGAACCTCTGCTTTAATCGTTGTCTGTTCCTTTTTTATTACTTCTTGTTCTTTTTAAAGACTTTCTGTATCCTTTTTTAAATCTTCAATTCCCTTCATGAAATTTACTAACATATCTTGCATCTCTTGTTTTCGTTCTCGTCTATCTTGAGCAAACATTTTTCCAATGTTGCTCTCCAAATTCTCAAATTTCACCTTGAGGGTTTCAAATTCAGTTTTAAATCCATACCCCCCTCCATTGCAGATGTTATTGGTGTTATTGCTGTTGCTGTGGTTACAATCGATGTTGGTGCAGTCCCTGCTATGGCCGCTGTTGTTGTTACAGTTGTTGTGGCTACTGTTGTTGTTGTTACTTTTGCTGTTGTTATCACAATTGATTTTACTGCAGTTGGAGCAACCGTAGTTGGAGATACTATTGTCTTCTGTTGTTGTTGCTGTTGTAGTTGTTGTGCCATCTTCTTCACTGTCTCCTGCTCCTCCAGGTCTTTCATCTCTTGCTGCATTGTTTTCTTCATCTCGTCTTCCTCCTCCTCCAGCCTTGTAAGCCTTCTGAAACTCCTATCTGAAGATGTTGGTCTTTGCACTCTTGTCCAGGCCGGTTTCTTCTCCTTCTCTTTCCCTCTGCCCTGCCGTTTCATCCAAATATATTTCCAATTGCTGTTTTTATTAATTTACTTAACCAATTTACTATTTAAAATACACCATATATATTAACTCTTACCAATTTTATTTATTTATTTCCAACTGCAATATTAGCTCTTTTTCCCCTCCTCCCCCTCCCCCTCTGTCTTATATATGTGTGTGCATTTACACCCACATATACTCACACATCTATAAGCCAGTATTCACCCAGATCTCAGTTTATATAAGGGTAATGAGGGGGAGAAAAAAAGAAGAAGAAGAAAAAAGAAAAAAACAAAACAAAAAGGAAATCAACTTTCCCAATTCAAACCAATTTAATTTCCCTCTTAACTTTTGAATATTTTAATGTATATTTTTTTTCCCAGGTGACAAAAAAGGAAAAAGGAATAGAAAAAATAAAATAAAAAAGCAAAAAGAATAATAAAATTTAAAAATCTAAAAAAATAAAAATAGCGAATTACAAAAATTCCCAGGAAGTAAAAAAAAAGAAAAAAAAGAAAAAAGAAAAAAATAGGTAAAAATGAAAACAGTTGAAAAATATCCTCAGGCTTCGTCTCACAGAATGAGGGTAGAGGGAACCAGCTTTATCTTTCGGTTATAAGTTAGAAGACGTTGTCCAGCTCTTTTTTTTTAAAGAAGAGAAAAAGAAAACAAATATAAAAAACCCTGTCAAATCCAATCTCCTGCTGTCCAGAGTTCCAGCCTAACAGTAGTTTCTCAGACACGCTTCTGGGCCACAACACTGTCTTATTCCTCTTTATGCCTCCAGCTCTCCTTTTATTTCAAAACCGAAGTTCCCAATCCACTGCCGCAGCCACCCAGGAGGGGGAAAAACAGGCAAAAGAGAAGGAAAGAGAAAGAAGCAGGGGATCTTTCCCCGCTACTTGGCCCTTTATGTATCAGCCCCCACTAACTTGTAACAGTGCGGAAAACTCAATCACTTTTCTTCTCCTTTCTATTTTCCATTTATATTAGACAGTTTGCTCACGTTCAGGATTTCTCTGCTTCTCCCCTAAACTCTTTTCCAACACCGCGGACCTCCATGCGTCTCCGATCGAGAGGGGGGGCGAAACCAAGTAAAGCCGCTTCGGCTTACCTCTCTCAACTCCCCGCCGATTTTTCCCTTTTTGGTCCGGTCGTCCGCTTGTCCGCTTGTCCGCTTTGCCTACGCTTTATCCAGTTTTACTGGAACGCCGATCTCCACACCGCTTCCGCTCCGTCCGTTCTTCAGCTGAGAGCTCCGGGGACTCGTCGCCATTATAGGTCGCCCATCCCCCCACTCTCTCCGAAATCCAGACTCTATTTTATCTCCTTTTCTCGGCGCAATTTTAAAACTTCAAAACTATTTTCCGCATCTGATTTTCCTTCTATATATTTTAGTCCGTTTTTTTACCGTGTTCAGGAACTATTTTCGCTTTTATAGGTCACTTTCATTTCCCTCTTTTCCGAGCGGATAAAAATTCACTCCTCTCAGCTCTCCATCTTGACACGCCCCCCACCACCAGGTCTGATCTCCAATAAGTGACCCCCCCAAAACCCAGGATTAATTTGAGTCAGAGCAATCTAATTAAGGAGGCAATAAATTAACTACAATCCCCAAGGGCATACTCTGTTAGGCAATCAATGCCAAAATCGCCATGGACATCCAAGCCACAGTATCAATGGTGAACCTGGATGCCCGCGCGACAGCCTCAAGGCAGAAATGTGAGGTTGGAAGATGGGGCCTCGGTCTATTCAGGCGCCAAGGGGACACCCAGGTCCCACCTGAGTGTCTGAATTGTGATGAGGAGATGCGTACACGTGTCCAAGCCCCGTTTAACCCCGGACCCCAAGTCGTCGAGGCGATGGGCTGGAGACCGAGACCCCAACCTGTGAGCAAATGCCCACTGAACGAAAGTCCCACATCGGTCGGGTGCTGAACCTGAATGAACGCTGTCAGAAGGGGGTTAGGCTTATCTAATTAAACTTGCCATCGAACCTAAAACCCGATAAGGCTAAATCGTGGGGTGCACCGGCCAGAGCTGAAAGCTGAGTGGATATCCCACTGTGCCAAAATAGCACCAGAATTGTGTGAGCATGCCACCCATAGCAGCCGAGGCAACTACGAGTACCTGACCGAACAAGGCCATCAGGAAGGGCATCCCTGAAAGGAGCACCCCCATTGAAACCCCCCCAGCAGGTCTCCCGCCCCATCCCTTCCTGGATCCCTCCAGGCTGACTATAATTTGGGGCGGGGGGGGCTTATGACAAGATTAGTTGGTTCAGACGGAGCTCTGATCGCCCCTGTGCACCCCCACCTCCGCCCCGTAACCCACCAGAACACGGGCACTCGGGGGCGGCGTGAGTGCCAGCGCAAAAGGGGGGCACTAAGTCAGTAACGACCATGATGCTTAGTACACACATCGTCAGCTGAGCAGGCCGAATACAGTAGGCGGGCCGGAACCCCCCGCCCGACCAGTTTGCTTGGCGCCAGTGTCTGAACAGCCCACTGCTCAGCATGACCACCATGGTGCCCATCACCAGGCACCAGTCCCGTGGCACTGATGTACACGAGCACCCTTGTTGACAGAACTCGTCCCACCTCCCTCGGGATATATATATAGCCACCCTCGTCCACATTCCCCACCATGAGCCAACTGCCATGGGCCCATCCGATCGACACCAGGATGTCCCAGACCGGTCAAGCCCCGCGGCATACCACAACATATACAAGGTATGCCGACAACCAGTGGGTCCCAAGGTGCACGGTGGCTAACGACGGTGGGACTTCTCATTGTCTCCGCCGTCCCGTCCTTCTCTCTCCACCCAGTGGGCTCGCAGTTCAGTAGGGAGAATATCCACATGTCCCCCTTCGGCCTTTGCCCCTGATGGCTTGCAGCCAAAATCAACCGGGGCCAGTAATAGCCGTCCATCGGCAAAGCCCTTGATGGGACGTTCTGTATAACGGGGCCTACACAGCAGGATCCAGACAGCCCCTGCGATGCTCAACACTGTTCCGAGGGCGAAAGCCCCAGTGCGTGGCGGCTTACTACGGGGGACCACACGATGTCTCTATCGTCCTGCCTGTACCCCCTATTGCTATTTGGGTCTCAGTTCATAGGGATAATATATATCCACGTACTCCCCACCCCCCCACCAAATCTTTCCCCTCATGATCTGGAGCAGATGATCACTGGGGGGGGGCATGAAGAAACAGTCGTCGGCAGTGTCCTCGCCGGTACATGATGTACAGCAGACATACACAGCAGGACCTAGACAGCCCCTGTGATGCCACGTACCGCCCCGGGAGCGTAAACCCCACCCACAACGTCGTGCCAGAATGCAACCAAGGGGCACTGGGATAGGATGGCGAGTGTTGCCCCCCAGCCTCAAATTGGCAAGGCCAAGAGCAATGCCCCAACCAGGAGTGGACTGGGGCCGGTCTGAGGCCGGGGGGCCGCGGGCCATAGCCTGGTCGAGGGGGTGCAGTCGCGGTCCTCCGACCCGACTGCTGGCCGCCATAGCCTTCTGTCTAGGAGGCGTAAATGAGAGGCAAAGTCCTACCTTTCTGGCTGCAGCCTAGGGAAAAGGGAGGATACCCAGGAGTCAGACTGCTGACCTACTCGAGCCTCTCGCAAAGTAGCAAAGGAATAGTGGGGAATCGAACTCCCAACCTTTGGCTTCAAAGCCAAACACTTAAACCACTGAGCTAGCCAGCAGGTTGCAGAAAAGAAGCCTCAGCTGAGGCTAACAAAGGAGGAAGCGACGGAGCAAATTCCTCTTCTAAAGCCAATCGCGCCTCTAGGGCTCGAAACCAAAGCCTCGACAGAGGCTAGCAAAAGCCAGCCTCTTGAAGGAGGCGGAAAGGAGAGAGAGCGACAGAAAAACTTCTCCTCTCCGTCGCTTCGCAAAATGGCAGCGCGGCTGCCTCGTGGCCACCCCTTTTAAAGGGTGCTGGCCATGCCCCCCTAACTACCCGGATGTCCAAGTCCGGTGGGGGGGGCCGCAAAGAGCGCGGCGGCCATTTTGGCGCCGCGCTTGCATACTTCCCAGTCTAAAATAATTACTCAGACCAAAATTTTAGTGAAAAAGAAAAAGATATCTACTCACTATAATCTCATAATTATTAACAGGTTGGTTTCATGTTTGTTAGAAGAGGATGAAGATTTAGATCAGTTAAAAAGAAAAAATAAGAGCATTTTTTTCTCCATTACAGCTGTGCAGCTGAAAAAATGCTGAAAGAATCCAAAATGATGGCCTCTGAATCAAGAACAAGTGACCAACTGCTCCCAATAAACAGGAGACACGGGATTGAGATTAGGAAATCAAATGTCTTGTGGAAAACTGGATTGGTCAGCAACTTTTACAACATAGAATTACTGGAAGACTGTGAACTATTATAAATTGTGATATTAAAATCAACAATATATTATTATTCCTTGTGCCTCAAACGGATTTTTCCTGCTTTATCCTGATAAACAGGAGACAAGGGATTAAGATTAGGAAATCAAATGTCTTGTGGAAAACTGGTCAGCAAACTAAAAATGCAAGCATGTTAGTCCTGGTAACGGAAACTCCCTCCTTCCAAAGGATTATACATTACCCCCTTGCATGCTGAATTGCAATATCCCAACAGTGAAACACACTTCTTTCAATGTAAAAAAGTGTATAGATATGTGTATATTAGAACAATGATTAAATAAATTCACTTTTTTAAAATGTGCACAAAAATAATTTGTATGTAGGAAAATGTCTTGTAGCTCTATGTAGAATTGAGATTCTACAAATCAACAGCAAAAGTGACAGATTGGCTAAGTGAGTTAGATTAGCTAAGTGCCTACCAAGGAAGCCAGAGGTGGGGGTTTGATTCCCAACTGTGTCTTCTGGGAGAAGAGCCAACCAGTATAGCCTTGAGCAAACCACATAGCCACAAAGTGCTTTCAGAAGGGAATAGTAAATGGCTTCTGAGTACTCTATGCCTAGAAAACTCTGAAAAGGGTCATCATAAGTCAGAATTGACTTGACAGTACATAATAATTGTTACTTTACAATACAGGTGCCAAGAAATCATAAATGCAGTCATTCTAATGGGCTGTATGCCATAGAAAGTATTCAGATTGTCTGCGAATCCTCTTATTTTTCAATAACAGTGACAAAATATTGATTTAAAACACATTTTATCTGTCTGAGATAAAGATATACATAACAAGCTGATAAAACATTCTGCAGACTCATCAAAGTCACATATGACCTGTTTTGTTTTAAGAAATGTCTTCCCATGCCTTCAAGTCTAAGGTATGGACAGTCTTTCCATCTGCTGTTCATCACTTGGACTGTGTTTCTTCTTGCCTGCAAAACTTAATTGGCACTCTAAGGATTTATTATCATTTAGTATTTTTCCCAATTTGATAGGATTTTCTGTATTGTGGAATCATTTGCCAAGTAAAACCAGTATTATCTTTCCACCGCATGGCTAGGATCTTTAGGCCAAATCCCTCACGCCTCTCTATATCTCAAGATCCCGCAGGATCAGGTATATTAGCTAGTTGTGTCTTTTTGTTTTTTTTTTTAAAAAGGATATATTTTGCAGCAGTTATACATAAGTCATTATTATCTGTTGCTATAGGGATTTCTTTCTGGAATTTCACAACTTCCACAGCTTAAATAAAAATCATGTGGTTGAGAGGTGAGGGAAAGACAGACAAATACATTTGTCCATAAATGATGTGAGGAAAAATAGATCTGTGAAGAAATAAAAATGCTAAGCTTTGTTTTAAAAGTATTAGTGTATTAGCATTGGCCATTATATAATTTAAGTTTAATAGTTTATCTTTCCTTAGTAGGTTCCCTTTCTCTTATTGTAATTTCAACTTCAATTTCTTTGCTGATGAATTTGTGCCCAACTCCTCCCAACCTAGCAGTTTCAAAGCAAGAATTGCAAGTAGATAAATAGGTACCACTTTGGTGAGAAAGTAAACAGCATTCCATGCACTTCGGGGTCTAGACATGCTTGCTACATGTCCACAGAAACGTCTGCAAATGCAAACAGCACTGGCTCTTGGACTATAAACAGAGATGAGCAATGAACCCATGAGTCAGATATGACTAGCTTTTGAGCAAGGGTGACCTTTACCTTTACTGAGGTGCTTTTGTCTGTTCTGTTTCACCCATGGACTGCATATTTTCCGTGACCTCCACAGAAGGAAGGGACCCAACCCAAAAGTATATGGTAGCAGGGAAATAGTAGGATTTGTCAGGAATAAACTGATTTCTGTTCCAGTCCTGCTACCGTTGATTGTCTTGAAGATGCAATACTTTGAATCAGGGATGAAAAATAAATTCAGTTTTTCCCCCCATTTCACTGATAGTTAAATATCTTGGTTTGGAGAGGCATATATTTCTGGAGCTTGTCCAACATTTTAGAGGCGGAAAGGTACTCAAAGCCTGTAAAGGCCAGGTTGAATTAAAAAATGGAGACCCCTTGGTTCTGGTTATTGTTGGGAGTGGGGGAGCCCTGGATTTCCTTGGGCCCTAGAGGGAGAGATGTGTTTTTCCATAGAGAAGGCCTGCAGTTCATTCCCATGACAAGAGGCCTGGCTGATATCTGTCTAGGCCAGGTTTGAACATACACATAGGCCTCAGCCTTCCTCCACACTTCCCAAGGGAAGGGGCACATTCCTGGGGCATTAACACCAGAGGGGCTGGCATAACATCTAGGGGGCAGTCCCATAATTTCCATACTGTGTTTTTGATTGGTTCTAGTTCTTGATGGATGGCCAGTCCAGCATCATGGTTAATGGAGAATCAGGAGAGGGGATAAATTACTATGACATGTTTGTGTGGTGTTGCTGGGGGTTGAAGTTCTGTTTTAGTTCTGCGCTCTTTGGCTCAGCTTGGCTGGGAAGTGCACTAATGTAGACTGTTAGTCTTGAAGGGGGGAGCCCTTAGGACTCCCTCCCCTCCTGAAAGGGTGTTTGCATGCAATCTTTTCCTTCAATACACTTTTTAATCTACAAGAAATGACTGAAGTGTTTCTTTCTCAGCAAAAGACCTGGGTTGTTGGTGGCAGAAGCAGCCCAGGCAAGGTTGAGGGGGTCCCAGAGGGCCGAAACGCCAAGGGGCCACAAGCTTCTACTTTTTTAAAAGCCATATATGCTTTAGGGAAGAGACACATGCAATAAGTTCCTTTCACCCTACCTACTTCTGCCCAGTGTGTGCTGCCATCAATTACCCACCAAACCCTTCATTAAGTCTTAGGTTGTTGCTTAACCAGCAATAGGGGGTTCTTTCCCACAGATTATACCTAAAGCTAAATTGAACTAACAGCTTTCCACTGTTGGTCACTCTTTCCACTACTGTTTAGACCAGTGGTGCCCAAACATTTTTTTGTGGGCTGGTCCCACCCCTGACACACAGCTGCGGGGGCCGGAGGTGGGCTGCTCCTGCTGCTGACAGTTTTGAGGTTAGCGGCGGTGGCAGCAATCACGCTTTGTCCCGGCTGCTTCGAACAGCGTCTTGTTTGGTCCCATCCCCTCTGCAGCCTTTGCCAAAGCTGATCACCATGTTAGGAAAATCTTTGGAGCCTCCCCTGTTTAAAAATCCATGGCACTGGAAGGGTAAACCTGGCACGCTGCGGTGATGTCATCACGGGCATGCCAGGGGCTCTCCTATTGCTGTGGATTTTGAAATAGAGGAGGTTCCAAAGATTTTCCTAACACGGCAATTGGAACAAAAGAACTGACAGCCACCATGGCTAGATTTGCATGGTGAGCAACCAATATATGCAAAAACAAGGTAAAGCCTCCCATCTGCGGGATAAAAAGCTCTTAGGATGGCAGTGAGCCCATGTGCGTCTTCCTAGGTCTTATCGATTATAGGGTTTATGGTATAACAATTCTCATCAACTTCTCCATTTTAATACTTGATAGTTCAGTTTAGCTAATTACAACACATTCTCACATTCAGATTTGCTGTCCTAACATATTTGGTAAGAGTAGATTGGCAATGGCAAGAATTATTAGCCCTGGAAATGACTTGGCTAATGACAGAACAAGTGTTTGTGGCTGTATTATTTGGTTGTACCTGTTAGTTGTACCTGTTTGGTTGTATCTGTTTGTTCTGTGATGACTGTACTGGTCTCTGGCCGTAATAAAGTTTTTGATTTGATATCTATAGGTAAAACTCACACAGCCTATGTTATTTTGATGACACTGCCTTGTCTATATTTTCAAAAAAATGATGACTAGTTTTTGAAAACCAGAATATTATAAACTCTCATGTTCTTATTGCTTCATTTCTTTCTTTCTTTGCAGCATAAGTACATTTAGTTCTTCCAGGTTGTCTACAAAGATTCTTGTTTCCCACAAGGCCATACATTAAATTTCACAGCTGCTTCATGAAAACAAACACCTCAGCTCTTTCTGATAGCACAATTCTTAATAAACTGGCACGCAGCTCTTTCTCTCTTAGACTCAGACTTCAATCTAATCCAATGCTACACTCTTTATCTTCTGACAGCTTGTAGCAAAATTATCAGGGGGAAATTGCTCATGTACAAACACCTTCTTATACAAATGGTGCCAAAAATGTATACACATTTTAAGAGATGCTATTTATGTCTTAGTTTTAGAAGATGAGTTGAATTACAGTATGGTAGCAATGTGTAGCATGGTATTCATTCAAAAGGAATAATGCTTGTGTCACCATGAGACAAGCAGGACAGTCAAAGAAAATGGCAGAAACATGGCTTTTGTTTCAGGAGCGCAAAAGCATTTTGAAGTGGTATTTCAAATTTGTGGAAGTACAGTAACAATGAAGATGTGAGTATGCAGTGGAACCTCCAACATTACAAATTGCACGTATTTGTGATAAGTTTGAGGCCCATGGTATTGTGTGTCAAATATAGGTAACAAAGCAATTGTGTGCTTTTCATAGTCCTTACTGTTAAGCCTCAATATCATTAATTCCCTGCTACTGTTACCTTGTGATTTAAAACTGGTGAAGCCATAGGATTTCTCTAAGGATTTAACATGCCTTTGGCAGAGTCCTTTATGTGTAAAATTTGCTAATCTGCTAAATTTTCATAGATCACTGACTTTCTATGAAATCATTGTTTATCCAGGTAATCATCATTCTTGCTTAGGCTTCTTTTTTTTCCTGGTTATCATTTTCAATAAAGTCATGGACTTGCAGGATCCTTAAGTTATGTAGTTTAGTCCTCCACTGATTTTTTTTTTAACAGAAGTAAGCTTTGGAAATTTTCCAGGGAAAAAACTCTGTTGTGGTCAAAATCTATCCTTGGATTTCTAAGTGACTTTGGTTACTGATCTCAGAAAAAGGAGTTTTAAAATGATCAATCAAAAACTTTTTTCTTCAGTTATTGCGCGGTTTACTGTCGGGGTAGGTGTGGAATTGCAAGATTTAGAAAGCAAAATAACCTGAAAAATACTAGTTAGTTATCTCTGTGAGTCAATCTGGGCCCATAATCTCTTGGGGAATTTTGGTTAGTCCTCTTAGTTAGCAGAGTATGAGGAGTATGTTTTGTTTATTCTCTGATGTGCTTGATATGTAAAGTTATTTTTCTTGAGGCAAGCCCCAAGCCCTGCTGCAAATCCCACCTCATGCCTCAGTGTGGCACAGTAGTGACTCGGGCCGTCCGACAGCTATGGTAGCGGGGGGTGTATTCCCCTGGCAGGTTCAACCATGCCACAAAGGTGTCGGCTAGTGGTCCAGAACGGTTCACCATTCTGGGACCGCAGATCAGCTAATTGGGGTTGGGTACTTAGGCAATGCACCTGATCAGTGCATTGCTCTAACATGACCAACTTCAACATGAGCCCAGCCAGCAGTGTTGTCATATTTAAAATAGCTAAAGGAGCATCGAAAACATGGGCCTCAGTTCCCCACCCACCATCAGACCCTGCTATGGTAGCAGTAGGATCCCAATGGCGAGAGGCTGCAAAAATCTCATGGGAGACGATGCTTTAATCCACCATGTCAAACTACATGTGTGAAGTATAGATCAACCAAGTATAAACATCTCCAAAGCAGACTGAGTATAGGTAAATAAATGAAAATTTGCAATAGATGGCCAGTACGAAGAACTCCAGAGAGACTAGTTAAACAGTTGTATGAAATGGTCCTGTGTGAATACAGAACTGTAATGAGACAATAAGATAAATTAAGTTGTTATTTTAGGTTCCTTGTGACAATAAATCTTGGGACATGGTTTTAGAAGAAATGCTAATCACAGTTGGAAAATAATATCCAAATGCCTTCAGCACTGCATCCTATTATTAAAAATGTAAATTAAAATAAACTCCCTATGGAAGTGTAGCCACCCACTACTCCAGCATCTGTTAGTCTTACCTGCCTGATGTAATATTGTAAGAGACTTTGTGCTCATTTAATGGGTGACTGATTCAAAGAACATACTCTTTTATGCATTATTATCTCTGGAACTGCAAGTTCCTATTGTTTTATTCATCAGTCTGAGGAAATATCCACCACAGTGCCTTGAAGATGAGACTGTAAAAGCAATACTTGTCTTAGTTTACTAATCTTATGTTTACCGACTAAATTCAAGCTCTGTAGAATAGAGGGGAAATGTCAATTTTCTTCCACAGTGGAACCAGACATCATTATCCAATCGGAAAAATTTGATCCTTCAGATGCACAGTTGAACATAGCAATGTCTCCCTGGTTGAAGCCTTTCTATTTAAAAAGCCACTGAGGTAGCCAAACATTGAATTTATTATATGTGTTATCATATTAAACTCAGCAACAAACTTTGGTCTGTCTGTTCCTATTCACTATGGTAATCATCCCTCCTACCTTGAGTTGGCTCCCATCTTATGACTCACTCACTCCCTCTCATTGTAACTCACTCACTCCCTCTCATTGTATGAGCATTGATCTTAGTGACAGGACTTTGCTGGGAACTGCAGGCCATTTAGAGAGGGGCTGTAACTGGTGACTGAAATGATCCTGAACCTGTGGTCTATAGCCCTAGAAAGCAGACTTAGAAACAACACTGATATATCAAGTGTCCAAGTTGGTTGTATATTGACTATAATAGGTGCTATTGTTGTGGATGGGTGAGTCCCAACTACCATCTAGATGGTGGCTGACCCTGAACAACTGGAGATCAGCATGAGCAATGACAGAGTCATATTCTTCATTGCTCTAAATGATAAATGGGGATAGAAATTTTTTTTATTGCATTTGATAGTATTTTCACACACTGAAAGGTATGAGAAGAATTCACAAATAAATAACATTTGTGCATAAGGATGTGAAGAATTCTTTTTTTTTATAAATTTTTATTAATTTTTCAAAATATATGACAAACATTTAAGACATAATGACAACATCCAAAACAAGAAAAAACAACCATCTAAACACAATAAAAAAAACAAAAAACTATATGTACAAAAATAAAAAAAACAGAAAAATACATTACATACAATTACATACTTCATCACCCTGTGCTATGTACATTGTCCTAGGAGTTTGTGGGGTCTCTCATTCATTTCTATTATTCCCAAAATTTCTTTTGGTCTGGTGTCAGTTTATTTGTTCCATCTCTCATCAATGAATATTCAACAAATTTTTGCCATATATTCCAAAATCTTGTTGTTCAGTCGCACAGTCGACTCCGACCCTTTGCGACCCCATGGACCATTTTCCTCCAGGCGCCTCTGTCCTCCACCATCCCCTTCAGCCCTCCCAGCTCTGTGCCCATTGTGTCTACAATGCCATCTAGCCATCTCATCCTTGGCCTCCCCCTTCTTCTTTTGCCCTCCACCTTTCCCAACATCAATGCCTTCTCAAGTGAATCCTCCCTTCTCATTTGATGTCCAAAGTACTTTAGCTTCATCTTTACTATTTGACCTTCCAATGAGCAGTCAGGGTTAATTTCTTCTAAGATTGACCTATTTGTTCTCCTCGCTGTCCAGGGGACTCTCAAAACCCTCCTCCAACACCACATTTCAAAGGCATCTATTCTTCTACGTTCAGCCTTCCTAATTGTCCAGCTCTCACATCCATACATTACTACTGGGAAAACCATTGCTTTGACTATTCTAATTTTTGTTTGCAATGTGATGTCTCTGCTTTTCACTATGTTCCCCAGGTTTCTCATCGCTTGTCTCCCAAGAATCAGTCGCCTTTTTATTTCATGGCTACAATCCCCATCTGCAGTGATCTTTGATCCTAAGAAAGTAAAATCTGTCACTGCTTCTACTTCTTCCCCATCTATTTTCCAGGAACTGATTGGGCCTGTTGCCATTATCTTGGTTTTCTTGATATTGAGTCTCAGGCCAGCTTTTGCACTCTCCTCCTTCAGCCCAATCAAGAGATTCTTTAGGTCTTCCTCACTTTCTGCCATTAGGGTGGTATCGTCTGCATATCTCAGATTGTTGATGTTTCTCCCAGCGATTTTAATCCCATATTGTGATTCCTCCGTCCCTGCACTGCGCATTATGTGCTCTGTGTATAGGTTGAATAAGCATGGTGACAAATTGCAGCCTTGTCTTACTCCTTTTCCTATTCCAAACCACTCTGTTATTCCATGTTCTGTCCTAACTGTTGCTTCTTGGTTCATGTACAGATTTCTCAGGAGGCATATGAGGTGCTCTGGAATTCCCATCTCTTTAATTACTTGCCACATCTTGTTGTGGTCCACACAGTCAAATGCCTTAGTGTAGTCAATAAAACAAAAGTAAACTTGTTTCTGGTATTCCTTTGTTTTCTCCATGATCCAGCGTATGTTGGCAATGCAAGCGCGGCGCCAAAATGGCCGCCGCGCCCTTTGCGGCCCCCCCCACAGGACAGAGAATCCGGGTAGTTAGGGGCGTGGCCAGCTCCCTTATAAAAGGGGTGGCCACGAGGCAGCCAAGCTGCCATTTTACCTCAGCGACGGAGCGGAGAAGTTTTTTCCCCTGCGTCTCCGTCGCTCGTTAGCTTACCGGGAAGCCTTTTGGTAGCGGTTCTGCCTTTCCGGCTTCCCTTTTTGCTCCGGTGGAGATGCCTTCGAAGAAGAAGGCGGCTTCGAGTTCAGCTCGCGTTGTTAGGAGGCGCAACCCAGGTCGGAGGACCGCGGTGCCGCCTCCTCAGCAGCCACCTTTGCCAGCCCCGGCCGGGGCCGGCGGAATGGGGTCTATTGCCCCTTGGCCCGGGGTGGGCGATCAGAGGGCGGGCGCGGAAGGGGTTCCGGCCCGCGGCCCACGAGCGGTGGACACCGCTCCTGCTCCTGCCCACTCTGTCGGGCCTACTCCTCTTGGGCTCCAGCCTCTCCCGGGGCCCTCTAGCCTTGGGGGGTGGTGCGGCCCCCTGCCTTGGCAGGTTTCTCCACCAACCCTGCCGGGCTTCGGTGCTGGCCAATGGCCATATGTGGGTCCCGGGGTACAGGGACCTGTACCCATGCCTGGGCCAGGCGGGCCGGCCGGCCCTTTGCCCATGGTCAACGTGGACACCTTGCTGGCCCGCATTGCGGCCCTGGAGGCGTCGTTGGCGCGGGCCAGTCAGGCGGGCGCCCCTTTCGGGGTTCCTTTTGAGACGCTGTCGGCTGGAGGACAACAGCCGGCGGGGAGGGTCGAGCTGCTGCAGGCGTGTGGCGCGGTTTCGGCCACTGCCTCGCAGCTCCCCAGCCAGCAACCAGGTGCGGGTCAAGCCCCGGTGATGAGCTCTACGTCGGTCGTGAGCTCCGACGCCCCCAGTGGGCCGGAACCCCCGGTGGGGGCGGCCCACGGGGGTGCAGCGTGTGAGTATACGGTGCAAGCGAGTACATCCACACACATTCCCAATCTAGGGGGGGCCTTTCAATGGCCTTGGCCTCGCGCGGGTGGTGCGGGGGCCACGCTGTCGGCGACCCACCCGGCGACGACGACTACCACCTTGGGCACTGGGGTGGGCATTGGTCCCTACACTACAGGGAATGTTCTGGGGGTGGCTGGATTAGTTCAGACCCCTTTTACCAGGCCGGCTGTCCCTTTTTCGGCCTTGCCGACGGCAGGGTATTCCTTGCCATTGGGTGATCACCTGGCACAGGCTACTAGGGAAAAGATATGGCGAGGGGAGTACGTAGATATCTTCTCACTCCTGAACAGAGAGCCCACCAAGGAGGAAAGGGAGGGTCAGGATGAGAAGGACAAGGAGCAGGCACGCCGCCGTAAGCCGCCGCGTACCTGGGCCAACTGGCTCCCCGCTTATTTAATATACATGGCGGTATATTTGAGGGCGCGGCCGGATTTAGCTATTCCCATGGTCCAATATTTGGACAACATATATAGGGCGATGGTCGATTTTCCGGGCCCCTCATGGCTAGCATATGACGAGGAATTCCGTATGAGGATTCCCCTTCACCCCGAGATGAGATGGGATGAGCCGTGCCAGAGGCTTTGGCTTTTGTATATGACACCCACACGCCCTGCCCCGGGGGATAGATACCATTGCGGACATGCGGTCCAGCGAGCGGCTCCAGCGCAGGTTACCTGCCAGGCGGCGGGGCAGGGGGTTCCAGCCCGCCTGCTGTGCTGGACTTTCTCGTCAATTGGTTCCTGCAATCGAAAGAACTGCAGGTATAAGCATGAGTGTCCCACATGCTCTGGCCCCCACGCAGCTTCTGTTTGCCCCAAGCCTGGGGGGGCGCGAGGCAGAGGGAAGGGTGGACAGTGGGCTGGCAAGGCTGCCACGGATGGAGCTAGTTCTCCAAAAGGCTCCCTCCCCAATTAAGGTGGACATGCTGGAGCGCTGGCTCGCATCGTACCCGAAGGGGGAGGACAGGGAGTATATTCTTCAAGGTTTTAAGCAGGGATTTCGTATCCCTTTTGTGGGTGATAGGTCCCCTCAGGATGCTCCCAATCTTTTATCCCTTAGAGGAAGGGAGGAGGTGGCTGCGGCCAGCATTCAAAAGGAGTTAGTCGCGGGCAGGGTCGCTGGACCTTTCCCCGTACCCCCGTTTCCCAATCTTAAGGTCTCGCCACTGGGTTTGGTCCCCAAAAAGTCCCTAGGTGAGTTTCGCCTTATTCATCATTTGTCCTACCCAGCCGGCCGATCGGTCAATGATGCTATCCCTGATGACCTTTGTTCAGTCAGGTATACATCGTTTGACCATGCGTTGCGCATGGTGCGCTCGTGTGGCCCGGGTGCCCTGCTGGCCAAGTGTGACATTAAGTCAGCTTTTCGCCTCTTGCCAGTGCACCCGGGCGACTTTGAGTTGCTGGGTTTTAAATTTAAGGGGGAATATTATTTTGATAAGGCCATGCCTTTTGGCTGCTCCATATCATGCTCGGCTTTCGAGCGTTTTAGTACCTTCCTAGAGTGGGCTTTCGCCCGCAGGTCAGGGTCCCGGTCTGTAGCCCATTACCTGGATGACTTTTTATTCGGGGGTGAACGGGGCTGGGACACGTGCGCACGTCTCCTCAACACATTTCAGACGCTAATGGAGGAACTTGGTGTCCCTTTAGCGCCCGAAAAGACCGAGGGCCCATCGACCAAGCTAGTATTCCTGGGGGTTGAGATTGACACAGTAGTGCAGGCTTCTAGGTTGCCGGATGATAAGGTGTCCAGGATCGTGGCCCTTATCTCGGAATTGCTGGCCAAGCGTAAGGCATCACTGAGAGAACTTCAGGTGCTACATGGGCACCTTAATTTTGCTTGCAGGGTGGTCGCACCGGGCAGGGCTTTTGCCCGGCGCTTATGCGACGCCATGGCAGGGTTATCCAGGCCCCACCACAGAGTTAGGCTCACCCGGGGTATCAGGGCAGACATGTTCGTCTGGTTGCAATTCCTGAGGGAGTTTAATGGGGTCTCATTTTGGAGGTCTGACCTCCTGGCGTCCCCCAATTTCCAGATCCAGTCTGATGCCTCAGGATCCCTGGGTTATGGGATGTACTTCAATGGGAAGTGGGCCTGTGGTGGGTGGCCACCGGCATGGGCAGGCACAGGTCGCCTGCGGGATCTCACATACCTGGAATTTTTCCCCATTCTGGGGGCTTTGATGCTATGGGGCGAACAGTGGGCTAATTCGGTGGTGCATTTCTGGTGTGACAATGCTGCTGTTGTCCACATTGTCAATGCACAGACTTCCAAATCGCCCAGGGTCATGGACCTAGTGCGCCATTTTGTGCTGCGCTGCCTGCGCCTCAACGTTTTGTTCAGGGCCAGGCATGTCCCAGGGATTAATAATGATATTGCTGACGCTTTGTCCCGCCTGCAGATCTCCCGGTTCCGCGCCTTGGCCCCGGATGCGGAGGAATTTCCCTCGCCACTCCCGGACGAGATGTGGACTATTGGCAAGGAGAGGTGAACCGGGCGATTGGCCTGTCACTAGCGCCACGCACGCGTAAGGCGTATCAACGAGCATTCAATTCTTACAGGGCATTTGCTACTCAATTTCTCTTGCCAGAGACCTGGCCTATCCCGGTGGACCATGTTCTGCGGTTCATGGTTCACCTGCATGCACAGGGCCTTGCACCTCGCACCATAGCATCCAAGCTCTCGGCGTTGGCTTTTATGGCCAAAGTGGGAGGTCATGTGGATACCACCTCTGACTTCCGTGTGCGACATGTTTTGGAGGGGTGGGTGCGCGAGCGCGGGCGTTGCCCGGATGACCGGCACCCTATTTCCCCAGGGGTTCTTACCCAGTTGGCCCGGGGCTGGCCAGGCCTCTGTTTTGATCATTATGAGGCAGCCCTTTTTCACGCAGCCACAACGGTGGCATTTTTTGGAGCGCTCCGCGTCAGCGAACTCGTGATGCTGTCTAAGGCGGATGCAAGTGGTAGGGCACTGGAACTTGAAGATGTCTACGTAGCCAAAGACTGGGCCCAGTTGAGGATACGCTCCTCTAAAACAGATCAGCATGGCGTAGGCAGTGGTGTAAGACTGCTACGTTGTTCTTTGGCAGACATCTGTCCGGTTGGTGCCCTACAGGAATTCCTGGCACTGCGTGGCATGCACCACGGCCCGTTTTTCTGTCACCAAGATGGGTCTCCCCTTACTAAATTTCAGTTTTGGAAGGTGACAGCCAGAGCCCTCACCAGGGTGGGCCTACCAGGTGCCCGTTATGGCACACATTCGTTCCGGATTGGTGCAGCCTCTACAGCAGCTGCTTTTGGGTACTCTGGGGCTGACATACGCAGCATGGGAAGGTGGGGCTCGCGATGTTTTCAGTTTTATGTGCGCCCACTCCCGCCATGAGTACCAATCCAGTCACCTTACCGCCTTTTTTCTCAATTTTCTTACAGACCCTGGGTGTCGTATTACACCGGTGACAGTATGGCTGGTGGGCCACAGCTATGTGCACAGGGCAGCGCGTTACGCTGCGGCGACAGAATGGGGACCCCGACTGGGACTGGGTGACCACGCCAGTCTCGCATGGCATGGTAAGCCTGGGATGTTATGGCGGGAGCTGCGGCCTTTCCTTTTTTCTGGCCTGGGTGCTGGCCCGCCTGACATTCTAATCATCCACCTGGGGGGCAATGATTTGGGCCAGGTCACCGGCTTATCGCTTAAGCATGCGATTTGCGAGGACCTCGCCTACTTGCATTATGTCTGGCCTGCCACAACCCTGGTTTGGTCGGACATTGTCCCGCGCCATTCTTACAGAGGGGGCGTTAACCTCCTGGCCCTTGACCGCGCTAGGCGCGCGGTCAATAAGGCAATGGCGCGGTTTCTTGCCAACAGGGCTTGGGGATGGGTTAGTCATCACCCCGATATTAGTCTACAAAATTATGACTTGTACGCAGGGGATGGGGTCCATCTGTCGCGAGGAGGTATGGACCTCCTGTTGGGTGATTGGCGAGCAGGCCTGTTGACCGAGCTGACGGTCTGGGGGGGGCGTCAGGTCTTCTTTGAAGCCCCTCCGTGTGGCGGGTAGCACTGGTAAGGTAAACAGTATGACCCACAAGTATCCGGCAGGTTCGCAATTGACTGGACAACACTAGACAGGAATAAATTAGTTAAACGTTGTCCGGTCAACGACGAACCAGGCGATGGGGTGATGACGATTGCTAACCAGCATGCATCACCCCTGTGATTTCACGGATACGCGTCAGAGGGTGGGGTCATAAGTTAGTTATTGACTACGGTCAACAATTTGTTTGTTGTCAACAAACAAATTGATACAAATTGATACATTGTAACCAATTGCCGTTGGCAATTTTGGGGTGGTACCTTACCAGTGTTACTTCGGCCTGCTTGCCTTAGGAATTACGATTGGTCGTTTTACCAATGCAAATTTATAATTCGGACTAGGGCATTGAATCAATAAATGTGGCCCTATGCTGTTATCCACTTTCAATGTTGTCTGTGTCCGTTATTGGGGGGGGTGCGCCTGCAATGCAAGCGCGGCGCCAAAATGGCCGCCGCGCCCTTTGCGGCCCCCCCCCCCACAGGACAGAGAATCCGGGTAGTTAGGGGCGTGGCCAGCTCCCTTATAAAAGGGGTGGCCACGAGGCAGCCAAGCTGCCATTTTACCTCAGCGACGGAGCGGAGAAGTTTTTTCCCCTCCACCCCCTCCCTAGTTAACAGTATGATATTATGGTCGCTTCGGGGCCGGGTGGGAATTTTTGGTTGGGACCCATATTGGCTCCGGGTCCTGGCTTTTTTGCCCATCCCACACTGTTGCTATGGTTTGATATAGGGGGCTTTCTGTGTTCCTACTGTTGACTTTGGTCACATTGGCGGGTAGCACTGGTAAGGTAAACAGTATGACCCACAAGTATCCGGCAGGTTCGCAATTGACTGGACAACACTAGACAGGAATAAATTAGTTAAACGTTGTCCGGTCAACGACGAACCAGGCGATGGGGTGATGACGATTGCTAACCAGCATGCATCACCCCTGTGATTTCACGGATACGCGTCAGAGGGTGGGGTCATAAGTTAGTTATTGACTACGGTCAACAATTTGTTTGTTGTCAACAAACAAATTGATACAAATTGATACATTGCAACCAATTGCCGTTGGCAATTTTGGGGTGGTACCTTACCAGTGTTACTTCGGCCTGCTTGCCTTAGGAATTACGATTGGTCGTTTTACCAATGCAAATTTATAATTCGGACTAGGGCATTGAATCAATAAATGTGGCCCTATGCTGTTATCCACTTTCAATGTTGTCTGTGTCCGTTATTGGGGGGGTGCGCCTGCAATGTGGTCTCTAGTCCCCCTGCCTCTTCTGAAACCAGCCTGCACCTCTGGTAATTCTCTCTCCACATGTTGCTGAAGTCTATCCTGTATTATCTTGAGCATCACCTTGCTGGCATGTGGGATGAGCGCGATTGTTCGATAATTTGAACATTCTTTGGCATTGCCCTTTTTTGGGATTTTCCAATCCTGTGGCCACTGTTTTGTTTTCCAAATCTGCTGGCATATTGAATGCAGTAATTTGACGCCATCATCTTTTAGCGCTTTGAAGAATTCAACTGGGATACCATCATCTCCACTAGCTTTGTTGTTTGCAGTGCTCTTTAGGGCCTTTATGACTTCGCTCTCCAGGATGTCTGGCTCAAGTTCAATTTCTTCATCATTGTGATTGTCAGGAGTGTTGAGGTCCTTTTTGTAAAGTTCCTCTGTGTACTCTTTCCATCTTTTCTTAATTTCTTCTGCATCAGCTAGCTCCTTTCCGTCTTTGTCCCTTATCATGGTCATTTGGAACCTTATCATGGTTCCAAAATCTACTTTCTTTTATTATACCTTTCTTAAGATTTAACTCCCATGTTAATTTTTCATTCAATGCGAGATCCCACATCTGCCTATACCAGTCCTCCACCTTTAACATTACATCACTTTTCCATTTTTTTGCAATACACATTCTTGCCGTTACAAGCATCATGGACAACAACTCTTTCTTATCATTATCTATATTAACATTATCTACATCGGTCAATAAGGTGGTGCCTGGCCCCAATTTAAGACGCAATCCCATAATTTTTCCTATCTCTGTCTCAATTTTTGTCCAGAAATTTTCTACCACTTTACATTCATACCACATATGAACATATGTACCCAAAGTATTTTTACACCTCCAACACATTTTATTGTTCTTCTTATCTATCTGATGCAGTCTCATAGGGGTCAGATACCACCTCCATAACATTTTGAAATTGTGTTCCTTTATCCTGACCAATAGGGATCTCATAATTCTTTTTCTCCATTTATTTTGCCATTCCTTTTCCGTTATCTTCAGATTCAACTCCTGTTCCCATGTGTTTCGTAATGTTTCTTGTGGGTTACCTTCTGTATTTATTATTTTGTAGATTTTACTAACCAACCCTTTAATTCCAATTTCCTCCTTCCTTATTTTCCATACTAATTCCTCAAATTCCGTCCTGTCTCTTTCCAAGCTCCGTTCCCTCCAATATTTATTATTCCACTTATTCACCATTACTATCTGAAACCAATTCAACTTCATCTGAGTATATAATTCTCTTTTCATCCCATCATCTTTACAAACTCGTATCCAATCTTTCAACAGGAAGACCCTATTTGTCAACAAAATTTCTTTCATCTCATTATCCATTCTTATTGGGAACTTTTTCAAGTCTTCTATTTCAATTATCGGTGAAATGTTTGGGGCCAATTTCATTTTAACTTTCTTCCATACTCCCAACATTGATCTCATCATTCTATTTTAACCGTTGTTTTCCCTATTTCCTTATCTAAAAAGAAGCTCTTACCCACTTCCTTTACCTCCTTCATTTCAATTTCCTCCCAGATAACCGGCTCCTTCATCAAAATCTTAACTACATTCTTTATCTGAAATGCTTTGTAATAGTTCTTTAAATTAGGTATTCCTAGACCACCATCTTTTTGAGATAAGTACCACATTTTCTTTAAGATTCTGGGTCTGCGACCCCCATTACAATAATTATCAAATAATTTTTGAAATTCCTCAATATCTTTATCTGTCAGTTGAATTGGTAAGGCATCAAATAAAAAATTTAATTTTGGTAATAACATCGTTTTAGATAATGCTATTCTGCCAAACCAAGACAACCTCAACTTTTGATATTGCAGAATTTTAGCCTTGAGTTCCTTCTTTTGATTATCGTAGTTTAATCTTTTCAGATCCTCTAATTTATTGGAAATATTTATCCCTAAATATTTCAGACTCACTTTAATCTGCAATTTAAATTCATCCCTAATTTTCCTTTGTTCTTCCTTTTCAATATTGCTTAAGATCAGTTCAGATTTTTCCCAATTTACCTTCAAACCTGTAATTTGTTCAAAATCCTTTAAATGTTTTTGGATCCTTTCAATAGTTCTTCTAGGGTGTTTCATAATTAACAAAGTGTCATCTGCATATAAACTAATTTTATTTTCCATTATTCCTTCTATACTTTTATCTTCCCTTATTATGTTAGCTAATATTTCCATCGCCATGATGAATAGTATTGGAGATAGGGGACACCCTTGCCTTGTTCCTGCCTCTAATCTCAGTTCCTCTGTAAAGCCATCATTAACCCTAATTTTAGCGTACCCTTGTTGATATAATTGTTCTATTGTTTTTATAAACCTATTACCAAATCCATAACTCTTAATTATCTCACTGATTGTTGCCCATTGTAAAGAGTCAAATGCTTTGAAAATATCTAACGATAATAGGCCTACTTTCTCTTTATTTTGTCCTGCCACATCTATTAAATCTAATACTCGCCTTACTAGGTCTGCCATATATCTCCCTTTCACGAATCCGGCCTGATCTTTATTTATATATTTATCCATAAAACTATTCAGTCTATTTGCCAATATTGCCGTAAAAATCTTAGCATCTTGATTTATCAGGGAGATAGGTCTGTATGATTCTACTTTTTCTAAATCCTTTCCCGGTTTTGGTAATAAGACAATTATTGTTCTGTACCATGATACAGGTATCTGTTCCCCATTAAGTATACCGTTATAGAGTTTTAACAATTTCGGAATTACTATATCCTTAAACTCTTTATAAAATTCAGCGGGTAATCCATCTTCTCCGGGTGATTTATCTACTTTCAGTTTATTTATTACTTTTTTATCTCTTTTTCGGTTATTAATTCTTCCATTCTTTGTTTATGCTCCTGACTTATTTTATTTTTAATTTGCGATTCCAGTCTATCTTTTAATTTGTCTATATTTATCTTCTTTTTAGTATATAACTCTTGGTAAAATTCTCTAACCACCTTACATTTATCTTTAATCTTATTATATCTTGTGCCTTCCTTATCCACTAAAATCCCTATTTCCCTTCTACTTCTTTTTTCTTTAGCCGCTCTTACCAACAATTTTGAGTTTTTGTTACTATATTCGAAGTATTCTCTTTTTAAATATACTAAGTCTCTTTTCACCCTTTCCATATCATTTCCTATTAGTTCCTTCCTTAATCCCTGCATCTTTTCATAAACCTTTCTATCTTTAGTTATTACGTGTTTCTCCTGTAACCTTTTGATCTCTTTTTCAATTTCTTCTTGTTTACTTTTTAACTGTTTATTTCTAATACTTTCACCCCTAAATATTGCTTTCATTGTGTCCCATACAATACCTATTCCTACTTCCCCTGTGTCATTCCACTTCCAATTTTCTTCCCATTTTTCTACCATTTGATCTTTACACTTTTTATCTCTAAACAATCTGGCATTATATCTCCAATTTTTCGTACTCTTTATGGCGTCTATTTTCATTTCCAAAAAAACTTTTGCGTGGTCCGACTCTTTAAAAATTCCTATTTCTATGCCTTCTAAATTACTTATCAAATTATCCTTAACAAATATATAATCTATTCTGGAATATGTATTATACACTTGTGAAAAATATGTGTAAGCCCTTTCCAGTCCTTTAAGCGCCCTCCATGTATCTTTCAACCCCAAGGATTTCAACCAATTATTTAACACATACATTTTGTTCCCTCCCACACATCTCATTACATTTGTACTATCTATGTTTGATCCTATTAGATTGAAATCTCCCGCTACAATCATTTTTATTGTTTTTTCCTTCTCTAATATTCGATATACCTTATTTAAAAACCTATTTTGATGTTCGTTTGGTACTTACAAATTCACCAACGTTATTTCCTCTTCTTCTATTTTCCCCTTTAATATCAAATACCTACCTTCTGGGTCTGATATACTTTTTATCATCTCGAATCCCAATCTGTTTGAGATCAAAGTTGCGACCCCCCTAGCCTTTGAGGAACCATATGCTTTTTCATAGATTTGAGTCCATCCTAAAAATAACTTATTAGTTTTTTCCGAGTTCTGGTGGGTCTCCTGAAGAAAGATTATATCCGGTCTGTCTTTTCTAAGTGCCGCTTCCAAACTCCTTCTCTTCACTTGACAACCAGTATCTTTCACATTCCATGTTATTACTTTTACATTCCTCATCTATTGTATTTCTCCCACCATTTTTTGCATTTCCCACTTCCTCCTACAGACATGTGATTAACATATAACATTTCCTTCACCTTATATAAGAAAGTAAAAAAAAGAAAAAAGAAAACAACTAAAAAAACTACACTCAACAATCCACTACTATCCCTCCCCATTTTCTTTTTAACAAATGGCCTCTGAATTTCAGAGAGGGGAGGGGGGGTGCGATCAGTCATAGGAGCTTGAGAGAGACCTGAACCTACTCCTCGCCCGGAACACTTCCTCCTTCTGCCCCTTTGGGCATGTTCTCATTTCCATTGCTATCCCGTCTTCTGTAACCACCAGATATAATCAATTCTTCCTTCAAATCAAACCACTCTTTGGTTCCTGCTTCCAATAACTTAGCATCTGTCATTACATCCAAGACATTAGGGTCCTCACTAATTAAATAACGTCTTCCCAAATAAAAAAAACTTAATTGTCGTGGAAATTTCCAATTATATCTTATTCCCTTTTCCTGAAATCGTTTTGTGATTGGCTTCATCGATTGTCTCCAAAAACGATCCTCAATTGGAATGTCATTATACACTTCGATATCATGGCCTTCCACTTTTAAAACCTCTACTCCTTTTTCCCGTATAAGCGCCATTAAACGCAATTTGTCTGACACATTAGCAAATTTTAACATGACATTCCTTGACCCAGTTTTACCCCTTCTTGAACCCAACCTGAATACATTTACAACCTCCTGCGGCGTGAAACCATCTTCCATAATTTCATCAAGCCATTTCACTCCTGTTTCCGACCCGTCCGTTCTTCAGTTAAGAGCTCCGGGGACTCGTCGCCATTATAGGTCGCCCATCCCCCCGCTCTCTCCGAAATCGAAACTCTGTTTTATTTCCTTTTCTTGGCGCTGCTTTAAAGCATCCAAAATATTTTCCGCAACTGTTTTTCCTTCTATTTTTTCTAGTCCGTTTTTTTGCCGGTTTCAGGAACTATTTCAGTTTTAAAAATCACTTTCATTTCTCTCCTTTCCGAGCGGAAAAAAGTTCACCCCTCTCAGCCCTCCATCTTGACACGCCCCCCGTGAAGAATTCTTATGTCCTTACTCTCAACATGCCAAGACACCCTACTGAGGAATCATTAGCCCCTACAATTTTTTTATGACAAGTATGAAAATGAGATAAGATGGGGTAGGGTGGAGTTTTTGCCCTTTCCAATAATTTGTACAAAATATGAACTAGTGCCTTTTTCATTTGTATTTATTTATTTACTCACATTTCTACCACCGCCCCCTCACCAAAGTGATTCCGGGCGGCTTACATAACAAATAAAACTCTGCAAAAACATCAAGCTAAAAACATTGAAATATAAAATTGTTTAAAATTTACAATATTTAAAATGCCCTCCCCAATGCCGCATCATCGAATCTCTTCTTGCTCCTTCCCCCCATCCTGGCAAGGTGGGGGTGAAGTTGGAGCACCTGTGGGTGGCCCCTCCCATGGCTAGAAGAAACCCCACCTCCACCAGCATCTCGGGGGCTTCTTGCTCCTTCCCCCCATCCTGGCAAGGTGGGGATAAAGTCGGAGCACCTGTGGGCGGCCCCTCCCATGGCTAGAAGAAGCCCCACCTCCACCAACATCTCGGGGGCTTCTTGCTCCTTCCCCTCATCCTGGCAATGCGGGGGTGAAGTCGGAGCACCTGTGGGCAGCCCCTCCCACGGCTAGAAGAAGCCCCACCTCCACCAGCATCTCGGGGGCTTCTTGCTCCTTCCCCCCATCCTGGCAAGGCGGGGGTGAAGTCGGAGCACCTGTGGGCAGCCCCTCCCTTTGGCTAGAAGAAGCTATGACGCCACCAGCATCTTGGGGACTTCTTGCTCTTTCCCTCCATTCTGGCAAGGCGGGGGTGAAGTCAGAGCACCTGTGGGCAGCCCCTCCCACGGCCCCCACGTCTCCTTCCCTGGTCCGGCATTGGCCGCGAGGAAGTTGAGCACACTTGAGACTCCCGGCGCAAGGACTCAAAAACTGCCGCCACGAGTCTCGCTCTGCTCCTTCCCGGTCCGGCCACAGGGAAGTTAAGCACACTGTATTTCGGGGCTATTATATAGTAATTAGTGGTTGATTCTTTTAGTTATGTATAATATTTTGTTATTGTGATTATATTATGTTATTATTGTGATTGTCTATTGTATTTTTAATATGTTGTAATGCAACCCAGAGTGGGCCATGTGCTGAGTGGGGCGGGGTATAAATTTATTATTATTATTATTATTATTATTATTATTATTATTATTATTATTATTATTATTATTATTATTATTATTATTATTATTATTATTATTATTATTATTATTATTATTATTATTATTATTATTATTATTTCTAAAACCAACACTAGTGGTAGCATTAAACACTAAAACTGACAGCCCAGGTGATACTTATACAAGCCAGCCCAGAGTGGCTATCTCTCCTGCTGCTCCCCACACCCGTTACACCAGCCAGGTTTTGATATTTTTGTGAAAGGATAAAAGCTCTACCTGGAGACGAAACTCAGTTGGCAGGAGGTTCCACAGGGCTGGAGCTGGAGCAGACACAGAGAAGGCCCTCCTTCTCGTGCTAGAGAGGCAAGCCTCTCTAGCAGATGGAACTATCAGGGACCCCCTCCAGTATGCTCTAATGGGATGGACAGATGTCCTTTTTAAAGCAACCCATGCACACACAAGCACAGAAGAACTTGCTGACTGATCAAAAAGACAAAAACAACACATCTAATGATTCTGATTATTTTAAGAATATGCAATGTGACAACTGATGTCATAGTTTGTAGCAGCTGTACTAGTTATGCAAAAATTGCCCTAGCAAGTGTGAGAAGTTCTGCCAATATTGACATAAAAATAATCTCACAAGGAAAAATATATATCATAGAATCATAAAATAGTTGTGTTGTAAGGGTCTTATGAGGCCTTTGAGTCCAACCCCCTTCTCAATGTAGGAATCCAAATCAAAGCAGATCTGACAGCTGGTTGTACAATTTTCTCTTCAACGTCTCCAATGTTCACCACCTTCTGAGGTAATTTGTTCCATTGTTGCACTGCTCTAATGGTTAAGGAGTTTTTCTTGATATTCAGCCTACAGCTAGCTTTCTGTAGTTTCAGCCCGTTATTACGTATACTGCACTCTGGAATGACTGAAAACAGATCCTGATTAAAAAATGGTAATGTACACAAAACCATGTGCAAATTTTAAAATGCAAGCAGATATAATGCATGTAATCGGGTGGGAAATATGCACAAACATGCTTATGTCAATGGTGAAAAGAAAGGCTTTCACATACTTAATGATAATATCAGTCCATTTTATGCTAGTCCTCACTCACATCACTGAGACATTTAGATACTAATCTTTATCTGAAGCTGTTTCTCAGTTGTCACATCTCTTTCACTGAGCTAGTTATAAAATCAGTTTATTTGGATTTCTTGGCAGTTGTCAGATCTAAAAGAGACTCTAAAAGAGAATGTAGCCATTCTCTGCACTCAGTACTTGGAGGAAAATAGAATGAAAGGTGTGTGCATGTATATACTGTATAAGTTTCTATACTTTCATATATATAATATTTGAAGGCACACTTTAGTTTATAGAAAGAGGTGTCGCTGGGAATTCCGGTGATCAAAGTCAAAGTGAAACATATTTCATAAGAAATTACCACTGTAACATAAGCTTTTAAATGTATATGCTTTGATCATTTTGAGGTTGGGTAATGCAATGTAGCTGAACTGCTATGCAAGAAAGATTTTGTAGAACTCTGAGGATGATCCCATCATGTAAGTGACTTTGAGCTGCTGATGAATAAAACCTACTGAGACAATAAAATACATCTCAGGTTTGCACTAGGACTGAAATACCTTCAAACCAAAAAAACAAAAGTGCATTAAGATATCTTTTGTTCTTGCAGAAGCATGCAGCATGTATCTCAGGCAGTTGACCTGTGCAGGAATTGAAGGAACAGAGATTGTATTATAATTTACACATTTTTAAAAAATTATAAAATAAGCCACCCAGTGCATTAAACTTCCTCAGAGCCAACTCCAAGATATTCTGTTACCCAAAGCTAAGGACAATATGGTATATAGTCTACTCCATTCCAGGTGAAGGGTGGCAGTTGAATCTGACTTTGATATTGTTGGTGGGCAATATCCTTTATCTTGTCTTGAGGCAGCTGAGTAGCTTGTTGGGTGGCAGGGCAGGCTAGATGTTCTCTCTGGTGTCAGTACTCCAAGAATCTGATGAAGTGGATGGCAGCCTATGAAAATTTTTGCCAAAATGTTTTTCTTAAATGCTGCCCATTCTGCAGCATCCAGTATCTGCCTTATGAGAAAACTGCTCCATTTTGTCTAATGACAATCCTGCCCTTATTGGGAAAAATCAATCTTTGCCTTATTTTCTCCATGGCTTTCTCCTAAGCCTTTTATAATAGGTCGTGTGTGTGTGTGTGTGTGTGTGTGTGTGTGTGTGTGTGTGTGTGTGTGTGTGTGTGTGTGTGTGTGTGTGTGTGTGTGTGTATTTATGTATACTTTAGCTACTAATTATTTATTTATTATTTATTTATTTATTGAATTTTTACCCCGCTCTACTCAAGCCAAGGCTGACTCAGAGCGGCTACAACAGTTCAATATACATACTATTACAATCAATAAATACAATACAGATACAAAGTATAAGAGCAAAAAAATACATAGTATCCAAAAGCATTACAAAATCACAAATCGAATAATACAAGAAGAACAATAAAATACAATGCAATACAGTAACGATAATATATAATAGACAATAATTGCCACACTGACAGAAAAAACACAGATGATACCCAGCACTCACCCCAATTGCCCCCCAAAAACCAAAGGTGAAGGGTAACAAGTGCAATGGACCACTGCCACCAATGTCCAGGTCCAAACTTCTTACCAATGGTATGGGGGAGGAGGGAGTCTCAGGCGCCCGCGAAGGTGGACTTCAGCGGCTCCTACCTGCCTCATCTCCTCAGGACTGATGGTGTGGGTCCTGGGGTGAGGCAGGGAGCATTTGCGGCGGTAGCAGCATCTTTGGGGCTCACCTGACCTTGGGAGTCCCCTTTATCCTCCCCACTAGGTGGAAGGGGGCGGGGAGAGACAGCCTCATAGCGGTGGCAGAACAGCATCTTAGGGGCTCACCTGGCCTCAGTAGCCCCCTTTATACTCCCCGCCAGGTGGAAGGGGCAGGGAGAGACAGCCTCATGATGACGACGGTGGAACGGCATCTTCGGGGCTCACCTGGCATTGGGAGCCCCCTTTATCCTTCCTGCCAGGTGGAAGGGGGCGGGGTGGGACAGCTTCGCAGCGGTGGCGGAACAGCATCTTTGGGGCTCACCTGGCTTCAGGAGCCCCCTTTATACTCCCTGCCAGGTGGAAGGGGGCAGGGAGAGACAGCCTTGCGGCAGCGGCACAAAACCATGTCTGTCTTATTCCATCTTTATCAACAGTGGGAAGACATGCCTCCAATAGTATTCTTGGATTAAGCTCCCAACATCCTTTGTTACTGAGCAAATGCTATCCTGTCTTGATGAGACTTTGAGTTCAACAACATCTGGAGTATGCTGCCACATACCTTGAAGGCAGATAAGAGTTAATGCCTCCATTTTTTAAACCCTGAAAGTAAAAGGTAGAAATTCTTGGGGAGGAGTCAGTAGGAATCAACCATCCAAGATTATTAAACAGTTCTCTGAGCAGCATGTATCCATTCTTTCCAAACCTAAAAGGCTTATTCTAATATTGAATTAAATTGAGAACTCTTGGACTCTTCCTTTTGGTTAGAATGCAGTGGAGAATGCCATCCATTACCTCTCTGCCAGACAGGAACAGGGATCAAGCATCTACATAGTTAGTAGGGCTTGTCCATGCACTTTGTCAAACACTTGGGCTCTAAAAACAGAAAAGTTAATTAATAAGGGAACATCAAAGGAGCCCTGGACATTGCTGCCAAATGAATCTGCATGAACTTTAGAGTCCAATCAACATGATACATTTCTGTTACATATGGCTTCTGCAAATACTGGCTCTGGGATGCAATTTAAGTACCTATCGGTTCTGAATCATCCTACCTGATCCCCATATTACATAAAGTTGCAGGTGCTTATGCTGAGGGAGGCCAAGGAGGTCAGTGATGAGGGGCCAGACCTTCTCAGTTGAGGCACCCATATTATGGGATGCATCCCCCTGAAATTCACAAGTCTTCTTCTCTTAACATCTTTATGAAGTAGCTTGAAACCTGTTTATTCAGGAAAGCTTTCCAATATACCTAAGAGACCACATCGCCCCAAGAACGTCTGTCTGTCCAACCAGAGTGGACCGGAGGGGCTCTCTGCTTGTACCATCTGCTAGAGGGGCGCATCTCTCTAGCACAAGAAGGAGGGCCTTCTCTGTGTCCGCTCCAGCCCTATGGAACCTGCTGCCAGTGGAACTAAGGCTGCAGACGGAATTGCTGCCCTTCAGGAAAGATCTGAAAACATCGCTGGTGGGGCAGTTGTGGGGTCTGGAAGATGTCGTAACCCCCACCTGCTGGTTGGTTTAATATAAAAGTAATCTTCCACTTTTTAATGTGTGGGGGTTTTAGCAGGGTAATTTGTTTTAATGGGGTTTTTATTTATTTGTTTGTTTGTTTGTTTGTTATATTTGTATACCGCCTTACTCGAGCAGGGCGACTCAAGGCTGTTCACATATAACACAACAAAGCAACAGTACAATGTAACAACCGAGTATAAAAAAATTAAACATAATGTAGCAATATCACAGTACAGCAAAAATACAATGAAAAAACAATGACAGTATAAGCCCACAACTCATTCAAGCCCCATACAAATCCACAGATAGAAAGTGGCAGCCGCCACTTGTTTTAAGGGTTTTAAGATTGTATGCCGCCCAGAGTCTTTGTGAGTTGGGCGGCTATATAAATATGAATATAAATAAATAAATAAATAAATATGTTCCTCCTCCTCCTCCTCCTTCATATTGTTTTAAATTGTTTCATTCTGATTAATTGTTTGATTTATATACAATATGTCAGGGCCACCATCAGAAATTTCTGGGCCCTGTACTGAGCAATCCTATTGCTGCGCCCCCCTCCCCCCCCCCCACACACACACTTTTCTCTCTCCTCACATTGGGGTGACAGCGGCGGCTGGAATACAGAATTTCCCAAAAGAAATCGATGGGCAGTTGTATCCAACTTTAGAGTTCAGTGCTCATCTCTGATTACAGCCAAAGAGCCAGTGGCCTTGATCCACAAAAGCTCACATTAAAATACAGAAGTTAGTCTTTAAGGTGCCACACATTATGCCCAAAGAACAGACTTTTATATCAACACGAACATAATTATAAAGTAAAGGTTTCCCTTGCTCGAAAGCCAATCGTATCTGACTCTAGGGTGCAGTGCTCATCTCTGTTTCAAAGCCAAAGAGCCAATGCTGTATGCTTCTGCAGATGTTTCCATGGTCACGTGGCAGGCATGACTAGACACCGGAGCACACGGAATGCTGTTACCTTCCCACCGAAGTGGTCCCTATTTATCTACTTGCAATTTCTTGCTTTCGAACTGCTAGGTTAGCAGGAGCTGGGAGAAAGATAGGAGCTCATTCCGTCCTGCAGTACTCGGAAATTGAACTGCTAACCTTCCACCTCCCAGTTAGTGTCTTAGCCACTTGAGCCACTGCAGTCCTTATGATCACAGTTTTGTGCCATCAGGGCTCTGAAAGAAAGGAAGGAAGGAAGGATGGAAGGAAGAAAGGAAGGATGGAAGGATGGATGAAAGGAAGGAAGGAAGGAAGGATGGAAGAAAGGAAGGAAGGTAGAAAGGAAGGATGGATGGATGGAAAAAAGGATGGAAGGAAGAAAAGAAGAATGGAAGAATGGAAGGAAGGAAGGAAGGAAGGATGGAAGGAAGAAAGAAAGGAAGGATGGAAGGAAGGAAGGAAGGAAGTAAGGAAGGAAGGAAGGATGGAAGAAAGAAACGAAGGAAGGAAGGATGGAAGAAAGAAAGAAAGAAAGAAAAAGAAAGGAAGGAAGGAAGGAAGAGTGGATTAGTGAAGATAGATAGGTAGACAGATAGACAGACAGATAGACAGACAGATAGACAGACGGTCCTGCCTAGGAGGGGAAGGGGCAGGCCAAAGAACAGGAGCAGCCTGTCTAAACTGCCCCGCGGGCAGGCAGTAAGGCTTACCTGGCAGTCATGGGGCGCGTGTTTTGCCTGGCAGGTCCATAACTGGTAGTGGGATGAGAAGCGGACGTCTGGTGTTGGCACCGGCCTGAGAAGTCGTGCTCTCCACCCCATGGCTTGGTGCTGCTCGGCGGCGGTGGCTGGAGGCCCCGGTGCCTTTGAAGGCGTGTGCCCTCTGGCTTCCCGCTGCTGTGTTTGGCCCCAGGGCCCGCCCTCCTCATGGGCTGGCAAGCCTTGACCCCAGATACAGTAATACCTCATACAACGTCCAAACTTGGTTCCACAAGTTAGGACGTTGTATGAATTCCGACATTGTATGAGGCATGCAAAATCCTATCCGCGATGCCTCATACAACGTCCAAACTATTGCCACTGATGCTTTGTATAATGTTGTTCCCTTGGTTGTGAGCAGGGAAGGAATGCTAGAGGCTGGCCCAAGCTGTAAGGCAGCCGGAGTGGCCCATAAGAAGACCTGCCACGCTGGATTCTGGCCCCCACCTCCCTGCTCTCACCGGGAGGGGAAGCGACCCTTGGGAGCAAGACTGGCCCCAGCTGTGAGGCGGCTGGTGTGAGCAAGAGAAGCGACCGTGGGGGAATCCCCCAAAATATCCAGCGCCGACCACCAACTCACCCTTGGTCTGCTGCTTGTTCTTGCCTCCCATGGCTGCCACCCACCGATGGAGCCAAGCGGCCCGCACCCGGAGGAGCACAGGAGAGGAGGAATGGGGCGAGGAGGAGGAATGGCACTTCTGGGCTGGAAGGAAGTTGGTGAACTATGGGGCGGCAGTGGGAGACCTGACCAGTCTCCTCCTCTTCGGGCATGACGACAGCAGCGCTGCCCTGCTTGAGAGGAGCGGTCCCTGGGAAGAGCCCCAAGGAAAGGCCGTGGCTAAGCAGCGCTTGCTTTCTCTCTCTCTCCCTTGGTGAGAGCGGGGACCACTTTGGTGGGAAGGTAACTGCATTCCGTGCGCTCCAGTGTCTAGTCATGCCTGCCACATGACCACAGAAATGTCTGCAAAAGCCTCCCCACTCTCACCGGATGCTTGGCCGCTTGGTCGGGGCCGCTTGGCTCCGTCGGTGGGTGGCAGCCATGGGAGGCAAGAACAAGCAGCAGACCAAGGGTGAGTCGGTGGTTGGCGCTGGATATTTTGGGGGATTCCCCCACGGTTGCTTCTCTTGCTCACGCTGGCTCCCTCACAGCTGGGGCCAGTCTCACTCCCAAGGGTTGCTTCCCCTCCCGGTGAGAGCGGGGAGGTGGGGGCCAGACTCCGGCATGGCAGGTCTTCATATGGGCCACGCTGGCTGCCTTACAGCTGGGGCCAGCCTCTAGCACCCCCTTCCCCACTCACAACCAAGGGAAGCGTAAAAACCCTAATGCCTCATACAAGGTCCGGCGACAGTGTATGAGGCATCTTTTTTCCAGGAATTGGCCGACGTTCTATGAAGCAGACGTTGTATGAGGTATTACTGTATCTGGGTCAAGGCAGGGGTGAGGTGGCCCTCTGGCGGGGCATGGGCCCCCTGCAGCTCCGGGCCTGGGATGGGAGTCCTGACTGTATCGCCCCTGATGGCGGACATGCAATATATATATTTGTTTATTTATGAATATAGTAACTGTGTTTTTAAACTGTTAAACACTGCCCAGAGTAGCAACATGCTAAATGGACAATATAAAAGTCTGAGGCTGCTAATCATGCTAATATACAGTGAAACCCTGCTTTACAGATGGCTCGCTTAATGGAAAACTCACCACATGGAAAGAAATCCATTGAAAATGCAAAATGGCCGCCGCGCTCTTTGCGGGAGCCCCCCCACAGGACGAAGGCATCTGGGTAGTTAGGGGCGTGGCCAGCTCCCTTATAAAAGGGGTGGCCACGAGGCAGCCGAGCTGCCATTTTGCGAAGCGACGGAGCGGAGAAGTTTTTCCCTCTTACCTCCGTCGCTTTTGGCTTTTACCGGGAAGCCTTTTGGCTGCTGAATTCTCTCGTTTCGGCTTCCCATCGATTGGCTGAGAGGCCCGCGAAGAAGAAGGCAGCTGCAAGCACGGCTCGTGCGGTTCGGAGGCGCAATCTGGGTTGGAAGACCGCGGCTGCGCCTCCCCAGCAGCCGCATTTGCTTGCACCCACCGGGACCGGTGGAATGGGGTCTATTCCCCCTGGCTGGAGGATGGTGGCCCACGCAGGGGCCAGTAGGGGCTGCGGCCCTCGGCCCGCAAGCGGTGGACACCTCTCATGGTGTTGCCCATTCCGCTGGGCCTCCCTTTATAGGAGCGTAGCTCGCTCCGAGGCCTTCCAGCCTTGGGGGGTGGTCCGGTCCCCTTCCCTGGCAGGTTGCTACATCGGCCCTAACGGGCCCGGGTGTGGGGTTGTTGCCCTATTCGGGCCCCAGGGTGCAGGGACCTGTACCCATGCCTGTAGTAGGCGGGCCGGCTGGTCCTTTGCCCCATGTCAGCGTGGAGGCCTTATTGGCCCGCGTTGCGGCCCTCGAGACATCCCTGGCCCGCGCTAGCCACTCTTGGTCTCCATTTGGGGTTCGTTTCGACGCGTCGTCTGCTGGGCAGCGGCAGGCGACGGGACGGGTCGAGCTGCTTGAGGCGCGTGGCACGACCTGGGCCACTGCCTCGCAGCTCCCCATTCAACAGACCGGTACGGGTCAGGCCCCATTGACGAGCTCGACAGCGGTTGTGAGCTCCGATGCCCCCAGTGGGCCGGAACCCCCGGTGGGGGCGGCCTACGGGGGTGCAGCACGTGAGTATGCGGTCCAAGCTAGTGCACCTACACACGTGGCCACGTTGGGGGGGGTTTCCAATGGCCTGGCCTCACGCGGGTGGGGCGGCGGTCCAGCCGCTGACGCCCCACCTGGCGATGATAACTACCACTCAGGGCCCCGTGGTGGGGGGTGTTTTCTACCCTGTGGGGAATGTTTTGGGGGTGGCTGGGTTAGTACAGGCCCCCTTTCAGATGCCAGCAGTTCCTGTTGTGCCCGTGTCGGCCTTGCTGACGGCGGGGTATTCCTTACCGCTGGGTGTCCATTTGGCACAGACCACCAAAGAGAAGATCTGGCGGGGGGATTACGTGGATACCTTCTCACTCCTCAACAGAGTGCCCACCAAGGAGTAGGGGGGGCAGGATGAGAAGGATAAGGAGCAGGCACGTCGTAGCAAGCCACCACGTACGGGGGCCGACTGGTTGCCGGCCTACCTCATATACATGGCGGTGTACCTTAGGGCCCGGCGATGGTTGACTTTCCGGGCCCATCGTGGTTGGCTTATGACGTGTAATTCCATATGCGGATTCCCCGGCACCCCGACATTAGGTGGGTTGAGCCATGCCAGAGGCTGTGGCTTTTGTACATGACGCCCATGCGCCCCGCGCCCGGGGAGAGATACCATTGTGGACATGCGGTCCAGCGGGCGGCCCCAGCACAGGTCCACTGCCAGGGGGCGGGGCGGGGGGTTTCAGCCCGCCTGCTGTGCTGGACTTTCTCGTCCAATGGTTCCTGCAATAGGAAGAATGGCAAATACAGACATTAGTGTCCCCCCTGTGCTGGCCCCCATGCGGCCTCTGGCTGTCCCAGGCCTGGAGGGATGCGGGGCAGAGGGAGGGGTGGACAGGGGGCTGGCAAGACTGCCGCATGTGGATCTAGTTCACCAAAGGGCTCCCTCCCCAATTAATGTGGACATGTTGGCTCACATTGTTCCCGAAGGGAGAGGATGCGGAGATCTCCTTCAGGGTTTTAGGCAGGGGTTACGTATCCCTTTCATGGGTGATAGGTCCCCTCAGGAGGCCCCTCAATTTTTATCCCTTAGGGGGAGGGAGGAGGTGGCTCCTGCCAGCAATGATAAGGAGGTCTATGCGGGCAGGGTCGTTGACCCTGTCCCTGCGCCCCTGTTCCGGGGAGCATATTATTGCACTGATGCCATGCCTTTTGGCTGTTCCAATTCGGGCTCGGCATTCGAGCGTTACTCCATCTTCCTAGAGTGGGTTTTTGTTCGCAGATCAGGGTCCCGGTCTGTAGCCCATTCCCTGGATGATTTTATTCGGGGCTGAACGGGGCTGGGACATGTCCACACGTCTCCTCAACACATTTCAGACGCTAATGGAGGAACTTGGTGTCCCTTTAGCGCCCGAAAAGACCGAGGGCCCGCCTACACAGCTAGTATTCCTGGGGGTGGAGATTGACACGGTAGCACAGGCTTCTAGGTTGCAGCGGGATAAGGTGTCAAAGCTAGTGGCCCTTATCTCGGACTTGCTGGCCAAGCGCATGGCATTACCGAGGGACCTGCTGGTGCTACGTGGTCACCTCAATTTTGCTGGCAGGTTCGTCGCACCGGGCAGGGCATTTGCGCGGCGCTTGTGCGACGCCATGGCAGGACTATCCAGGCCCCACCATAGGGTTAGACTTACCCGGGGTATCAGGGCAGACGTGCTTGTCTGGCTACAGATCCTGAGGGATTTCAATGGGGTGAGGTCTGAGCTCCTGGCTTCCCCATGCTTTAAGATACAGCCCGATGCCCGGGATCCCTGAGTTATGGGATGTACTTCAATTGGAAGTGGGCCTATGGTGGGTGGCCACCATCCTGGGCAGGCACGGGTCGCCTGCGTGGTCTCACGTATCTGGAATTTTCCCTATACTGGGTGCTTTGATGCTATGGGGCGAGGAGGAGGCCAACTCGGTTGTCCACTTTGGTGTGACAATGCGGCTGTTGTCCACTTTGTCAATGCACAGAGCTCTAAATCGCCCAGGGTTATTTATTTTTATTTTATTTTATTTTATTGTCAAATTTCTATACCGCCCACTCAGCCAAAGCCGACTCCGGGCGGTTCACAACAATGGGTAAAAACATATAAAAACAAATAAAACAGATAAAACCAGCAATAAGAACCCACCCCTAAAAAGAGAGGGGTGCAGGAACTGAAGAAACCATGGGGCAGGCATCCTCCCCTATATTAACCACCCAACGGAAGCCACCCCTCCACCTGCACCCCAAACTTGGCCCGCCAGCCAGGTTTTTAGTTCTTTTCTAAAGGGCAACAATTCCGTCTGGAGACGCAGTTCCACAGGCAGGAGGTTCCAAAGGGCCGGTGCGGACACAGAGAAGGCTCTCCTCCTTGTGCCAGAGAGGCGAGCCCCCCTGGCCGATGGCACAATTAGAGAGCCCCTCCGGTCCGCTCTGGTTGGACGGACAGACGTCCTTAGGGCGATGCGGTCTCTAAGGTAACCTGGCCCACTACCATATAGGGCTTTAAAGGTCAAAACCAGCACCTTGAATTGCACCCGGAGACAAACTGGTAACCAGTGCAGCTCCCGCAGCAGTGGTGAGGCATGGGCATAACGTCCACACCCCATCACCACCCGGGCCGCCGCATTCTGGACCAGCTGCAGCCTCCGAATGGTCATCAAGGGCAGCCCCATGTAGAGCGCATTACAGTAGTCTAGTCTGGAGGTAACCAGAGCATGAGTGACCATGAGCAAAGAGTCCCGGTCCAGGAGCAGGCGCAACTGGCGAATCACCCGAAGTTGGGCAAAGGCCCTCCTGGCCACAGCCGCCACCTGTTCTTCTAGCAGCAGCCGCGAATCCAGGAGGACCCCCAAGTTGCGCACCGGGTCGGTCTGGGGCAGAATAGCCCCATCCAAAACCAAAGATGGTAGCTCCCGGGATAAGGCGGGACCCCCTATCCATAGCCACTCAGTCTTGCTAGGATTCAGCTGTAGCCCATTTGCCCCCATCCAGACCCCAACAGCCTCCAGACAGCTGGAAAGGACTTTGACTGCATCACCCAGTGCGCCAGTTTGCGTTGTGCAGCCTGCGCCTCAACGTTCTTTTCAGGGCTAGGCATGTCCCAGGGGTTACTAATGATATTGCTGATGCTTTGTCCCGCCCGCAGATCTCCCGGTTCCGTGCCTTGGCCCCGGATGCGGAGGAATTTCCCTCGCCACTCCCGGACGGGATATGGAACATCGGCAAGGAGAGGCGAACCGGGCGATTGGCCTGTCACTAGCGCCACGCACGCGTAAGGTGTATCACCACGCATTTAATTCCTTCAGAGCATTCTGTACCCAATTCCAAATGCCAGGAACCTGGCCGATCCCGGTAACCCATGTCCTGCGGTTCATGGTTTACCTGCATGACCAGGGCTTTGCACCTCGCACCATAGCATCTAAGCTGTCAGCGTTGGCTTTTATGGCCAAAGTGGGAGGTCATGTGGACAGCACCACTGACTTCCGTGTGAGACATGTTTTGGAGGGGTGGGTGCACGCGCGTGGGCGTTGCCCGGACGACCGCCACCCGATTTCCCCAGGGGTTTTTACCCAATTGGCCCGGGGCTGGCCTGGCCTCTGTTTTGATAAGATGAGGCAGCCCATTTTATGCGGCTACAACGGTCGCCTTTTTTGGAGCGCTCCACATCGGCGAGCTTGAGATGCTGTATAAGGCGGATGCAAGTCGTGGACAGCACCACTGACTTCCGTGTGAGACATGTTTTGGAGGGGTGGGTGCGCGCGCGTGGGCGTTGCCCGGACGACCGCCACCCGATTTCCCCAGGGGTTTTTACCCAATTGGCCCGGGGCTGGCCTTGCCTCTGTTTTGATAAGATGAGGCAGCCCATTTCATGCGGCTACAATGGTGGCCTTTTTTGGAGTGCTCCGCATCGGCGAGCTTGAGATGCTGTATAAGGCGGATGCAAGTCGTAGGGCACTGGAACTCGAAGATGTCTGAGTGAACAATATTCGGCTCAGTGGGGGATACGCTCCTCTAAAACGTATCAGCACGGTGTAGGCAGTGGAGTAGACTGCTACGATGTTCCTCGGCAGACATTTGTCCGGTTGGTGCCCTACAGGATTTCCTTGCACTGTATGGCACGCACCATGGCCCGTTTTTCTGTCACCAAGATGGGTCTCCCCTTACTAAATTTCAATTTTGGAAGGTGACGGGCAAAGCGCTGGCCAGTGTGGGCCTCCCAGGCGCCCGCTATGGCACTCATTCATTCCGTATAGGGGCGGCCTCAACCGCAGCTGCTTTTGGGTACTCAGGGGCTGACATACGTAGCATGGGACGGTGGGGTTCGCAATGTTTTCAGTTTTATGTGCGCCCACTCCCGCCGTGAGTACCAACCCAGTCACCTTACCTACTTTCCCTCAATTTTCCTTACAGACCCGGGGTGTCGTATTACACCGGTGACAGTATGGCTGGTGGGCCATAGCTACGTGCACAGGGCAGCGCGTTATGCTGCGGCGACAGAGTGGGGACCCCGACTGGGACTTGGTGCATACGCAAGTCTCACATGGCATGGTAAGCCCGGGATGTTGTGGCGGGAGCTGCTGCCTTTCCTTTTTTCAGGCCAGAATGCTGACCCGCCTGACATTCTGATCATACACCTGGGGGGCAATGATTTGGGCCAGGTCACCGGCTTGTCGCTGAAACATGCGATTTGCGAGGACCTCGCCTACCTGCATTACGTCTGGCCCGCCACAACCCTTGTTTGGTCGGACATGGTCCCGCGCCATTCCTACAGAGGGGGTGTTGACCTCCTGGCCCTTGACCGTGCTAGACGCATGGTGAATAGGGCAGTGGCACGTTTCCTTGTCTACAGGGCTTGGGGGAGGGTCAGTCATCACCCCGCTATTAGCCCCCAAAGTTATAACTTGTATGCAGGGGATGGGGCCCATCTGTCGCGAGGAGGTGTGGACCTCCTGTTGGGTGATTGGCGAGCAGGCCTGTTGACCGAGCTGACGGTCTGGGTGGGGCGTCGAGCCTTCTTTGAAGCCCCTCCGTGTGGCGGGTAGCACTGGTAAGGTAAACATTATGACCCACAGGTATCCGGCAAGTTCGCAATTGACTGGACAACACTAGACAGGCATAAGTTGGTTAAACGTTGTCCGGTCAACGAGGAACTAGGCGACGGGGTGATGGCTATAGCTAGACAGCATGCATCACCCCGTGATTTTACGGATACGCGTCAGAGGGTGGGGTCATTAGTTAGATATTGACTACGGTCAACAATTTGTTTGTGGTCAACAAACAAATTGATACAAATGGATACATTGTAGCAATTGCCGTTGGCAATTTTGGGTGGTACCTTACCAGTGTTACTTTGGCCTGCTTGCCTTAAGAATTATGATTGGTTATTACCAATAGAAATTTATAATTCGGACTAGGGCATGAATCAATAAATGTGGCCCAATGCCGTTATCCACTTTCACTGGTGTCTGAGTCCTTTATTGGGGGGTGCGCCTGCAATGATGCCCCGCTTCATGGATTTTTCAGAATTGTTTCCCTCCCAATGCATTCCTATTGGAAACCGCATTTCACCTTTGGAATTTTTGTTTTTGAGGCATTCCTATAAGAAACTGCGCTTCACATTATGGAATTTTTGTTTTCAATGCATTCCTATGGGAAACCATGCAATGCATTCCTATGGGCACTTCGCTTTAAGGAAAAAGTGCTATAAGGAAAAAAAAGCCTGGAATGGATTATTTATGTAAAGCAAGGTTTTAATGTATTATACTTTTATACGACCCATTTAGCATGTTGCTACTCTCTATACCAGGGGTTCTCAACCTATGGACCTGGCCCACAGCACCATTTCATTTGGCCTGCAGCCGCTGCACCTGGAAATTGAAGTGGATGCATTTACATCAGCCATAAAATGCACCCATGCATGCATAAATGCACACATGGCTGCCGTAAACACGGAAGTGGCCGCATTTATGACAGCTGTAAATACACCTCTTCTGCTTCGGGGGTAGTGGTGGTGGTGTCCAGCCTGTGATGTAAAAATATTGGGAACCCCTGTTCTATATATTTATTATTATTGGCAGCCACAAACAACTTCAGCCTCTGTGATTTTATTCTCTCCCTTTTAGAATGCTAAATCCTAGTAGATTAAATAAAGCTTTAAAGTCAGATGCAAATGTACTGTCGCCCAGGTAGCTTAATGAAAAGGACAGAACTATAAAAACTGCTTTTTACTCTGAGATATTCATCTTTCTCAGTCCCCCAGTTATTGCAAGATACAGTATGACTGTTTTAATTGCATTCTAACTGAATGGACCGCAATGGCTCAAGTGGTTAAGACACTGAACTCGACAACTGGGAGGTTGGAGTTCGATTCTTGAGTACTGCACAATGGAGTGAGTTCCCGTCTCTGTCCCAGCTCCTGCCCACCTAGCAGTTAGAAAGCAAGAAATTGCAAATAGATAAATAGGTACCACTTCAGTGAGAAGGTAAACAGCATTCCATGCACTCCGGTGTTGAGGCATACCTGCCATATGTCCATGGAAATGTCTACAAACACAGACAGTGCTGCCTCTTTGGCTATAAACAGGGATGAACACTGAACCCTAGAGTCAGACATGACTGGCTTTCGAGCAAGGGTGATCTTTACTTTTACTAACTGAACTACCTTCACTGTTCGGTGAGTAAAATTTGAAACCAGTTAACAACACAGTTGTAACAACTGAAGAGTCTTCAAGAGTTTTGAATCAACCCGCCTCCATCTCCCACACATGCACACATATGCACGCACACATGCACGCTCGCACGCACGCACGCACGCACGCACACACACACACACACACACACACACACACACACACACACACACACACTTTTTGATATTATTTCAATCTTAAAATAGAAGCATAGCAATACCTTCAGTTTGACATGGACATTTGGGCATACCTGAGCTGTGTGTGTGTGTGTGTGTGTGTGTGTGTGTGTGTGTGTGTGTGTGTGTGTGTGTGTGTGTGTGTGTGTGTGTGTGTGTGTGTGTGTGTGTGTGTGTGTGTGTGTGTCCTGCTTTGTGATATTAGATGACACTGGCATGAGAAACAATATCCTTTTAAACAACAAACACTAGACATCTGTTGATTATTATTATTTCAATGTTGTTGAAATGTAACAGCTACATCAGTCTCAAGTCCTGGATCCAAAATGTTTGGTGACCTAGTTCAATGGACCAGCATGTGTTCTCCCCTTTAATTCAATTCCCTGCAGAAGACTCAAGTTCTCAAGTGCATCTTGTTGCCTACAATTCAGGTATGCTGATGAAGATGCTCAATCCCTTTGTCATTAGTATCTAGCCTTCAGAGGTATAGACCTTTTCAACAGTAATGTTCCATTTATCTTCAGGGTGTCCCAAAATTCACCATATATTGGCAAAACCGCATAACAAATATCTTGGAACATGTTCACCATGAGTGAGAGAGAAACTTTCATTTGTGTGGAAAGAGGTGGCCAAAACATATTTAGTAAAACTTTTGTAAAAATTTGGGATAAATGTTTTGTATATAAAGGTACATTTAGCTACAATTACCAATTTTCCCTATATGGCAACTTATGGAACACCCTGTATGAGCATTAAAACTTTTTATAAACCTCACATAAACAACATTGTACTGATTCTCTGGTGCTACTTTGTTCCTCTCCTCATCAAGGGTAATTTTATGGTGCTTCTTCTAAGGAATGGCACATCATCTGAACAGGGATGTACTTTACACATAAATGGGGTAGATTAGCCTCCCTTGCTCAGATCATGGGCCACCGATGAGGAATGAAAAATTCCAATGTATTATTGCAAAGTGGATAAATACTATTATTTTGTTTATAAGTCACTGCATTTTACTACAAGAATACAGGAATTATTATCTTAAGAAACATTAACAGAAAAGAGTCAAACAAAGTCAAGCTTCTAACTTTTTTTGCTTTAAAATTGTCTGTGACAGAAAGTATAGGATCCAAATTATTTAGTGACACAGGGCTTCTCCCACTGTCCTCAAAAGAGAACCTCTCATGTGCATTCCTTTGCATTCTGATGTTATTTGGGAGTCTACAAAGAGCAGATATTATTTATCACAATGAGGATATATGGGGACTTTAGCCAGGTAGTGTTGCAATGGCGTGTTTCATTAGGCTGCTTTTAGCCTGTCTTACACTTCACGACCCTGTCAGATGCATCTGGAACTATGCAGAGAGGATCATTAATGGGCTGACTGATAGATGGCTTAACTGCCTTTGGATAGTAATTTTCACTCAGTGCCACAGAGAAAGTGTAGCACAAGAATCATATTGAACTCTTAGAAAGTTACACATTGAGCAGGCTTCTGTGATTATCTTTAACCTCAGGCTAAGTGAGACAGGATGTCATTTTGCTAGCAAAAAGGTCTTGAGAGGGTCATGTCATAACATCTAGCACTCCTGTACTAAAGAATGCTTACAGCTCTCTCTTATGAGACACTTTGTACATGGGTGGGAAGCAAGGTTCCTATCTGGTGGCAATATCGTTCAGGCATTTATGAATAGCAGCTTCCCTTTTTAAAAGTCATGGGAGCTGACTTAATCCATTTCTTCCTGATCGAGTGTATTTTAAAGTGCAAACCACAATATACCTGGATTTTTATATGTGAGATTTTTTTAAAAAGTCTTGCCACAAAGTGGTATTTGATAAGGTGTTTGGATAGTACAGGCATTTCAAGCAAGACTGAAGTTTACCACACAGTGTTTATCCTTTATTATAACGATGGCACCCTTTGTTAGACAAAGGGCAGTCCCTGCTGTTAGCCATACTGAAGTGGCAGCCTCAGGTGGAGGAGTGCTGAGGACAGCAAATGTTCTGGTTTTTCTCCCACCAACCTTTCCAGAAGCAAACAACCCCACTGTCATATGTCAGGTAGAAGACAGTCTCTCCCTTAGAAACCTCTCCACATGTCAGCATTGCCAGAAAAGGAAGAGATAAGCAATATGGCTAGTAGCTCTCTCTTCATATCCAATTCTGAATGATTCTCTTTAAAGACATACCATAATTAAAACCAGATTATTTCCCATCATGCTTTGGCTCCCACAGGACCTCTTGGAGAGAGACTTCAACAGAAAAGCTGACTGGTATGCCAATTGCCTGTTACTTATGTGGCATCAATCATGCCAAGATAGTGTGGTTGAAGGTGAGTGGAAGATCCACTGCCTCCAATGGGGACCCTTCTTCTTCCTGATGTACTGATGTGGGTGAGATATTCTACTTCTTGGCTCAAGTAGTAGGAGACTTTAGGTTGTGCGGATTCATACTTGCCATGTCTATTTCTTATTGGGGGGGTGGCAACCCTCTAGTTAATGATTGTAGAGTATTGTTTCTGAGTCAACAATCCAAAATGCTGAGGAATTGTGTGAGATTGCCTCACAATTTCATGTTCAGACTGTCGGCAAGAAAAAGAAGGTCATAGGGAAGGCAACCTGAATATTTACAACACCATTGTAAGCAGTCAAGATGGTCTACAGGATTTACTCTTGTGACCATTACTATTTATGAAGAGAGAACAAAGAAAGGAATATTCCAGAATTTGGCTCCTTTTTAAAAATCAGTTAACCACCTCTCAGCCAAACACACACACAAAAATGTAATTTCATTTTATGGGACAAGTTACCTTTTGTATATATATATTTTGCAGGGGGGATCACAAACTGTTGCTGGACTGTAGCTTCTTAATTCTTCACCATTAGCGATGCTGGCTAGAACTGATGGAAACTGAAGACAACAATATGAAGAGGACTACAGTTGTCCAACACAATTTTAAACTGTAAGTCCAGCTTTGGAGCAGGGACTGTGTTCTTAACTGATTGCATGTAAGCATCTCTAAGAGCAATTCTGACCAAGAAAAGACATAAAAATGCTATAAAATGAATAAATAGTATTCTAATGCTAGCCATTGAAGATTCTGGTTTTCAGACTGTTAATGGCAGCCAGATATTCAGAGGGGGCAGGTTACTTCTTAATGCCTAGACTTATTCTTTGTTGGTGGTATAAGTATCATTTGCACTTTTCAGAACACAAGTAAGGGGACTGACTAATCTACCAAATGTAACAAAAGCAGCAAAGGCATATCAGCCTTCCCACCAACATTAAATATTTGTGAATGTTGTTATGCAGGAATTTCTCTACACACTTGTATTTTCTGATGGTATGTTTTATTTTCTTCTTACTCCAAAGATTAATGAATACACTTTTCCCAAGCAAAAAGAGAGGAGCAAACCCACATAAGACGGACCTTTAATGTGGCTGTTCATTCTCAGATTTGCTACAATTCTACCTTTTTTAGATGTAGTATCATAACCCACTGGCTATGAAGCTCTGTTAACATAAAAACTGTTCAATCACATAGTCTCCCAAAGTGGGATCTTGCAGCCACCTGTATGGATATAATAGAAATCATAATAAAGGACAAGGATCAAACTAAAGTTCATGAAGAGAAAAATTAAGGGAGCAAGAAGGAGGTCAGATTGCTCAACTACTGTTGTGTATGTAACTTAAATAGTGCTTTAAACAGTTTGTAATTATTATTGCGGGATTGGGGTGATCCTCCATTTTGTCTTCTTCATGGTACTAAATTATCACGGGACTTGCATTCCCACCCTTTCAATTCCTGAACATCAAAACTACAGAATCCTGAAAGGTCCACTTGTTCCTTTTAAGAGAGCCCTGACATTAGGTGATTAGCATAGTAAGCAGATTTATGCCTTCCTCCACTCAACCCTGAAATAATTCTGGAGTGTAACTCATTTATTCTTTGGTCTCTTTTCTTACAAATTTAGAACAGGTAGGTCTAAGCAAAGAACAAAAACTTTACCACTTACTTCACAGGCTGGTGCCTCAGTCAACCTATGAGGAAAAGCAATTATCTTACTCAAGCTAACACTAGTAGGAACACTATTATGAAGAAGGGTCAATGATACACCATTTTGGTGGTGGAGAAAGGTTTTTTTAAAATGTTAAAAGCACTGTCATATCACCTTCCATGACTGAAAAATCTTCAAAAACCCATAAGGAAAATGGCAGCTTAACATTCACTACATTAGGACCACTTTTTCCACTCACTGAACCCAACCCCATATAATAATGTCAATCAATCAAGTTCTTTTTCCTCAGTCTTTTCTCCTACATGCCTCTCACCAACAACCAAATTTCCCTTGTTGGGCAAGCATTATAAACCCAATGTTTTCTTAAGATTAAACACTCCACTCTGCACACCTTTCTGTGCACTTAAAAGACCTGCCTTAACTTTATAATCATCTGGAGGCAGCTTCCATTCTGTTTTGTACTCTGTTTTTAGCAGAAGTTGCTCCCTGTCACCCAAACAATTGTGCTTCTTTTTGGAGCAGGGGAATTGCTTCAATAAGTCCTTTCACCATTCACTGGAAAGTTGTTCCTTCAATCAAATGTGAGCTAGTTAGAAATAACCGATTTTATGCTCCAGCAACTTTGGTCTTCCTTGGCTGCAAGACATCCAGATGCTTGGCATAGGTAAAAAGAAGCACATTGAGCTGGTGGTAATCATGATTTCTCCAGCCTAATTAATCTATTTCCAACCTATGTCTCTTTCATGTTTCTTTGTTTACAAAGCCACTCCATAGTCCCGTCCCTCCCCTTATTGTTCCGATTTTTATTTTTGACAGGAAAATTCTTCCCTTTTTTTCTCAAAATGCATGTCATAAAATACACGGGGATGCTTTTTTTGAAATTAAAACTGTAACTGTGACATTCAGAGACGTGATAAGTCTGAGACAATGCAGCAGTGTTCTAACTCACATATTAATCTGTGTGTGTGTGTGTGAGAGAGAGAGAGAGAGAGAGAGATTTGCATCATCTGTTTTTAAATGTAGTTGTAAATTGGCTTGGATTCCCCAAGGGAGAAAGGTAGGAGATAAATGAAATAAATAAGTAAATAAATATTAGAGTAAGTTAACAACAACATTTCTCAGGCGTGCCTAGCTATGATATTGGCCATTAGAAGAAAAATGCCTCTTCTGCCCCATGTGACATAAAGAACCGATTCAATCCTTGAGGTTTTTGAAATGTATCTAAAGTTTATGACTATATTGCTCTTCTCAGGCACTGTATGAAAGTTCCACAATTTGTGGAGTTTGTAGAATATAGCACTAAAAAATAAAAAGAGAGTGAAAAAACAAAAGGGAAAGAGTGGGAACCCATAAAAATCCATTGCTGTATTCTATTTGTTACTCTTAATCTAGACATGCAAGGAAGAGGAAGGAAAGGAAGGAAATGAAATGTTTAATTATTAAGGCTCAGGATGATTGCTTTTGAATATCCATCATGTGCTTATTTGCCTCAGGTCTATTCTACCCACACAGGATGGAGAGGATTCCAGTTCTTGGCTAATTATCATTGTCTAACAAGTTCAACTCCTATACAAAAGATTTGTAAGACAAACCTCCAGCTGATGGACAGGCAGCTGGGTTAGTTCTCATAGAAACCCATCCTCTGTGGGAAAGTGAGTCTTAAGCTGGTAAATAGGGTATCAGAGGATGCTTGACCTTTGGAACTCAGTGTCAGTCTCAGTGGGAAAATAAATATACCCCACTTGTCGTTAATGTGTATCCCTCCTGTTTTGAAACATGAGACAATGGGCTTTTGTATTAGAGAAAGCAACATTGCCCCAGAACCTTCCCTTCAATCTTTAAATGAATGTGTTTCTCACTAGCAGGGTGAAATGAAATGTAAGGGGATGTACTTGTCTTGAGCATTTTCTGCAGAATTGAAATATGTCTTCCTTCCCATTATACTCCAAGCTGGACTCAGTTGTTACCATGATGAGGTAATCTCATTCAAGATGTGGTCTTGGGTCACTATTGTGACTAGTGCTATTAAGCCCTACTTTCAATCTCCTTTCCCAGGGACTGCGGTGGCTCAAGTGGTTAAGATACTGAAATCAAAGACTGGACGGTCGGAGTTTGATTCCTGAGTACTGCATGACAGTGTGAGCTCCCGTCTCTGTCCCAGCTCCTGCCTATCTAGCAGTTTGAAAGCAAGAAATTGCAAGGAGATAAATAGGTACCATTTCATTGGGAAGGTAAACAGCATTCTGTTTTGAGGCATGCCTTCCACGTGTCCACGTAAATGTCTGCAGACACAGACAGTGCGAGTTGGAAATGACTGGCTTTCGAGCAAGGGCAACCTTTACCTTTAGGTTTATTTGCTCTCTGTCCTGCAGCCACAGATAGGACATTGGAGGCTGGAACAAGCATTTGGCCAATATAGAGGTAAATGCTCTTGCCTTGACACCTTACTACAGATGGAAGCAGGAAAACTCTCAATGTATTGCTTTTTCAGAGGAGTTGCAGAAGACCCGGCGTTGCCCGAGTGTACCCTACCCAGGCCAAGGAGAGACCTGCCCGCCCCCCAGCTGCCTTACCTTTTTGTCTGCTGTCATCATGGCTGCTCTCTCAGCCCCGCCACAAGGTGCCATCTAAGCCTGACTCTGGCCACTGCCGCCGGCCTCCCCAGCGACTACAGTCAGTGGGTAGCCATCACAGTCCGGCCCCTGCATCCTCCCATGGGTTGTGTCAGGCAGAAGGGAGGCTTTATTTGGGCGGGTGGGCAGAGGACCCATGGGGGAGGCAGAGGCCTGTGGAAGGCGGCAGCATGGTCCCGTCCTCCACCCACCCTCCAGGTGTGCCTCAGAAGTGCAGAGGAGCCATGCCGCAGTGGCTGCCCGCCGACAGTAGTCACTGGGGTGATGGGATGTTTCATTACTTGCAAAAATTTTCTGATTTTGGAGATTCCCTCTAGTGCACTCCCTTAACCATAACCTTAATCCTCAATTGTAGGTAAAGGTTTCCCTTGCTCAAAAGCCAGTCGTATCCAACTGTAGGGTTCAGTGCTCATCTCTGTTTCAAAGCCGAAGAGCCAGCGTTGTCTGCTTCTGCAGATGTTTCCATGGTCATGTGGCAGGCATAACTAGACACCGGAGTGCACGGAACACTGTTACCTTCCCACCGAAGTGGTCCCTATTTATCTACTTGCAGTTTCTTGCTTTTGAACTGCTAGGTTGGCAGGAGCTGGGAAAAAGAGAGGAGCTCATTCCATCCTGCAGTACTAAGGAATCGAACTGCTGACCTTCCGCCTCCCAGTCAACATCTTAGCCCCAAACCCTGAATATCATTGTGGAGGAGGTAAAGGGGTTGCATTACAGAGGAGGGAAAGGAAATAATCCATCTTCCAACATCTTTGTTCTCACAGCACTGGATATCACTCAAAATCTTTGAACTGATGAAAATATGTGAACATTCAAACTAAGTTAACATCTTGAACCAGCCAATATGTTTCTGAGCACACATACATGTAGACACACATGCACACAAGCATTTGTGCAGATAAAAGTCTTTTCTTCACAAATGTGCATCTGTTTCTTTGTTATATTTAGTGAAAGCACATTCCCAGTTACATTTATAAAGTACATTTGAAGTAAAGTAAGTTTGGTAAATTGGGCATTGAATAAGAAAAAGAGGATTTAAAGTTGCAGGATTACACCCATTTTTGCACCTATCCCTTGCCTGCTGTATTTACTGTTACTGCTGATGTACTGGAAGGAAAATGGACTGTGAGGAACACCTAGCGTTTTTGCCAACCCAAAAATAATAAGGGTATCTAAATGGGAAGAAGGCAAATACAGTGAAGCAGCCACTTTGCATAGTCAAACAGAGAAAGTGTCAGTCTTGCTTTGTTCCATTTTAGCTGCAAAGATATAATGCAAAAACCCATTCATTTTCAAGATCAGTATTTCATATGGATGAAAATAAGGCAATCATGTGGCCAGGTCTTATGAGATCTCAGTCCTCTCTTTGCTTTGCAAAAGAGCTAACCCTAGGTATTTCTACTTAAAGGTTTTTTACTTGGTATAAGCACTTAGATCAGGGGTGCCCAAACTATGGCCTGTGAGCCAGATCCAGCCCCCAGCACCAATTCATCTGGCCCACCCCACCCTTGCCTCTCCTGAAAGTGGAAATAAAATGTGCCGCCCTTGCCACTCCATATGGACACATTTTACTTCTGCTTCCGGAGTGGCAAGGGTGGTGCAGGCTGGATGAATTGGTGTTGGGGGCTGGATCCAGCCTGTGGGCCATAGTTTGGGCACCCCTGGTTTAAGCAAAGAAAATGGCAACCTAAAGATCAATCTCATCCAGTTGCAAAACAGATTGCAAGGCACATTTTACTTCTGCTTCTGGTGGGAGGAACCACATGACTGGCCCGCTGAACCATGTCACTGGCCCACTAAACCATGTGACCAGCCCACGTGACCAGCTCATGGCCTGAACAGTTTGGGCACCCCTGACTTAGATCTTCTGGTATATCAGCTATCAAACTTACGAAAAGAGCAACAGCTACATTGATTTATATGATTCGATGATAAAACTAGAACTGGAAAATAATTTCTAAAATGGTACATAACACAACACTATGTACCTCACTTTAAGAACATAAGAACATAAGAACAGCCTTGCTGGAACAGGCCACAGCCCATCCAGTTGAGCATTCTGTCTCACACAGTGGCTCACCATTTCCTTCAGGGTATTCCCAAGCAGATGCCTTCACCTGCTTAGGATTCCCTGGAAATGATGTTGAGAGATATCCTGCCTATCTCTCCAACCCGGAGGTTGTCCTTAAGTATCCATAATTATAGCCATTGATACCCTTGTCCTCCATGAACTTGTCTAATCCTTTCTTAAAGCTGTCAAAACTGACAGCTGTCACCACTTCTTCTGGCAGGGAGTTCCATAGACCAGTAATCCTCTGGGTGAAAAAGTACTTTCTCTTATTTGTTTGAGAACTAGTACCCAAAAGTTTCATCGAGTGTCCCCTAGTTCTAGTGTTGTGCGATAGGGAAAACAGTTTTTCCTTATCCACTTTGTCCACACCGTGCATGATTTTATACACTTCAATCAGGTCACCTATTAGACTTTATCTTCCTTCCTTTCCCCAATGTAGTTTCTGTTATAACCATGTCAGTTTTTCATATCTCATTGTCATATATCTGATATGAAATGTCTAAACTTGACTGGTTTCTTTGAAAAAAATTAAGCAAATGTTGCTTTAAAAATCAATTATAGATTTAACATAATTTGGGGATTCCAGATAATTACTTAATGTACTTCCAGTGCATTTGACATGCCAATAAAACTTGCATTAAACCACAAACCCCAATATGGATTAAATCTCCTTTGAAGTGCAGGGTCTAGATCAGGGATTCTCAACCTGCGGCCCACAGGCTGAATGCAGCCCACAGTGCCATTTCATGTGGCCCACCACCACCTCCACCACACCAGGAAGTGCCATGTGGTGGAGGACGAGCAAAATGGCCATCCAGCCCCCAAAGCTGTCTGAGGGAGTGTGACCTGGCTCCCGGCTTTAAAAGGTTGAAAACTATGGTCAGGGCCATAGCCAGAGGGGGGCCGGGCAGGGCAAAAAACCCTCCTGAGCTAACAGCCCACCCCCCACCCACCCCACCCCAGGATGCCAATGTTATATATGTGTGTGACATTGTTGCCCCTCCTGAAAAACTTCCCCCTCCCAAATCTAGAATCCTGGCTATGGCCCTGCTCCATATATAGCATGATGTTGCTGTTCATAATACATACAGCTACAAGGGAGCAAATAATTAATTTTGCACCTAAATGCACCTAAAATGTTTGGTCTATTGCCAACAAAGTGCACTGAAGTGTATGGGCCATAGGTTAAGTGCAACTTGACCATTGAATCCAATGTTTAAGTCCAAATTTGCTCAATGAGATGTTACTCAGAACTGAAGATGTACTGTATATAAATGCAGCCTCCATGTGTAGCCTAGTGCAATAATGTGTAATTTAATTTAGCAGGGTTTGGCTATATTTCAAATGAATAATTTTTTTCTAGACATACTCTGTAAATGAGTACACTGTTTTGGAAATGCCTGAAGATTTGCATGCAGTTCCACTGTCACCCTTAGTATGTTGACAGTATAGATTGCATATGTTTGGGAACAGGCAGACCGAGAAGTATGGACTGAGAAAAATTCACAAACCTTGGAATGAAATCAGATCCTAAACTGCCCTTATTCAAAGACCTCTCCATGGTCTCCAACTAATTTGACCTGGGGAGAGGCTTTCTCTCTCTAAATAACATGGTGACTAGTTAATCTCTGAACATGAGAGAAAAATGCATCAATCTATACCTATAAATCTGTGCATTAACAGTTGGAATGTGACAAAGGACGTTGCACCAGGCCCCACTAGCCCCGACCAAGCCTCCCTGCACTCACCCGAACCGGGTTCGCAGGTAACTGTCAGGTTGAGAAATGTGGCAGTGGGGCAGGAGCCCCCCGAACGTGAACAAAGAAAAAGGACTTCAATTCCCAGCGTCCTTTGCACTGTGCAATCCCTCAGCCAATTAGGCTGAGGGATATGAGCACAGAGAAGGCTGGGAACGCGCGCTGACTTAAAAAAAAAACAAAATGGTGGGAGCCAGAGGGAAAGACTTTGAAAGACGCAGCTGGAGGGAGCCAGGAAAAGATAAGGGTTAGGTAAGGGTGAGGGGGTGGGTGAGGGAGGCAAAGAAAGGTGCTGGGTCCAGAAGGGTTGGGGGGACTGTTGTGTATGTACAATGTTGCTTTATATGTATGTACAATGTCGCTTTAAGAAATGTATGAATGTAACCTGGCCACAATCACAATGTAACCCAGCTGTTAAAGGAACGCGAGCAAGCTGCCCATAGAGGGCAGCTGCGAGTGTTCAACTCACATGGTTCTCATTCCTCAAATCACCTGCAGCCGCGGGAACTCCCCGCAACAACAAACTACTACTGATCCACCACCGAAGATGGGCGTGACCTGGACGACGTCACGCCGGTAGCAGCCAATGATCTACCGTGCAGCAAGATTCAAATGTATTGTACCACTGTATATAATGTGAGGTATCTCCGCCATTACCACATGTTCGTTCTGATCATCAACCAATAAACCTGTGTTAGTCCTTATTGCGACTCCTTCTATGTCTCCCGGAAAAGACACTAAAGGGACAGACCCCTTTTGTCCCCCCAACTCTTCTGGACCCAGGAGACCAGGGAGAGGAGATCGAATACACCCCCCCCACACACACACACACACACACGCACACACTCCTTTTTAAAAGAGAAGAAACCACTTGGTTTCTTCTCTTTAATAACGGAGTGGTTTTTTTGGGGGGGAGGTGGGGAATGATCCCCTCTCTGCTGGGTCCCCTGGCTCTGGAAGGGTTGGGGGGACAGACCCCTTTTGTCCCCCCAACCCTACCAAACCAAGGGGACCAGGGAGAGGAGATCGAATACACCCCCCTCCCAAATACTCCTTTTTAAAAGAGAAGAAACCACTTGGTTTCTTCTCTTTAAAAACGGAGTGTTGTTGTTGTTGTTGTTGTTGTTGTTGTTTTGGGGGGAATGATCCCTTCTCTGCTGGGTCCCCTGGCTCTGGAATGGTTAGGGGGACAGACCCCTTTTGTACCCCCAACCCTACCAAAGCCAGTGGACCAGGAGGAGGAGATCGAATACACCCCCCTCCCAAACACTCTGTTTTAAAAGAGAAGAAAGAGCTTGGTTTCTTCTCTTTAATAACGGGGTGTCCTGGGGGGGAGGGAATCCCCTCTCTGCAGGGTCCCCTGGCTCTGGAAGGGTTGGGGGGAACAATACACTCTCTCTCTCTCTCTCTCTCTCTCTCTCTCTGCTTCTCTTTCTCTCTCTCTCTCTCTCACACACACACACACACACCACTCCTGCCTTGCCAGGAATTTTTAATGTGTGTGTTGGTGGTTGGAGTGGTATTGTATGGGTAGTGGTGGTTGTGCACACCCAAAACCACCCCTAACCACCAACACACCTCTTTTTTTACATAAATTACCAAAAAGAATTATCCCTTACAACACAATTTAAAACAGCCCGGCTCTTTACCAACATTAAGGGAAAAAAACTTCCAAAACCATTTAAAACAGCCCGGCACTGCCGGGCAAAATCTGCTAGTTAAAACTTATAAATAGACATTGTGCAGCTCCTCCTGTGGCTTAGTGGTTAAGACACTGAGCTTGGCGACTGGTAAGTCAGGTTTCGATACCTGAGGGTGGCACAGGGGCAGGAAAGGAGACTCATTCAGGCATCCCCTGAGCAGAGTTTCTCCAGCAAAAAATCCTTTCAACCCAGAGTAATATCTGACACAAAATTATTAATAATAGACATTGTCTTGAGAGCACACAACATAACACCCACAATCCATTGGGCTTACTCCTAGGATGAAATTAGCTTGTTAAGAGAAGAGGAAGAATGGGTGGTGGGGAGAACAATCCCATTGTATAGTGTGCCAGAAATACACCTTGATCTTTATTTGTGGATGTTCCCAAATTCTCTTTCTTTCCTTAAAACACAGGCATTTTTCAGACCCGCACTCTGCTTTGTCACTGGATGGACTTTGGGGGACAACATCTTCCACTTGTGGTCCAAATTTGTGTTTCCCAACACGTCTTCCATCTGTTTCCTTAGGAGAGAAAACATGGAAGAGGTACACAGCACCTTCTAATTACCAGCCTGAGGAGCCATCTGACTGAAAACACACTTTCATTAAGCTAATGTAAAGAGAGCAGCACAGAAGTCCTGCTCATCTTGAACCGAATGAGGATCTTTGCTCACATCTATTTGCGGCAGAATATTCCAGATCCCCCCAACTCCAATAGTTAGATGCAAAACATGTCTCTGCGCACGCTAATGTCAGAAAATATCGCCAAGCAGCAGACCGCCCCAATAAATCAAAGAAAAGGAAATGTGTTTTTAAAAACAGCGATATGTTTGCACCTTTCACAAAAAGATGGGTTGGCCTTTAGAATCCAAACATTTATAGATAGAGTACTGCTGGGGAAATTAATTATATTGACAGAGTAGTCTGCTGGTACCGCTTCATTTTATTCAGTCCTACTTAAACATTGCAACTGTAGAGGTTTGTGTAAATCAAACATTAACGAATCACAGATAAAGCTTTTTTTTTAATTTGATGATGTTTGAATTCAACAGCATTGAAAATTGTGGGGGGAAATCCATCTAGACTGAAGAATTTAGATGATTATAATGCTGTAGTTGTCTTTAAAGGAAGCATTTCCACAAGTAAAAGAGCTGTAACCAAAACTGGAAAACAGAACAGAATCCATTACCGCATTTTAAAGTTTAAGTACAATTTTAGATAAAGCAGGGTAGAATGTACATCATCTCTTCTTCTGGGTATCTGTTTCCTTTCCTAAATACAGCACTGCTTCCTTCTTCTTTTTTAAAAATACTACTGTACTTTCATTGTTTCCATTCTTTACTCCTCTCCTTTCCCTCTAGTAAAGCCGTTGCCAATGACTTTTTCTTTCTACTCCTCTCTGTCATTTTACCCCCTCATTTTTCCCTTTCTCTGTTAGGGAAGCATATTTTGGAAGTCTATATTATTCATATCAGCATCTAGGTACCTTCCAGTTAATAAAGTTTATTTACTTATTTGTTCGATTAGTGTTGTTATATTTTAAACACATGTCATAAGAATGTCTGTCTGTCTGTCTGTCTATCTTACTTCCTTACCACCCACCAACTATAAAGCTACTCTGAATGGTGTACAACATAATATACAAAGCATAAATAAAAAAACAAGTTGCATAATAAATGGAACCAATAATTTTTTAAAAAATCTAATTTTAACATTAACAGGAAGCAGCAGGAATAATCAGCATACATAATATAATTATTACAGGTACCATGTCTGGCCGGACATCCCGCTGCGGTGTTGGCCAATGGCTACAGGTGGATGCGCCCTTTAAGGTGGGGCGATGGTCCCCTCAGTGGAGGAAATGCCACTGGAAACCATCATATTGGGACCAATGGCAAAATGAGTGGAGGAGGAACTCTGATTCCCAATGGTCATGGAGGTGGAATAGGCCATGCAAGATGGACTGGCTGTGAAGGTGAATCTTGATAATACCCTCAAGGCTGTGGCAGTCTATTGCAGTCCTGGTGTTAAATCCTGCATGCCTCATTTCATATGTGCCGCAGGAAATGGCTCTGAGATCATAGTGTGTGGCAAGCTGGGATCCACCTTAAACAAATTCACACCAATGGCATTATTCCTGCTTCAGGAAAAAATGCATTCTTGGATATGAGTTGCAGACAACAATGATGATTCCAGGTAATAACTAGCTCCAAATCTCTCCAAATGCCTCCCTTTAAAAAGTGTGTTCTCAAAAGTTTATTTAAAATGGCAGTTCTATATTTTTATGGGGCCTCCTAGCAACTAGACACATTCCAGGAACCTTTGGTCAACTCTGATCAGTTCCTCGTTTTCATGAACAAAATTACTCAGTTGAGATTACATTTCCCCATTACTTCCTATGAATGGAGGAGGAGGAAGCAAGAATACACCTTCCTTCCACTCCCTTCTCTTCTAGTGTACTTTTCAGGGAATGTTAGTCACATGTGTACAGAGGCAGTAGCACATATATGGATAAAATTCAATAAACACCCCCTGCTTAGATGGCATAAACAGACACACTATTCAGGATCTGTTGGATTCATGTGTGCCATGCCTATTCAAATACAGTATGTGAATGCATAGTAGCCTTTAGGAAGTAGCAGGCAACAGGGTGGGAGAAGAAGCACAACTTGATTCCATCATGGTATCGAAGGGGAGATTTTGTGGATCCTGCATGGTAACAGGAAATAGCTCCGAAAAGTTATGTTTTTGGACTATATCTTATAAAATATCTCAGCCACATAGATTCTAAGCCTGTCTGGCCAGGTTATCCTGCTATAGTAACAGAGTAGACCATACTGCCAGCAACTCAACACCAAGCGTCAGGCGGCAGTTAATTAACCTGATAACCTTGAGGACTAGTGGCTTTGGCGAAGTCCACAGGAAAGGGTGATGGTCCCCAAGTGCATTAAATCCCACTTGAATCCATCTTGATGGAGGGCAGCAGCTTCATCAATACTGGCCAGGGGCTGAGGAGGAGTTTGTGTGCCAAAAGGGCTCAGGACCAGAAAGTGACTCATGGAACTGGATCAGTGGTATGGGTGTCACACTGTGATGTGGAAAGCAGCTGAAAGGCCATAGCATTATATTCTCAGGACAGTCTTCATGGCTTATGGCCATGATGATTGCCAATATTTGGAATCGGATATGGTACAACAACAAGAAGAAGAAGATAGATTCTAGGAGTTTGTTGTGTTTTAAAATATGGATTCTGTGTAATTGTATTTTGTATATTGATTACTGTATTGCTATTTTTTATTTGTGTATTTATTTTATTGCTGTGATATTGTTGTTTTGCTATTGTTGTTTTGCCGCTTCGAATCGCCATATGACTGAAGGAAGCGGGGTACAAATTAAACTTTATTGCTATTGTTATTGTTATTGTTATTGTTATTGTTATTGTTATTGTTATTGTTATTGTTATTGTTATTGTTATTGTTATTGTTATTGTTGTTGTTGTTGTTGTTGTTGTTGTTGTTGTTGTTGTTGTTGTTGTTGTTGTTGTTGTTGTTGTTGTTATTGCAGAATTGCAATTTGCACAGGCAGTGCCTTGCAAAGAGAAAATGGCAGTTTCCCACCATCCAAATTAGGAGCTAAAGTTGGTGTGAAATCTCCCTCTCTGAGCACGCTTATTATGCTAATCAGAGTTCTGTGATTGCTTACAGTTTGGGATCCTGTTCCCCATTGGTTAATACTTATATATCGTGTTATGATTGGTTGGTTATGATTGTCCAGCGGGTCACTACTTTGTATCAAGGAGCCACCACCGGGGAGACACTAGATAAGCCCCACGGGTAAACAAGGGTGCGGGCCGGGCCGGATCTATACTACCCATTACCGTACAGGTATCCAGTAATGAGCTAAGCCTCGGTCTCCTCCAAATGCTACCACTTCTAGTGTAGTTTAGGCATTGCCTCTTCTACGGCAGATTTCGGAGGGACTGATTTCATGGGATTCGTATAGCCATCTTATGTCCGGAGCACCTTGTAAGCGTAACCTGAAAGCCTGTTAAATAAACTCCTGTTGTTGTTCTGTTCATCGTTGTCTGGACTATTGCTTATAAGGCCCAAAATTTAAATGTTCTAAGCTTTGGAAGTATAATCTTAAATGGGATTTAGTGAGAATGCATTAGCTTTGGAAGTATAATCTTAAGTGGGATTTAGTGAGAATGCATTAGTTATTTTAATGTTCAAGTGGGCCCTGTTTTCTCCTAATTCTCTGGTGTTTCTTTTAATAGTGAGCTATAAATATCAGCTTAACACTGCTTATTTCCTGTCAAACCAAACTTGAGCTAGCAGAGCAATGTTTTCAGGAGAAGTGTGCACTAGAAAAGGCTCCTTAATAAAGCAATCCTCTATGGATTTGCACATCTGCTTGTAAAATTCAAGTGTGTATATGGACTGCTGTATGGCAACTGTTCAAGAAATGGCTGTCAGCCATAATGATTGTGTTAGAAAATGCAATTAAATCTTTCTGTTTATGCCATACCATCCAAAGCTTTTATCCTTCCTGTACTATTTGAAACCTCTCAGGATAATTGACATTTTTATTAGAATGTTCTTCCGTCAGCAATGTTTAACACAGTTCAATCACTAGATCCAGTTTTAGGGTGGCTAGTTTAAGACAAACGCTCATGACAAACCTAGAAAAGTCTGAGTTTTCTCACCATGGATAACATATTTCTATTGCTAGTGTGTTGTTAAAGATTCTCATTAGAATGAAGAGGGGAAAAGTGAAATACAGTGGAAGTACTGTATACTATGAAATTAAGAAGTATATATTATTTTTAAAAACATGAATATAGTTCCAGTAAGAACTCTGGATATGAGTTTTTTTAAAAAAACTAACATACTACTACTGTATCTAAATTATCTATTTTAGTTATTTTGGACACTTTGCTTGAGCACCTACTTTAACAGCAGGGAAATCACCCACCAGCCCAATTGAATTCATGGGAATATCTTAACCTTGTATTTCTTCTTAACCAACACTTCTTACCCAACACTTTAATGTCATTTACCAATTGCTTATGAGCACCCAGCTGCAGTTATTTCATCTTAGGGCACCAACCTGTTTAGACTATGGACCAACACCTTCATCACCTCTCCCATTCTCCAGAGCCTGATCATCTCCTTGATATGCATCTAAGATGAGACCAATCAAGCAAGTCAGGAGATAGTCAGAAGACAACTGGAAGACATCCTACACCAAATCTGCCCTACACTGTAACTATGATAGGAACTGAGGAGGAAATTTGTCTTCTCTTTATTTGTCTCCTCATGCCATCTAGCAGAACTTTACCAAGTAGTTTTCACATTCTATCTTAATGGGAGATCTGATAAACTCTCAGCAGCATGCTGCAACAATTTCGAAAACATTGCATCTATCACAGATTCCAGAGTACTTTTTTAAGGGGACAGCCTTAAAACTCTACAGGACTCTAGAGGAAGGTTTTCTAAAGGAGAGGCTGGAACCTTGAAGGCCTTGGGATCTCAGCCTACATGTCCAGAATTCCATAACCTCATCCATTCACTGAAGGATCTCAGTTGGGGCCCCAGACCAGCTTCTGCACCACACTTGGGTCTAAACTTCTTCTTTACCTCAGAAACTCCCACCCGTTGTGGGAGACACAGATTTGATTATGGAATGTTCATTTGGCTGCCAGTATGACATCAAGACTAGGTCTATTTATTATATTATTTAGTCAAAGCAGGGCAGAAAAACTAAATTACCCTTTGCAAAATGCGAAATCTCTGCTGCCACCCCACCCCCACTCCAAAATCCAGTTTTAAATTTTCCATCAATGACATATCCCTGCTCCCAGTGTTAGTTTCTGGATATGTGAATAAGATATTGCTGATGCCTTGCTTATGGCTTCCAATAGGAAAGTGCTTGGCCATTGTTAACTAACAACTGCCACACAGGCAATTAACTGCTTATCTAGATGGGCCTTTTGATCTTCTACTCTCTCAGGTTTTTTTAAAGTAGCCATACTGTTGTGTATTAAGATTACTTATGCTTAAAGGCATCATGCAAAAAGGGCGCCATTATGGCTGATGCTGATTCGTCAATGTTTTCCCGCTTCTCTGGAAGCCTGGGAAAATGTAACTATTGTGTTCTGTATAAAAGCTGTTGTTCCTACACCTGTTTCTCTGTTCTTTTGCTCACTGCAATAAACCATGTTGTTGTTTGAACCAGCTCTGTCCGAGTAAGCCTTCCAGGGTTCGTACACAACAATTGGTGATGAAGGTGGGATCACAATGGCGGCAGCTGCCCCTGTGTCGATGGGCCCCTTCAACATCTCGAAACCAGACTCATGGACGATGTGCGAGTTCCAGTTTGAAAATTATTAAACTTCCCAGAGGATCGACCCGACACTAAAAAAGTCAACATTCCTTGCATTTTGCGGATTGCCGACACTAGAACTCCTTAACGATCTTGGGCTGCCAAGGTTGCTAAGAGACATTGCGCTCAAAGATATCCTAACCATCCTACAGGACCACTTCAGGCCCAGGGTTGTTGTGATTCCGGCACACATAGCCTTCTACAGATGTGACCAGAAGGCCAGGGAATCCGTTGCTGAATATGTTGTGGCACTCCGTCATGCCGCCATCCCTTGCCAATGGGAAAATCTGGACATAGCTCTGAGGGACAGGCTGATAGTAGGCATTAGGGACAAGGCCACACAGCAGCACCTGATGGAATGGGACGTTCCAACATTCACGGCAGTGCTTGAAGAAGCTCAAGCTGCAGAAATTGTGAATGCGGGGGTTCAGTTCCTGCAGTCAAGGCCTGTCAACCCTGTCCAGAGAAGCTCTGCTGATCACAAGCATCGAGTCTCTAGTCTGTCATCGTCCTCCGACGGCTCAGAAGGGGAGGACGACTTTGGCCAGGTCTGGTGGCGGCAAACTGTGTCTGCAACTCCTTGCAAAGATGCCATTGGGCCATGTCATGGGTTCAGGACACAACACCTCTGCTTTGACTACCCATTTAAAAATGCCGAGTGCCACCGGTATGGAAAGAAAGGGCACATTTCCAAGGTTTGCCACCAGGATTCAAAAGGGTCACAGAAGAACAGCACTTGCTAGGAGAGGGACTACCCAATATCCAAAGTTTTTGAGAGACGCCGCTCCAGTTCCGGTGTCCTGACTGTCTCTGGGAAGTTTTTTGTCGATGTTGAGATCCAAGGGTGTCCAGTCAACATGGAGATTGGCTAGGGGACGTCCTTCTCTATCATCACACAGAAGGAATATTTTTGTCTGCTCCCATCTGCCTGCTACAAGCTGAGAGCCTTGAAGATCAGGTTGAGTGACGTGCAGGGTGGACATATTTCTGTGACGGGTGTCGTAAACTTTTGTGTGCATTTCCGTCATATGTTTGCCATCATTCCCCTTGTTGTGGTCAAGACTGGTAAGAGCAACATTCTGGGGACTCAGTGGTTTGGGCCCCTGGGTAATTCCATTTTGGGTATCAATTCAGTGGAGTCTGACTCCATTCAGTCTACTTGTGATAAGTTCCCGGATGTTTTCTGCTTGTAGTTGGGTACATACAAAGGCCCCCTGGTCCATTTTGAATTGGACCCTAATGTGTCCCTATCAGGATGAAGCCCCGCTGGGTGCCTTTTGTGCTGAAGGACTGACTGTATTGAGGTAGAGCTCAATCGACTGGTTGTGCAGGGCATTTTGAAGCTGGTGGACTCTGCCAACTGGGAGACTCCAATAGTTACAGCCATCAAATCCAATGGAGACATCCACATCTGCGTGGACTACAAATGTACTATAAATAAGGCAATTTGCCCGAACCCTTATCCTGTACCGGTGGTCAGTCACCTTCTTGCTTCACTCCATGGGGATAACTCGACTTGGCTCAAGCTTATTATCAGCAGCTGCCTGTTACTCCTGCCTCAGCATTGTGCCAAACCATCACGATGCATATGGGTGCCTTTAAGGTCAATTGCCTCCAGTTTGGAGTTAATGTGGCCCTGGGTATTTTCCAGGGTTTGGTGGAAAGGTTGCTTAAGGGTCTCCCTGGGGTTTTGCCCTATTTTGATGATATCTTAATATTGGGAATGGATAGGGATGACAATGCTGTTAAGTTGGGTAATGTGCTGGAGCGTTTTCAAAATGCAGGTCTCCACCTAAAAAAAAAGAGAAGTGCTGTTTCTTTGCTATGCAAGTAGATTTCCTGGGGTTCAAAGTTACCACTGAGGGTGTCAAGCTGGCTGATTCAAAAGTTTTGGCAGCTTTGATCATGCCGCAGCCGACTTCTAAGTCTGAACTACAGTGATTTTTATGGTTCTTGAACTTCTACCATTTGTTCCTTCCCCAAAAGGCAACCGTGGTGGCTCCTCTGCACAGCTTGTTGCGGAAGCAGGTGATTTGGCGTTGGTGTCTCCTGCAGGAGCAGGCATTCAAGGAGGTTAAGAAACTCCTTACATCCAATGCTATCCTCACTCATTTCAACCACAGCAAACCATTTGTCCTGGTCTGTGATGCTTCCCCTGTAGGGTTTGTGGTGGTTCTGTGTCATGACCTGGGGGAGGGTAGAGAAGCACTGATTGCCTACTTTTCTAGGTCTCTGTCAGATACAGAAAAGAGGTATGCACAGTTTGATAGGGAGGCCCTGGTCATTATCACAGGGACCAGGAAATTCCATGATTTCATTTACGGGTGGCCCTTCATGGTTGTTACAGATCACAAACTGCTCCTGGGCATTTCACCCCAGATAAACCAACGCCACAGATATTGTCCCCAATGCTGCTTCGGTGGGCGATGTTTTTGCAAGCCTATCAGTACAGGTTGCAACATCATCCGGGGGCATCGATATCAAATGCAGACACCCTCTCCAGGTCCCACATCGAGTGTGTGGGCAAGGTCACTGTAGACTAATGATCGAAGTGTTAGATTCACCACCTGTTGCTGACGAGTTTAGGGTCTATTATACTAAATGGCATGAACTGTCGTTAGAGCGGGGATGTTTGGTATGGGGGGAAAGGATGGTCATTCCCACAGCACTATGAGTCAAGGTTCTATGCACACTACACGTGAGCCACCCTGGAATTGTATGCTCTAAGGTGCTTGCTAGGAGCTACTTTTGGTGGCCCAGACTCAATTTGGACATTGAGGACTGGGTAGGGGATTGTCGAGAGTGCCAGTCTTCAAAGTTGGAGGAGACCCACCAGCCCACCAGGGAGTAGGACATGGCCAAGGGCCCCTGGTTGAAGGTTCATATTGATTTTGCTGGGCCATTCCATGGTGCTTTATTCTTATTGGTTGTCGATTCATTTTATAAGTGGTTAGAAGTGGTTCCGGTATCAAACACATCAGCAGCCATCACAATTTGCAAACTAAGGAGGCTGTTTTGCATTTTCAGGTTGCCTGACATTGTCGTCTCCGACAACACTTCAACTTTTATGTCAATGGAGTTCCAGGATTTCCTCAAATGAAACGGGGTTTGTCACATAACGGCTGCCCCATTCCATCCTGCCATGAATGGGCAAATAGAGAGGCAGGTTCGGATGGTTAAGGAAGCCCTTAAAAGAATGGGGTTTGGTGATTTAGATTTGCAGCTATATTAATTCCTTTTCACCCACAGGATCACCCCTTTAGCCTCAAGGTTTTCCCCAGCGGACCTGTTAATGAAGAGGAAGTTGTCTATGGTTTTTGACCATTTAGACCTGCACCGCATAGTGAACAAGGGGCGTGATCTTGAGGTTTGCAATTCCAAAGGTTTTTTGGTGGGGCAGGCTGTGTATTGTCGTAACTATGCTCAGGGGTCCCAGTGGTTAGGGGGAGAAGTCCTAGAACAGACGGGGCCCGTATCGTATAAAGTACTCATAGATAAAGGGTTGGTCTGGAGAAGGCACACGGACCAAATACATCCCCGTATTGTGGGGCAAAATATTTCCCCTGGGGTTGAGTTTGATGAGTCCTTTAGCTCAAGTCGATCGGAAGAAGGATCAGTGCCCCCAGATTTTGAAGTGGGCTTGGATTTCTTTAGCCAGCCACTTCCCTCTGAAACATTGCCTGCACATGTCTCTCCAGCCCCCCCCCCGAAGTGGTGGTATCCGGAGCGGAGGGGGAGACAGTTCCCCGTTTTTTGGGTTAAACGTCAACACCGACTCAGAAGCTCAAGGGTCCCCCCCAAAGCCCTGGTTGTCCAGGGGGTTCCACAGGGACCACCAGTGACACCCGGTGTCCCCTACCTGTTTTCCAGAGTTCCCCTCAGATGGGGCACCCAAAACGAGCCTGCAGGCCACCCCAAAGATATGGGGATTGGGTCCCCCATGGGGGGAGAATGTTGTGTATTAAGATTATTTATGCTTAAAGGCATCATGCAAAAAGGGCGCCATTATGGCTGATGCTGATTCGTTAACGTTTTCCCGCTTTTCTGTAAGCCTGGGTAAATTTAACTATTGTGTTCTGTATAAAAGCTGTTGTTCCTGCACCTGTTTCTCTGTTCTTTTGCTCACTGCAATAAACCATGTTGTTGTTTGAACCAGCTCTGTTCGATTAATCCTTCCAGGGTTCGGACACAACACATACCCTCCAACATACCCACTAAATAAGGGAGTCATAAGAAAGCCCCATGAGGACTGAATGCTCCCTCATTGTTAGAATATAATTTTCATCTCAGTACATACCTGTCAAGTATCCCGTATTGGCCAGAATTTCCCGTACTTCAGCACTTTCCTGCCCAGACCTACCGCCATCCCGTAATTTGATGGCGGGGGAAAGTAGTTACTGCACATCCCCTTCTGTGCAGAACCCTTCTACGTATGTGCAGAATTGGATTGCAGAAGGGATGCGCAGAAGCCTTCTGCGCAGGTTCCATATTGTCTGGAGCCGCACTTGACAGGTATGCCTCAGTACTTCTGAACATCTGCTTTGAACTAAGTCTCATTTCAGCAAGGCTCACATAAAAAATAGTCCTCTGATATAAATAGTAAGTATGGGAAATCAATCTACACACTTCTCATTATGCTGATCAAGGGTGATGCACGAGCTTGCTAATAAACCTGGTGCTTTCTTGTGTGAAAATTCTCTTCAGCCTCGGGCCTGATCCTCATTTCACTCTTATCACTTCCCAGTACTTGGAATTACTGGTGCAATTTTAGCATCCACATATATAATATTTCATATTTATAAAACAATGAATTTACACTGTGTATTCATATCTATATCAGAGGGCAACTCTCTTCATTGCTTTTTGCATATTAACTGATCTCCCAAAATGACTTTAGAAACATACAAATAGGCTGATTGGTTTGAAAAACTGTATGTTGTTGTTGTTGTTGTTGTTGTTGTTGTTGTTGTTGTTGTTGTTTTTGCATTGATTCTGTTTTTCTACCAGGCTAGCTCCATTTGAAGTCTGATCAATATTTCCTGTGAATATACGTTCCAATTTATCTCATTAGAAGAGTCAGTTCCATACTTGCATCTTTGCATGTATGAAACTGTTTCTTCTCATTAATTTGAGGGGAAAGCTTTTACAGGTAAAGGGAATACAGTACCTGTGTTCTGGAACTTTGAAGGAATTGCTGGGTGAAGGTAAGTATGTCATTTTTTTCTTTAACTTCCTCTCATTTTATGGGATCAACATCGCAATTGCATCTTGACCTAAACTCATTAACATTTTGAATTCTCTACTGCTATTACATGCACCTAAATATAGAAGTAGCACAAGAGTGTATAAGATCTTTACCTATAAATCTGAGCGTTAACCATTGGAATGTGACAAAGGATCCTGCACCCGGCAATACTAGCCCGTACCGAGCATTCGTGCACTTGCCCGAATCAGGTTCGCAGATAACTGTCAGGTTGAGAAATGCACCAGTGGGGCAGGAGACCCACGAACGCAAACAAAAAGAAAAGACTTCTATTCCCAACGTTCTTTGTGCCGCGCCGCACCACAGCCAATCAGGCTGAGAGGCGTGAACAAAAAGAATGTTGGGAAATGCGCCGCGGCCAATCAAAAACAAGCCACAGGAAAAAACCGCTGCACAAACAGAAACCACAAATGCAAAACTACAAGACCCAGTGTCCTGCGCACCATGAGCACGCAGAAAGCTGAGGAAGCCGGTGCGTGAAAAATAAAAATACAAAGTGCCACTGGGGTTCCCGCAGCCCGGCCAGTGAGGCCAGGCTGCAGGAAGGAAAGCCCCCCTCCCCAATGCCGCCTGAAGCACCACTGGGGTTCCCATGACCTGGCCAGCGAGGCCAGGCCATGGGAAGGAAAGCCCCCCCATCCCCAATGCTGCCTGAAGCACCGCTGGGGTTCCCGCAACCCGGCCAGTGAGGCCAGGCCACGAGAAGGAAAGCCCCCCTCCCCAACACTGCCTGGAGCGCCACTGGGGTTCCCGCGACCCGGCCAGTGAGGCCAGGCCACAGGAAGGAAAGCCCCACCGCTGCTGGGGTTCCCGCAACCTGGCCAGTGAGGCCAGGCCACAGGAAGGAAAGCCCCCCTCCCCAACACTGATGCTGTGGTTCCCATGGCCTGGCCACCAAGGCCCAGCCATGGGAAGGAAAGCCCACCCCCCCAACACTGCCTGAAGCGCTGTTGGGGTTCCCGTGGCATCGTCAGCAAGGCCCAGCCACGGGAAGGAAAGCCCCCCCTCCCCAACGCTGGCTAAATCACTGCTGCGGTTCCCGTGGCCCGGCCACCGAGGCCAGGCCGCGGGAAGGAACCCCCCACCACTGGGGTTCCTGTGGCCCAGCCAGCGAGGCCAGGCCTCGGGAAGGAAAGGCCCCCCCAACAACAACACCTGAAGCGCCGCTGGACCTAAAAACACTAACCAAAAAAATAAAAACACCAAAATTATTATTAATAATAATAAATAAACAAACAAATAAACCATTAATTAAAACAAAATTCACAAAAAACACAAACAAAAACATCCACAATCACACAAGACCACTTACAAAACACCTAACAACAAAACGAAAAAAACACAAATTACACAAACAAACAAGAAAAAGTAAACAAAACCAGAAATAAACAAACCAATTAAACAAACCAAAAAATAAACCAAAACAAAAAAGAACAAACAGAAACACCGCCCAGTCCACCACCACAAAAGCAAAACAAAGAAAAACCCCAAAATAAAGAAAATCAGACAACTCACCCGCACCTCCTTCCTCCACGACGACCGGAACACAAATGAACAAACCAAGAGACTATGTACCGGAAGAAGCTCCACCCAGAGGCTAAGAGAGAAAAAACAGTCAAAGTAAAAGAGAACCACTAGCAGCCCCACCTGCAGGGCAGAAAATTAAAAACAAGTCAAAAATACACTAAAGCCCCAAACAAACGGCCACAAAAGTAAAAAAAAGTCAAAACCATAACAATACATCACACTTTTACACAAATCACAAACATTTGTAAAAAAATAAATAAAAAGATTTCTAAAATCATGTGTTGAGTTTCAACTCAAATAAAAAACAAAAACATCAAAACAGAGTTTAAAAACATTGAATGTAAAAAGCATCTACTTTCACATTCCTAAAGTTATTACCTACAGTACAACTATTTAAAAAGTCACATACTAAAACATTATTTGGTTACATTAAAAAAAATTGAAAAAATTATATCATCCTTTGTTCTTTTTTTAATCCACAAAAACAAACCACCAAAAAACTGATCACAGTTTATAACAGCCCGGCAAAACCAAATTGTGTATAAATAAACATTTTAAAACTTTCAATTATACACTAGCCTCTTTTTTACAAACATTAACAAAAAAAAAACACTTTCCAACACAATTTAAAACAGCCCGGCAACGCCAGGCAAACTCTGCTAGTCTTCTATAAATCTGGTGTAATAAGAAAAACTGGCATCTGTGGTGTTGGTTGTTCTAATAGTTGGTTCAATCGAGTACAACTTCATTAAATACAGAAAATATGCTTGCAGGTTTGTTAAGAAGCATAGGAATAACAGTTGAAATAAAGAAGGTGTAATGATTAAGTCTGAAAAACTATAGCGAATTACTAAAGGTAAAAAGAAGAGACCCACATATTTCTCACCTAATCATAAATTTAATTTTATAGCATGTAAATAAGTGTATAATGTACAATAGGAGCACTATATCCACAGGGGATGCATTTTAAGGGTCACCATAAATGTCTGAAACTATGGAAAGCAACAAACCCTATGTAGTTGATTTTTTTATTAGTAGCTGTGTTAGTTTGTGTTGCAAACATATCAGAGAATAAACAAAACAAAAGCAAAAATGCTGTAACACCTTGAAGACTAACTGTTATAGTTTGATGTTAACATTCATGGATCAAGTCCATTTCATCAGACAAAGGAGTGAGACTTCTTGGCATCAATTTAAACACATCAGGTACAGAGTGACTGGTTAGCATAACAGATATGTATACAAACCAATATGGCTTTATACAACTGGTAATGGCAGATGATGTCTGGTTCTTATTTAGACCAGTTGTAAATTTCCCCCTTTTTTCAATTGCAAATAGTAGGAGGAGATAAGCCAAACACTTGACATTAAACATTTGCTAATGATTTTAACCTTCAGCACCCTTTATAGTAAAGGTAAAGGTCTCCCTTGCTTGAAAGCCAATAATGTCCAACTCTAGGGGGCAGTGTTCATCTCAGTTTACAGCCAAAGAGCCAGCACTGTCTGTAGACAGTGTCTACAGATGTTTCCGTGGTCATTTGGCAGGCGTAACTACATACCAAAGCAAACAGAACACTGCTACCTATCCAAATAGGTATAGTACTGCCAAAGCAGTACCTATTTATCTACTTGCAATTTCTTGAAAATTATCTTGTTATGCTGTTGTATTCCTGGTTCTAGCTGGCTGGATGATTCAATGGTTTAGATATCTGGTTGGGAGCTTGATTCCCCACTGTGCCTCCTGTGATAACAGCCCGCTCGTGTGGCCTTGAGCAAGCTGCACAGTCCCAGGGTGCCTCCAGAAGAAGAGAATGGTAAATCACTTTCCAGTATTCTGAACTTAGAAAACTCTGCAAATCAGAATATGATATGACATTATTATGATACAATCTACCATGTGATTAACAGTCAAGGATTATTGTTGTTGGTGGTGGTGATGGTGGTGATGGTGGTGATGGTGGTTCTACTGTATGACATAGAATCATGGAATTGGATACTATTAAGAAAAGCTATTGTAAAAAAATAGGAACATTTGAAATATGGACTTATTCCACGGTGTAATGAAGACATACTAAACTGAATGGGAAAAAGGACCTAGAAATGATTTAATACATAACTGGCACAAAGCTAGAATACTTCAGCTCTAAAATGAAAAGAGAAAAGTATGGATGGTTATAGCTGATCATTTCTGTTAAAATAAATGGGAAAAGATTGTGGGAAGGAAAAGAAAATCTTGGCGGAAAAATCAGAGACTGTTATCAATGCAATATTACACTGTCTAGATCAGGCATTTGCAACCTATGGCCTGTGGGCCTAATCCAGCCCATGGCACCAATTAACCCAGCCCACAGTGAGTATTTGGGCACCACTAGAAGCTCCCCCTCCCCCACTACTGGAAGTGCCATAACATAGCATTTTTGCTGTGAAAATGCAGCGAAGAAATTACAAAAATGGAGCAAAAATGCTCTGCACACCCTCCCGCCACAATGGAAAGTGATGGAGGCTGCCAAAGCAGCTGAAAAGCACATTGTTTTTGCAGCAAAAATGCAGAAGCACTTCCAGATTTTGTGGCAGCGGCGGCAGCGGCGGGTGCAACTATGGCATATTTTCAGCTGCTTTTGCAGCCCCCACCGCTTCCTATGGTGGTGGAAGGGTATGCAGAGCATTTTTGCAAATTTTTGTCACGTTTTCGCTGCATTTTTTTGTAGCAAAAACATGATGCTTTTGTACTTCCAGTGGTGGTGAAGAACCTCTGGTGGCCTGCCACTACTACGGTGGAACCTAGATGTGCAATAAAATACAAAAATGGAACAGAAATGCTCCGCACACACTCCTGTCACCATGGGAAGCAGTGGAGACTGCAAAACCAGCCAAAAATGTTGTGATTGCACCCACCACTGCTGCTGCTGTGGAAAACGGAAGTGGAGGGAGGAACCACACCTCCAGCCCATGCAGCTGTGTGTCAGAGGTGAGTTCGACCCGTGCCGGAAAAATGTTGCGAACTCCTGATCTAGAACTGCAGCATCGAATGTCAAATGGCCAAAATGATGTCTGTCTTCTAGAAAGAGAAAAGCAAAAATAAGAAGTGCTATAAGCACAATAAGGGCTAATACTTTCTTGTAAGCAAAATTCATTGCCTTTTCATCTCAGAAGAAAATTTGCAGTTCAGCAGTGGAGGACTCATATAGATTTCTTTATTGATACCTATCAGTAGTTAAGCAAATGTCTTGTTGGCATGATATGAATACAATCAAAGGGGTACACAGAAAGAGTCTCCTCAAAGATTGTGGTATTTTTGAATCACAATTGGGCATACCCTTGTAATGGCAACCTTGTGTTGCAGGCAAACCTTTCTCACACTAGGTTAAGCAAAAAGAACTGCAGAATAAACTCACCAAAAGTTGCCTTGATTTTGGCTGTTTCACATCTGGCCTAGATAGGGAAGAATAATAATACAAGCAAATATTTAAAAGCCTATTGCTCGTTAAAAAAATAGTATTAACAGTTAGTGAAACTATTATCATTTCCCATATCCCATTTCATGCTGATCCTAGTCCAAAACGTTGTACACTGTACATGTGCCTGAAAAAATAGATTATAAGGAGCCCTGGTGGTACAGTGATGAAAACTGCAGTACTGAAACCAAAAGGTTGTGAGTTGTGAGCATGACCAGGGATCAAAGTTGACTCAGCCTTCCATCCTTCTGAGGTTGGTAAAACGAGTAACCAGCATGTTGGGGGCAAACTGCTAATTAACTTGTGAACCGCCCAGAGAGTGCACTAAGTGCTATGGGGCGGTATATAAGTGTGATTGCTTTGCTTTAATCTATAAAAACCCATATTGAAAAAAATCTGCAAATTTTACAAGTACCACCACTCATTTTTTCCGCTCCCCCCACCCCATTTTTTTTTAAAAAAAATTATGTTGAGAATGCTAATTCACTGTACTTACATTCTTCACTGGGATGTCATAAAAGATGTCCTGATGAAATACTAGGCTCACAACAGAACACAAACAAAAGGAGAAACAAAAATATAGACTATTGAAAATACTGATTTTATAAATAAATAGAAAGGGCCAGTGAATGTAATAGGATGTTTCTTTTTTCAAAATAGCATTATGAATAAGAAGAGAAATAAATATCAAAACATTGTACTGTATTGTGAGATTTTGGCACTATTATTCTCAAAATGACTTAGTCTAAGGATTCTGAGGGCTGCATTTTAAGAAAGTAGTACTTCTAAGCTCTGGCCAAATATAGATTATAGTCATAATGAGGTTTTGAAAGCTGTTTGGTTAGAAAAATTAAGGTTCAGGTTCAAAATTCCTAAAGCCAAGTGCTGTGTTTACTTTAAAAGGAATGTCTTTTGTGAGGAGCTGCTGCTTAGCTACAAGCAGGGGTGGATTAACCATTAAGAAAAATAAGCACGTGCTTAGGGCATCAAGGGAAGGGGGCACCACAGAAATTTTCCATAGCCAAATTTGCCATTGGCCATATGGTGCAATACTGCAAATGGTGCAGCTGAACCAGGATCCACAAAAAGGGCCCACATTAAATGAAAAAATTGCATACAGATATATACAATAACTAGCATATTTTGCCCGGCGGTGCCGGGCTTTTAAAAATTGTGTTGGATAGTAAAGGGTTTCGGTTTTTTTTCTTGAACCAATGGTGCTGGGCTGTTTTAAATGGTGTTGTAAGGTTTTGTGATTTTGTGGCTTCAAGGCGCTGCGTCCGCCTGCGGCGGACTTGCACTCCCAGTGTTTTGTTTTGTTTTTTGCGTGCCAGCTTCCTCAGTGCCGGGCTCTTTAAATTGGTTTTTGAAGGTTTTTGTTTTATGTTTATGCAGATTTTATTTTAATTTAATTTATTTAATTTAATATTATTTAGTTTAAAATTTAATTTTGGTTTTTTAAATCTTTATTTTCATGCAATTTTTTTTGTTTTGGTTTTTTTGAGTGAAAAGTGATTTCTGTTTTTTTTTTTGGTATTTTTTGAGATTAGTGTGATTATTTTTGAATGTTTTTATAACATTGGCTGGCCTGTGGGAAGGGACGGCAGTGGCAGTGGGGGGGGGGTTTCCCCGCGGGCCATGCTGGCTGGTCCGTGGGGAAGAAGGGCAGCGGTGGCGGGGTTTTTTTTACTTTTATTTTTTGTGTGCTGACTGGCCCATTGAACGGAAGGGCAGCGGCGGCGGGGGGGTTTCTTTTTTCCCCACGGGCCATGCTGGCTGGCCCGTGGGGAAGAAGGGCAGCGGCGGTGGGCCTTTTTTTGTTTACTTTTATTTTTCACGTGCCGGCTGCCTCAGCATTCTGTGTGCTAATGGCGCACAGGACGCTGGGGCTTGTAGTTTTGGCTGCATGTGTTTGCTTACTGCAGTGGTTTTTCCCCTGTGGCTTTCTTTTTATTGGCCACAGCGCGTTTCCGAACATTCCTTTTGCCGCGCCGCTCAGCCTGATTGGCTCTGGTGCGGCGCGGAGCAAGGAACGTTGGGAATTTTAGTTCCCCTTTTTTTTTGCATCCGGGGGGCTCCTGCCCCCCGGCTGAAAATTTCAACCTGACAGTTACCTGCGAACCGGGTTCGGGCGAGTGAACGGAGGCCCATTACGGGCTAGTGGGGCCTGGTGCAACATCCTTTGTCACATTCTAATGGTTAACGCACCATTTTATAGGTATAGATAATAAGAGCACTCAGAGAGAGCAGCTCAGTCACTAAATCTGGTAGGCCGACGTTCTGTTGACTGCTGTCAAGAGGCAGTTACTCTATATAATTTTTTCAGCCTCAAGCAGCCGATGGAAAGTTCTTCAAGGTTGTATTGGAAAATGAAAGCATCTTAAACTCCCTCTCTAATACCAGATGGGAGGCACATGCTATGGCAACAGCAGCAATTTTAAAATATTTCCTAAATTTTTTAGAAGCATTAGCATATATAGCTGACGGTCAGTCACAAAAGGTAAGTGCAAAAGGAGAAGCAAATAATATTGCAAATAAGATGCAAGAAATAGAATTTGTTTTTATGTTGAACTTTTGGAATGAAATTTTGCAGAATTTTCACAGAGTAAGCCAAGTTCTACAAAATGAGGAGGTGGACTTAAAAAAACATGTACAGATCTGTATGTATCATTAGCTGACCAACTGTGCTCTTCACGAGATAAATGTGAAAAATAAGAAGCAGCTACAAAGGAAGTGCTACCAGATGTTGATTAGTTCTTCACGGTTGTATTGGAAAATGAAAGCGTCTTAAAATCCCTCTCTGATACCAGATGGGAGGCACATGCTATGGCAACAGCAGCAATTTTAAAATATTTCCTAAATTTTTTTAGAAGCATTAGCATATATAGCTGAAAATCAGTCACAAAAGGGAAGTGCAAAAGGAGAAGCAAATAATATTGCAAATAAGATGCAAGAGATAGAATTTGTTTTTATGTTGAAATTTTGGAATGAAATTTTGCAGAATTTTCACAGAGTAAGCCAAGTTCTACAAAATGAGGAGGTGAACTTAAAAAACATGTACAGATCTGTATGTATCATTAGCTGACCAACTGTGCACTTCACGAGATGAATGTGAAAGATAAGAAGCAGCTACAAAGGAAATGCTACCAGATGTTCATTAGAAGGCAGCTACAATTTGCAAACGTATCATCATCATAGGTTTATTTATACCCCACTTCCCTCAGCCCGAAGGCGACTCGAAGCAGCAGAACAACAATATCAAAACATCAATAGCACAACAATATCAAAGTTACAATAGCATAGCAATAATATATATACACAAATACAAAACAGCGGTACAATAATCAACAACAAATAACACCCTTAACTAGGGCCAGGCTCAACGAACACGTTGGAGCCCAGGTCCATGTCCACTTCACACCCCCGGTGCCATTGCCAGTCTGGAGGAGAGGGCTCGGGTAGGCAGCACCAGTGTTCAACTATTGAGTCCTCACACCAATAGCCTAAGTGTTCGTCACTCCCCGCAGCCAATGCCGGACCAGGGGAGAGGGTTCAGACAGTCCTCGGTGGGCTGGAGAGTCAGGGCCAGCAGTTTGTATCCCTCCCGGGTGGGGAGGGGCCAGCCCCAACCCAGCTGCACCGGTGGCAGCAGTCCTCGGTGGGCTGATGAGTCGCACTCCCGGGAGCCAATGGTGTGGGCAAGGCAAATTTGGAATTGCAGACCTGGCTGTCATAACAATTACAATACAAAGATGTATGGATAACCCAAAAATGTGGGAAAAATCCAAATTTCAGTCCGCTAGACTGGTCCATATCAACAAATGAGCAACAATTCTTTTGTAAAGTTAATGGTTCTTAATTGTACAGTAAAAACCAAAACAGCCTCCAATACTTCACATTAAAACAGAGATAGTTTGCAACAATATACTGCTCCTGAGAAAATCACTTTCTCCCCCCTGTATGTGAGAGGATTGCAGCTAAGCTTGGAAGCATGAAGCAAGTTGGTGATAGTATGTGTTGGAATTATATTCCAATCCGGAGTGACTTTTCTGGGCAGGAGTAACTATCTATCCAGCACCAACCAATATTCTGCCTAGCCTCTGAATTCACCCACATCTCTCTGTTCTGTGTTCTTTCCGTCTTGTGGGTTGGTATCAGTTATTAGTTGTTATTGATATGTTTGTTTGGTTGCTAGCATGAATGCTTTGATCCCACAAACCCTGAATCCATTTCAGAACTGCCTATATACCAAAATAACTTGTCTAACTTTGAACACTGTGCATTTTCCCTTCAGTAAAGAAGCAAAGGTTCACTGGAATGTACATGCTTGTATGAGAATATCCAGGCTACTAAAATATTAGAAACTGATGTCTTACATTGTGATTGCTGAGAGTTTGCTCCACTAAGGGAGAGTGAGGACACAGCAAAGAAGAGCCTCAGTTGAGCATCCTAAATGGCATCTACAACTGTACATAACTATTTTAGCTGTGTTTCCTTTCTCTTGTGGGGGAAAAGTATTGGAGATGGTGGTGAGAGCCAGAGGCGAGAGGCTGTGAATACAGATTGAAGCTTCAGGATAAATTGAGGCTGCCAGCAATTGAAACTGTTAGTTTACACAAGGAGAGGAATTCTGCCATCTCTGCATCTTTGTGTTATGCACCCGTACATGCCATTTGCTGACTTTCTCTTTTTCAGCATATGTCCTAATGAGAGGATAAGTAAAGGTAAAGGTTTCCCTTGCTCGAAAGCCAGTCGTATCCGACTCTAGGGTGCAGTGCTCATCTCTGTTTCTAAGCCGAAGAGCCAGCGTTGTCTGCTTCTGCAGACGTTTCCGTGGTCATGTGGATACCATGTGGTAAAAATGAGAACAGAAATGTGATTCTCATAATGCGGGGTGGGGGGGATATAATCAGAGTAACTCAACTTTAAAAACCTAACCTTCTTTCTCTTTCTTTGAGTATCTTTTGTGGAGCTGCACAATAGGCACATCATGATTTCACCTCCTCCATTTTTGCACACAGCCACTAACAAAATGGGTGGGTCTTAAAATAAAACTTAGAATATTATGGTGGATTTATGGAATGAAGTTTATGTTTGTTTATGTTTATTCGATTTATACCCCGTCCTATTCAGCACATGGCCGACTCAGGGCCGCTAACAACATATTAATAACCCCAAGGTAAACCAAGGGGTTTACATACAGAATACAAAATTCAAAATACAATAATAAATAAAATATTCAAAATGCTGTTTCAAATAGATACAAATTCTGCATTACAATATATAAGATAAATATAATAGCTACAAAATATACAATACAAATTATGCAATGAAGTGCTTTTTTTGGTCCTGTATCTCAGCTTAGTCATCCAAATTGTCAGGTTAATCATGTGATTTTAGTAGATTGAACAGCTGGGGCTCTCCAGCAAAAAAGAATCTCTCCCCCAGGACCAAGGGAGGAAAGAAAACAGGAGCACAACCTTACTGGCCATTGAGTAAATGATTGAGAAGGGAGTTGATTTGATCTCAGCTCATCCTAGGTACATGTAGTCATTTCAAGCCCCCCCCCCCCATGGTTGTAAATAGTGTATGTGTAGTTCAACCAACTAGGAATTGTGGTAGCTTAGTGGTTAAGATGCTGAGCTTGATGACCAGAAGGTTAGCAGATCAGCAGTTTGAGTGCTGCACAACGGAGTGAGCTCCTGTCATATGTCTTAGCTCCTGCCAACCTAGGAATTTGAAAGCAAGGAATTGCAAGAAGATAAATAGGTACTGCTTCGTTGGGAAAGGTAACAGCATTCCTTGCACTCTGGCATCTAGTCATGTCTGCCAAATGACGGTGGAAACATCTGCAAACACAGACAACACTGGCTCTTGGGCTGTAAATGTAGATGTGCACCACTCCATAGTGTTGGACAGAACTAGCTTTCAAGCAAGGGAAACTTTTACCTTTACTAGTTCAATCGGTTGTTGATGCAAATAATGCCTTGTTATGGTAAATTAGGCTGTCATGCTCTTTAATGGCTCCTTTCTAGCAAGATATAATATGACCTGTTAATTTAGCATTGGAAAAATCTTTGATATAGATGGACTTGTAATTTTAAATTATATCCTTGTCAACAGGAGTGCACTAATCAGAGTGTCTGGATCTTTTGCAGCCAAAAGATTCACATTCCAAAATTGGGAAGAAATGTTAACTGTTTATTTTTCAATAGGCAGAGGGTCTTTCTGCTTTAAGAAAGCAAACAAAACAAAGACAAAAAATGCTGTGGCACCTCAAAGACTAATTCCTGTATTTTAATGTTAGCTTTCATGGATCAAGTCCACTTCATCAGACATAAGAGTGGATACCATGATATGCTTGCACAGACTAACTCGGCTACCACTTCAAAAATTTCTGCTTTAATTGCACATAAGCATGTATCTTATAGATCCCAATTTACTTTCAGGTACTGGGTGGGAAAGTGAGTTTGTAGAACCAGAATTTGGAAAGTTTACCTTTCTGAAGTATAGTTCACAGAACCTAAAGCTTAATAGCAGTGTTTCTGAATTCTCGGAATTCTAATCCAAAATGTCACCCTTCCAACTCACCAGTGGACTGCAGTTTCCACCATTTTGTGTAAAACTGTAGCTTCTATCACATGCAATATTTTTTGTCAATTCTTACAAACACTGGAAGCCTGAAGTCCCAGAGCAACAGTGAAAATTCTCACTTTCTGAAGCCATTCTTTCAACTGATCATATCCAATCATTATACTTTGAACTAAAGCTCTAGATCAGTGATGGTGAACTTTGGCACTCCAGAAGTTCTTGAACTTCAATTCCCAGAAGTCCTGATCAGCAGGAGTGCTGACTTGGGCTTCTGGTAATTGAAGTCCAAGGACACATGGAGTGCCAAGGTTTGCCATCACTGCTCTAGACTATGAGGAGAATCACAGCAGATCTTACAAATAGTAAAGCTCTAGACTTAGAAAAGCTCATCCAATATATTTTCCTGCCAAGACAGAAAAGTCATGATAAAGATTGCCTGGCAGGTGGCTTCTTCTTCTTTCATTTCCAGATCATACTTTAAACTGCCAAAATGAAGCACTTACTTGGCTTTGTAATTGGCCAAAATTAAATCCTCATTGGTACATGTTTTTGGTAGTAGTTGGCAGGCCAGTGAGCTGGGCTCTGTCCCTCTGCATTCACACAGTGTGTTGTCTGCCAGCAGCTCCCACTTAAGCATGTTATTCTTACATTTAGAGACTCTGACCCTCAGCCTATTCAGGGTCCTCCAAGTGACTTAGGAGATGTTGAGTTCCTCAGACATATCCTGGACAGGTGGCTGTTCAGCCTCTAGCGAAGGGGGTTCCAACAATTTCCAAAAGTATAGTTAGACAGTTGTATGGAATGCAATCACCTTATAAAACCTTATAAAATTACAAGTGTAGCAGATTTAAAGAGGGTCACTTCAAATCCATCCTTGGTATTGTAGCAAATTACTGTCACCACATAGTAGTGACAGAAGAGCATTTAAATGTACCTGTGAGGTTGGTGAAGTGTGCACCAACTTCCAAGCACAATTCAACATGCTAGCATTACCAGTATAAATAACCAGGTTACTGTAAGGACAAACTTTCAACCATTTTTTACTGCAAGATAAAATTGTATATAACCATTTGTGACATTTTTTGATTATAGCCACAATGCAAGCGCGGCACCAAAATGGCCGCCGCGCTCTTTGCGGGGGCCCCCCACAGGACGAAGGCATCCGGGTAGTTAGGGGCGTGGCCAGCTCCCTTATAAAAGGGGTGGCCACGAGGCAGCCGAGCTGCCATTTTGCGAAGCGACGGAGCGGAGAAGTTTTTCCTCTTACTCCGTCGCTTTTACCTTGATCGGGAAGCCTTTTGGCTGCTGACCTTCCTCTTTTCGGCTTCCCTTAGGTCCGACTGAGATGCCTTCGAAGAAGAAGGCAGCCGCGAGCGCGGCTCGGGCGGTTCGGAGGCGCAATCCGGGTTGGAGGACCGCGGCTGCGCCTTCCCACCAGCCGCCTTTGCCGGCACCCACCGGGACCGGTGGGATGGGGTCTATTACCCCCTGGCCGGAGGCTGGGGACCCGAGCAGGGGTCCAGCATGGGCTGCGGCCCGCGGCCCGCAAGCGGCGGACGCTGCTCCTGGTGCTCATTCTACTGGGCCTCCCTCTATCGGGGCGCAGCTCACTCCAGGGCCTTCCAGCCTTGGGGGGTGGTGCGGTCCCCTCCCTTGGCAGGTGCCTACGCCGGCCCTGCCGGGCCTGGGTGTGGGGTCATGGCCATATTCGGGCCCCGGGGTGCAAGGACCTGTACCCACGCCCGTAACGGGCGGGCCGGCTGGCCCGTGGCCCCAGGCCAGTGTGGAGGCCTTACTGGCCCGCGTGGCGGCACTCGAGGTTTCCCTTGCTCGGGCCAGCCACGCTGGGGCTCCTTTTGGGGTGCACTTTGACGCGTCGTCTGCTGGGCAGCGGCAGGTGACGGGACGGGTCGAGCAGCTTGAGGCGCGTGGCGCGACTTCGGCCACTGCCTCGCAGCTCCCCAACCAACAGGCCAGCGCAGGTCAGGCCCCGGCGGCGAGCTCTACGGCGGTCGTGAGCTCCGATGCCCCCAGTGGGCCGGAACCCCCGGTGGGGGCGGCCCGCGGGGGTGCAGCATGTGAGTATGCTTTACAAACTAGTGCACCTACACATGTGGCTACGTTGGGGGGGGCTTTCCAATGGCCTTGGCCTCGCATGGGTGGTGCGGCGGTACAGCCGCTGACGCACCACCAGGCGACGTCAACCACCACCCAGGGCCCCGGGGTGGGGAGCGTTTCCTACCCTTTGGGGAATGTTTTGGGGGTGGCTGGGCTAGTCCAAGCCACTTTCCAGATGCCCGCAGTTTCTGCTGTGCCTGTCTCGGCCTTGCTGACAGCGGGCTATTCCTTGCCACTGGGTGACCACTTGGCACAGGCCACCAGAGAGAAAATATGGGGAGGGGAGTATGTAGATATCTTCTCACTCCTAAACAGGGAGCCCACCAAGGAAGAGAGGGAGGGGCAGGATGAGAAGGATAAGGAACAGGCACGTCGTCGCAAGCCACCACGAACGTGGGCCAACTGGCTGCCGGCTTACCTCATCTACATGGCGGTGTACCTGAGGGCCCGGCCGGATCTGGCAATTCCGATGGTCCAGTATTTGGACAATATCTATCGGGCGATGGTTGATTTTCCGGGCCCGTCGTGGTTGGCTTATGACGAGGAATTCCGTATGCGAATTCCCCTGCACCCTGAGATGAGGTGGGATGAGCCATGCCAGAGGCTTTGGCTTCTGTACATGATGCCCACGCGCCCCGCGCCAGGGGAAAGATACCATTGTGGACATGCGGTCCAGCGAGTGGCTCCAGCACAGGTTCCCCGCCTGCTGTGCTGGACTTTCTCGTCTAATGGTTCATGCAATAAGAAGAATTGCAAGTACAGACATGAGTGTCCCACCTGTGCGGGCCCCCATGCAGCCTCTGCCTGTCCCAGGCCTGGAGGGACGCGGGGCAGAGGGAGGGGCGGACAGTGGGCTGGCAAGACTGCCGCAGATGGAGCTGGTTCACCGAAAGGCTCCCTCCCCAATTAATGTGGACATGTTGGAGCGTTGGCTCGCATTGCACCCGAAGGGGAAGGATGCAGATTATCTCCTTCAGGGCTTTAGACAGGGGTTCCGTATTCCTTTCATGGGTGATAGGTCCCCTCAGGATGCCCCCAACCTTTTGTCCCTTAGGGGGAGGGAGGAGGTGGCTGCCGCCAGCATCAATAAGGAGGTCAATGCGGGCAGGGTCGCTGGCCCTTTCCCTGCACCCCCGTTCACTAACCTCAAGGTATCGCCCCTGGGCTTGGTTCCCAAGAAGTCTCCAGGCGAGTTTCGCCTTATCCATAACTTGTCCTACCCAGCCGGCCGATCGGTCAACGATGCTATCCCTGACGACCTTTGCTCAGTCAGGTATACATCTTTTGACCACGCGCTGCGCATGGTGCGCTCATGTGGCCCGGGTGCGCTGCTGGCTAAGTGCGACATTAAGTCAGCTTTTCGCCTCTTGCCAGTGCACCCGGGCGACTTTGAATTGCTGGGTTTCAAATTTCGGGGCGACTATTATTTTGATAAGGCCATGCCTTTTGGCTGTTCCATATCATGCTCGGCTTTCGAGCGTTTCAGTACCTTCCTAGAGTGGGCTTTCGTCCGCAGGTCAGGGTCCCGGTCTGTAGCCCATTACCTGGATGACTTTTTATTCGGGGGTGAACGGGGCTGGGACACGTGTACACGTCTCCTCAACACATTTCAGACGCTAATGGAGGAACTCGGTGTCCCTTTAGCGCCCGAAAAGACCGAGGGCCCATCTACACAGCTAGTCTTCCTGGGGGTGGAGATTGACACGATAGCGCAGGCGTCTAGGTTACCGCGGGATAAGGTGTCAAGGATAGTGGCCCTTATCTCGGACTTGTTGGCCAAGCGCAAGGCATCACTGAGAGAACTGCAGGTGCTGCATGGTCACCTTAATTTCGCCTGCAGAGTGGTCGCACCGGGCAGGGCTTTTGCCCGGCGCTTGTGCGACGCTATGGCAGGATTATCCAGGCCTCACCATAGGGTTAGGCTTACCCGGGGTATCAGGGCAGACATGCTTGTCTGGTTACAGTTCCTGAGGGAGTTCAATGGGGTCTCATTTTGGAGGCATGACCTCCTGGCTTCCCCTCAATTTCAGATTCAGTCTGATGCCTCGGGATCCCTCAGTTATGGGATGTACTTCAATGGGAAGTGGGCCTATGGTGGGTGGCCACCGGCCTGGGCAGGCACGGGTCGCCTGCGTGATCTCACATATCTGGAATTTTTCCCTATCCTGGGTGCTTTGATGCTATGGGGCCAGGAGTGGTCCAACTCGGTCGTGCATTTCTGGTGTGACAATGCGGCTGTGGTCCACATTGTAAATGCACAGACTTCCAAATCGCCCAGGGTTATGGATCTAGTGCGCCAATTTGTGTTGCGCAGCCTGCGCCTCAACGTACTGTTCAGGGTCAGGCATGTCCCAGGGGTTAATAATGATATTGCTGATGCTTTGTCCCGCCTACAGATCTCCCGGTTCCGTGCCTTGGCCCCGGATGCGGAGGAATTTCCCTCGCCACTCCCGGAGGAGATATGGACCATTGGCAAGGAGAGGTGAACCGGGCGATTGGCCTGTCGCTAGCGCCATGCACCCGTAAGGCGTATCACCATGCAATTAATTCTTTCAGGGCATTCTGTACTCAATTTCAATTGCCAGGAACCTGGCAGATCCCGGTAACCCATGTTCTGCGGTTCATGGTTTACCTGCATTCTCAGGGCCTTGCACCTCGCACCATAGCATCTAAGCTTTCAGCGTTGGCTTTTATGGCCAAGGTGGGGGGTCATGTGGACAGCACCTCTGACTTCCGTGTGAGACATGTTTTGGAGGGGTGGGTGCGCGAGCGCGGGCGTTGCCCGGACGACCGCCACCCGATTTCCCCAGGGGTCCTTACCCAGTTGGCCCGGGGCTGGCCTTGCCTCTGTTTTGATGCATATGAGGCAGCCCTGTTCCATGCAGCCACAACGGTGGCATTTTTTGGAGTGCTCCGCATCAGCGAGCTTGTGATGCTGTCTAAGGCGGATGCAAGTCGTAGGGCACTGGAACTCGAGGATGTCTGTGTTGCCAAAGACTGGGCTCAGTTGAGGATACGTTCCTCTAAGACCGATCAGCATGGCGTCGGCAGTGGTGTGCGACTGCTACAGTGTTCTTTGGCAGACATCTGTCTGGTTGGTGCCCTACAGGAATTCCTGGCACTGCGTCGCACGCACCATGGCCCGTTTTTCTGTCACCAAGATGGGTCTCCCCTTACTAAATTTCAATTTTGGAAGGTGACAGGCAAAGCGCTGGCCAGTGTGGGCCTCCCAGGCGCCCGCTATGGCACTCATTCATTCCGTATAGGGGCGGCCTCGACCGCAGCTGCTTTTGGGTACTCAGGGGCTGACATACGTAGCATGGGACGGTGGGGTTCGCAATGTTTTCAATTTTATGTGCGCCCACTCCCGCCGTGAGTACCAACCCAGTCACCTTACCTACTTTCCCTCATTTTTCCTTTACAGACCCGGGGTGTCGTATTACACCGGTGACAGTATGGCTGGTGGGCCATAGCTACGTGCACAGGGCAGCGCGTTATGCCGCGGCGACAGAGTGGGGACCCCGACTGGGACTGGGTGCATACGCAAGTCTCACATGGCATGGTAAGCCCGGGATGTTATGGCGGGAGCTGCTGCCTTTCCTTTTTTCAGGCCAGAATGCTGACCCGCCTGACATTCTGATCATACACCTGGGGGGCAATGATTTGGGCCAGGTCACCGGCTTGTCGCTGAAGCATGCGATTTGCGAGGACCTCGCCTACCTGCATTACGTCTGGCCCGCCACAACCCTTGTTTGGTCGGACATGGTCCCGTGCCATTCCTACAGAGGGGGTGTTGACCTCCTGGCCCTTGACCGCGCTAGACGCATGGTGAATAGGGCAGTGGCGCGTTTCCTTGTCGACAGGGCTTGGGGGAGGGTCAGTCGTCACCCCGCTATTAGCCTCCAAAGTTATGACTTGTATGCAGGGGATGGGGTCCATCTGTCGCGAGGAGGTATGGACCTCCTGTTGGGTGATTGGCGAGCAGGCCTGTTGACCGAGCTGACGGTCTGGGGGGGGGCGTCGAGCCTTCTTTGAAGCCCCTCCGTGTGGCGGGTAGCACTGGTAAGGTAAACATTATGACCCACAGGTATCCGGCAAGTTCGCAATTGACTGGACAACACTAGACAGGCATAAGTTGGTTAAACGTTGTCCGGTCAACGACAAACTAGGCGATGGGGTGATGGCTATAGCTAGACAGCATGCATCACCCCGTGATTTTACGGATACGCGTCAGAGGGTGGGGTCATTAGTTAGATATTGACTACGGTCAACAATTTTTTTGTGGTCAACAAACAAATTGATACAAATGGATACATTGTAGCAATTGCCGTTGGCAATTTTGGGTGGTACCTTACCAGTGTTACTTCGGCCTGCTTGCCTTAAGAATTATGATTGGTCAATTACCAATAGAAATTTATAATTCGGACTAGGGCATGAATCAATAAATGTGGCCCAATGCCGTTATCCACTTTCATTGGTGTCTGAGTCCTTTATTGGGGGGTGCGCCTGCAAAGTCAAGTGGTGACACATTTCATTACAACCCCATTACTGAATGCATTTTAACAAATTGACTATGTTGCCCCCATGGTTTTTATCCTACTCTTCTGAATCTTTTCAGATAGAACTGTTGCTTCTGTTAAAGTTGTATTTGATATCATGTCTACTTTGAATTAATCTTCATAATTTTACAGTACATTTACATGTCAGGAGTATAGTTTGGCCAGAAAATCAGTCATGTGTACTTTTACCACATTTTTTATCATCTCTGTCACAAATAATGAAACCAACACATTTCCGTGAGCCTGAACTGTACCTCCTCAATTAGGTATCACTCAAGAAGAAGAAAAGATGATGTATTATCTTGGGAGTCCTCATCTCACTCAGTGAATTGAAGCACAGCATGACTTTGTTGATGAAAACTTGACTCTTTCAAGAAAACTGAAACTCTCTTGTACATAAGAGTAAATACGTTCTTTGTCATAATTCCACACAGAGTTTGAAAAAGTTACTGCTGAGATTATAAATCCCAGAATCCACATAGCCACTAAATATGCTAACTGGAGGATTCTGAGATTTGTCATATAAACCTGTATTTTTTCTGAGCTCTGACATGTAGCAGAGGAAATAGGTAGGATTCCATATGTTAGACTGAAACTCCCAGCTTGCCTGTGGCTATGCTGGCTAGGAGCAGCCATCCAACACATTTTTTTAAATCTTCTGTCACAAATAATGAAAACAACACATTTCCAAGAGCCTGCCTTTTCTATAGCAATGGTAAAACAAGGAGTAGATGCTGGAGTCATGTATCTTCCAAGAGACAGGGCAAATGTAAAATTGGTTGATATCGAGGAGAATGCCTTCCCCCACTGTTCCATCTGTATCTGCACCCCTTTTTAGGGGGTGGGTTTTTAATTCTGTATGCTTTTATCTGTTTTTATCTGTTTTATCTATGATTGTGAACCGCCCTGAGTCGGCCTTGGTCGAGTGGGCGGTATAGAAATTTAACTAAATAAATAAATAAATAAATAAATAAAATGAATCCAGCACCAATTAAAATTCCTAGTCCAAAATAGCATGAGTAAAATACATCAAAGGTGCCCACCCCATCTCCTTAGGGGCTAATATATTCAAGGATTCTTCTGTGGCTAATATAGGCAATCTCAAAATCCATTAACTTTACATAGTCATCTTAATTCCCTCATAAATGACCGATAGTAGCTGCAGGGTTTTGTTTTCTCTTATTATTTTCCTACTCTTGTACAAACAGTATTTCTGGTTTGTTGGTTTGTTTGTTTGTTTGGGGGTTGTGGTTACTCGGTGGTTAAGAAGCTCACCTTGATAACTGGAAGGCTGGCAAGTTGGCAGTTCGAGACCTGGGTACCGCATGATGGATTGAACACCCGCCTCTGTCCCAGCACTTGGGGACATGAAAAGAGCCTCATTTTGGCATTCCCTAAACAGAGGGTCTTCCGCAAAAATCCTTTCAACCCAAAATAATTTCTGACACAAAATAATAACCAGTTTCATGAATGAGACAAACCAGTTTATGAAAAAAATGAGAAATATTATTATTATTATTATTATTATTATTATTATTATTATTATTATTATTATTATTATTATTATTATTATTATTATTATTATTATTAAAAGGTAAAGGTTCCCCTTGCTCGAAAGCCAGTCATATCTGACTCTAGGGTTCAGTGCTCATCTCTGTTTCAAAGCCGAAGAGCCAGCGCTACCTGCTTCTGCAGATGTTTCTGTGGTCATGTGGCAGGCATGACTAGACACCGGAGTGCACTGAAGTGATCCCTATTTATCTACTTGAAATTTCTTGCTTTCGAACTGCTAGGTTGGCAGAAGCTGGGACAAAGACGGGAGCTCATTCTGTCCTGCAGTACTCGGGAATCCAACTGCTGACCTTCCACCTCCCAGTCAGTGTCTTAGCCACTTGAGTCACTGCTTCATCATCATCATCATCATCATCATCATCATCATCATCATCATCATCATCATCATCATCATCATCATCATCATCATCATTTATTTTCTCAATTTTTTCATAAACTGGTTTGGCCACTAGGAAAGCTGATGCACGATCGGCTTGACAGATTACTTTTACAGCAAGGTTTTACATTAACTTCTTATGAGACCTCCTTTTGTGCATATACTGTATATCTCCAAGTTGCAGTTTCTGGGGCTTCTGTAGATTTCCTCCAGACAAAATGGAAATGTTGGAAGTTACCACAGGTTTACTAGGAGAAAACAATGGCATCCGGACTAAAACTCTGTGAATGTGAGAAGCTTATTGTATAATAAAGGCCTGGTATAGAAGGACATACAGTGGCATTTCTAGGCAGCCTGAGACTTCTACGATACTTAATTTTCCTTATTAGCTGTTGGTAGTTCTTGCCTCCCAATTTACTATTAGTTGGTCTGGAATATGAATTTTGTCTCATTCATGAATTTGTTCATGCTTTTTTAAAAACCACTTTTGTGCTGACCTTGTATAAAACACTGTACACCATATTTAAGCAAACAAGTAATAACAGGAAATAATATAAATATTGCTTTTCAACAGCAGGAGGCAGACTTCAGAAACAACAGTTGAAAGATTTCTTTTAACATTCACCTGGCACCTAAATGTAAGAAAGTGTGTGTTCATTAGAATGGACAAATCCCTGTTTCACTTTCTCTCAGATTTTTTTAAAAAAACTTTCAAGTCCTTTCTATTTTGTTTCTGAAAAGATTTTGAAATATTTTTATAAAAATGAACAACAAAAATCTCAATTACCTTCTATGCCCCCATTCAGTAGCTACAGCTATTCGGAGTACAAAGAAGACTAAATTCATCTCAATTCTGCCTGGACGAAATTTCTTTTATTTACAAAGCACATATATTATGGTCATACTGCACACTGTAGATATTGCAAACTTGAATCACAAGCATTATTATTATTATTTTATTGCCCATTTCATTCATGCGAGCAAGGGATTACATTCCACTCCATTACGTCTCTTCATTATTTCAATTTACAGATTTCATTTACAGATTCAATTCAACAGTTAACTATTATATTGCCATTACAGCTCATTAGCTTAGCTTAAATCAATCATGAGTCATCTCTGTAGCAATAGCAGAAATTTATACGCTACCCTCAGGGTGAAGATGAAGCAACTAGTTTACCTTCAGCCCCTCATGAGAGTGGGAGTGAGCCTGTTCCCACTGCCAAGAGGGGCCTGCTTGAGCCTGAAGATCAGTTGGAGGCAGGAGGCAGAAGCAGCACCTTGACAGATGGAGCACTTGAGTCAAAAGCCATGTTGTCTAGGTCAACACCATCAGAGAAAAGGCAGAGCATTGTCTGGGACCACGTTGAAGTGAGGGGGGGGGGATCTCAGAATTCCTGTCCATTTTCATCCTAGGCAACAACTGCAGCAATAAAGTGCAGACAGCCACCTCAGGCAACTTAGGCAGCAGCACCAGGTTGCTCAGGGGCTGAAATGTCCTAGGAGCCAGGCAGTAAGGTACTCACAGAGTACAGAATTCTCTGGTAGCCACACTCAGTCTTCCCTGTATGACTATGGAGCAAGCTACAAGGTAGGAGATGGGCAAGAAATAAAGGGTCATAACTTGAAAGTTCCCAAGGCCATCCCACACCATGTGATACCTTGGTGTGATTATGGCACTGTGTCACTTGATCGTCCTTGCTGTGTTTTTCACTGCAAGGAGCTCATCTTAGAAACTTTTGGATGCTCTTATAGGACCTATAGGACCTCCAAACTGCCAGCTTAGAAAGGTCTTCATTGCCTCTCCTTTATTTCACTGTCTCTGCTAACCACTGTTGCTTCTTCTGAGTGCCCACCAATCCACTTTTTCAGTGGAATCCCCTGATTGTAGGTCTTTGTTGTACTATTTCAGTGTTAATATAGGCAATCTCAAAATCCATTAACTGCTTCAGTGCAATGTCCCACAGCAAGGGCAATCCATCCACCTGGACATTTTGTCTTTGTTTTAATTGCTTATCTTGACCAGGCAAACTGCTAAACCTTTAACGCTTCCCTATTTACCTAGCACCTGTTGGTCTGTCATTCAATAAAGCACCTTTAATCCATTCTCCAAACTCTGATTTTCCCCCCAACCCTTTCACTGTAACTTTGAGGATTTTCTAAGGACTCTGGGAAGAGGCACTATGAGAAGAAAAAAAGCAGTGCAAATGGGCAAGGGCTGGGTACTTGGCTGATGGAGCATACTTTTCAGAAAAGATTGTTTCTATTTTTAGAAAAGAAATGTAACATTGCCTAGGATAGAAACACATGAAAGTAACTGCCTGAAATCTGGCAGATTTGTATGCCTCTGTAGGATCTATCAGGTATCTCAATGTCATGTACATCAGTGCAAAACCAAAAACATTATGGCTATCTTGGTCTTCCACTATAAGTCAAAGGAAAGCCAGGGATCCAGGTCAACAAATCCAAAACAAATTGGATTGGATAGGACCCAAATAGGGACCCATCTCATCATGATGAATTGGCCTCAAAAATGAACTGGGGACCTGTGCCCAGCCCTAACTTAAGGTAGGTTTTTTGAGGAATACAGTCTCTTGCTTTTTTCTCTTCTCAGCGGATAGCCCCAAATCTGTAAGGAGAAGAATTTGTTTTGAGAGTAGTGAGCTTTCTCCCTCCCACTGTGAGGTATCTGTCAATAGCTAATCAAATGTTTACATGCACCAAAGTTGTCAGAATAAACAAGAGCCATGTGAGGTAATGGAACAGCAGCAAATCCAGAAGCACTTATTAACCATATGGGTCTCCCCTATTGATTTGTCATTAAAATATTAAAGCAGCATAACCTTTTTACCAAAAACATTCAGCACGGCTCCAAGACCACATGAGATCAGTGTGACTCATTGCTTTAGATGAGCTGAACAAAACAGGATGGGGAAAATGTTATCAAGACCATGGGTACCTGTAGCACTGATAAAAAAATGCAACTCTGTTTGCAACTCTTATGTCCAAAGTGCTTAACTGTACAATCTACAACTATCTAAATTAGAATGCAGGCTAAATAAATTATTTCAACCTTTTCACTCTTTAGCCCCAGATAGTAATAAAAGTGTATTACCATTATTCTTCAAATACATACATTAATGATTTATTTGGAATATAGGTGTTTAATACGTCTCTGGGTTACAAGGTATCTCCCACAGTCTCAGTGGATTGCTGTCTTTCCACTTAGGAGCAAAAATTTAGGGTGAGCCATGCTGAAGGTGAAGAAAGTTTAATTCTAGTGTGTGATCTTGTGTGTGATTAAGAGATAATGAATACTCACAAATTTTCTCATTTGCAACAACTAGTGAACTGTCAGTTCAAACTTTAAGTGTTGAGACAGAATTGTGGAGAATCATGTTAGAAATCCTAAAAGCAAATTACAAACTGTCAGCCAGTTCATGTGTCTCTGCATTGCTAACAGGATAACAAATGATTAATATATGATGTGATTCAGTAGGAAATCAATGTATAAGATCAGATAATTCCCATCCATTGACTTTTCTAAGGAAGAAATTACTGTTTATTCTTTAATGGAGCTGCACAGATTTCTGGGGGGGGGGGGGGAGAGGGTGAGTGAGTTTGTTTTTTGACAACTCACAGAGTTACCTAGAAAATACAGTGACTGACTATGCTGCCTGGGGAACTGCTGAAACTAGTCCAAAAGCCCAAGTATAGCTCTATAAATTATTGCAGACATAGCCATGTCTTCCATATTCATATAATTGGACTCCCAACTTTTTTTCAAACAGCATCTGATAGAGAGTTGGATAAGTATCTGGCTGTCTTGTTTCCAAGAGTATCCTGCAGACAGTAGAAGGTCAGAAACCAAGGCATGAAAGTGATAATAACTCACTCTTTCTTCCATGCCGTCTGATTCACTCTGTCTAACTGCCATCTTTTCAGCCTATGCTTAGATAGTGGGAAAGAAAAAAGAATGGGTGTCCCCTATTTCAAAACCCCTGAGTATGAATCTGCTAGAACAAGGGTAGGCAAAGCTTACTCCATTTGCTACATAGCCTCACATCCCCAATAAAGTTTAACTTAAAAAACAACAACATCATAAATGTTCCTCTGCACTATCTAGTGGACAACAGTAAGCAATTTCCCCATAATTCCACCACTCGCTTGTTATAAAGTCAAGTATTGTCAAGAGCAGCCATGAATGGAAGACCTGCTCCCTAAGGTCCTTGAAGGATACAAGGAAGAAAAAAAGGACTACATTGGGGGTGGGGGTGGGGCGAGGGCATAGGAAAAGGTTTTGTCCTGCAAGGTCCAAGGGTGAACGGGTAAGGCCTCCTTACTTCTGGAAGTTGCTTGCCCCACCTTTTGCAATAGAATAGGGCTCCACTGGGAAAGTTGTGTATTACTACAAAATAGATGAGGCTTCTCCCCCCCCCACCCCAGTGCTTATTACTTGTCCTGTATATGATTTCTATGGATAAAACACAATCATTCCCTTTGCTGTTCTTAATAACATCTGGATATTAATGCTGCTGAAATAAACAACATTTAAACATGTTCCTTGTAATCCTAGCTGAAGTCTGAAAATATGTTACGTGACTTTCTTCCACTTCAAGGCTTGTAATGAAAGGAAGACAGTGTAATATTTTCTAATTAGAGCCTCACAATGCTTTGGCTTATGATGCAGCACTTGGGTGGTTTTTGTGTCTGTGTGTGCGCATGTTTTGTGCTAGCCTTTATATGAAGATGAGAAAAGGGATAGAGCTTTAACTGAGCTAGGTTAAATCTAAATTGCTCATTAATGTGTTGGATTCATTGATCATTCTAATGTTTCTTCTGCCTTGCAACATGGAGGTACTTTACTTGTGATATTCATCTTCACCAATGCTAGTAAAACATACTTTGGATCAAGGACATGGCTGCTTATCTACTCAGTGGTAATTGCATCTTTCCCCTGGAGCTAAATAACACAGAATATTACAACAAATCTTCCTCCATAATAATGATGAACCACCATGAGATAGACTGTAGTCACTTAGTGGTTAAGATGCTGAGCTTGACAACTGGAAGGTCAACAGGTCAGCAGTTTGAGACCTGAGTGCTGCATGACAGAGTGAGTTCCTGTCATCTGCCCCATCTCCTGCCAACGTAGCAGTTTGAAAGCAAGAAAATGCAAGTTGAAAAATAGGTACAGCCTGTCCTAGAGTCAGATATGACTGGCTTTTGAGCAAGGGAGACCTTTACTATAAGATAAACTTATTTTATTTTATTTCTAGTTTTGGTACTTGCCTAGTCAAGGTAGATGACAAAAGAGTTGTTACAAACTTGAGACATCAGGGGACTGTGAAAAGGTTTAGAGATCACAAGGATTGGAAGGATTGAATTGATTTTTACAGCCACCCCATAGTGTTTAGTGCACTCTCCAGGTGATTTACATAATGGCCAGACACTTGACTTCTTCTTCTTGTGCCATATCTGATTCTGAAAATTGGTGATCATCATGGCGATCAACCATGAAGACTGTCTTGTGAATATAATGCCGTGGCCTTTCATTTACCTTCAGCATCACAGTGTGGCACCCGCACCACTGATCCAGTTCCACGAGTCACTTTCTGCTCCTGAGCCCTTTCAGCACACAAAGTCCTCCTCAGGCCAAGGCCAGTATTAATGAAGCTGCTGCCCTCCATCAAGATGGTTTCAGGTGGTATTTAAGACATTTGACACTGTGGAATATTGACCAGCACTCCTGTTTCATGCAATGCACCTCAGACAGGACAAGAGGCACACCTCATCTTCATTTAGATCATTACAGCATCTCATCCAGGGACACATTTGGAGACTGAGTTGAAAGTGGCCTCATGGATCCTTTTGATGGAGGCAAATTCCTTGAGATCTTTCATACTGACTGTGGGTTGTTCAGTGAAATGATTCTTTTCCTCTTGCTCAGGACAGACAGGTAGTGCAGGAAATGAAGGGGATAAGATAGGCTATGCTGGCAAGTACACTGAAGAGTAAGGGATGTGTGCACAGCCTACCTCTCGTTGCCAGCCAACTCAAGAGTGTGGAGGAAAAGGAACACCTTGTATCTTATTGGGGGAAGAACCAGAGATCACCTTGTTAGTCATTTTTGCTGGGTTAATATGAAAGGCAGAAATCTAAATGTCATTCCATCCAGAGTTTTGAGCCATATTGTCCATGTGGTGAGTCTATACTCCCCACCGCATTTGCCTCTTTTCTGAGAATTCTGAGTCTGATATTGTTGTTGTTGTTAGTAGTATTATTCCCTGGGGGGTGAAGTCATTGGGTGGACTTCTCTGCATCACTGTTCTTCATTTTTGCAGGCGCACCCCCCCAATAACGGACACAGACAACATTGAAAGTGGATAACAGCATAGGGCCACATTTATTGATTCAATGCCCTAGTCCGAATTATAAATTTGTATTGGTAAAACGACCAATCATAATTCCTAAGGCAAGCAGGCCGAAGTAACACTGGTAAGGTACCACCCCAAAATTGCCAACGGCAATTGGTTACAATGTATCGATTTGTATCAATTTGTTTGTTGACAACAAACAAATTATTGACCGTAGTCAATAACTAACTCATGACCCCACCCTCTGACGCGTATCCGTGAAATCACAGGGGTGATGCATGCTGGTTAGCAATCGTCATCACCCCATCGCCTGGTTCGTCGTTGACCGGACAACGTTTAACTAATTTATTCCTGTCTAGTGTTGTCCAGTCAATTGCGAACCTGCCGGATACTTGTGGGTCATACTGTTTACCTTACCAGTGCTACCCGCCAATGTGACCAAAGTCAACAGTAGGAACACAGAAAGACCCCTATATCAAACCATAGCAACAGTGTGGGATGGGCAAAAAAGCCAGGACCCGGAAGCCAATATGGGTCCCAACCAAAAATTCCCACCCGGCCCCGAAGCGACCATAATATCACACTGTTAACTAGGGAGGGGGTGGAGGGGAAAAAACTTCTCCGCTCCGTCGCTGAGGTAAAATGGCAGCTCGGCTGCCTCGTGGCCACCCCTTTTATAAGGGAGCTGGCCACGCCCCTAACTACCCGGATTCTCTGTCCTGTGGGGGGGGCCCGCAAAGGGCGCGGCGGCCATTTTGGCGCCGCGCTTGCATTGCAGGCGCACCCCCCCAATAACGGACACAGACAACATTGAAAGTGGATAACAGCATAGGGCCACATTTATTGATTCAATGCCCTAGTCCGAATTATAAATTTGTATTGGTAAAACGACCAATCATAATTCCTAAGGCAAGCAGGCCGAAGTAACACTGGTAAGGTACCACCCCAAAATTGCCAACGGCAATTGGTTACAATGTATCGATTTGTATCAATTTGTTTGTTGACAACAAACAAATTATTGACCGTAGTCAATAACTAACTCATGACCCCACCCTCTGACGCGTATCCGTGAAATCACAGGGGTGATGCATGCTGGTTAGCAATCGTCATCACCCCATCGCCTGGTTCGTCGTTGACCGGACAACGTTTAACTAATTTATTCCTGTCTAGTGTTGTCCAGTCAATTGCGAACCTGCCGGATACTTGTGGGTCATACTGTTTACCTTACCAGTGCTACCCGCCACACGGAGGGGCTTCAAAGAAGACCTGACGCCCCCCCCAGACCGTCAGCTCGGTCAACAGGCCTGCTCGCCAATCGCCCAACAGGAGGTCCATACCTCCTCGCGACAGATGGACCCCATCCCCTGCGTACAAGTCATAATTTTGTAGACTAATATCGGGGTGATGACTGACCCGTCCCCAAGCCCTGGTGGTAAGAAAACGCGCCACCGCCTTATTGACCGCGCACCTAGCGCGGTCAAGGGCCAGGAGGTTAACGCCCCCTCTGTAAGAATGGCACGGGACAATGTCCGACCAAACCAGGGTTGTGGCAGGCCAGACATAATGCAAGTAGGCGAGTTCCTCGCAAATCGCATGCTTGAGCGACAAGCCGGTGACCTGGCCCAAATCATTGCCCCCCAGGCGTATGATTAGAATGTCAGGCGGGTCAGCACCCAGGCCAGAAAAAAGGAAAGGCCGCAGCTCCCGCCATAACATCCCAGGCTTACCATGCCCTGCGAGACTGGCGTGGTCACCCAGTCCCAGTCGGGGTCCACTCTGTCGCCGCAGCGTAACGCGCTGCCCTGCGCACATAGCTGTGGCCCACCAGCCATACTGTCACCGGTGTAATACGACACCCAGGGTCTGTAAGAAAATTGAGAAAAAAGGCGGTAAGGTGACTGGATAGGTACTCATGGCGGGAGTGGGCGCACATAAAACTGAAAACATTGCGAGCCCCACCTCCCCATGCTGCGTATGTCAGCCCCAGAGTACCCAAAAGCAGCTGCTGTAGAGGCTGCACCAATCCGGAACGAATGTGTGCCATAACGGGCACCTGGTAGGCCCACCCTGGTGAGGGCTCTGGCTGTCACCTTCCAAAACTGAAATTTAGTAAGGGGAGACCCATCTTGGTGACAGAAAAACGGGCCGTGGTGCATGCCACGCAGTGCCAGGAATTCCTGTAGGGCACCAACCGGACAGATGTCTGCCAAAGAACAACGTAGCAGTCTTACACCACTGCCTACGCCATGCTGATCTGTTTTAGAGGAGCGTATCCTCAACTGGGCCCAGTCTTTGGCTACGTAGACATCTTCGAGTTCCAGTGCCCTACCACTTGCATCCGCCTTAGACAGCATCACGAGTTCGCTGACGCGGAGCGCTCCAAAAAGGCCACCGTTGTAGCCGCATGAAGTGGGCTGCCTCATTTCCAAAACAGAGGCCAGGCCAGCCCCGGGCCAATTGGGTGAAAACCCTGGGGAAATCTTGCATCCGCCTTACTCAGCATCTCAAGCTCGCCGATGCGGAGGGCTCCAAAAAGGCCACCGTTGTAGCCGCATGAAGTGGGCTGCCTCATTTATCAAAACTGAGGCCAGGCCAGCCCCGGGCCAATTGGGTAAAACCCTGGTAAAATCTTGCATCCGCCTTATTCAGCATCTCAAGCTCGCTGATGCGGAGCGCCTCCAAAAAGGCCACCGTAGTAGCCGCATGAAATGGGCTGCCTCATTTATCAAAACAGAGGCCAGGCCAGCCCCGGGCCACTTGGGTAAAAAAACCCCTGGGTAAATGGGGTGGCGGTCGCCCGGGAAACGCCCGCGCACGCGCACCCACCCCTCCAAACATGTCTCACCCGGAAGTCATTGGTGCTGTCACACAACCTCCCTCTTTGGCCATAAAGCCAACCCGACAGCTGAGATGCTATGGTGCGTGGTGCAAGGCCCTGGGCATACAGGTAAACCATGAACCACAGAACATGGGTTACTGGGCTCGGCCAGGTTCCTGGCAATCGAAATCGGGTACATAATACTCTGAAGGAACTAAATGCGTGGTGATACGCCTTACTATGCATGGCGCTATTGACAGGCTAATCGCCCGGTTCACCTCTACTTGCCAACATTCCATCTCTCGTCCGGGAGTGGCGAGGGAAATTCCTCCGCATCCGGGGGCCGAGGCATGGAACCGGGAGATCTGCAGGTAGGACAAAGCAGCAGTAATATCATTATCAACCCTTGGGACATGCCTGGCCCTGAAGGGAACGTTGAGGCGCAGGTTGCATAACACAAACCAGCTCCATGACCCCGGGCGATTTGGAAATCTGTGGAGTGACGATGCGGACAACAGCCGCGTTGCCATGCCAAAATTGCACAACCGAGTTGGCCCACTCCTTGCCCCATAGCATCAAAGCACCCAGGGTAGGTAAACATTCCAGATACGTGAGACCCTGCAGGCGACCCTTGCCTGCCCAGGATGGTGGCCACCCACCATAGGCCCACTTCCAATGGAAGTACATCCATAAACCCAGGAATCCTAAGGTATCGGACTGCACCTGAAAGCAAGGGGGAGCCAGGAGATCAGACCCCAAAATGACACCCCGTTGAACTGCCTCTGGACCTATGGCCAGACAAGCACGTCTGCCCCGATACCCCGGGTAAATCTGAGCCTGTGGTGGGGCCTGGATAATCCCGCCATGGCGTCGCACCAGCGCAGAGCAAATGCCCTGCCCGGTGCGACAACCCTGCCAGCAAAGCTGGGGTGACCATGTAGCACCAGAAGTTCCCTCAGTGATGCCACGCGCTCGGCCAGCAAGACCAAGACAAGGGCCACTAGCCTTGACACCTTATCCCGCTGCAACCTAGAATCCTGCGCTACCGTGTAACTCTCCACCCCAGGAATACTAGCTGTGGAGATGGGCCCTCGGTCTTTTCGGGCGCTAAAGGGACACCAAGTTCCTCCATTAGCGTCTGAAATGTGTTGAGGAGACGTGTATACGTGTCCCAGCCCCGTTCAGCCCCGAATAAAACCATCCAGGGAATGGGCTACAGACCGGGACCCTGACCTGTGGACAAAAGCCCACTCTAGGAAAGTGGTGAAACGCTCGAATACCGAGCCCCCATGGACTAGCCAAAAGGCATGGCATCATTGAAATAATATGCTCCCCAGGACGGGGGTGCAGGGACAGGTCCAACGACCCTGCCCGCATAGACCCTCTTGTGAAAGCTGGCAGCAGCCACCTCCTCCCTCCCCCTAAGGGATAAAAGACTGGGGGCATCCTGAGGGGACCTATTACCCATGAAAGGGATCCGGAACCCCTGCCTAGAACCCTGAAGGAGATAACCCGCATCCTCTCCCTTCGGGTACAATGTGAGCCAACTCTCCAACACGTCCACCTTAATTGGGGAGGGAGCCCTTCGGTGGACTAGATCCATCTGCGGCAGTCTTGCCAGCCCCCTGTCTGCCCCACCCTCTGCCCCGCATCCCTCTAGGCCTGGGACAGGCAGAGGCCGCGTGGGGGCCAACACAGGTGGGACACTCCTGTCTGTATTTGCAATTCTTCCCATTGCAGGAGCCATTGTCCGAGAAGGTCCAGCACAGCAGGCGGGCTGTAACCCCCTGCCCCGCCACTTGGCGGGGTGCCTGCGCTGGAGCAGCTCGCTGGACCGCAATTCCACAATGATACATCTCCCTAGGCGCAGTGCGCGTGGGGTCATGTACAGAAGCCACAGCTTCTGACAGGGCTCATCCCACTTCATCTCCGGGTGTAGGGGCACTCTTGTACGGAATTCTGTTTTTCCATAAGCCAACCACGACGTGCGTGGTGGCTAGCCAATCATCGGGAAGGCCGTTGTCGGTACAAAATGTAGACCAGGCATGCGCAGCGGGACCTGGATAGCCCATGCAGTGCCACATACTGCCCCGGGGCAGAAATCCCCACCCCCAGGGTCGTGCCATAATGCAACCAAGGGCACTGGGATAGAATGACAAGTGATGCCCCACTAGCCTCTAATTGGCAAGGCGAAGAGCACTGAACCACCCCGCTGAAAGTGGACTGAGATGTGGGCGTATTCAACTTGACCCCATACTCACTAGTTGCACCCCCGTGAGCCGCCCCCACTGGGGGTTCCGGCACACCGTGGGCGTCGGAGCTCGCGACCGAAATCGAGCTCTAGGACGACCTCCAACGCATTCCAATCGCTGTACCGGACAAACAGGGAGCTGCGAGGCAGCGGCAGGCACAGGCTGGACTGTCTCCATAAGCCCGACCCAGCCGGCCGCCTGTTACAGAGTGACAGCGGTGGAAGTAGCCGGCGGACAGGAGGGCCCGGTAGATCGGAAAAGGACCCCCCACCCACTGGATTGCTAAGGATGCCTCCAGTACAGCCAAACGTGCTAACCAGGCACCCCCAGCCACAGTAAACCCCCAGTAGGTGGGCCAGGCGGGCCGTACGGCCCGACGGGAAGTGTGCCAGAGGCCCTGAATTCAGAGCCTGTGCCCGAATAAGCCATGCCCCAAAATTCCAGCCCCTAATTGGCAAAAACATGCTGTGAGGCAGCACCAGGCCCTCCCCCCAATTGTCCCGGCCCCTGGCGGGCCGCCGTGGGCCAAGGGCCGCATCCCCCGCAGGGCCGGCCTGGGGTTGAAAACGGCACGGCACGGGAGCTCATCCTGTCCTGCATGCGCAGAAATTGAAACACTGACCTTAAACAACCCAGTCAGCTTCTGTAGCACTGGATACACTGCAGTCCTACTTAAAGTTTGGGCACCCCTAAGTTGGAAAAATCAGTGAGCGACGGAGCAAACTTCTCTGCTCCCCCGCGCTCTGAAGGCAATAGGCTGGAAAGCCGAAAGGAAGCCTCGAACAAAGGCTGGCAACTCAAGCCTCTTGCAAAGAGGCAGAAGGGAATAAAGCGACGGAAAAAACTCCTCCTCACCGTCGCTTTATTTCTACACTCACCAGCCATTCAAGGAGTATAGAGCAACACGATCCCTATCCAGGGCTCAGCACCCACTGACTGGAAAGCCGGAGCACGAGAGCATTTGCAGTGCTCAGGAATCAAACCCCGACCCTCCAGGCAGCGAGTTCAGGATCTTAATCCCCTGAGCCACAGGGGTCCGACAGAGCGACGGGGGGAAAAAACTTCTCCGCTCCGTCGCTGAGGTAAAATGGCAGCTCGGCTGCCTCGTGGCCACCCCTTTTATAAGGGAGCTGGCCACGCCCCTAACTACCCGGATTCTCTGTCCTGTGGGGGGGGCCCGCAAAGGGCGCGGCGGCCATTTTGGCGCCGCGCTTGCATTCTCTTTGCTTGAGTTCCACCACGCCTCCAATGAAGAGCCAGACAACAGCGTGGATGAAATTGGACCACCTTTATGAGTAACAATGATACCTGGAACAAAGTACAGTGAACAACTTTCTCCCAGGTCCTTTGAAGGACCTAAATTAGTGTGGGCCCTACATAAGAACAGGGTATAAAATGTAGCCCCTTTCCCTTTAACATCTACCACAGAAGAGTCCTAGGCCTCAGTGAATTGCACCCTCAGGCTGCCCCCACCCCCACCGCATAAGCCATCAAGAAACTTGGAGCTCCATCCAGCCATTGCATGGTCTGGATTAAGCTGACCACTTGTCCCAAATAGCCCGTTCCAGCCTGGATTTTCTCCCCAAACAGCTAGGAGGACCCCCCCTCCCACCCTGGACTCACCGTGAGGCTGATTACTCTGCATTACCTGTCAAAAGGTGACCAAACCATCACCCTCCCCCCATAGCCAATTGTTCAAATCTCTATTCATAGTATGGGACAGACGAAAAAGTCTCATGTATAACAGCCAATAAATGTGTGGATCAAAAATTCTTCTCCAGCCTCAAAGTGACCAGCTCTCTTGTATTGCTACTTAAGGTGCATGGGAGGTTTGCCATTGAAACTCCTAATGCATAAGACAGAGGGGGAGGGAATCCCTGTATATGGCACATTTGCATACCCTGCACCCAAACATGCCCCGACTCCATTTGAAATAGGGGGAGGACTGCAAACATAAGAACAGCCTTGCTGGAACAGGCCACAACCCATCCAGTCCAGCATTGTGTCACACACAGTGGCTCACCATTTGCTTCAGTGTATTCCCAAGCAGATGCCTTCACCTGTTTAGGATTCCCTAGAAATGGCATTGAGAGACATCCTGCCTATCTCTCCAACCCGGAGGTTGTCCTTAGGTATCCATAATTATAGCCATTGATACCCTTGTCCTCCATGAACTTGTCTAATCCTTTCTTAAAGCTGTCAAGACTGACAGCTGTCACCACTTCTTCTGGCAGGGAGTTCCATAGACCAGTGATCCTCTGGGTGAAAAAGTACCTTCTCTTATTTGTTTGAGAACTAGTACCCAAAAGTTTCATGGAGTGCCCCCTAGTTCTTCTGTTGTGCGATAGGGGAAACAGTTTTTCCTTATCTACTTTGTCCACACCGTGCATGATTTTATAAACTTCAGTCAAGTCACCTCTTAGACACCGTCGTTCAAGAGTGAAGAGGCCCAACCGTTGCAGCCTCAGATGGTAAGGAAGGTGTTCCAGTCCCCTAATCATTTTGGTTGCCCTCCTCTGCACTTTTTCCAGCTCCATGATATCCTTCTGGAGGTATGGCGACCAGAACTGTACACAGTATTCCAGACGGGGCCTCACCATAGATTTATAAAGAGGCAAAATGACACTTGCTGACTTATTTTCTATACCCTTCCTAATGACCCCTAGCACTGAGTTTGCTTTTTTCACTGCTGAGGCACACTGGGTTGACACCTTCATTGAGCTGTCCACCAGGACGCCAAGGTCCCTTTCCTGGTTTGTCGCAGAGAGTTCAGACCCCATCAGTTTATAAATGTAATTGGGGTTTTTTGCCCCAACATGCATCACTCTGCACTTACTAATGTTGAAGCTCATTTGCCACTGTTTTGCCCACTCCCCCAGTGTCAAGAGATCCCTCTGGAGCTCCTCACAATCTCTCACAGTTTTCACTACCCTGTATAATTTAGTGTCATCAGCAATGTTGGATGTTGGCCTTGTTATGGCCAACTTTTCAATGTTTTCTGTTTGTCCTCCTTGTCTGATCTTTACTTCACTTCTATTGTCACTTTTCTCAACAATTTCCCACTGCCCTTTCATCTTTCTCACCCCATAGAGTTTCTTCTTCAAATTTCTATCAGCTTTGTTCAGTCTTGTTTCAAGCATGTGAAGTACAGTCACTTGATGCAAGCAATTTCCTTGTTTCATCTATTGAGTGTAAATGACCTATTATCCCTAGCCTTTTTCCTGTGCTGCAGCTCTCTATACTGAGGATGTAGGAAGCAGTTGTTTAATGATCTGTCCCCTCTTCAGTTCCAGCTCAGGAAAATGATTATAAGATAATTTGTGAAGCACCTATCTTTCTTTCCAATACCAGGAACAGAAGAGAGGAAAAAGAGAAAGGAAAAAGAGAGGAAAATGAGAAGCAGCTGAGGATCAGAAAGTTTATTTCTTTTCCATGTCTGGGAATCAGGAAAGCACTTCAACAGAGTCAAACACTAGAAAATCAATTTCAATTTCTTTTCTTCCTAATTGCAAGATGTTTCCTAGTTCTTTTGTTTAAAAAAATAGTGATTCAGTACAGTTTTCATACTGTAGTGCAGGGACTCTCAACCCGTGGCCTGCAGGCCAGATGCGGCCCACAGCACCATTTCATGTGACCCCTCACTGCCTCCACCACACCAGGCAGTGCCATGTGGTGGAGGAAGGGCAAAATGGTCATCTAGCCCCTGAAGCTGTCTGAGGGAGCGTGACCCAGCCCCCAGCTTGAAAAGGTTGAGAATTCTTGCTGTAGTGTGTAGCCTGCATAGCAATGGGGAGAGGGAATGGGTTTAGCTGGATTGCTTTTTCATTTTACATAAGTCACAAAGAAAGCTCAAGGTGGACTCATTTGGAGTGGATTCTTTTATGCATATATGTGCAAGTGTGCCTGTATAGTTAAAAAAAACCACATCCAGTTTGTTTTTCTGTAGATGCATCAGCCAATAGTGTTTACAGCTGTCTTTGTAATGAAATTGCACAAGGGCAGGGGGAGGGGTTTGCCTGCCAGCCAATGATCATAATACAGTATTCCCATAACTGCTAATGCAATTCTGTCAATGAGTACATTACTGTGCTACCACTTTCTTTGTTGGTGGTAGCCATTCCTCTGGTTTTAGACTTAGATGGCACAAAACAGAATGTGATAGAACAGCAGGCAGGTGGAAACTGAGGTTATTTCCTCTGCTAGCTGAGGTCGCTTGTCCTTTCAGGAATATGTAAGTTTCTTTTTAAAAAAAAATCATGTGAAAGGAATTCGAAATGGCAGATTCATCTGTCTGCATCCAGGGCTTTAAAAAAGTTTTAAGGGTGAGTAGGGAGAGTGTTCAAGCCATCCCTATTTCCTGCCCGTGTATCCATGTGAAAGACAAGCTGAAGAGGAGACAATCTGCTACATGTGGAGCCTCTGTGCAATTGAGAACCTTGATTTTTCAGAACACCTAGTGATTTGGAGAGATTTCATATGTAGTAGAAGCTTTCCTTTTCAGGAAGCTCCTCTTCCCCTGCAGAGGCTGACAGACAAGAGGCAAGACTAGAGCTCTGGCAACCCTTTTGGAACATCCAAACACAATTCATATTGGTGTTGAATTAAGATTACAATCTCATTTTTCACCACGCAGAGTTCCTAAACTGTTATAATCATTTGGCAGACAAACAGAGCATGATCCTATCATGAGAGGAATTATTTTGGCTGCTGACACTTTTCATTTCATATGAAGAACTGTGCATAAGATCAGGTGCAAAACAAGCATCAACGTTGATTGAGCTTGCAAGGCATCATTGGGCCGGGCATGTGTGCCGCTTCAAAGATGGCAGGTGGACAAAAAGCTATCACAGAGTAGAAACCCCTTGACATAAAGTGACCACTAGGAAGGCTAGCAGCCAGATGGGAAGACCAGTTCAGGGCAAAGTTCCCGAGGCCCTGGATGACACTGCCACAAGATCAGAAACAGTGGGAGATGATGTTTCAGTCCACCTCAGAAGTCGGGTCAACCAAGTAACCAAGTAACTGATACTTACAGTAATGAATAATACAATTAATATCAAACTTTGTGGCAGTTAATGTGCATCAAACCGTTGTGTGACAAATTGTGTATTAGACTGTGTCAGTATTGTTCATGTACAGGTATCAAACTATTTGTGTAATGACTTCAAAAAGTTCAAGAATTTTTCTTGGATTGAGACAGTAACCAAGCAAATAAATAAAAACAAAGAGATCATAACACAAATAAACTGCAGAAAGCTAGAATTCTTTAGTCATATGAGTAATTTATTGTTGTGTTGTTCAGTCGCACAGTCGATTCCGACCCTTTGCGACCCTATGGACCATCGTTCTCCAGGCACCTCTGTCCTACACCATCCCCCTCAGTCCTCCTAGTTCTGTGCCCATTGTGTCTACAATACCATCTATCCATCTCATCCTTGGCCTCCCCCTTCTTCTTTTGCCCTCCACCTTTCCCAACATCACGGCCTTCTCAAGTGAATCCTCCCTTCTCATTTGATGCCCAAAGTACTTTAGCCTCATCTTTACTATTTGACCTTCCAATGAGCAGTCAGTGTTGATTTCTTCTAAGATTGACCTATTTGTTCTCCTCGCTGTCCAAGGTACCCTCAAAACTCTCCTCCAACACCACATTTCAAAGGCATCTATTCTTCTGCGTTCAGCTTTCCTAATTGTCCAGCTCTCACATCCGTACATTACCACTGGGAATACCATTGCTTTGACTATTCTAATTTTTGTTTTCAAGGTGATGTCTCTGCTTTTCACTATGTTCCCCAGGTTTCTCATGGCTTGTCTCCCTAGAATCAGCCGCCTCTTTATTTCATGGCTGCAATCTCCATCTGCAGTGATCTTAGATCCCAAGAATGTAAAATCTGTCACTGCTTCTACTTCTTCCCCATCTATTCTCCAGGAACTGATCGGGCCTGTTGCCATTATCTTGGTTTTCTTGATATTGAGTCTCAAGCCAGCTTTTGCGCTCTCCTCCTTCAATCCGATCAAGAGATTCTTTAGGTCTTCCTCACTTTCTGCCATTAAGGTGGTGTCGTCTGCATATCTCAGATTGTTGATGTTTCTCCCAGCAATTTTAATCCCATATTGTGATTCCTCCATCCCTGCGTTGCGCATTATGTGCTCTGTGTATAAGTTGAATAAGCAGGGTGACAAAATGCAGCCTTGTCTTACTCCTTTTCCTATTCCAAACCACTCTGTCATTCCGTGTTCTGTCCTTACTGTTGCTTCTTGGTTCCTGTACAGATTTCTCAGGAGGCATATGAGATGCTCTGGTATTCCCATCTCTTTAATCACTTGCCACATCTTGTTGTGGTCCACACAATCAAAGGCCTTAGTGTAATCAATAAAGCAAAAGTAAACTTGTTTCTGGTATTCCTTTGTTTTCTCCATGATCCAGCGTATGTTGGCAATGTGGTCTCTAGTCCCCCTGCCTCTTCTGAAACCAGCCTGCACCTCTGGTAATTCTCTTTCCACATGCTGCTGAAGTCTATCCTGTATTATCTTGAGCATCACCTTGCTGGTGTGTGGGATGAGCGCAATTGTTCGATAATTTGAGCATTCTTTGGCATTGCCCTTTTTTGGGATTGGAACATATACTGATCTTTTCCAGTCCTGTGGCCACTGTTTTGTTTTCCAAATCTGCTGGCATATTGAATGCAGTAGTTTGATGCCATCATCTTTTAAGGCTTTGAAAAATTCAACTGGGATACCATCATCTCCACTAGCTTTGTTGTTTGCAGTGCTCTTTAGGGCCTTTCTGACTTCACTCTCCAGGATATCTGGCTCAGGTTCAAAATCTTCATCATTGTGACTATCAGGAGTGTTGAGTTCCTTTTTGTAGAGTTCCTCTGTGTACTCTTTCCATCTTTTCTTAATTTCTTCTGCATCAGCTAGCTCCTTTCCGTCTTTGTCCCTTATCATGTTCATTTTTGCTTTAAATGTTCCCTTGATTTCCTGGATTTTTTTGAAAAGGTCTCTGGTTCTGCCTCTTTTGTTGTTTTCCTCCATTTCTTTGCACTGTTCTTTTAGGTAGTTTTCCTTATCTCTCCTTGCTTTTCTTTGAAATTCTGTGTTCAAAAGATTGTATTTTTTCCTTTCTCCTTTGACTTTTGCATTCCTTCTTTCCTCTGCTATTTTGAGAGCCTCATCAGACAACCACTTTGCTTTCTTACTCTTCTTTTCTTTTGGTATGGTTTTCTTTGCTGCTTCCTGCATGATGTCCCTCATCTCTGTCCATAATTCTTCTGGCACTCTGTCTATTGAGTCTAAGCCATTGAATCTGTTCATCACCTCCACAGTGTATTCTTTAGGGATGCTATCTAGGTGATATCTGTCTGGTCTCTTTGTTTTCCCTATTTTCTTTAGTCTAAGCCTGAATTTTGCAATCAGTAGGTTGTGATCTGAGCCACAGTCTGCTCCAGGTCTTGTTTTTGCTGACTGTATGGAGGTTCTCCATCTTTGACTGCAGAGCATGTAATCAATCTGGTTTCGGTGTTAGCCATCTGGTGATGTCCATGTGTAAAGTCGCCTCTTGTGTTGCTGGAAGAGGGTGTTTGCTATGACCAGTGCGTTCTCTTGGCAGAACTCTATCAGTCTTTGCCCTGCTTCATTCTGTGTTCCAAGACCGAACTTGCCTGTTATTCCCTCCACTTTTTGATTGCCTACTTTGGCATTCCAGTCTCCTAAAATAATTTGGACATCATTTCTTGGTGTTTGTTCTATGAGGTGTTGTAAGTCCTCATAGAACTGGTCCACTGTGGCTTCATCTGCACCCGTGGTTGGTGCGTATATTTGGATCACAGTAACATTGAAGGGTTTGCCCTGAATTCTTACTGACATCATTCTGTCATTTTTGAGGTTGTATCCCATTACTGCTCTTCTCACTCTTTTATTGACAATTATGGCTACTCCATGTCTTCTAAGGTTTTCTTGTCCACAGTAGTAGATGTGATGGTTTCCAGAGCTGAATTCACCCATCCCTGTCCATTTTAGCTCACTGATGCCCAAGATGTCAGTGCTTATTCTTTCCATCTCATTTTTTACCACTTCTAGTTTACCTTGGTTCATTGATCTCATATTCCATGTCCCTATGCAGTATTGCTCCTTACAACATTGCATTCCTCCTCCCTCCTTCCTGTCCCTCCCCTCCCTCCACTCTGTGGTGTTAAGCATCCTGTATCACCTAGCCTGCCCCTTTGTTTGCCCCTTTGTTTTGCCTTTTGTTTTGGTCAATAGGGTTCTCTTGGCAAGCTTTGTGGCGTGGTTTGCCGGTTTCTACGCCATGTTTTTTCTCGCATCATACATCATATCACAGTTTTAAAAATTTAAAACAGTTTAAACAACATATTATCATGCATACTTATCACACTCTAAAACACAGTCTCTATGTTAATTGCTATATTAAGTCAGTGTAAAGTCTCTATGTCAGTTGCTATATTAATTCCGCTACATTTTTCACATCAGCTACTTATCCTTGTGTCCTCACTCCCCAGGTGGGGTTGTTGTCTCCGGGCCCCTTGCTCCCGCGACATCGCAGTGGCGAGCAGTGGATGAGCAGTAATTTATTAGAAACATAAATTACAAATTATGATAGTTTCAAGGTAAAATAAGTGGGAAAAGCAATCTGGCAAAGCTAATTTTTTGATGGAAACATCTGCAAAAATGGTTCAAATACTACACACCATCAATTGCAGCTGCCAAGTCCAAAGTTAGAGTTGAGATGATGGCATCTAATCTGTAGTAGAAGAGGGAGGAGGAAGAGGATGATCAGGAATTATGCTGATAGAAATGGGGGGGGGTAAATTTAATTTGTTACACCTTTATGAAATTTTTCACTATCCATTTATTTCTTCATGTTCAGTTTTAAAATTCTGGTAGAAAGGAAGAGAAACAGATTTTTCCATCCCTATTCTGGAACCACTCTGCAGGGAATAAAATACCAAGAGTTCCTCCAGCCAAAATCCTTTCAACCCAAAAAATCACCTTTGTGTGTTTCTGACATCTGACATGATAAAAAAAGTTCAGTGTCTTACCCACTAAGCTACTGAAGCCCCTTATACAACACTTAGAGCTATTTAAATTAAAATATTTCCCAAAGAACAATGCAAAACAACAAATAAAGTAATAAATAAATATACTTCTTTATGCAGATATGCAGGCAATCTACATTGGATAAAGGTATATATTGGCATGCATGATGAGTTGCTGGGTTTTGATTTGAGTGTTAAGTTGGATAAGTGCCAAGAGAGTAATTCCAAACAGCTGGGGAAGGATATAATGTGTGTGGCTGGAACGATGTACTGCCTGGCTGTTATGCTAGAGAGATACTCTTGGCTAAAGAAGGAGGCAGTGTGCATGACAGACAACAGTTGAGTTTGAGACAGGAAGAGCTATGAGGCAGATGATAGTGCAGGTTGAAGATCCATTAAGTAAGTTTTCAGTTAGTAGAAGCACTTGTTGTTAAGCCCGAGCCTGAGAGATAATGGAAAAAGTGAAAAGAAAGAGTGAGAGCAGATGCAGGTAAGAACTGTGCTGGGGATAGTGGGGTGTTGGGTTTTGTGAAGAAGCTGTCAACATATAGTATGTTCATGTTGGAACCTGTGTAAAAGCAAACATACACACAAATATGCACACAGAAATGTAAAGAGCACTCTATGTTTAAGCTACAAAAGCATACAGAAATAAAGTAAATGAGATGTCAACTATCATTTGAATGGCAAGAATTTGACAGCATAAAATACAGAGGTTGCCAAAAATGTATACACATTTTAAGAAATGTTATCTGTCTTATTTACTGAAGCTGGATTGAATTACAGTAGCAAAGTGTAGTATAACATTCACTCAAAAGAATGAATGCTAGTGTCACCCTGTGACAGGCAAGACAGTAAAAGAAAATGGCAGAAGTGTGATTGTCGTTCGAGGAATGCAAGACTAGTAAAAAAGAAGCTGAAAGGGAAAATTGAGAGAGTCCAAACACTCCAAGAGGCATGGAGGCTGTTTACACAAACAATAACAGAGGCTCAATTGGAATGCATACCCAAAAGAAAAAAGGGCACTGCCAGGTCCAAGAGGACTCCAATGTGGCTTACAGGAGCTGTTCGGAAAGTGATCAAGAGCAAGAAAAGCTCATTTAGAAGATGGAAGGCTTGTCCGAATGAGGACAGCAGGCAGAAACATAAATTCTGGCAGAACAAATGCAAGGCAACAATCAGGAAAGCAAAGCAAGACTTTGAGGAGCGTATAGCTAAAAATACTCAGAGAAATAACAAAGACTTCTTTAAGTACATTAGAAGTAAGAACCCAACTAGGAAGGCCATTGGACCATTAGATGACAATGGAAGGCAAGGGGTTATTAAAGAGGAAACAGAGATTGCAGAGAGACTCAATGAATTCTTTGCTTCAGTATTCACTGAAGAAGACAGAGACCACATGCCCAAAACAGAGCCTATCTTCGTAGGGAGGGAAACCGAAGAATTAAGCCAGATAGAAATAACCAGGGAGGAGGTCCATGCATGTCTTGTTAAACTAAACACTAACAAATCACCAGGACCAGATGGCATCCATCCACGAGTTCTCAGGGAACTTAAAGATGAAATTGCTGATCTCCTAGCCAAAATCTATAATCTTTCCCTCAAATCAGGCTTTGTGCCTGATGACTGGAAGGTAGCGAATGTAACACCAATTTTCAAAAAAGGATCCAGGGGTGATCCAGGAAATTACTACCTGTCAGTTTGACATGTGTCCCAGGTAAAGTGATGGAAACCATCCTAAAAGATAGAATTAATAGGCACATAGAAGAGAAGGCGCTGCTAAAGGAGAGCCAACATGGCTTTTGCAAGGGCAAATCATGCCTCACTAATCTGTTGGAATTTTTTGAGAGTGTCAACAAGCATGTGGATAAGGGGGATCCAGCTGACATTGTTTATCTGGACTTTCAGAAGGCTTTTGACAAGGTCCCACACCAAAGGCTCTTGAATAAACTTACCAGTCATGGAATAAAGGGACAGGTCTTGTCCTGGATCAGCAACTGGCTAAGGGACAGGAAACAGAGGGTAGCACTAAATGGACACTTCTCCAAGTGGAGGGAAGTAAAGAGTGGGGTCCCCCAAGGTTCAGTACTGGGACCCCTGCTTTTCAACCTCTTCATAAATGATCTAGAGGTAGGAGTAAAAAGCAAGGTAGCCAAATTTGCTGACGACACTAAATTATACAGGGTAGTGAAAACTGTGAGAGATTGTGAGGAGCTCCAGAGGGATCTCTCGACACTGGGGGAGTGGGCAAAACAGTGGCAAATGAGTTTCAACATTAGTAAGTGCACAGTGATGCATGTTGGGGCAAAGAACCCCAATTACATTTATAAACTGATGGGGTCTGAACTCTCTGCGACAAACCAGGAAAGGGACCTTGGTGTCCTGGTGGACAACTCAATGAAGGTGTCAACCCAGTGTGCCTCAGCAGTGAATAAAGCAAACTCAATGCTAGGGATCATTAGGAAGGGTATAGAAAATAAGTCAGCAAGTGTCATTTTGCCTCTTCATAAATCTATGGTGAGGCCCCATCTGGAATACTGTGTACAATTCTGGTCGCCATACCTCCAGAAGGATATTATGGAGCTGGAAAAAGTGCAGAGGAGGGCAACCAGAATGATTAGGGGACTGGAACACCTTCCTTACCATCTGAGGCTGCAACGGTTGGGCCTCTTCACTCTTGAACGACGACGTCTAAGAGGTGACCTGATTGAAGTTTATAAAATCATGCACGGTGTGGACAAAGTAGATAAGGAAAAACTGTTTTCCCTATCGCATAACACTAGAGCTAGGGGACACTCCATGAAACTTTTGGGTACTAGTTCTCAAACAAATAAGAGAAAGTACTTTTTCACCCAGAGGATTACTGGTCTATGGAACTCCCTGCCAGAAGAAGTGGTGACAGCTGTCAGTCTTGACAGCTTTAAGAAAGGATTAGACAAGTTCATGGAGGACAAGAGTATCAATGGCTATAATTATGGATACTTAAGGACAACCTCCAGGTTGGAGAGATAGGCAGGATATCTCTCAATATCATTTCCAGGGAATCCTAAGCAGGTGAAGGCATCTGCTTGGGAATACCCTGAAGGAAATGGTGAGCCACTGTGTGAGACAGAATGCTGGACTGGATGGGCTGTGGCCTGTTCCAGCAAGGCTGTTCTTATGTTATGTTCCTATATTTTGAAGTGTCATCTTTACCTATAAGGAGGGACATTAACCATTGCAGCAGCCAGCATACACGGCCGCAACCCGTCCATAGTATCCCATACCGAACCGCCTGCACTTGCCTTTACTCGGCCCGCAGAGCACCGCAAGGGTCCCGCAGTCAGCAGTGGGGCAACAGCCCCACGAATGCAAACAAAACAAAACAACTTCAATTCCCAATATCCTCTGCGCTGCACCGCCCCTCAGCCAATCAGGCTGACAGGCGAGAGCAAAGAGAACGTTGGGAAAGTCATCACGCCCAATAGAAACTGAGCCACAGGGGGGGGGGAACACTGCATGAACACAAACAAAATAAACTAAACTTGAAGCCCTAATATCCTACATGCTGTGAGCACTTCAGCCAATCAGCCGGTGTGTGAAAAATAAAATAAAATAAAAACACCTCACACAATGGGAGTGGAAGGCCGCCGCAGGTGGACGCAGCACCTCATGGCCTTGCAAACCAAAACCCGCAAAAAAAACATGATGAGACAACCTCCGCCCTTCTGTCCCAGAGCAATGGGGAGAAGAGGGACTCCTTCTCCTCCCCGCTACCCCGCCGAAGACACGGAGAGATCACTGCCAGCCTCAAAGTAAGTTGAGCTGGGGTGGGGAAAAAATAGCAGGCAGCAATTCATCAGAGGAAGCACCCTTCCTGAGAACTAACACGAAACAGCGGTGGAGGTAATAGAAAAGCAGCAGCTAGCAATCCACAAGGAAGAGCACCACCCCTTACGGATCGTTGCCTGCCGATCTTCCCGTTAGGTAAGCCAGGGGAAAAAGGAGGCCCAGAGAAAAGAACCATCATGAAGCAGATAGCTCTTCTCTTCCTCCTTTTTACCTGACCTACCTAACAAACATTACTGGTCAAAGAGCGAGCTGACTGCCGGCTCTTCCTTTTCCCCATCGCTGCATCAAAACCTAATTTCGAAGCAGCAATTGGGAAAAGAAGAAATGACAGACAGGCCGTTCTTCACACAACAAAACACAACAACAACAAAGCCAAACAGTTAACCAAAACGCCAAGAACCACAATTAATAAAACACAAATAAATAAACAAATAATTAAAATAAACCCATTAAACAACAAAATAATAAACAACAAAATCAACAAAAAATACCCAAAATACCAAAGAATAACAAAAAACCATAAAAGCACACTAAAAACACCTGTCTACAACATGAATATATCTAACTCAACAAACAATAACACAAATTAAAGAAATAAATACAGAAAAAAATAAAAAAATAACAAACAGAAATAATTAAAACACTTAAACACATCTAAAACCCACAATACAAACAAACAAGCCAAAACACTTTTGGGGGGTAAGTAGAAACTCTCTACTTAAACCCCCCAGCCCAACACTACAAAATAAAAACAAAATAAAAACAGAATAAACAATCAAGAAACACTTTTGGGGGGTTTAAGTAGAAACTCTCTACTTAGCACCCCCCCCCAACCCAACACCACAAGAGCACTTACCAAACACGTCCTCCATCCATGGGGTCTGGAACTAAGCTGAACAAAGAAAGGAAAATCACAATAATCTTAATAACAGCCCCACCTAGAGGCCGGAAAAGTAAAAACAGTCAAAAATATGTAAAAAATCAAAATGACAAATATAAATTAAATAAATCAATTAAAGTCACAAACCACAAATGCAAAATACCCCCACCCAAACCACCCCAACAAAAAAAACACAAATGAAAACTTCCCGGCAAGGCCAGGCGAACTATGCTAGTTTGAAATATGACAAACTTGTGGACGTACAATGACAATGGAGGTATGCAACAGAATATCCAACATGCCTAACAATTATATGCATTCATTATAAGTTTATGATGCACAATACTTTGTGTGATGTGCATAAGGGAAGATCTGGGAGGCCTCACGCAGCAACAAGTCCTGCTTCTTCTGCTATGTTGTTGGAGCAGTTTACACAGAAGTCTACCAAACAATGTGCATGTGAGACAGGAGTTAGCAGAACTTCCAACAAGTTAGTGCCCCAACGCACTTCCACCAAGATGTGAGAGCTTACCTCGATGAGAATTTGTCAGGACAATGAATAGAACAAATAGGTACAATTGAGTTTCCGCCACATTTTCCTGACTTAGCACCCCTTGGCTTCTACCTATGGGAGGACCTTAAAAGGATGTGGTGTACCATTGAAAACTGGCTACACTGGTGATATTTGGGGAAATAATTTAAATTACATGTGTAACGATACAAGTGGACACTTTTGTCAATGTTGCTCAAGCAGTAATTCGCCATAATCATGGATGCTGATGGTAACCACTTTGAGCACCTCTTGTAACTGAAGAAGTCAAATGTGATTTGTATTCATCTTTTGTTATTGGTACATATTTTTTTCCTTTCTTAAAATGTGTATACATTTTGAACCCATTCTATTGTAGCCACTTCTTCTTTAAAATAAACATCATTTCCTGATTTAAAGTCCTCTTCGTTATTTTTGACAATAGCAATCACAAGATATGTGATGCAGACCACTAATCAATGTTGAGACAAACAGTCAAAGGTGTGTGACAGTGTGAGGGTAGGACCACAACAGTCCTTTTGGCGTACACTGGTGTGCTCCAAATAGGATCACTTGAGTTTGGGAGAGGAGCAATATGCCATCTGACCTCAAGCAACCCTATTTCTGATATTGTGAAATGACTCAATAAACGAGCCATTTCCGAATATCAGTAAACTGAACACTTCCCCAGCTCCTAAGCCACAGTTTCAGGTGATTGTTCCTATAAAGACAAATAATTTAAAAAAAGTAATCATCTAAGTTATTAAACACATCAGTGATGGTCTAGTACAGGTGAAAATAATAATAATTTAATTTCCCCTTATGAAGCCGCTTCACAATACCAGGAATTGACAATGGAAAAAACCCTTGACAACTCCAAGTCTCAATTTTATCTGTTCCCAGCAATTGGACACACTGGGATTGGATTAAACTAGAGTGCACCAACCTGCAGCAAAAAAGTAGAACCCTCTTGATAAGAGCTCAAAAAAGATGAGGGTAGGGGCTCCTTGGTGGTGTATTTGTCTGCTTCTGTGATTGCACCATGTGATTGCCAGAAAAAAGAGCCCCTACCCTTCTTCCCCCTGCAAAGCAAGGGACAAATGACCATCTCATTGAGTCACCAAGAGTGCTCTTCATCTTAAAGGAGGAGTATAATAAGTGACATTTTTTTTGTGCAGATTGTAAAACGGCACAGAATTTCAATAGTTGCTACCTTGGTGAAGGCCTTTTAAAAATCAGAAGCATTGGATTAATTGTTGGGTTGTTGTTGTTGTTGTTGTTGTTGTTGTTGTTGTTGTTGTTGTTGTTGTTGTTGGTTTTTTATCAATCATTTAGTCCTTTTGTGGTTGCTGTTTGCTTCTCAAAAGGGAAATAAACAAGCTGTGGCAGTCTGAACCATCTCCTTCTTGTATTTTATTTCAAGTTTCATTTCAAGTTTAATTTCTGTACCGCTTTACTCAGCCCAGTGGGCAACTCAAAGCAGTTTAACTGGTATAATACAATAGCACAACAGTACAGCAATACAAATAAATATATAAATCAATCTAATCAATAATAAAATGATTAATACAATGATGCAGCCAAAGTCAATAAATACAAAGATTACAAAGATACAACAATGCAACACAATCCTTACATCACAGAAAACGCCATCTGCAGCCAGTCCGAGAATCCTCCCCCTTGAGACCCATCATTCCAGAGGGACAGAAAAGCGTGGCAACGCATCAGTGGCAGCCGCGGCAGCTTCTTAAAGTCTCCCGAGGCCACGGGACTCTGGGTGGCTCCTTTTATCCTCCCGCCGGGTGGAAGGGGTGGGAGGGCGCGGCAACGCGGCAGCTTCTTCAAGCCTCCCGAGGCAACTGGGAGGCTCCTTTTATCCTCCTGCTGGGTGGAAGGGGCAGGATGGCACGGCAACACGGCAGCTTCCTTCAAGCCTCCCGAGGCAACCGGGAGGCTCCTTTTATCCTCCCGCCGGTTGGAAGGGGCGGGAGGGCACGGCAATGCGGCAGTTTCTTTGAGCCTCCCGAGGCAACCGGGAGGCTCCTCCTTTTATTGGAGGAGACAAGTCTTGTGAGGAAACGAGGAAAACACAATTGTTATTAGATATGTACCTAAACAAAGAGCATACATATGGGGAACAGCCAGTCATGTTTCATTTAGCAGACATTTTAGCCTGTTTCTCTCCAGGTCTCTCCAATGCCATCCGTTTTGTGGACATGTTATACCTTAAACACTTAGGCCAGAAGTCTACTGAGAACTTGTGCCAATGCAAGTCAGATCATGTATATCTCAGTGGGTGAATTGCCACTAATTAATGAGATGGCATATGTATGATGTGAACTTTCTCATGTGTAGAATAGTGGCACCCTGTTGCACTAAGACCAACAAACATGTGTGCAAGCAACCTGCCAGATTTGTATTTGTGAGAACACAAATAGCATTTTTAAAAGCTACCTAAAATATACCTGTAATAGGGACAATAATCAGTCAGAATGCTGTCCTAAAACAAAGATTGTTACTAAAACATAGAGACTTCTGTAGTTACCTATCATGTAAGAAGCCTCACTGGATCTATGGAATATAGTTGTTAGGACAAAATTCAACATAAATTACCAAGACCAAAAGAACTGGCATAGTCTTCCATTAACTTTGGGAAACAACACAAGTACCTAAAGACAAAGAAACACATCAGCTACCTTATCAAAATGTGCAGTGGGACTGAGAAATGACAGCTTCCTATCCTGGGAATCAGACATCAAAGTACCAAAATTTAGAATTAAATAGTACTGCAACTGGGGGGATGGCAACAACTGAAATATTCTTCAACAATGGCAATAATTTTATACCTATAGAAGCATGACATATAAAGAGACAATGATAAGTCACAATACTTTTTCAGAAACCAATTGTTATACAAAAACTGTTATTCACAGAAGCATGTCACTGTCAATGTAAAAATGGACAGAAATATCTTCATTAGCTGGGTCTTTTTCTTCTCACCTGAGTCTTACAAATGCTTATAAGAAAGCTTCAGAAAAGATTCATCCTGGCCAGCTTAAACAACTTTAAGTCTTCTATACATACTTTGTTCATCCTGGGACAAGAGACACCCTGTAACACATACAATCCTAATTTGTGCATAAGGAAGTGAATGTGCATTATCATGTATTCACATAATATTTATAGGGTACAATCAGTCTATGCAGAAGTGTAGTACTTTCCTAAAATAATTATTCTAAAATTATAATTACAGCAAGCATGACTTTACCTTGATTGCACATGGTTCAAAACAGAGGGAAAAATCAGTAGGTTGCCTTCCCACACCTCTGGGAGATCTCTTCTGCTCTAGCCCAAAATGCCCTGAAATCTCATTAAAACAATCAGCCTTCCCTGCTCACTGATTGCAAAGTCCCAAAGGTCACTAAGATATCTAACAAGCAGAATCAAGAAAATTATGAGAGAGAGAGAAAAGAAGCCTTCAAAAATGGATTGCCCTATTAAGGAGAACAAAAGGACCTGAGGAGTACAAACATGAATTTTGAGCACATTCTGCTAAAATCAGTAACAACAAACAGAACAAACCCATCAGACATAGGAAATGAGCCAGGGTGTTTGGACAGTGAATGACAACAGAAAGTACAAAAACAGCTAATGTATTTATTTGGCCACAGAGATAGGAAAATGTGGGACTACAGTAGGTCAGCCTTAACTCTGATCCATCACATCAATTCCTCATGAGGGTGGTGAATCAGTTCTTTTAATCCAGTTTTTTAATCTACCCTATATGTTTGTCTTAACTAAGCAAATATATAGGTCTGGGGAAGGGAGCTAGCATTCGACAAGGAATCTTATGCTACTGACAATGATGTCCACTGTTTAATCCATTTCTTTACGAAGCCTTCACTTACTATCATTCCTAGTTTTTTAGATTTTTGCTTTATTTACGTTGATTTGTAGTCCTTGTTCTTGGGCAGGAAGTGTAAGTCCTTCTGTCTCCTTTTTTGTTGTTATTATTATGTTATTATTCTGTACCCATATAATCTCAATTGCATAACTCATATTTGAACTTGCTAAACTTCAAAACATTTCCATTTTGAGTAAGAAGGTTTTGTTTTTTGTAAATTCCTCAAAATGTAGCTGAAATAGAAGTGTTGACCATCTCTGCCAGTTTAAAGCAATACCCAACACAGCAAGAATACTGTTGCAGTTGCATGTTATGTACATGTCAAAAGATGAGGGAGGAGGGTTACTTTTTGTTGTTCAGTCACAAGGTAGATTCAGACCCTTTGTGACCCCATGGACCCTTGCCCGCCAGGCACTTCTGTCCTCCACCATCCTCCTCAACCCACCCAGCTCTGTGCCCATTGCATCTACAATACCATCTAGCCATCTCTTTTTTTGCTGCCTCCTTCTTCTTTTGCCCTCCACCTTTCCCAGTATCAAGGTTTTCTCAAGTGAATCCTCTCTTCTCATTTGATGTCCAAAGTACTTTAGCATCATCTTTACTATTTGACCTTCTAAGGAGCAGTCAGGGTTGATTTCTTCTAAGATCGACCGATTTGTTCTCCTTGCTGTCCAGGGGACTCTCAAAATTCTCCTCCAACACATTTCAAAGGCATCTATTCTTCTGCACTCAGCTTTCCTTATGGTCCAGCTCTCACAACCATACATTACCATCGGGAATACTATTGCTTTGATTATGTCAATTTTTGTTTGCAAGGTGATGTCTCTACTTTTAACTATGTTCCTCAGGTTTCTCATAGCTTGTCTCCCAAGCATCAGTCTTATTTTTATTTCATGGCTGTACTACCAATCCTAATTAAATATCATATAAGGAGTTCAAATCCAGACATTTCCTTTTAAATACTTAAAATCTGGATGGAAGGATCTGGTAGTTTTTATTTCTCCTGTAGCTGAACTTTTAAAATCTCAAGTCCTTTCCAATCATTACAGAAATTTGAGAATTTTGATGAATATTTATTTAGATTAAACTGAGAGGAATTCTGATGTATTCCTATTTCTACAAATGATTAAAATGGCTTCAAGTAAGAATAGCAAATTAAATTATTAAAAGAGCTTCAGACAATGGCTGAAGAAAGAGTCCTAATTCTTTAAACTCTTGCTGTTACAAAAGGTTGAATATAATTTTTTGCAACTCCATGCCAATAGTTGTTTTACAACTAACATAATGGAAAAACTCTTCTGGTTCTTATATTTCTTATAATTTAAAACCTACCATTCTCAGCAGAAAGAAGAAAACATCCTGCAGTAATTTAAGTATTTTGAAGCAGTGAACAGAAAAGGGGTAAAGAACTTACAATATTCTATCAATTAAAATTAGAAATCACAACTATGCCCTCAAAGTTATTGAAGCTTTAAAAGGGAAATCAAATTTCTGGGCCTGCAATTTTCTTTATAAGTTTGCAAAGCTAGAGCTTCACATTCTCTGTAATTTTAGTTAAACTTGTAACAGTTTGCCAAAGCTTGAGTCCTAACAGCTTGCATCTGGTGTCCTGAACTGCCTGCTCCACAGTTTATTTCACATTTGCTTTGTCCTGGTCTCCATTTCTAGATTCTTGTGTTTGTGGATTAATGAAAACAGTTCATGCCTCTTTGTTACAGAGAATGAAAAATCATCACCCAGCAAAGAATTGCTTAGGCTAAAATATGTTTACAACAACTTAGCATGGCAGTGTTATGTTCCATGTTTGAGAAAGAAGCATAATAATAATAATAATAATAATAATAATAATAATAATAATAATAATAATAATAATAATAATAATAATAATAATAATAATAATAATAATAATAATAATAATAATAATAATAATAATAATAATAATAATAATAATAATAATAATGCAGTGTGATGTGCACTTAACTGTTTATTGCTTTTCTGTTTGCGCAAAGTCAACATGTCTCACCAGGAATGCATTTAGTACAGAATCTGATATAATCTGTGTGATTTTAAATAAAATTGTTAATCATTCTTTTGCTACATCAGCTATGCTATGCTTTTATTATGCATGTATACCAACAGCAGGATGTGTATCATAGAAACAATACCGGGGGGGGAGAGACTAGTGCAAATTATGCGCTTAGCTAACCATCAATCAAAGTAGATAGACATATGTTTAGAGAATTTCACTTTTAAATTTATTCTTATTTAAACATTTTGCAGCAAAATAGGATATGCATAAAATGAGCAAAAATTGACAATAATGTATAGAAAGCTGATCGACATTAATGGTATCCTTACTTAAATACTGTATTATTAAAGCTGGCATTGTGAACACCTGCTTACTCCATTATCAACATTTTTTCCTGCTTTCTACACTGAGTCTAAAAAGAAGTCCCTTCTTGCATATAGGGTCTACATGTCAGCAAGAGTACAGATCCCCTAAGGTTCCTGCTCTTGTGTAGAGTATACACATTAGTAAGAAGCATCCTCAGACTTGGCACTGAAATCATCAAGGATGAATTGATGTTCGAAACAGATCTTAGTGTGTTCTTCTAAGTGTGTCTATAATGCTGGTTTTAGTAATACCAAAACAGGGCTAATAAGCTGTACCACCAATTGTCATTACAAAATATTAGAAACAATAATGAATCCCAGCTCTAAACCCAGTGCTCACGCATCTCTCACACAATGAATGCCTGCCTGTGAATCATGCAAAACTCAAGGCAGAAGCAAGAACTTTTTAATTAGTGCCAATCTGACACTGCAAATGATGCATCTTATCTTATGTGTACCTGATTTTGGTCACTGCAAGGTTTTTTTGCTTCCACATGACAGTAAAAATATCAGGGATTTTTCACATCACCAGCAGTGTTAACAATGATGATAATGATGTGCCATCATATCAGTCTGATTTGCAGCATGAAAAGCATAAATTGTTCCAAAAGAATCACATTTTACATTCTAAAACTTATATTTTACACAAAATGCAAGATATTTCCCCACAAAATACTCTCTTTTATCTCTAAAACAGTGGCTGAATTGCACAGGGGTATTTATTTATTTTTATAATACAAACTAAAATCCTGTAAAAAAAAATGTCTAACTTTCAGTCCACTTCTAACTGGCAAATAAATGCTCTACCCATTGAGTTATGCCAGACATGTTTCTGACATTAAAGAAGAATGCAGGAGTCATATGTTCTGGTGTATGACATAACATGAAGTGGTGGATCATAAGATCATCTGCTCTTGGCTTCAAAACAAGATCTATAAAACAGTCCATGGATGTAAAAATTCAATTCAATTTCATAATCCTGCCAACAGAGAGAGGGAAATAGAAGTTGTCTTCTCTTGGAGTTTCAAGATGTAAACTTCAAAATCTCAGAGTGTCATTTCTTTTTTTAAAAAAATTTTTATTGGATTTTACCATATAAAATACAAAACACAAATACAAAATTATACAACATAATATTTGAAAAAAAGAAGTAATAATTCATGTACAAAATACAAAAAACTACTAAAAAAATAATAATAGTACCAAAAAGAAATGTGTACAACTATCCTGGTAATTAACACGCATCTATTCTCTAATCTTGATTCCCCTCTCTAAAACTCGTTTTCAAGTAAAACATTTAATACCAATTTGGATAGTTATACAAAAATGTAAATGCAAATAATAAATCACCCAGTGTTTATTTACATTGCCCTGGAGAGCTCAGAGTATCTCATTAGCATTAATCCCAAAATCCCTTTGCAGGCGCACCCACCCAAATAAAGACTCAGACACCGGTATTGGATTAAAGGCATCGGGCCACTTTTATTGAATAATGCCCTAGTCCGAATTATCACTTTCAATTGGTGTATCATCCAATTGTAATTCTTTAAGGCAAGCAGGCCGCAGTACCACTGGTAAGGTTCCACCCTAAATGCCAATGGAAATTGGCTACATGTATCAATTTTTATCAATTTGTTTGTTGACACAAACAAATTGTTGACCGGAGTCAATATACTATCTACTGACCCCACCCTATGACATGTATCTGTTCAAATATCAAGGTAATGCAGGCTGTGAAGCTCCTGACATCACCCCTTTCATAGTTCGCCCTTGACCGATCAAACCTGTTTCCCCTGTACCTATCTACGTGATGGCCAGTCAATTGCGAACCTGCCGGATACCTATGTGTCATAAATCTTTACCTTACCCAGTGCTACCCACCACACAGGGAGGCGTCCATGATGACTCACCGCCCCCCCCAGACCGTCAGCTCGGTCACCAGGCCTGCTTGCACATCCTCCAGAAAGAGGTACATACCTCTGGCCGGTAGGTGGACCCCATATCCTGCCTATAGGTCAAAATTTTTGCAAGCCTATCCTCAGATGTCTACTGGCTGTCCCCAAGCCATTCTCAGCAAGGAACCAGGCAACAGCCCTGTCCACTGACCGTCGGGGATGGTCCAAACCACGGAGATCCATGTCTCCTCTAAAACGGTGTCTCGGCATGATGTTAGACCATAGCAACCGTGTGTACGGCCATAAATGATGTAAAAATGCCCGGTGCAAAATGCACCTCGACATTTTAAGGAAAGGACAGTGACCCGTGTGAGATCATCACCGCCGAGGTGCAGAATAAGAACATCAGGCGGTCCAGCATCCCTGATGGACATCAGGAATGGCAACAGTTCCCGCCCTCTCATGCCGCGCATACCATACCACATACAGCCCGAGATGGGGTCCACACTCTGTCACCACAGCATATTCTGCCACCCAGTGTACATAGCTGCAGCCCACCAGCCCCACTGCCACTGGTGTGCGGAGACACACAGGATCTGTAAAAAAGGAAAAGGGGTTAAGGACATAACTAGGTACTCATACAGTGAGGGGACGTACATATAAGGAAAATATGCGCACACCCCCACGTGCCCACATATATCCACCTCCGAGTACCCAAACGCAGCCACGGTCAATGCGACGCCTATCCTGAATGAATGGGTGCCATAACAGGCCCCACACTGCGAAGCGCAGTACCGGTCACCCTCCAGAACTTAAATTTGGTAAGGGGAGACCCATCCTGGTGGCAGAAAAACAGGCCAGGGCGTGCAGCAGGCACTGCCAAAATAGCCCTGTTCACTGACTACCGGGCACAGTCCAACCGCGGAGTCAAAGCCTCCCTTATAATAGTGCTTCGGCATGATGTATGACCATAGCAACGTGTAAACGGCCATAAATGGCAAAGAAACACCAGGTCACTGCACTCGGAAGTCTTTAAGTCCGGGCTAGCAATCCATGGAAGATCACCGCCTCCGAGGTGCAGAATTAAAACATGTGGTGGCCCAGCATCCCCAATGGACATCAGGAATGTCAAAGGTTCCCGCCACCTATATGTCTTGCACACCATACCACTGCATACGCACGGTTACGCATAGCCCGAGATGTGGTCTCCATTCTGACGAATCAGGATACTGTGCCACCCCAGTGCACATAATTGTGGCCCACAAGCCACACTACTACCAGTGTGCAGGAACACACAGGGTCTATAAAATAAGGAGGGAGAAGTAGAGGGCAGAACAAGGCACTCCTGCAGTGAGGGGATGAACAGACAGGAAAAAATGCCCCAATCCCCACCTGCCCATGCAACATATGCCAGGCTCCGGGTACCCAAATGCAGCCGCAGTTGATGCAGTGCCCAACCCGAAGGAATGGGTACCAATTTTAATTCAGTAAGGGATAGACCCATCTGGTAGCAGACGGCAGGCTAGGGCGTGAATCATGTGCCACCACAAGCACATGTGGGGAAGCAACCGGACATATGGCAATGCCAGGCTAGTACCCTTTAACGGCTGACCGGCCCTTGAGGAGCGAAACCTCCCCAGAGCCCACTCCTGAACGAGCAACACATCTCCCAGTTCCAGTGTCCTGCAGCACATGTTCCCTGTTGAAAATGGTAGCAGCTAACTTAATCTGAGAGCTGCAGATCAAGGCACAGAGGTAGTTGCCCGAAAGTAGACTCTCCGTACGGAGCCTAGGCGCTGGCCACATAGGAGTCATATATATTAGCCACAAGTGCTAGCAGGGCTCATCGCCCTCATTCCAGGGTGAAGGGCAGCCCTCATCCCAAGGTCTTGGCAGTAGACTAACCATGACGGGCCAGGGAAAGCATCCACGGCCTGGTAAATATTGTCCAAGCACTGGACCATTGGGATGGCCAAATCAGGAGGGCCCTTATATATCCTGCCATGGATACCCGATAGGCCGGTAACCAACTGGCCCCATTGTGAGGCAGCTTGCAGCGACGGGGCAACTCACTGCCCCTGTCGTCCTGCCCCTCCATGTCCTAATCAGTGTGTTCACACTGCAGAAGGGGAAAATGGGAATATATTCCCCACGCCACATCGTCTTGCCAATAGCCTGGGACAAATGGTCACCCAGAGGCATGGAGTAACCGGCCATCGGCAGAACCACCGTTGGCACCGATCAGAGTGGGGATACACATAATAAGGCCCAAAGGACCCCCGAGAAATTAAGGGAAAGCATAGGGGCAGTCACCCCTGTAAGAACCAGGGTGTAATTGGCCTGTTGCGGCCATGGCCACTGTACCCCCCCCCCCCGCGCTAAAGCTAGTGTCACAGGTGTACTGATTTGACCAGGATACTCACTCGGTGCACCCCCACGAGCCGCCCCCACTGGGGGTTCTGGCCCGTGATGAGCGTCGGAGTTCATGATGGCCATTGAGCTCCATGTTTCCATGCGTCCAGGCCCGATGAGGAGCTGCGAGGCCTCCAGCAGCTTGACCCCATTGGCAGCCCGGTGTGCAGCCGTGGCCAGCATGTGGGCCGGAACCGCCGAGTTGAGCATCTGACCCACCAGGATAAGGTCATTGATGAGGGATAAACCGATGTGGTAATCCCTGGCCAGAATAGGGCCATGCCCATTAATCCAGCCCATGAGGGGCCGGAATGATGGTAGGACAGAAACCCACACCGTGCCCGAGTGGGCCGCTATACCCCGCCAGGCAAAGAAGCAGCAGGGCAAAAACCCGAGTGGAGCAGGCCTATGCCGCCCCCTGCCTGAGCCCTCAGCCTGGGCTCATTGGTGGCACTGTGTCCGACAACCCTGCCACTCACCTGCTGGGGTGCCATCCGAGCCCTCCAGCCCGGTGGCACTCAAGAAAAAGTAGAGGGGTGGGCTGAGCCCCCCCCAGGCGCGACCAAGGGGCCGCTTGAGCCTAGGGATCAAGGGAATTCCGCGCTGCAGTACTCAGGAATAAAACCACTGACCTTCAGCCTCCCAGTCAGTCTCTTAGCCACCTGAGCCACTGCCGTACAGTGGTCGGAGGAAGAGGAAAAACCTCTGATGCCATAAGCAAAGCGAGCCTCTTGAAAGAGGCAAGCAAGGGAGGAAGCGACGGAGCGAATTTCTCCGCTCCGTCGCTTCTAAAATGGCAGCACAGCTGCCTCATGGCCACCCCTTTTAAAGAGGGGGTTGCCACGCCCCCTAACTACCCGGATGGCTGAGTCCGGGTGGGTGGGGGCCTGCAAAGAGCGTGGCGGCCATTTTGGCGCCGCGCTTGCATTTGTTCAGGTACAGGTCTATTTCTCTCATCACCCTTGACTGGGAAGCGGAAGGTCAGCAGTTCGATTCCCGAGTACTGCAGGACGGAAATGAGCTCCCGTCTTCGTCCCAGCTCCTGCCAACCTAGCAGTTCGAAAGCAAGAAATTGCAAGTAGATAAATAGGGACCACTTCGGTGGGAAGGTAACAGCGTTCCGTGCGCTCCGGTGTCTAGTCATGCCTGCCACATGACCACGGAAACGTCTGCAGAAGCAGACAGCGCTGGCTCTTCGGCTTAGAAACAGAGATGAGCACTGCACCCTAGAGTCGGATACGACTGGCTTTCGAGCAAGGGAAACCTTTACCTTTACCTTACCTTGAGGGAGTGATCCACAAAAGGTTTCCAAATATCCCAGAATCTATTTTCTTTCAAATTATCTCTCTTTTTCTTTATCTCCCATGTCAATTTGTCATTCAAGGCTAAATTCCACATTTCTTTATACCACTCTTCCGTTTGTATAATTACATCATTTTTCCAATGTCTAGCTATACAATGTCTAGCCATTGTAATCATTATTTCTAGCAGCTCTTTCTTATCCTTGTTTAAATTAATATCTTCCACGTTTGTCAACAGAGTGATACCTGATCCCAGTTTTACTATCTTACCCAAAATATCTCCAATTTCTTTCTCAATTCTATTCCAGAAATCTTTAACCACTTTACAACTCCACCACATGTGTTCATATGTTCCAATAGTGTCCTTACATCTCCAACACATATTATCTTTTTTATTATCCATTTGATGTAACCTCACTGGGGTCAGATACCATCTCCACAACATTTTAAAATTGTGCTCTTTTATTCTAACCGACATAGTCCTCATTATCCTCTTTTTCCATTTATTTCTCCATAAATCTTTTCCTATCTTTATATTCAAATCTTGTTCCCACCTTAATTTCAAATCCTCTTGTGGATCACCATCCCTATTTAATATTGCATACAATTTACTAACTAATCCCTTAGTATTTATATCACCTTTTCTAACTTTTAGAATCAGCTCTTCAAATTCCGTCTTTTCTCTTTCCAAATCATATTCACTCATGTATTTACTATTCCATTTAATAATCCTCAATCTTTGGAACCAATTAATTTTTAATTGCTCAAACAATTTTATCCTACTAGCATCATTTCTGCATATCTGAAACCAGTCCTTCAACAGGATAACCTCATTCTCTTTCAAAATCTCCTTTATCTCCTCATTTATATTAATTGGAAAATTGGCCATATCTAAAATTTCCAATATTGGAGAGACATTTGGGACCAAATCCTTTTTTACCCTCTTCCATACATTCATTAAGCCTTTCATCATAGTATTCTTAGTCGCTACCTTTCCCAATTTGTCTCCTAAAAAGACCATTTTGCTCAAATGTTTATAGTCCCTCATCTCAATTTCCTCCCATATTACCTTTTCCCTTGCCAGGATCTTCACAACATTCTTGATTTGAAACACTCGATAATATGCCATCAAATTCGGCATACCCAACCCTCCTTTTTTCTACGATAAATACCATAACTTTTTTGATAACCTAGATTTCTTTCCACCATTACAACAGTCATTGATCAAATTTTGAAACACCTTAATTTCCTTATCCTTCAATTGAATTGCTATCGCATCAAATAAAAAAATTATTTTAGGTAACAGCATCATTTTAGCAAGTGCAATTCTTCCAAACCAGGACAATTTCAACTTTTGAAAACTTTGTATCTTATTCCTAATTTCAGTTTTCAAACTACCATAATTCAATCTGTTAAACTCTTCCAATTTGTTTGATATAGTTATTCCCAAATATTTCAACTTATTTTTAATCTGAATATTAACTATATCCTTTATCTTTTTCTGATCCTTTTCATCCATATTACAAAGCATCATTTCCGATTTATCCCAATTTATTTTCAACCCAGTAATATCCTCAAAATCCTTTAATTGTTGCCGAATTCTGTTCATTACCTTCTCTGGTTGTTTTACAATTATCAAAGTGTCATCTGCATACATACTTATCTTATTCCCCATAATTCCCTCTATTTTTGCTTCCTCTCGTATACCATTTGCTAATAACTCCATTGCCATTATAAACAATATTGGAGATAGTGGGCAACCCTGTCTCGTGCCTGCCTCCAACTTGACCTCGTCTGTAACCTCATCATTCACTCTAACAGTGGCTATTCCTTGTTGATATAATTGACTGATTACCCTTCTAAATTTAACGCCAAATCCATAGCTTTTTATTATCTCCTTGATTTAAATCCATTGTAGAGAGTCAAATGCCTTAAATATACCCAAAGATATTAATCCCACTTTTTCTTTGGTATGACTCACCGTATCAACTAAATCAATTACTCTTCTGATGAAATCTGCCATGTGTCTACCTTTCAAAAAACCCACTTGGTCAGCATTTATATATTCCCCCATGAAAACATTCAATCGATTGGCAAGTATTGCTGTGAAGATCTTGGCATCCTGATTTATCAATGATATGGGTCTATATGATTCTACTTTCTCTAAATTCTTTCCAGGTTTTGGCAAAAATACAATTGTGGTCCGGTACCATGAAGTTGGAATTTGCCCTCCATCTAATATATAATTATACAATTTTACCAACTTTGGTATCACGATATCTCCAAATTCCTTGTAAAAATCCACAAGCAACCCATCTTCTCCGGAGGCTTTTCCCAACTTCAATCTGGCAATTATCTCTTTTACTTCTTTCTCTGTCACTAATTCTTCCATTCTATCCCTATGTTCCTGTTTTATTCCCCTAATTATTTGCTTTTCTAATTGCTTTTTAAGTTTCTCCTCATCTATATCTTTTTTTGCATAAAGAGCTTGATAAAAATCCTTCACAATTTTACGTTTGTCTTTTATTTTATTACATCGTATCCCTTGATCATCAATCAAAATTCCAATTTCCCTCTTTTCCCTTTTATCCTTTGCTGCTTTTGCTAAAAGTTTTGAATTTTTATTGCTAAATTCAAAATATTCCCTTTTTAAGTAAACCAAGTCTCTTTTCACCTTTTCTGTTTCTTTACCTACCAATTCAGTCTTTAATTTTAATAAGTTAGCAAAGACTTTTTTTATTCTTTGTTTTTGAATGTTCCTCCTGTAACAACTTTATCTCTTTATCAAGCTTATCCTGTATCAACTTATAATTTTTATATCTATTACTTGCCATCTTTATACACTCTATAATACTGTGTGTCTATAATACTGGTTTTAGTAATACCAAAACAGGGCTAATAAGCTGTACCACCAATTGTCATTACAAAATATTAGAAACAATAATGAATCCCAGCTCTAAACCCAGTGCTCACGCATCTCTCACACAATGAATGCCTGCCTGTGAATCATGCAAAACCCAAGGCAGAAGCAAGAACTTTTTAATTAGTGCCAATCTGACACTGCAAATGATGCATCTTATCTTATGTGTACCTGATTTTGGTCACTGCAAGGTTTTTTTGCTTCCACATGACAGTAAAAAAATCAGGGATTTTTCACATCACGAGCAGTGTTAACAATGATGATGATGATGATGTGCCATCATATCAGTCTGATTTGCAGCATGGAAAGCATAATTTGTTCCAAAAGCATCACATTTTACATTCTAAAACTTATATTTTACACAAAATGCAAGATATTTCCCCACAAAATACTCTCTTTTATCTCTAAAACAGTGGCTGAATTGCACAGGCGTATTTATTTATTTTTATAATACAAACTAAAATCCTGTAAAAAAATTGTCTAACTTTCAGTCCACTTCTAACTGGCAAATAAATGCTCTACCCATTGAGCTATGCCAGACATGTTTCTGACAGTAAAGAAAAATGCAGGAGTCATATGTTCTGGTGTATAAAGTGGTGGATCATAAGATCACCTGCTCTTGGCTTCAAAACAAGATCTATAAAACAGTCCATGGATGTAAAAATTCAATTCAATTTCATAATCCTGCCAACAGAGGGAGGGAAATAGAAGATGTCTTCTCTTGGAGTTTCAAGATGTAAACTTCAAAATCTCAGAGTGTCATTTCTGGTCCAATCAGAACCCAATACACATGTAAAAATGGAGTATTTCCTTCTCTAAAAAGAGTGATTAAGAAACCAGGTATCCCTTCTGGCAAAGTTATCCTGCTATGGTAATAGAATAGACCATACTGCCAATGACTCAATGCCAAGTGTCAGGTGGTGGTTAACTAACCTGACCATCCTGAGGACTAGCGTCCTTGGGTGGCAAAGTCCACTGGGAAGGGTGATGGTCCCCAAGTGGATTAAATCCCACTTGAATCCATCTTGATGGAGAGCAGCAGCTTCATCAATACTGGCCTAGGTCTGATGAGAACTTTATGTGCCAAAAGGACTCAGGACCAGAAAGTGAGTCACAGAACTGGATCAGTGTTATGGAAGTCATGCTGCAGTGTGAAAGGCAGATGAAAGGCCACTGCATTATATTCTTAGGAGAGTCTTCATGGCTGATTGCCATGAGAATCACCAATATCCTGATTCAGATACAGCAGAAGAAGGAGAATTCCTTCCACTTTATGAATATCAGATCAGTGAGGCTGCCACTGGCAGGTGGGGAGCTTGAGATGAGGCAGATGCCCTTGAAAAGGGCAGTTGAAAGATCTCCTTACAAACTCATTAGCCTCCAGTACTCCTACTAATCACATAAATAAGTAATAGAAATTCAGAGATGCTTGGAGAAACCTGAATATATAACCATATGATTTTAAAAGCAAAATTTGTAGGATACTCACGAGTCCTCTAGATCAGACCTGTCAAGTATCCCGTAATGGGTGGGAAAACCACATATTTTAATCAAACTCCCCGCACCCAATTTTTATTTAGCCCCATATTCTCCCCATACCTGTCAAGTTTTGGGCAATTTCTGTCAAATAAGGGAAATTTCTCGGCCAAAACAGGAAACTGGACAGCTATGCTTATCCTGTGCTGGCCTCCAGTCTAACTCCAGTCTAATTGCATTCTAACTAATACGGGATGATGGCGGGAAAGAGTGTAAAATATGGGGGCTTGACAGAAATTTCCCGAAACTTGACAGGTATGATATTCCCTGCACAGAGCTCTGGGGTGAAGACTGGCACTGCCTGGCAATCAGTCTCCTCCTCCCCCAGAGCTCCCTGCAGGCAAGCCTCTTGACTGGGAGCGAAGCATCGTGGGATTTGGCATTGGGAGAGACTTTCAGTCTTTCACCTACTCCATGATGCTTTCACCTCAGCTGCGCAAGGCAACAAAGGTAAGTGGTAGAGGGGGGGGGTGTCAAAAGAACTTGCCTTGGCTTGCCTTCATTTTCCTTCCTTCCTTTCCTACGTTTCCCTCTTTTCTTCCCTTCTTTCTTCCTTTTTCTCACTCTTTTTTCTATTCTTTTTTTCCTTCTTCCTTCCTTCCTTCCCTTCCTTCCTTTTTCTTTCCCTCCTTCCTTTCCTTCTTTCTTCCTTTCACTCCACAGCTGCCGCCGCCACATGTCCTTCTTTCTGCCTCTGGCCGCTTCTGCCTCTTCTTGCACCCTCTTCACCCTCTTCTTGAGTGAGGCGAGCATGCCTTCCCTTCACCTCCTCCGACCTTCCCAGGTCATAGCTGTGCTTGGCTGCCTGAAGAGGAGGGAGACTAGAGTCCCATACCCAGTGGATGTGCGTGTCCCTCCCCCATCCCCCCCCCACCGCCTATGCTCCCCAGCCAAGTTGGGAGCTCGCCTTTGGGCTTGTTCGCCCTTTTCAACTCCCCCCCCCCGCTTGGCATGGGAAAAAGTCTGCCCGCTGGGGTAGTTTTTTTTTTTTTTTTTTTTTTTTGCACTCGAAGCCCTGGAAGCAGGGAGCCGGGAATTGAAGTCAGGGATTTCTGCTCTTTACGCCGATAGCCAACTTGGGGGTGGAAAAAATAAGCTAAGGAAAGCCCGAACCAGGAAAATAAGTGATCCAGCGACTCTTCACATTTTAGAAAAAAAATCGTGCATGGGGAAACGGGGAAGCCACCATTGCAAGCCAATTCTTTCTTTGAAAACAAATAATAATAATAATAATAATAATAATAATAATAATAATAATAATAATAATAATAATAATAATAATAATAATAATAATAATAATAATAATAATAATAATAATAATAATAATAATAATAATAATAATAATAATAATACATTAATTTGCAAATACCTCCTTTTCCAACTAAAGAGCAGGGGGGGGGGCATGCAAGTTGTCAATAGATTTTTTCCTTCGCCCAGAGGGTTTTATTTCTCCTCTTTCTCATGTGTGTGTGTGTGTGTGTGTGTGTGTGTGTGTGTGTGTGTGTGTGTGTGTGTGTGTGTGTGTGTGTGTGTGTGTGTGTGTGTGTGTGTGTGTGTGTGTGTGTGAGTGATGAGCACCCGTCTCTGTCCCAGCTCCTGCCAACCTAGCAGTTCAAAAGCAAGAGTAGATAAATAGAAACCACATGACCACAGAAAACAGCACTGGCTCTTTGGCTTCCAAACAGAGATGAGCACTGAACGCTAGAGTTGGATATGACTGTCTTTCACGCAAGGGCAACCTTTACCTAATAACAGCAAATCTCTGATTGGTATTCAAATTTGCTGTGAAGTTTGGCTCTGTTTATGTAAAGATCTCCCTTGCTCAAAAGCCAGTCATATCTGACTCTAGGGTGCAGTGCAGTGCTCATCTCCACTGACAGCCAAAGAGCCAGTGTTGTCTGTCTGTGTTAGCAGACGTTTTCATGTGGCCATGTGGCAGGCATGATGACTAGTGCCCAGCAAGTCACATGAAAAGATTTGGCCACGCCAACAGATTTGGCCATGCCCACAGTGTTTCCCTTATTTTCAAATCCAAAACTTGACAGGTATGCTCTAGATCTCTTCCTAGTTCTTTCTCCGACTAGCTTTCTAAATAGTCTCAATGCTTCATCTTGTATGTTTCAAAATGAAAACAAAATAAATATGATGATGGAGACATGTAGAAAGTAGGAATGCAGCTAGGTCAAATATCAGGGGATCCTACACTTTAAGTTTCCATATCTTAATTCTTCAGTACTTATCTTCTTTAGGTTAACCTTCAAACAATGCAAATGTATGCAGTTCAACTAGCCATATACCTTTGCAGGCACCCCCCCCAAAGAAAGACTCAGACACCGGTATATGGATAAAGGCATTGGGCCACTTTTATTGAATAATGCCCTAGTCCGAATTATAACTTTCAATTGGTGTATTCATCCAATTGTAATTCTTTAAGGCAAGCAGGCCGCAGTAACACTGGTAAGGTTCCTCCCAAAATGCCAATGGCAATTGGCTACATGTAACTATTTGTATCAATTTGTTTGTTGACACAAACAAATTGTTGACCGGAGTCAATAAACTATCTACTGACCTCACCCTATGACGTGCATCCGTTAAATCTCAAGGTGATGCAGGCTGCTAAGCTCCTGCCATCACCCCTTGCCTGGTTCGTCGTTGACCGGCCAAAGCTATTACCCCTGTACCTGTCTAAGTGTTGGCCAGTCAATTGTGAACCTGCCGGATACCTATGGGTCATAAATCTTTACCTTACCAGTGCTACCCGCCACACGGGGAGGCGTCCATGATGACTCACCGCCCCCCCCAGACCGTCAGCTCGGTCGCCAGGCCTGCTTGCACCTTGCCCAGAAAGAGGTACATACCTCTAGCCGACAGGTGGACCCCATACCCTGCCTACCAGCAAAAAGTTTTGTAAGCCTATCCGCAGGTTTCCAATGGCTGTCTCCCAGCCATGCTCAGCAAGGGACCGGGCAACAGCCCTGTCCACTGACTGCCGGAACGGTCCGAACCAAGGAGATCCACGTCTCCCCTAAATTGGTGTCTTGGCACGATGTTAGACCATAGCGACCGTGTGTAAGCCATACATGATATAAAACGCCAGGTCACTGCACCTCGACAATTTAAGGAATATCAGTGACCCATATAAGAACATTGCCGCCGAGGTGCAGAATAAGAACATCGGGCGGTCCAGCACCCCTGATGGACATCAGGAATGGCAACAGTTCCTGCCCCGTTGTGCCGCGCATACCATACCATCGCATACGTGCGGATGCACGCAGCCCGAGTCGGGGTCCACACTCTGTCGCCGCAGCATATACTGCTGCCCAGTGTACATAGCTGCGGCCCACCAGCCCCACTGCCACCGGTGTGCAGAGACACACAGGATCTGTAAAAGAGGAGAAGAGGTTAAGGACATAACTAGGTTCTCGTACAGTGAGGGGACGTACATATAAGAAATTACGTGCACACCTATATCCGCCTCCGAGTACCTCAAACGTAGCTGCGATCAACGCGACGCCTATCCTAAATAAATGGGTGCCAAAACGGGCCCCACACCGCAAAGCGCTGTACCGGTCACGCTCCGTAACTTTACTTTGGTAAGGGTAGACCCATCCTGGTGGCAGAAAAACAGGCTGGGGCGCGCAGCAGGCACTGCCAAAAATCTATGTAGGGCACCAACCGGACAGATGTCTTCAATGAAACCTCGTAGCAGTCTAACTCCACTGCCTACGCTGTGCTGAACAACCTTTGAGGACCGTATCCCCAATTGAGCCCACTCATGCGTGACATAGACATCGTCGAGTTCCAGTGCCCTACGAGACACATCCGCCTTACACCATGGTACCAACTCTGGTACCAACTCACTGATGCGGAGCACTCCAAAAAAGGCTACCGTGGTAGCTGCGTGACCAAAAGCCACTTCATACCTATCCTAACATAAGTTATGCCAGCCTTGTGCAAGGTGGGTCAGAAACTCTGGCAAACTGGGGTGACGCGTGTCCGGGCGGTGGACACGTTCACGTGTCCACCCCTCCAAAACACGACGCATGCGGAAGTAACTCACACAGTCATTAAAGCCCCTCACATTGGCCATAAATGCCAGTGCCGAAAGCCTAGAGGCTATAGTACGGGGGGCCAAACCCTGACTGTGAAGATAAACATGTATTGTAAAACCTGGTCCACTGGTATGGGCCACACTTGAGGCAACTGTAGTTACTCGCAAAAGGTTCTAAATCGTATGAAAGCATGTTGATACACCTTATGCGTACGAGGTGCCAATGACATGCCGGTCGCCCGGTTCACCTCTCCTCGCTAAATGCCCAAATATCGGCTGGGAGTGGCGAGGGAAATTCCTCTGCTTCCGGAGCAAGGCACGGAACCGGGGGATCTGCAGGCGGGATAAAGCATCAGCAATATTGTTATTAATACCTGGTACATGTCTGGCCCTGAACAGCACATTTAGGCGTAGGCTTCTCAAAAAGAATTGACAAACCAATGCCATGAACCTGGGGGATTTGCATGTCTGGGCGTTGACAATGTGCACCACTGCTGCATTGTCACACCAAAAATGGACCACTGAGTTGGCCCACTCGTCGCCCCATAGCATCAGTGCTCCCCAAATTGGTAAGAAACTCAAGGAAGGTAAGATCACGGAGGCGATCCGAGCAAGCCATGCGTGAGGCCATCGGCCGTAAGCCCACCTACCCTCAGAATAAATCCCATAACCCAGGGAGCCGGAGGCATCCGACTGTACTTGAAATCTAGGGCAGACCATAAGGTCTGATCTCCAGGAAGAGACCCCATTAAAATCCTGGGGGAATTTGAGCCAGACCGAAAGGTCTGCCTGTATGCCCTCTGGGCAGCCGGACCCTGTGGTGGCGTTTTAACAGGCCAGCCATGGCGTCACACAGGCTCCTGGCCAATGCTCTGCCGAGTGTCACCACCCTGCAGGCAAAGTTCAGATGGCCATGAAGTAGCTGCAGCTCACGAGGGTACACTTTACGTTTGGCAATCAATGCCAAAATCGCCACAGAGATCCGAGTCGCCTTATCCATGGGTAACCTGGATGCCTGTGCAACAGAGTCAATAACAATGCCTAGAAATGTGAGCTTAGTAGCTGGGCCCTCGGTCTTTTCAGGCGCTAAGGGGACACCCAGTTCCCGCATGAGTGTCTGAAATGTAGTGAGGAGACGCGTGCACGTGTCCGAGCCCCGTTCACCCCCGAACCAAAAGTCATCGAGGTAATTGGCTAGAGACCGGGACCCCGACCTGCGAGCAAAGGCCCACTGAAGGAAAGTACTGAATCGTTCGAATGCTGAACATGAAATAGAGCAGCCAAAAGGCACGGCCTTATCTACGTAAGTAAAATTCCCCTTGGAACCTAAAACCAAATAGCTCAAAATCCCCTGGGTGCACTGGCAGTAATCGGAAAGCCGATTTCATATCACACTTTGCCAGGAAAGCACCGGGACCGCATGAGCGTACCCCTCGTAGGGCCTGGACAAACGACGTGTACCTGACTAAACAAGGTCATCAGGAATCGCATCACTGACCGAAGAACCCGCAGGGTAAGCTAGATGGTGGATTAGATGACATTCACCTGGGTTCTTTTTCGGTACTAGCCCCAGAGGGGAGACCTTCAAATTAGGGAAAGGTGGTTCCAAGAAGGGGCCCGCTACTCTCATAGCCTCAACTTCCTTAGCTATGCTCAGTGCAGCAACCTCCTCGTTACCTTTCAAGGAAACTAAATTAGGAGCATCTTGGGGCCCCTAACACCCCTGAATGGAATACGAAAGCCCCATTGGAAACCCTCCAGCAGGTACCTCGCATCATCCCTTCTTGGATAAGCTGAGAGGCATCGCTCCAGCATGAGTACACTAATTGGGGAGGGGGCCTTTTACATGGCTAGTTCCGTCAGATGGAGCTCTGATCGCCCCCAGTGCACCCCTACCTCTGCCCCGTGACCCACCAGCCCGCGGGCACGCGGAGGCTGCGTGGGGGCCAGCGCAAGAGGGACACTCGTGTTGGGAATGACACTGGTGCTTATTACACACATCGTTAGCTGAGAAGCTCCAACACAGCAGGCGGGCTGGAACCCCCTGCCCCACCGGTTGGCGGGGAGCCTGTGTTGCAGCAGCCCGCTGCACAGCATGACCACAATGGTACCTATCACCAGGCGCCGGTCGCGTGGGAGGCATGTACAAGAGCCACAATTGCTGACAGGGCTCATCCCACCTCATCTCAGGATGTAGGGCTACCCTCATCCTAAATTCCTCGTCGTAAGCCAACTATGATGGGCCTGGGCAATCAACCATTGCCCTGTAAATATTATCAAGGTATTGAACCGGAATGGCCAAATCAGGCCGGGCCCTGAGGCATACCGCCATATATATAAAGTATGCCGGCAACCAGTTGGCCCAGTTACGCGGTGGCTTAGGACGACGGGACAGCTTCTTGTCTCTGTCATCCTGTCCCTCCCTCTCCTCCTTAGTGGGCTCACGGTTCCGGAGGGAGAAAATATCAACGTACTCCCCTCGCCAAATCTTGTCCCTCGTGACCTGTGACAAATGATCACCCAGGGGCAAGGAATTAACCAGCCGTCGGTAAAGCCATCGATGGCACAGTTTGTATAGAGGGTATACGCAGCGGGACCTGAACAGCCCCTGTGATGCTCGGCACAGCCCCAGGGGCGGACACCCCCGCCCTGAATGAGGGACCATTTGGGAACCAGGGGTTAATGGGACAATGTGGTACCGGCTGCCCACCCACATCAACTTGACGCGGCCAAGGCCACTGAACCCCCCCCCCCAGTGTAAGTGGACAGTGGTGGTGGTGCACTAAATTGAACCTGATACTCACTAGTCGCACCCCCATGAGCCGCCCCCACCGGGGGTTCCGGCCCACAGTGGGCGTCGGAGCTCGCAACCGGAATCGAGCTCTGAGACCACCCTTGGCTGCTCCCAGCCTGTACATCAGGTCGCACGGGGAGCTGTGAGGCACTAGCCGGGGCTGGCCGGACATTCTCAAGCAGCTCGACCGGTTGGCCGCGCGCTGAAGCATCCCAGCCGGCAAGTTGGCCGGGGTCGACGAAGGGGCCCCTGTGGAAGAAGCGGTAGCGCCCCCCTCAGAAGGTGGCTGGGCAATGCCCAAAGATGCTTCCAGCACTGCTATATGTGCTATCAAAGCATCCACTGCCTCAGAGCCCCCAGTATAAGGTGGGCCGGGTGGGCCGGATGGCCCACTAGGTAGTTGGGGCAAAGGCAACCCAAAAGGGGAGCCAGGGCCAGAATAGGGCCAAGCCCAGAACTCAGGCCCGTGGGGGGCCGGAGGAGCTGTGGGGCGGACACCCGCACCAGGCCCCCCTGGGCCAGCCTGTCCCGGGCCCTGCAAAGGCGCGCTCAGGGCCAAAGCCCCCGAGGGGCCAGCCTGCACCTGCCCAGTTATGAAGCTGGCACCCAGCTGCCAAGTGGTAGCTTGACCGGCCCCACTGGTACCAGTGGGCAAGGGTCCATCGCTGCCCTGCCGTGGGGGCGCAGCCCTGGTCCTTCGACCCGAAGGCTGGTCCCCATCCGATGAAGGGCTGGGAAAAGCCCTTCCCCTCGGCCGCGGCTTCAGTTCCGAGGCCTTTCGCTTGGGAGCCATGTCTACTAAAAGAATATGAGTAGCCAAAGGATCCCTATCCAGGGATTGAACTCCTACGCAGAAGTACCGCGTTGGTCAAGGAGTAGTTCCAAAACGGCTCCGGGTACGAGGTCTCTCTCATTCCCAGCCGGGAATCGAACGTGCAGACCTCCAGCGACCAACCCACAGCTAAAGAGAGAACGCGACGGAGAAAACTTCTCTCCGTCGCAATTCTAAAATGGCAGCTCGGCTGCCTCGTGGCCACCCCTTTTATAGAGGGGTGGCCACGCCCCCCAACTCACCCGGATGTCTGAGTCCGGGTGGGGGGGCGCAAAGAGTGCAGTGGCCATTTTGGCGCCGGGCTTTCATTTGGTCCTTGTGTTAAGGTGCAATTACCAGTTACTCCTTATGTGATTCTTGTTACAGGTATAAAAGCAGAGGCAGCAGATGATATCTGGAGTTCAAATAGCTTTCACTTGGATAATCAGTGTTGCTAAGACAATTTCATCAAAAACAGAAGCTCTTCAAGTTTGTGTTGCAAGACATCTTCCCTCCCTAACTGGGTGGGTTTCAGTGAAGGGTTTTGGGGAAGGCAGATATTTTAAAGAGTTCTTTTATTTTCCCCTTGCAACATTCCAGCTTGACTGAGTATCACAGAAAGGTTAATGCCTTTTGTCCTTTTTTCCACTTGGCAGCTTGCAAATTCACTTTCTGTCCTGATGAATGCTGCAATTAGTACCATGTTTCTCAAATTTGACAAGGCAGAGAAAGGTATCAAGCAGCTGAGTGATTGTTACTTCAAAGATAAGAATATACAGATGTTCACATAGTAAGGCAAAAACTAAAATCCAGATCAAGGGAACATATTAGCACACATGGGCGGCTAATGATTATGGTAGCATATAATACAACCATTAGAAAGGGTCACTAAGTAGGCTGATGTAAAGAAACTAATTAAGGGAGTAAAAAGGGGTGGGGGCCCTCTTTAATGGCCATTTGATTCAAATTTGATTAACAAATACCATTTCAGATTAAGTAATTACTTGTTTCTCAACTACACCAGTGACTAAAGAGTCTTTTCTCTGGCTTCATTAAAACCATAAGTCTGCCAAATTAGCAATTACAATGCCATTTAGTGAAAATATCTTGCATTTAATGTGACATTTCCTTTTATGAGATCACCTACATAAGAATGCCTGTTTTGCAAGAAAACAACACAAAACCAAACCACAACAACCAATATTGTAGCAGGCTAGCCTGCATTTTAATGAGCCATTTCACAAAAAGTAGAGATGTTCTTATAACTAAATCAAAGCATAATGTGCAGCACTTCATATAGAATTATTGTATAGAAATGTTAAGTACTGTATCTGAAAGATACTTTAATTGTTTGAATTCTGTGTCCCAGCATTCATGAACTCTAATGGCAAATTAGTCCTCTTCAAGTAGTAATCTGAGTTACTGTTATGTATGATAACTGTGTTGTAACTGTCAAAACCATTTAAACCACCATTTTCCCACGCTTTCTAGCTGTCAAACAGTGTCCCTGTTTGACAGCTACAAAATCTTGCCAGACAGCGTAGTCTCACGAGATTTCAGGAGGCACACAATTTGAATTTTGACAGGCGCGCAATGTATCTCTTGTATCCAAATAAGGGGATTGAAATGTGTGCATACGTTGTTGGCCAATTGGCATTGTTCGTTATTGTTACTGTAACCATTGTACATAAGTCCGAGTTTTGCCCCATCCAAACTGTGTTCAAACCCTACCAATAAAGAGCTGTATTTCACTTCTTAATGTGAGTCGTCATAATTCCTTGAACACCAAAGTTACTGAAATACAGTATACAGTTTTCATAAAATTTCCACATAAGTAATAAATGATCAAACAGTTATATAACCAAAAAAGAAGGGGAAGGTTCAGTGTCAAGTATGCTTTCCCATGCTTTCCATCAAGGAAGAAAATTTAGCCAGATGATCAACCTAAATTGTATCAATCACACAATTTGACTGGCAAGCATAATTACTTGTAAATGGATGCAAATCCATTATTAATCGCAACTGAATTTCTTATTTGCTGTGACAGAGACATTCCTCCATTTCAATTACTCTCCTTTAGTTCAGACATTGGAATTAACCCTTGATTGATGGTCATTCAATTTTAGTTTTTGCCTTACTATGTGAACATCTGTATATTCTTATCTTTGAAGTAAAAAAATTAATTAACCAAGCACACATTCACATCACATCAGGGAGCTCTGATGTCTTCACTGGGTTAAAATCTGTATATTCTGCCAAAACATGAATTTATGACAACATAAGTGTGCCAGGCATTATGCCCAGGCAACTAGAGTTGCACAATTAGACTGCAGAATTGATTATGTGGCTCCCATCACAACTCTTGTGCAACAAGCCTGCGGAAATGATTTCTAAATAGCACATCTGCCCTGCCTCAATTTTCAACTAGCATTTGTCAATTCCAGTATCAAATGACTTACTTGATTACTCCTTGATGAATGTTTGGATGAGAATTGAGAGCGAATCCTACAAATATCTCTTTAAAAAGCCGTATTGAGTTCAGTGGCTCCCTCTAGGTAGGCATGGAGCAGGAGTTGTAATTATCTGTCAGCTTTTTGTATTTTTTGAGTCTTTTTTAAAAAGCACATACCCAGAAGGCATTCATAAGGCATTCACCAAAATCCTGTTACTAAGCATAGTCAGTTGCACTAGAGGAGGCCCAATGAATCAGTGAGGATTTAGTGAGTCAAATCTTACATAAGTGCTACTGATTCAAATAACTGTTGAATTGGGCCATCCCTAGTATGACATAGTGTGTTAAGCAGCAAGATTTTAGCCAATATGTTATGGACTGCAAATACTCTGCAGATTTTTTTTAAAAAAAGGTCATTGAAGCAATAGATAAAACATATTTATTTGTGAAGTAAATTTATGAATAGAGAACGATACTGATTTATCAATTCTTTGGCAAAACGTTGAGTGAAAGATATCACAAGACAGAATCTTGCTAAGAACAACTTCACAGAGAAGAGTAGTTACCTAATGATTATTCTTCCCTGGCAGGCCCCACATTTCATGGGCAGTCTTGCACCTACAGCAAGACTGGGTAATTGAATGGGAGTGTGCCAGAGTGGGGAACAAAATTTAGTTAATAGCAATTCCCCTCTCTAATCCTTCAGCAAGATTTTAGCCATAGGCTTTTAAATTTCATAATATGTCATCATCGTTATCGGCTGCTACTTGTATACAAGAATACATTTTTTCTGGAAGTCATTTTCACAGTTGATGGATGTTTCATAATATATAGATATTAATTTATTACACTGACAGGAAAAGTAAACCACTTCTTAGCACCCTCTACCTAGAAAATCTTGGAATGTGTTGCCATAAGTCAGAGTTGACTTGGAGCATGCGATTATTATTATTCACAATACCTTTCAACAGTCATAAGATGCTTTTCTTACTGTCCTATTTTTTAAAAATTATATTCCATTCTCAAATTTCTTGCTATCATTTTATCTTGCCAGTGTACTTGGTATCACATTAGTAGAGCCACCCAGCTTTTACAGCAAGACATTTTCCAGTCAGTAAGTAGTCTAAGTAAAATCAATTTACTGTACCTGCAACTTTGCCCGAGCACTGGAACTTTGCTTTAGCATAGTTTTGCAGTGCAAAGTTTTTGAAAGGGACATATTATCACAGATGTATCTGAAACATAATGCACACTTTTGGGAAATCATTTATGATTCAGACTGGAGATAAATGCTTCCAGCCATTATCAGATCTCTGTGCTTAGATCCAGTTCCTGTGAAGATATCTGCCTGTGAAGTGCCCTTTTAAAGAATATATGTGGAGCTACATGATTCTAATAGGTTTTCAAGATATGTGAGATGTTCAGGTAGTGATTTACCATTGGTATACACATGGTGAAAAAGTTCACATCTCTGTTGTTTTGGGTTCTTTCATTTTCATATTTTTCATGTCATTTTGTTTTACACAGAAGGGAAAGCCTCTTTTATGTTACTCATTTAGTGTTTCCCCAAATCTCTAAACCACCCTTTAAAACAGGGGTGCCCAAGCTTTTCCCACAAGAAGCAGCTGAGTGGGCCGGTCATGTGGGTCCTCCTGGTGCCATTGGTGGTGGCGGTAGGGGCGGTGGCAGCACATTAATTCAGATAAGATAGATAAGATAAATCTTTATTGTCATTGTCCACTTGCAGGAACAATGAAATTTCTCCCCATAATTTAAAACAGCTACAGAAACACTAATTAAGACACTACCATATAGTTCAACACACATTATCAAGCTTTTTTGCCCCCACCTCTTCCCATGGAGGAGGGAAAGATGTCAGAACATCTTCACACAGTTTTTTATTTATTTATTTTAAAAATTCAGCCCACAGGCAGTAGATTGGGCACCCCTGCTTTAAAACGACTCCAAAAAAAATCAGAGGCAAGGCAACAGATACTCACAAGGAACAGTGGAAAAGGTATGGTGTACCTGCCCTGCACAGTAGTCCCTCTGGGCTTGAGCATCATCATTATAAAAAAAGCAAGGAAACAGCCAGCTAACCAGGCAATGGCTGCCTGGCACACAAAGACACCACTAACTCTAAGTAAGCAAATACATTACAACACTATGAGCACTGAGAGAGAAATGCCTCAAGCTGTTTCCAGTGAACTACAATAACCACCAATGCAGGCTAGTGATACATTGATACAGACACAAAGCCCCCATGTTCCTACCAAAGCAAACAACACAGGAGGGAGAACAGGGAAAGAAACTGTTTCGTACATATTTTTGTAGTAAATACACATGGAAATACACTCAACCCTCACATAAACAATGTGTTCAGATAGCATCATTTTTGCTTAACAATGCATCGTTATGCACCACGTGTTCCCCCGCATAACAACGTTTTTAGTGTCGTCCAGACAACAATGCTAAAATAACCATCATTATCCAGACAAAATGTTGTTATGCGGGAAACTCCATAGAAACCTACATAACAACAAAAATCACTTAACAACACTACTTGGGGAACCAAGTAACATTTAATTTAATTTTAATTTAATAGTCATATTTATATATGCCGCCCACTCAGGCAGAACCCGACTCAGGGCGGCATTACAACAAGTTCTAAAAACACTTAAAAAGACCCACATCCCACCCACCCATCCCACCCACTATAAAAAGAAGAAGAAGAGAGAGTTCTTAATTGTTTACATAAGCAAGCAGGCGGGGACCATGTTCCCATTAGGGCCCCACACCTGCCCTGCCAGCCAGGTCTTCAATCCTTTCCTGAAGGGCAGCAATTCTCTTTGAAGTCTTAGATCTGTTGGCAGGAGGTTCCAGAGAGTTGGTGCGGACATGGAGAAGGCCCTCCTTCGGGTGCTGGATAGATGTGCACCCCTAGCTGATGGCACTATTAGAGAGCCCCTCCGGTCCGCTCTGGTTGGACGGGCAGACACTCTTGGGACGATGCGGTCTCTAAGGTAACCTGGCCCACTGCCATATAGGGCTTTAAAGGTCAAAACCAGCACCTTGAATTGCACCCGGAGAAAAACTGGTAACCAGTGCAGCTCCCAAAGTAGCGGTGAGGCATGGGCATAATGCCCACATCCCATCACCACCCGGGCTGCCGCATTCTGGACCAGCTGCAGCCTCCGAATGGTCATCAAGGGCCCCATGTAGAGCACATTACAATAATCTAGTCGGGAAGTCACCAGAGCAAGGGTGACCATAAGCAAGGAGCCCCGGTCCAGGAGCGTGCGCAACTGGCGAATCACCCGAAGTTGGGCAAAAGCCCTCCTGGCCACAGCCGCTACCTGTTCTTCTAGCAGCAGCCGTGAGTCCAGAAGGACCCCCAAGTTGTGCACTGGGTCTGTCTGGGGCAAAACAGCCCCATCCAGTACCAAAAATGGTAGCTCCCTGGATAACATGGGGCCCCTTATCCACAGCCACTCTGTCTTGCTGGGATTCAGCCGAAGCCCATTGGCCTCCATCCAGACCCCAATGGCCTCCAGGCATCCGGATAGGATTTCAACAGCATCACTGGGGTCCCCACGGGCCGAGATGTACAACTGAGTGTCATCTGCGTACTGATGGTACCGCACCCCGTGGGAATGAATGATCTCATCCAGTGGCTTCATGTAGATGTTAAATAGGAGAGGAGAGAGCACCGAACCCTGAGGCACCCCATACTTGAGAAGCCTAGGGCTGGACCTCTCACTCTCTAACCACACCTACTGGGTATGGCCCTCCAGAAAAGAGGAAAACCAGGACAACACGGTGCCCTGGATCCCCAGTCCTTTGAGCTGTTCCAGAAGGATACCGTGGTCGACGGTATTGAAGGCCGCTGAGAGGTCAAGAAGAGCAAGGACGGATGGATAACCCCCGTCCCGCTCCCGCCAGAGATCATCCATCAGTGCGACCAATGCCGTCTCTGTACCATACCCGGGCCTGAATCCTGATTGAAAGGGGTCTAGATAATCGGCTTCCTCCAGGACACTCTGCAGCTGGCGCGCCACCGCCTTCTCCAAAACCTTACCCAGAAAGGGCAGGTTGGAAACCGGCCTGTAGTTGTTAAGGACAGCTGGGTCAAGGGATATTTTCTTCAGGAGGGGGCGCACCAAAGCATGTTTTAGCGGTGCAGGAAATACCCCCTCCCGTAATGATGCATTTATTATCGCCCTGACCCAGCCACCTGTCACCACCTTGGAGGCTTTCACCAACCAGGTGGGGCAGGGGTCCAAAGGACATGTAGTGGCACGCACAGCTGCAAGGAGCCTGTCCACTTCATCACGGACAACAGGATCAAACCGAACCCAGATCGTACAGCAAGACTGTGCTCTGGTGTCCCCCCGACCCTCCCCATCCACACCGGGATTCAGCCCTGAACGAATCCGATCGATTTTCTCCACCAGATGGTCAGCAAAGTCCTCAGCCGAACCCTGCCAACCGGGCACCGATCTCCCCCTACCGAGGAGGGACCTGGTTACCTGGAACAGGGCGGCTGGGCGATTATCAGCGGAGGCAATAAGGGTGGTGAAGTATTGCCGCCTCACCACCCCCATCGCCACTAGGTAGGCCCTAATAGCAGCTCTAGCTAGTGTCCAATCGGAGTCATCCTGGGTCTTCACCCAGCAGCGCTCTAGGCATCTCTTTGCCTGTTTGAGTTCCTGCAGTTCATCCGTGAACCACGGGGATGACCTAACCCCATGGGCGTGGAGAGGCCGCAGTGGCGCGATTTCATCCAAGGCTGCTGTTGCCGTCCTGTTCCACAGGTCGACAAGTGCCTCGGGTGAATCGTGTATCCGATCCAGAGGAACATCCCCCAGTTCCCTCTGGAATCCATCTGGATCCATTAGTCACCGAGGGCGGGCCATTTTAATAGGCCCTGCCTCCCTACGATGAAGCGTCGCCCCCAGAAAGTCAACAGTCACCAGATAGTGATCTGACCATGGCACAGGTGAGATGACTAAGTCCTGTAATCTCAGATCACTCTGCCACTGCTCCGACAAGAAAACTAAGACTGGCATGTGACCACTGCCCCTGGTCGGACCCCGAACTACCTGAGTCAGGCCCATGGCTGCCATGGAAGCCATGAACTCCCTTGCCACCTCAGAAGCCATCCCCAATGATGGCAAATTGAAGTCCCCCAGAACCATAAACCTCGGGAACTCCAACGCCAGCATCGAGGCGGCTTTGAGGAGCTCAGGCAGGGCATCCCTTACCCTGCAAGGGGGCAGGTACAGGAGTAAGATCCCCAACTGACCTTTGGGGCCCAACCGTACAAGCAGGGCCTCACAACCAGACACTTGTGGAGCAGTGGCCCTAGCAATTCCCAAAGACTCCCTGGCAACAATGGTGACACCACCGCCCCTCCCCTCACCTCTAGGCTGGTGCCAAATACCGAACCCAGCTGGACACATGTCCAAAAGAGGTACCCCATCCTCAGGTGTCAGCCAGGTTTCGGTGATGCATGCCAGGTCGGCCCGCCCCTCCTGGATAGAATCTTGGATCAGGGGGGCCTTATTACAGACTGATCTGGCATTCACCAGCAGCAGCCTAAGGGCGGGGTCACTCTGGATCTGCTGCTCAGGGCCCAGAGATGTACCTGCAGGGCTGGAATGAGGGACCACACTTAAACATCAGACCCACATTCCCCGAGTGCGGCCCGCCCCACGGTACCCACCATACCGCCCCATGCCCGTCACAACACCTATATGGATCTCTGGAACCCCCCTAACATCATTATGCGAGTGTCTACTGTAACATGGTCAAGATCCAAGGAAAGCAACCAATCAAGCAAATAACGGTTAAAATAATCAAAGTTTCTCCCCAACAAAAATACTAGAATATTGGGAAATATCTCTCTTTCCTCCCACCTGATGCCTTCTCTTTTTGGGTCCAGTAGGCAGGGCAGGCCCAGTCTGCAAAAATAAACCAGAAAAAGAAGGGACAAAAAAAGGATGGGGCATTCCCAAAGAAATTGGGTGGAGAGATCCAAAACATAAGGAGGCATGTTGGCACAAGCAGGTTTTCTTACAGTAGCAGAAATAATCCAAAGAGATGGTAGGAATACACTCCCAGAAAATCAAGAAAAAAGGCATAAAAGAGACGAAAGGATCCATGATGGAGGCACAAGTAGGCAGCAATCCAAGACAGAAGGCACAATGAGCTCAGTACACAATAATCAGAAGGAATGACTGAAGTAAAGAGTATTTCTTGCAGGGCTCCAGGCCACTTTGCAGATTCAAAATTCCTGCTCTGCCTTGACATTTTGATTACCTGCTGACATCTCTCACAATTCTATTGGACAAAAAAAAACAAAAAACAGACAATTTGACATCCAAAAGTCACCAAAGGTTACATTAAAAGGAGACCAAAAAGGACACATAAAAATTCTGTGTAACCTTCTTTCATAAACATGAATAATTTAGGTTTTAGAGGCTCTCTTTTGGCAATTGTCAAAACACAAATTACACAAATGAAAGTATCTTTTGTGTTTTTGATCTTTTGTTTAAACTCAAAAGATCTATCGTTATTTTACTGTCACCACTCCCAGTGAGTTTCTGCAGCTGAGCAGGAATTTGAACACAATTAGTAGTCCACAATGATTGTCACCAAGAACAATGTAAACTAGTGCAGATTCTTTGGAGGAGGGACTGCACAAATAAGAAATAATGCATATATTGAAAACCCATTGTTTGCACTCAGCACAGAATTTGCATATGTTAGTAAGAAAGTAGTTAACAACCATAGTTTATTATATAGTAATTAATAATGAAGGATTAAGTATATAAGAAACTATAAACTACCATAATAATAAATATAGAAGTACTCAAAAGCAAATATGTATACGTATTAAATAGAAATCTTTAATTACTGAAATAAGGTTAAGTGTTGTTAACTGTATTACAGGTACTTATATTTTTACTGTCTTTCTATTATTATGCATTATATTTTGTATTTTTGTCTACTATCTTTCTTTCACTCATCAATGTTCTTGTATAATTGTCTTTGTTTCTATTCATTTTATTTTATTGTAATTTTCTCAATAATAATAATAATAATAATTCAAAAAAGAGAAAACCCATTGATTGTATGGTGTCTTCAGTACACACACACACACACACACACACACACACACACACACACACACACACACACACACAGAGTATATCTGCTGAAGAACACTGTGATTGTATATTTATTTATTTGGGGTGGGGGGGGATGGTGAGCCAGTATGCTGGTATTCAAGTTTAGGGAAGGGTAGAGGAGATTAGCTATGTTTTGACTAAATCAATAAAATATCTGGCTCCAATTCTCTAGAGCAGTATTTGAAATAGAGAGATAATTGAAATAGCTTAGTCCTCTGTAATATTGGCTTAATGCTACTGTAACAACTTACCAGTAAATGCTGAGCAATAATTAAATTAATGAACAAACCCACAAATATTCTTTTCTTCCTTCAACAAACAGCCAGTTAGTGGAGCAATGCCCACCAAGTGAGAAAGAAGCTTAGATCTAAAACTGTCAAGCGAATGTGCTACACTGTCTGCAACATAACAGTAGGAGTATTTCTGTGATTCTGCTACTGCACAGCAAGTAACAAATAGTTTTTCAACTTTGTTGCAGCCTGTGTATATTATTGACATTTTGCCCAACAGTGAAAAAGTCTTGTTTTCACATCACACTGCAGCTCACTCCAATTTAGGATGAAGTAGAGAAATATCCTGAGAATGTGTGCATATTTATATACCATTATCCTCTTAGGGACAATACATGTAATCTATATCAGCTATGCCTATACCAGGCATTCAGAGGCAGTCCATTGTGTGTGGGGGGTGGGGTGGGAGCTTAAGAAATATAGTAAAAAGATAACAATGTGGCTTCCTGACTGTTAAACATGGAACTAGGACTGGTCTGCTGAGCTTTTGTTTCAAAATTTACTACTAGCTTAGCATATGGAATAGCGAACAGTCCTAACCACCATTCTGCTTCCAGGCTCTTAGTCCCCTGATAGGATGGGGAAATTTGACATTTTCAGTTTCTCCTCTATTCAGTTTTTAAAAAGCTAATGTTTATTCTATCCTGAATATATGGCTGGATTTAAGCATAGGCTACCTAGGCTGCAGCCTATGGGCTCACACCACAAAGGGGGGCCCACACCACGTAATTCTATGGTTTTTGTAGGTTAATTTTGTAGGGCCTGCACCACATGTTCAGCCTAGGGGCCCACAGATCCTAAATACAACATATGGAATTTCCAATCAGTTTAATTTATTTTTAAGTGACCTGATATTAAATTTACCTCCCACGTGCACCAAACAAAGTCAATAAGAACACATATTCCCAGTATGGAAAGGACTATGTTTACCACCCTTAAGAAAAGTGGATAGTGTACACATGCACAAACATACATACACTTCTTTCTTATTTCCTTCTGATTGTAACTTAAGATCATGACTGCATGTAAATACATATTTTTCTATTTAAGAATACCTCAAAATTAAGAGTTCTCCCTCTCTCCCTCTCTCTCTCTCTCTCAATGTATTTTTGAGGTATTCTTTAATAGAAATACTGTATATTTCTTTACATACAATCATATTCAGTTACAATCAGAAGTAAAAGGGTGTGTGTGTGTGTGTGTGTGTGTGTGTGTGTGTGTGTGTGTGTGTGTGTGTGTGTGTGTACACCAGCCTCTTTTCTTATACACACACAAACTTCTTAAAAATTTTATTTCCAATTTTTAATAAAATGAAAGCCTTGGTCCACCACACTCCAGCTTCCTTCTACCTTCCTCAGCCATCTTTGTGAACAGAAAATGACATCTAACGATCTGATATGTTTACTTACTAATGACTGTTGAATTATTTCATATTCTTAATAATTTGTCTTTAATATCATAGAAATTACTGAACTGAGAAGAAGAAATTAAACTAAAAATTAAGTTCATCCATCATTTCTTATGAGCCATGAAGAATACCATGCAGAGAATAAATCTTTGTGTAAGATGTTATTTGTCTTACATGCATTTCACACTTCAAAAGTCTTCACTCCTGAAAGCTTGGCAGCTGTTTGATGAAGCTTGATTCTTGTTGCAGTGTGATATGACAGTATAATTCATGACACTACATCTAAGGAAAATTGATATGTATCTTATTGCCATTTGATGTGTCAGGCTCAAAAACAGTAGGTAAGTACCACAAGAAAATATCTTTCAACTGTTTCTATAGCTGGCAAGTTATTGTAACACTGTGTAAAACGTGGAGCTCAGGAAAATGAAGCCCTTATTTAAGTTCAGCCAATAAAGCCCATTTTTAAAGCAGCCACTGAATTTTAAAGAGGTTGTTTTAACATTTCATTACTAATTGGTAATCCCATCATCAAGGTTCCTAAAATAACAACAGTCAAACTGTAAACACAGAAAATAATAATTGTAAGGACAAGGAATGAAAGTTTTAGTTTTAGTTGTTAGTTCCATAATGGGGCTGTGATCCAGTTGATCCTCCTCCTGAAGAAAGGGGAAGGCCATTTTCTCCCAATTCTTCCAATTTCTCTAACCCTGCCACACCCAATGATATCACCATTACTTCAGGGAATTCCACAAGCCTTGGGCAGATTTGGGGATCATACTGATATGAAGAAGTGCCTTGACAGCTTATAACAAATAAAGAAGTTGGTGAAACATCTTTATTACCTTCTTGAGTTGGACAGGACAGGAATGACATGCACCCCTTACCGGGCTCTCAGAAAACTATTGAGAGTTAAAGAGTAGAGAATACATAGAGGAAGAAGAGGAGTGGTTATTGTTATTGAGAGAGAAGGGAAGAGGAGAAAATGATAGTTGAGTCATATAGTATAAAGGTAAAAGAAGGAATTGGGACAATTCAGGGAATGGTTGGAAGAGAAAATTGCAACAGAAACTGAATGTCTGCTAGTCATTATTTTTTCTTTGCCTAAATGTGAAATGCTGATCAAAACCTCAGCTGCAGGCAGTTTCTCAATTGGCACTACACATAAGGCAAACAAAACATTCTTTAATATATATATTTTTGGTGATTCAGTATATTAACAATGATCTAGCATGGGCAAAGGAAGTACTGTATTTAATCTGCCAACAACATGATGTAGCCCGCATCTTCTTGTTCTTCCATGTCCAGGCCAGGTATGAAACTGCCAAAATGAAGGTACCTTTTGTTCATTAAGTTCATTCTGCAGTTCCTTTTTCCTGCCCTAGTGTGAGAAAGATTAGTTGGCAACACAAGGTTGATGTGGCCTGCTCGTTAGACCACTACATAATACTGAAAATAAGATCACTTGAGGTTCATATGCAATTTAGATGTGAGGATTGCACTTACTTACTTACTTACTTACTTACTTACTTACTTACTTACTTACTTACTTACTCACTCACTCACTCACTCACTCACTCACTCTCCTCTTCTACTTTACATGTAGAGGATACCACAAAGGATCTCCATTTGGATTTCTCCTTACTCAGCTCCATGGCTTGCCTCAGATCATTCCCATGAACTTGAAAGGCCTCCTTGATGTTGTCAATCCACTTTGACGTGTGGCCTACCTTGGGATCTTGCACCCTGCACTTGGGCCTCCCATGCCTGCCTCAGGATCCTGGTTTCAGCCGTTTGGTTGATGTGGCCAAACCAGTGACTCTCATTTGTCCCCATCTCAATTGTGCTCCTCAGTGGTTGAATGTTCAGGTTCTGTCTGATGGTCACATTTCGCACTCCATCACACCTGGTCTTCTTCTCAACCTTCCACAGGTATCTCATCTCCATTGCTTGCAGTTAGCTGTAACGTCTGGAGGTGAGCAAACATGACTCACTGAGTGTAGGACAAAGGTCAGTTTGTAGACTGCCATCTTAGTGGCCTTGCCTACTTAATCCTTATTTATTTATTGATTGATTTATATGCTGCCCCACTCGTGAAGTGAGATTTTGGGCGGCTCACAAACATATCATAACCTCAAGACAAAGTATAACAAGACAACAAACTATAAAAATATTGTCCTCTGTTGGCACCGCAGCTAGATGTTAATGAGGCCCAGGGGTCAGAACCTCAACACATGGAGCCTGGGACTCAATGTGTTCGGTGGAGCCCAGGGCTCAGTGTCCTCGGCAGAGCCTGGGGCTCAACATTCTCAATGGAGCCTGGGGCTCAACATCATCAATGGAGCCCAGGGCTCAACATCCTCAATGGAGCCCGGGGCTCAACGTCCTCGACGGAGCCCAGGGCTCAACGTCCTCAATGGAGTCCAGGCTCAATAACCTTGGTGGTGTATTCAGGGAGGAGATGTGGCACTCGGTCTTCAGCTGCCTCAGAACCCCAGTGTCCCTTTAACCTCCTCTGGCATTGGCGTGGCCAGAGGGGAGGAGACTTACTGGGAATATACTACTGAGATTAAGTTTGATGTGGTTTAGCATCTTTGCAGTGGGGTCACACAACACCTTAAAACAGAGGTTTGCAACCTAAGGCCTGTGGGCCGGATCTGGCTCACAGTGCCATTTCATGTGTCCCCCAAATCTTCCTTGCTGAGGAACTTCCAATTGATCACATAGAAGAGCATGCCAGCAGTTGCCACCCTCTTTTGTCCACTTTCATTAACTATGGCACCAGGTACTTGAAGTCTTCTACCTGCTCTAGGACTTGTCGATTCAGCCTGATGGTATGCTATAAATACAGTGGATACTCGGATAACAAAGGGTCTGGATAGCAAAAAACTTGCATAATGAAAGGAAATCAAATGCAAATGGTGCCCTCTGATAATGAAATTTTTCATAGCATCCCCCCCCCCATTTTCAATCCATTCCTATGGGAAATTGTGTTCTGCATAACGAATTTTCACTAAAACTGCATTATATATCAATGCATTCCTATGGTAAATTTGCATAATGAAAATTTTTACCATATGAAAAACCTCATGGAACAAATTAATTTCATTAGCTGATATTCCACTGTTATAGTTTATTAAATAATCAGTAGAGGAAGTATTTAATCTGCCAACAACCTGAGGTAGCTCACATCTTCTTCTTCCGTGTCCAGGCCAGATGTGAAACTGCCAAAATGAAGGTACCTTTTGGTAAGTTCATTCTGCAGTTCTTTTCGCCTGACCTAGTGTGAGAAAGATTAGCTGGCAACACAAGGTTGATGTAGTCTGCTTATTAGACCACTACATAATACTGGAAATAAGGTTGGTATGCCATTTAGATTTGAGGATTGTACCAAAAAGCATACAGCTCTTTCCTCCAAACTCAAGTGGCCCTATTTAGATCACTCCAGCTTACACCAAAAGGGCTAGTTTGGTAACACTGTGAAATAATACATTCTCACTATTCAGTAAGGACAATACAGTTCAGAGATCTGTTTAAAGATAAGCAATGGGTGATCAGCTATTACTGAGCATGGTTAAAAAGCCAGTATTCCATGTCCAAAAACAAAAATGCTCCCCTTTAGATAATCACAAAAGCCAAATTCAAGTCCTTGCTAAAGTATATATGAATAGGACTGTAACTGTGGTAAGTATCCCCTCTCCCTCATCCAAATGTCCCTAGCCTAGACATTTGCACATTTCATGAAAATGTTTGAAGAGCAGCATTTAAGCACATGTAGCTAAATGCTGAATACTGAATGCTCTTAACAGAACACCCATGATCAGATGCCCCACCATATGAGGGATTCTGGTTGTAGGAGCTCTATAATCATAGTTGTGAAAGCATATCAGAGAGTAAACAAAAGACAAAAAAGTTGTGGCACCTTAAAGACTAACTCCTGTATTTTAATGATAGTTGTGAAATACACTGACATGGCCTGAATAGGAGAATGTAGGGAAAGGGTTTATATGTCTATACATGTAATTAGAACACTTTTCATACATTCAGATGAACGGAACCAATCTTTTCAGTTTAGAAACGGTTTTCTTTAAAATCCCATAGTGAACTAATCTCTTCTCCTGCACCTCCATATCCTTATCTGTCTTCCATATTTTGGGATAATATCTGTTTAATTATCCTTTAACACAAGGCTGGGCAAAAACCAGAGTGCTGCAGGAGCAATTCTCCATCTATGAAAGGTGCACTAGCACTAAACATGAGCAAAACATATGACAAATGGAGTTCTAATGTAACTGATAGAGTATTTCAGATGGTTCGGGCCAATGACTCCAGAATCAATCAGTTATAATCAAAGTCTTTTATTCCCACTGCCCGCATAGCGGTCAGTGGTTGTATCAAGGGTCAGGGATGGAAGGAAGGGCAGGAGGTATGTGAGGGTCCTTTAATAGGGTTAGGTGAGGTAAGAGGTACAGGGTTCGGAGGGGTAAGATTACACTGGCAAGGCATTGTGGTACATGTAGTTCAGGTCAGTTTGATATTACATCTGACAAAACCCCTTCTAATATCATACAAACTGACTACATTGAGTATGGAGTTGGTTGTGCATCATTCACTAAGACATAAACTATCAAACAGCTGGCGCCCGTGGGGTTAGGTCATCCCCGTGGTTCACGGATGAACTGCGGGAAATCAAACGGGCAAAGAGACGCCTAGAGCGCCACTGGGTGAAGACCCAGGATGACTCCGATTGGACACTAGCTAGAGCTGCTATTAGGGCCTACCTAGTGGCGATGGGGGTGGTGAGGCGGCAATACTTCACCACCCTTATTGCCTCCGCTGATAATCGCCCAGCCGCCCTGTTCCGGGTAACCAGGTCCCTCCTCGGTAGGGGGAGATCGGTACCCGGTTGGCAGGGTTCGGCTGAGGACTTTGCTGACCATCTGGTGGAGAAAATCAGGCTCCTTGCAGCTGTGCGTGCCACTACATGTCCTTTGGACCCCTGTCCCACCTGGTTGGTGAAAGGTGGCTGGTGGCTGGGTTGGGGCGATAATAAATGCATCATTATGGGAGGGGGTATTTCCTGCACCACTAAAACATGCTTTGGTGCGCCCCCTCCTGAAGAAAATATCCCTTGACCCAGCTGTCCTTAACAACTACAGGCCGGTTTCCAACCTGCCCTTTCTGGGTAAGGTTTTGGAGAAGGTGGTGGCATACCAGCTGTAGAGTGTCCTGGAGGAAGCGGATTATCTAGACCCCTTTCAATCAGGATTCAGGCCCGGGTAAGGTACGGAGACGGCATTGGTCGCACTGATGGATGATCTCTGGCGGGAGCGGGACGGGGGTTATCCATCTGTACTTGCTCTTCTTGACCTCTCAGCGGCCTTCAATACCGTCGACCACAGTATCCTTCTGGAACGGCTCAAAGGACTGGGGATCCAGGGCACCGTGTTGTCCTGGTTTTCCTCTTTTCTGGAGGGCCATAACCAGTAGGTGTGGTTAGAGAGTGAGAGGTCCAGCCCTAGGCTTCTCAAGTATGGGGTGCCTCAGGGTTCGGTGCTCTCTCCTCTCCTATTTAACATCTACATGAAGCCACTGGGTGAGATCATTCATTCCCACGGGGTGCGGTACCATCAGTACGCGGATGACACCCAGTTGTACATCTCAGCCCATGGGGACCCCAGTGATGCTGTTGAAATCCTATCCAGATGCCTGGAGGCCATTGGGGTCTGGATGGGGGCCAATGGGCTTTGGCTGAATCCCAGCAAGACAGAGTGGCTGTGGATAAGGGCCCCCCTGTTATCCAGGGAGCTACCATCTTTGGTACTGGATGCCCCAGACAGACCCAGTGCACAACTTGGGGGTCCTTCTGGACTCGCAGCTGCTGCTAGAAGAACAGGTAGCGGCTGAGGCCAGGAGGGCTTTTGCCCAACTTCGGGTGATTCGCCAGTTGCGCACGCTCCTGGACCGGGGCTCCTTGCTTATGGTCACCCACGCTCTGGTCACTTCCCGACTAGATTATTGTAATGCACTCTACATGGGGCTGCCCTTGATGACCATTCGGAGGCTGCAGCTGGTCCAGAATGCGGCAGCCCGGGTGGTTATGGGATGCGGACGATATGCCCGCGCCTCACCACTACTTCGGGAGCTGCACTGGTTACCAGTTTGTCTCTGGGTGCAATTCAAGGTGCTGGTTTTGACCTTTAAAGCCCTATATGGCAGTGGGCCAGGATACCTTAGAGACCGCATCGCCCCAAGAGTGTCTGCCTGTCCAACCAGAGTGGACCGGAGAGGCTCTCTAATAGTGCCATCAGCTAGGGGTGCACATCTATCCAGCACCCGAAGGAGGGCCTTCTCCATGTCCGCACCAACCCTCTGGAACTTCCTGCCAAGAGAACTAAGACTTCAAAGAGATTTGCTGCCCTTCAGGAGAGGGTTGAAGACCTGGCTGGCAGGGCAGGTGTGGGGCCCTAATGGGAACACGGTCCCCGCCTGCTGGATTATGTAAACAATTAAGAACTCTCTCTTCTTTTTATAGTGGGTGGGATGAGTGGGTGGGATATGGGTCTTTTAAAGTGGGTGGGATATGGGTCTTTTAAAGTGTTTTTATGTGTTTTTAGAACTTGTTGTAATGCCGCCCTGAGTCGGGTTCTGCCTGAGTGGGCGGCATATATAAATATGACTATTAAATTAAATTAAAATTAAATTCATGCTGGGCTAAGGGAAGTGGTTTGGTCAGAATGTCTGCCACTTGTTCCTTTGTCTCACAATGAGTTAGTTCCATAAAGCCTTCTCTTATCATCTGTCTCACATTCCTGCACTTGATATCTATGTGTCGGGATTTGCGTTTTACAGTCTCTCCCTTTGCTATCTCTATGGCTGCCTGGCTGTCTTCATGGATGGTGATGGGAAGTTTGGGTTTCTCCCAGATGAGGGAGATCAGTTCGTTTATCCAGATTAGGTCACAAACGGCATTGGACAAACAGACATATTCCGCTTCGGCAGTGGAAGTGGAGACCAATTTCTGCTTCTCGGTGCACCAGTATATAGGACTGCCATTTAGCATCACTATGTAGCCGGATGTGCTCTTTCTGGTTCCTGAACACCCGCCCCAATCTGCGTCTGCTAACTTGATCTCTTCATCCACTCAAGGGGTGAGTAGTAACTTCATATCCATGGTGCCCTTCAGGTATCTCAGCAGTCTTTTGATGGCTGCCCAATGGTGGGCCTTTGGGTTACCGGAGTGACGCAAGAGAAGGTTCACCAACAGCGTAATATCGGGCCTGGTCCAGTTGGCTATGTGTAATAATGTTCCAACAATGGATCTGTAGAAGCTGATGTCCTCAAATGGTTCTCCTTCCTCATAGGCATTTTTCACCAAGTCTGTTTGCATAGGTGTCCCACAAGGGTGAGCGTCCATCATGTTGCATCTGTCCAGGAGCTCAGCTATCTTCTCTTTCTGGGAGATCCCAAAACCGTTGGGTATCCTTGAGACTTGTACGCCTAAATATTTGTTCACTTTTCCTAAGCTCTTCAGGGAGAATTCATTTTGTAGTCCTCGGGCGAACTCATCACATTTGGATTTGCTTTTCCCGAAGTATAACAAATTATCAACATAAACTAGCACCTTCTCAACTTCCTCTGGATATTTCCTCAGAAAAACACACTTGTCATCCTTGACTGGGAAAAAGTTCAATTGTCTCATTGCCTCAGCCAGGCATTCGTACCATCTCCTACCGGACTGTTTTAGGCCGTAGAGGCTCTTGCTGAGTAGCCGCGTTTCCCCTTTGTTGCACCCAAAACCAGGCGGTGCCTTGACGTATATCTCCTTGTCTAGATCTGCATGGAGGTATGCTGTCTGCACATCAAACTGGTACACTTGTTCTCCAAGTATGGTTGCCATCACTAGAACGGCATTCACGCTTTCTGGTTTCACCGTGGGAGAGTACGTGTCTTTGTAATCATCTGGGTATCATTGGGTGAACCCCTGGGCAACTAGGCGTGCCTTGTACATTATCCCTTCATTTTCCAGCTGTTTCACCTTGTACACCCATTTTGTTCCCACTGTCCTCTGTCCCTCTGGGACCTTGGCGGGAGCGTACACTCCGAGGGTCTTGAGACTTTCCATCTCCCTCTCCATTGCCGCTCACCACTTGTCCTGTTCTTTGTGAGGCAGTTTGTCTATGTCATCATAACCTACGGGTGCCTCGGGGCAGGTGCTTATGCCTAACACATACTCCTTTAGTCCTCTGGGAGTTTGGCCTTTGGTCGACCTAGTTGACCTGCGGGGCGCCTCTTCTGGGGAGTTTGGGGATTCAGTCTCCCCAACACCTGTGGTATCTTGGTGTGTCTGCCTTTCCTCGTCCTCCTCTGGTAGGTTGTCTACTGGTCTGCTGGGCCTTGTGTCAGGTGACGGTGTCCTGGCTCTCTCCCTCACTGAATTGCTTGTCAGTATCTCATTCGCGTGTATCTTGCTCCAGTTTGCGTGTTCATAAAATGTGGCCGACCTGGAAATCACCACTCTCAGGTTGTGGTCTAGGAAATGGTATGCCTTTGAACCCGGTTCGTACCCCATGAACCTTAGCCTTCTCGTTATCTTGTCCCCCTTCTTCCTCAGTTGTCTTGGTATGTGTACATCTGCAAGCACACCGAAGACGTGAAGGTGAGCCAGCCTGGGCTTCCGCCTGTACATAGCTTCATAGGGCATCTTTCCAACAACACCGGACCATAGTCTGTTCAGTGTGTAGTTGGAGTATAGCAGTGGTTCCCCCCAGTATGAGAAGCTTAGGCCTGCATCTTCTATCGCGCATCTGATCATGGTTTGGAGTACTCCGTTCCTTCGTTCGGCGACTCCATTCTGGAAGGCTGAGAACGGTGCAGTTTTGTAATGCAGCATCCCCTTCTCGATTATCCAGTCTTCAAACTCTTTGGACAAGAATTCTGATCCTCTGTCCGTCATCAGTTTCTTTATGTTGGTGTTGTTCTGAGTTTGAACCCTCTGGTAGAACTCCTTGAACTTGCTGAAGGTTTCGTCCTTGCTCTTGAGGGTGTATACGAAGCCGTATCAGCTGTAGTCGTCAACTATCGTCAAGAAGAATCTCTTCTGGCCTAGGGACTTCTTGAGTGGCCCCACCAGGTCAAGGTGGACCAATTCGAATGGGTGGTCTGACTTTCTGGTGGCTGTCTTTGGTCATGCTTCGGCTTTTGCCTTAGAGCTCTTGCATACGGAGCATTCCAGGTAGTTTTCACAATTCTTGACCTTTAGCCCTTCCGAGCATCCTAGCATCTTCTTGACTGTTGAGAAACCTGTGTGTCCCAACTTTCTGTGCAACAGGTGTGCACACTCATCGTGTGCTTGCTTTCCTATGGATATCCTTGGCGTTCTTTGCTCCGCATTGCTGACCCCTTCATTCCTTGTGGGACTGTCGTGGTCATCATCTTCCCCTTCTGGGCCTTCATGTCCACGCTCTCTGGGGTCTTCCGTGGTGTGTTCTTGCGTTGCTTCGTCATCATTGCCGTCAAGCAACCCTATTACGGCTTGTCTGTCGTCGGCTTCCTCGGCAATGAAGTATGGTAGGCCGCTCATGAGCTCCACTCTTCCTATCTCTTCTCCCCTTCTTTCGATGGATACCTTCTTGTTTTTGAAGACTATCCTCAGGCTAGGGTCGTCCGTGAGTTTGGTGATGGCCAAGACATTGTAAGGAATTTCTGGAGAGTAAAGGACGTCTTTTGCCAGTCCAATCCCAGGGATGAGTACATTGCCTCTGCCGGTTACTTTCGCATGTTTCTTGTTGGCAACTTTGATTCTGAAGGAGTCTTCTTTGAATGAACTGAATATCTCCCTGTGGCATGAGGTGTGGGTGGTGGCCCCGGAGTCGATCAGCCATTGCTGCAGGTGAGCATTTGTGGACCTGTCTGCCCCGTGGCCGCTGGCCCCTTTGATGTGTTTGACCACGTTCACTGAATCTGATTTACTCTTGTCTTGCTCCTTCTGCGGTTTAGGCTCTCTCCCTGGGCTGGGTGATCTCCATCACCTGTCTCCCTTGTTAGTGTCGCCCTTGTGCCTGCGTGGGTACTCATCCTGTGACTCATTTTCTAGGCCTTGGAGTGCCCTTGTAGCGTGTTCGGTCACGTGGGGAGTTGTGCCCAGTGGCCCTCTTGTCTTTATAGTATCTTGGGCAGTCCCTCCTGGTGTACTTTCTTGATCCACATGCGTGACACTCGGGGGCAGGGTTTGCTTGTTCGGTGAAACTGACCCTTTTGTGTGGCCTGTCCTCTCTGCATATGGTGGCCCTGTCTCTTCTAAGATTATCCTCAGCTATGAGTTTCCAAGTGATGTACCTCAATGTGGCATTGTCATTTCCCAAATTATCCAGTTGAGTCAGGAAATAGTCCCAGTTTGAATCGAGAGAGTAGTAAATAACACTAATCAGGTGCTGCTCTGTCACGATTTCCCCTCTTCTTATGAGGTCGGACCTCATGTTGTTTAGTTTCCACAAGTGCTCACTCATCGTCGTCCCCTCTCTCTTTTTATACGCAAACAACTCTCTCAATAGCAAGCAGGTCGTAGTCCTGTCACTGCAATAAAACATTTCATACAATATCCCCCAAACATCATGCACTGTTAATCCATCCGGAATACTCCCATACATTGAAATGTCAATGGAACTTAGAAGTAAACAGAATACTCTGTGGTGTAATCTGTCCACCTTTAGGGTCCATGGCTTCCTTCATGGGTCTTGGATCAGGTACAAAGCCCCCTCCCTCATCAAGACTACCTGAAATTGTTGTGCCCAGTCCATGAGATTCTCCCCAGTCATGCAAAGGATTGGGAAGTTGTGTGGTAGTTGACTGTGCTTCCTTTGCTGGAGCTGGTCTGGTGTCCTGGGCTGCCCTTAAACTGGCAGTAAGGGATTGGGACACAGATGTTTGCTATTGAATGTCTTGCTTGTA